>JACGCN010000017.1:0-600000 GCA_014905825.1 Lyophyllum atratum
ACCTAAATTACCACCCCCTAAAAATCATTATTACCCACCAAATGTTCTTCAAGCTCGTTCTCAAGGCTTGGAAGACTATCTGCCGGTCGCGCGGGCGCGACTCAGTCCCCGTCCCCAGGGGCCCCTCAGTATCAGTCAATCAAGGCCCAGCCCCTCAACACCTCCGTCGCGAACAGCTGATTGGAGACGAGAGAGAGGTTATTGATACGTCCCCGTACGCTTTTGCTCTCCCTTTGGCGCTTAGCCCGATGATTGGCGCCTCCTTTTTTGAGTTTTCGGGGGAGGTTTTTGAAACAGGATCGACCGTCGCCCACCAGGACAGAAGCCGGATCTTCTCTCCTCCGGTGTCATTCACGAGCATGTACTCTAGCACCTGGGGCTCGTTAGAGCTGGGAGCGAGCGCCTTGTTGAGCGCCGAGGAGTCTGTGAAGAAGCCAGTCGCTGAGAGCGGCGCCTCCTTTTTTAAGTTTTCGGGGGAGGTTTCTGAAAGACGGTCGACCGTTGCCCACCAGGACAGAAGCCGGATCTTCTCTCCTCCGGTGTCATTCACGAACATGTACGCCAGTACGTGGGGCTCGTTAGAGCTGGGAGCGAGCGCCTTGTTGAGCGCCGAGGAGTCCGTGAAGAAGCCAGTTGCTGAGAGCGACCCCAGGGCTTCCTTGGGAATTGGGCGTCCCCCTACGAGGACCCAGAACGATAATCGGACCGCGTCCCTTGTCGTCCAGGGACGCAGGAGAGAGTCGAAGAAGTTCGATGCCGCAGCGTCCAACCGCTGGCGGCAGCTGAGTTTCGAAGATCATTCCCTGGGTAGCATCGCGGAGGAGGAGGAGGTGTGTTGATCGCCGTTGACGGCGATCGGCGGTTGGGTGTGAGGGGTGGGGTGGGGGACGGGGCGGGCTTGTTGGCTAATCTACCCTTTTTTTGCTAGATTCCGATTATCCTCAAGAACATCAGGTTTGTGATTTGGTCACGCAAATCTTAGGCTGATTAATATATGTCTAGATTCTACCCATTCGTTTCCCCTGCCCCTGCCCCGCACCCCTCCCTCGCCGAACACCATGGCACCACATGCCCGTTACCCACGCCTGTTACGTTCCGGGATGACTACCTCTCCAAAAAAGATAGGACTACCGGATAAGCTTCTCTCACAGTGCATCGCAGTTGCTTACCTCTTCTCTCCCCAGAATCTTCGTATATCCTCAAGGGCTAGGCTTGTGCTTCAGTTACACAAATCTTTGGCTGATCAATATATGTCCAGGCTCTACCCATTCGTTGCCCCTGCCCCCGCACCCCTCCCTCGCCGAACACCATGGAACGGCATGCTCGCCGCCCACGCCTGTTGCCCCTTGCGGACTACCTTCTCTAAAAAAGATAAGACTACCCGATAAGCTTCTCTCACAGTGCATCGCAGTTGCTTACCTCTTCTCTCCCCAGGATCTTCGTATATCCTCAAGGGCTAGGCTTGTGATTCAGTTACACAAATCTTTGGCTGATCAATATATGTCCAGGCTCTACCCATCGTTGCCCCTGCCCCGCACCCCTCCCTCGCCGAACACCATGGAACCGCATGCTCGCCGCCCACGCCTGTTGCCCTTGCGGACTACCTTCTCTAAAAAGATAAGACTACCCGATAAGCTTCTCTCACAGTGTATCGCAGTTGCTTACCTCTTCTCTCCCCAGGATCTTCATATATCCTCAAGAACATCAGGTTTGTGGTTCAGCTACGCAAATCTTTGGCTGATCCATATATGGCTAGGCTCTACCCATTCGTTGCCCCTGCCCCCCACCCCTCCGCCGCCGAACACCATCGAACCGCATGCCCGCCACCCACGCCTGTTACGCCCCTTGCCGACTACTACCTTCTCTAAAAAGATAGGACTACCCGATAAGCTTCTTTCACAGTGCATTGCATATCTCACCTCTTCTCTCCCCAGGATCTTCATATAGTCGGGTGGCCGCATCCCTGTCGTACCGCCCCGTCGGCTCGCTCGCCACCCCCATCGTCCATGATATGTTATCTCAAGCCCCCGAGCTCGGACGACATCCCCCCTCTTCATTATCATCATCGTCCACTCTAAAGTCGCTGATTTCGTTTTCCTTCGCACACAGAATTCTCGGCCCATCTCAGCTTCCTGCAATCCTGCCCCGCGCCCACACCCGATCGAGCCGCACCGTCTCCCACCCTCGCTGAAGATCACCTCCGTAGCAGCACTGACCAGTATGTTCTTCCCTATGCTTTAGGATCTAATTGCCCATGCCTCCTTTTCTATCCTTTCCCGACACTTTTCTGTCGTCACATCCCATCCTCACAAAAATGTCAAGCAATCCTCCTCGTTATTTAGTGACCAATACAAACTAACGTCGTTCAAGGATCTTTTATCCCGCTGCACCCATATCCGCTCAAGGTCGTACGCACGTCGCACATCATCAACACAAGTTGCCCCGAACCGCCGTCATTGTCCACGAATCAAGCAGACGACAGTTGCCCTTGGACGGCAGCACAGCAAAATCGCGCATGCCATCGCCGAGCCCGTTCGAGTAGCTGAGAAAGCAGGTACGCTTACTTACCTTCTCCATTCCTTCCCCGCTCTCACACGTTAGTCGGCTTCACTACATGCACCCTCAAAGCCCACGCCCCGCCCAGACTCATCCCCACCGGTCCGTTAAGAGTTCTGATGCATAACCTGCTAACAAGTCTTTATAGCTCTAGGTCCCCTTCGGCTGGCGCCCCCAATAAACCCTCACGCGTCGACGGAGTGGACTTCGTCTCAATGGTCTTCTGTTCTTCCCTCTTGTTGAGTTCTGTACCTCTCCCACCCCCACCGCTCGAAGATTCTGACGGCGCTATACATGGCTTGTGCACCCCCTTCCTTCTCCTAGAGATCCCGGTCTGCTTCCGCTGCCCTGCCCCTTCGCACTTACCCCCCACGTAACCTCGTTCAACTGTCCGAATCGCCCGCCCACGTACCCCTCTCCACGTCTCCCACCGCTCAAACATTCTGAGGAAGCTACGCATGGCCTGTATGTAGCCTCTGTTGCTTTTTTCCCGCTCATCCCTCTTCACCAGCTCTACACCGCTGAAACATCCGAGCTACACAAGGGTGTATCCTGTTTCTTTGTTGGGATTGAGGTTTGTTCTCGCTTCCCAGCCCCGTCGCGCCTACCCCTCACGTACTCCTTCAGACCGTCCGAATTGCCCGCCCACGTACCCCTCTACCACCGCTCAAACATTCGAGCTACGCATGGCTTGTATCTTGTTTCTTTTGTTGAGATTGAGGTTTTCTCTCCGCTGCCCAGCCCCGTCGCACCTAGCCCCTGACGTAGCCCCACAGACCCAGCTACGCATGGCTTATCTCTCGCCTCCCTTGTCGAGATCCTGGTCCTTTCGCACCTATCTCTCCTGAAACCTCGATCAAGAGGCCATGCGCTTTATCTCTGACGAACATGCACTCCTGGCTGGGACCGGCTCGCGATCGCGAAACAGAGGCTTGAGCCTGCATACGGACACGTCTCGTGCATTTGTAATGAACTTGTTGATTCTGCGGGCTTGTATTTACTGTACCACAAACGCCTCTCCCGGAATTGAGATGCCGATCTTTGTTCCACACTTTGTTTTGCATACGGACACGTCTAGTGCATTTGTAATGAACTCCTTGCTTCTGGGCGCTTGTATTTACTCCTTACACCAAAGTGATCTAACACGAGGCGCTGATCTTTGTTCTACTTTGTTCTGTACTCGTATCGGCTCCCCCTTGTACTTCAACCAAAGAGACCATACGCGTGCATTGAGAATCTACGTGCGTGACGCATTTAGAAGCTTGTAATATATATCATAGTGCGATATCCTGTCCATTCCATCCAATCTTCATCAATCTCTACTTGGTCGCGTCGAGGCTCTCGGGCCAGTTTTCGCGGAAGATGTAGTGGTCCTCGGTGGGCGGGTTGAGCTTGACGAGCTTGGCGAGACGCTCGTAGACGGGGTCGCTGTCGGCGTGGGTGAAGTGCTTGAGCTCCCAGGGGGTGCCGGCGGCGGTCTCGTCGCGTCTGCGTTGGCGTTGTTCGTTCTGTGGGGTCTTAGCACGGACACTAGAGAAAGGGGGAAGGTAGACCCACCTCGATGCGCGTCTTCTCGCGACTTGCGGTGTCGAAATCGCCTTCCCGGATACCCTTCGCCACCGCCGCCCAAAGCTTCCTCGTCTCAAAATCGCCCATCTCGCTCTTAGCCCCACCCCCCACAGGCGTGACCTCCACCTTCCCATCATTTGACACATCATGAAAGATCTCATCGCCCGCATGCGCCTGCGCCTGGCCCCTGCTCAAAATATGATGCTTCGCCTTCCCGCCCGAGCTCTTCACGAACCTGCTCTTCTCATGCCACGTCCCCTCTATGACATGTTCTGTGCCGGCGCCGCCGGCGCCGGGGGCGGGGACGACGGTGGCTTTGAAGGAGTGGGATTTGCCGGAGAAGTAGCCTTTGCCTTTGTACTCGATGGTGGTGACGAAGTTGCCGCCGAGGATGTAGGAGGTGTCGGCGAGCTCGATGTAGGGGGAGCCGTACCATAGGCCGTCGATGCGCAGGCGGGGGAGGGTGATCAGGTATTCGATCGGGGCGGGGTTGGTGTTGTTGGTGTTGTTGGGGTTGGAGGAGGGAGAGGGATGGGGGGAGACGGTGAGGACGGCGTGGCCGATTTGCTTGACGATGATGGAGCCGGCGGAGAAGGAGGTCTTTTGGGCGTTGTGGCCCGTGAGGCGGAGGCCTTTGGACTTGTTCTCGATGACGTAGGCGGTGATGGGGGGGTGGTGGGAGACTTGCTCGACGAGGAGGGAGGTGGTGCCTTGGGAGGGGTTGGAGGGTGGGGCGGGCCAGATGCCGTAGAAGAGTCTAAGGGGCGTGAGGAGGGGGAGGGAGGGGAGAGGGGAGCGGGACTTACTCGCCGAGGACGGGGTTTAAGGGCCTGGAGCGGAGGGATGAGTTAGTGGGGTGGAGGGGAGAGGAAGGAAAGTTACTTTTTCTCGGAGCCCATGCTTTCATTGCGGGATGTGTACTGGCCTTTGAGGGTGGTCTAGGACGGGTCAGGCGGGGATCTCAAGTGTTACGTGAGAACGCACGATGAACCATCGGAGGACGGCAAGGGCACGGGATTCGTCGTCGGGTGCATCGGCGATGGCGGCAAACACGTCGGGGTGCTCACACCAGTAGGCTGCACACAGTCAGTAAGGGCAAAGCAGGGTCGGGAAGGACGGACCGGGGAATTCAGTGAGGGAGACGGGGGAGAGGATAAAGGGCGGGGCGGTGAGGGAAGAGAGATCGCCGGAAACGGACGCGATGCTGTGTGTTGTGAGATGGGGCAGGCGATGTTCAGCGGATGACGTACGATTTGAGAAAGGAGGACCAGGAACCGCGTTGGGCGGCGGGGACGGCCTGGGATGGGTCAGATGGGTCGGCGGGGACGGCGTGCACTCACTTCTCCTACAGTGTCGCTCATGGTGGTCGATTGCGCGTGACGTAATCAGTCACAATCGTCCGTGCGTGTGCGAATGCGCTGAGTTTGTTCTCACGGTTCGAGTGCACTGGGGAGTGCAGCAGCCCACTGCCTGCCAACGCTCTTAGTGCACGCTCTTAGTGCAGAGCCTATAAGCCGCGCACACCCACCCAAATCAATTCCTACTACCCGTCTCTTGAGATCAAAGGTAAGCCTCTCCTTTAATTCTAGCACCATGGGGCTCTGCGATCGTGCTCCACGGCTGCCAGCGCACACCCCCCGCCGTCGTCGTCGCCCCCGACAATACCTAGCGGTGTACGCGCTTTGTTTGTTTGGCCATGTCGCGTCCCCGCTACACCCCCGACGCGTCTGCCCCCGCGTCTCCCATGTCCTACGCACTCATATGCCGTCCTTAATGCCTGAGACACGCCTCCCTCGCCGTCCTCATCCATCCCCATCGCCCCACTAATTACTTTTCTCTATAGATGCCTAAAGCAGACGCAAAGCCCAAAGTACGTCCCATCCCCCCTGCCTTCATCCACCCCCCATCCTGACACAGACACGCACGCAGCGCAAGGCCGCCGAAAAAGCCGAAAAGCAAGCCGCACCAAGGCGAAGAAGGACCCGAAAGCGCCCAAGCGCGCACTCTCCGCGTACATGTTCTTCTCCCAGGACTGGCGCGAGCGCATCAAGACCGAGAACCCGGATGCCGGGTTTGGCGAGGTCGGGAAGCTGCTTGGGGCGAAGTGGAAGGAGCTCGATGATGAGGAGAAAAAGGTTCGTGCAAATCCTAAATCATCGTTTCATTTACTGAGACGGCGTGGACAGCCGTATATTGATCAGGCGGCAAAGGACAAGACGCGCGCAGAGGAGGAAAAGGCTGCGTATGATGTACGTCCCCCTCCCTCCCCCCTACTCGTACAACCCTCACCTCACCCCGCGTATAGTCCGGCAAGAAGAGCGCCGCAAGCGGCGACGACGAAGAGGACGAGGAGTAAGATCTCCCCTCCCTCTGCGCACCCCATAAATAGACTCCTGCTTTCGTCCACATCTCTATCCCTCACGAGTGTACTCTATTACTTATTGCGCCAGGCCACGTAACGCGCCCTGCCTTGCTCATCCGTAAATCGTATCTTATATACCCCCCTCTCCCTGCCACCGCCCCACCGCCCCGAACTCCGAACTGCGTACGAGTGTTGTTGTAGCATCACCTCCTCCCCTAGCCCCCGCCGTGTTTGTACGCCCACCTCCATCGTTGCGTTTTTGCGTTCTGCGTTCTGTTTATGTCTTTAGTGACTGTTTTTTCTTTACCTCTGCTTTAGTGTCTGTTATGATATCTTATGATCGCTGTGAGGAGGAGAGGCGCGCGGTGATACAATTGAGCAGTGCAGGCAGGTATGTAATGTCCGTATACAAATGTCCAAGTCAAGTCCGTATACAAATGTCCAGTCAAGTCCAATCAAGTCCAAGTCGGGTATACGAATGTCCAGTCCAGTCAAGTCCATGTCCAAGCGGAAGCAAAATCAAAAGTCCGGATCAACCACGAGTAAGGGGGTGTCCATTGTCTTCATCGTCGTCTTCTTCGTCTACCGCGTCGCCAGCGACCGGCATCGTCGTTCCTCCAATTCTCCAACGCCACGTGTCTTCTTGTCGTCCTGATCACGGCGGCCCATGACCTAGATATGCGATGAAGTAGCAGGAGATCAGAGCACATGGACGGCTGCCGAGACTAACCTATGGGTCGGAACCCAACACATCGTCCGTCTTCTTGTCGTCCTGTCGCAGCGGCCCCACAACCTAGATACGCGATGAATTAGCAGGAGATCAGAGCATATGGAGGACGGCGAAGACGAACCTATGCCGCGGAACCCAAGAGACCCTCTCCCGACGTCCGTAGGCCTATCGTGTGTCTTCTTGTCGTCCTGTCACAGCCGCCCCATAACCTGGTTATGCAATGGATTAGAAGGAGATCGGAGCACATGAACGGCGGGGAACACGAACCTATGGCACGGAAATCGTGCCCTGTCCCGGCGTCCGTAGGCCCATCGTCTGTCTTCTTGTCGTCCTATCGCAGCCGCACCACAACCTAGCTACGTGATGAGTTAACAGGAGATCAGAGCACATGAACGGCGGCGACACGAACCTATGGCGCAGAACCCAACACGCCCTCTCCCGGTGTCCGTCTTCTTATCGTCCTGTCGCAGCTGCCCGCAACCTAGCTACGTGATGAATTAGAAGGAGATCAGAGCACATGAACGGCGGGGAAGACGAACCTGTGGCGCGGAACCCAACAAGCCGTCTCCCGGCGTCCGTAGGCCCATCGTCTGTCTTCCTGTCGTCCCGTCGCAGCCGCGGCACAACCTAGTTATGCAATGGATTAGAAGGAGATCAGAGCACATGGACGAAGGCGAGGACGAACCTATGCCGCGGAATCTAACACCTGTCGCGCACGTACCCTCTCCTGAAGTCCGTCGTCCTGATGCCCCGCGCATGACCGAGCTGTGGGGGAGAAGAGATTTAGCGATGTCAGCGGAGATGAACGGAGGCGGCTGCTGACTTTTTGGCGTGGAATATAACGGTGGCCATTGCGCAGGAGCACCCGCCGTGGCCTATGAAAGGATAGGGGAGAGGAGAATATCAGCCAAGATGAAGGGCGATGCGGAATCTGATACCCAGCACGCCCATGCCCTCTGCTGTCCGTCACCATTCCATCCCTGGTCCATCGTCCATCGTCCATCTTCATGTTGCCCGTTGCCCCACCCGTGACCTAGCTGTTAAAAAAGGAAGGGGGGGAAGGGTGGTTAGCGCAGGATATGGCAGCGATGTAACTCTCAACGCGAAATACGATACCGATCACGCCCATGCCCTCTGCTTTCCATCCCCGTTCCATCCCTGGTCCGTCGTCCTGTCGTCCGGTTGCCCTGCCCGTGACCTAGCTGTGGAAAGAAGGGGGAAGGAAGGGGGGAAAGGTTATTAGCGCGGGATATGGCAGCGATGACTGAAGTGCAGCGCGAAACGCGGTACTCATCTCGCCCATGCCCTCTTCTTTCCATCCCCGGTCCATCCCTGGTCCATCGTCCTGTCGTCCTGTTGCCCTGCCCATGACCTAGCTGTGGAAAAAGGAAGGGGGAAGGAAGGGTGGTTAGCGCAGGATATGACAGCGATGTAACTCTGAACGCGAAAGACGATACCGATCACGCCCATGCCCTCTGCTATCCGTCACCCGTTCCATCCCTGGTCCGTCGTCCTGTCGTCCTGTTGCCCTGCCCGTGACCTAGCTATGGAAAGAAGGGGAAGGAAGGGGGGAAGGGTTATTAGCGCGAGATATGGCAGCGATGAAGGAAGTTGGAAGCGTAACCCGGTACTCATCTCGCCCGTGTCCTCTGCTATCCGTCCCCGTTCCATCCCTGGTCCGTCGTCCTGTCGTCCTATTGCCCTGCCCGTGACCTAGCTGTGGAAAGAAGTGGGAAGGAAGGGGGGAAAGGTGGTTAGCGCAGGGTATGGCAGCGGTGACTAAAGTTCAGCGGGAAACACGATACCGATCACGCCCATGCCCTCTGCTATCCGTCACCATTCCATCCCAAGTCCGTCGTCCTGTCGTCCTATTGCCCTGCCCGTGTGACCTAGCTGTGGAAAGAAGGGGGAAGGAAGGGGGAAAATGTTATTATTAGCGCGGGATATGGCAGCGATGAAGGAAGTTGGAAGCGTAACCCGGTACTCATCTCGCCCTTGTCCTCTGCTTCCCATCACCATTCCATCCCTGGTCCGTCGTCCTGTCGTCCATCTTCATGTTGCCCCACCCGGCACCTAGCTGTGGAAAAAGGAAGGGGGGAAAGGTGGTTAGCGCAGGATATGACAGCGATGTAACTCTGAACGGGAAACACGGTACCCATCACGCCCGAATCCTCTGCTGTCCGTGCCCGTTCCATCCCTGGTCCGTCGTCCTGTCGTCCTATTGCCCCTGCCCGTGACCTAGCTGTGGAAAGAGGAAGGGGGGAAAGGTGGTTAGCGCAGGATATGACAGCGATGCAATGTTCAAAGCGTAACCGAGTACTCATCTCGCCCTTGCGCTCTGCTTTCCATCACGGTTCCATCCCCGGTCCATCGTCCATCGTCCATCTTCTGTTGCCCCACCCGTGACCTAGCTTTGAAAGGAGAAGGGAGGGGAGAATATCAGCGAAGATGAAGGGCAGAGCGGAATCTGATACTCATCACGCCCTCCTCTCTGCTTTCCATCCCCGTTCCATCCCTGGTCCATCGTCCTGTCGTCCTGTTGCCCCGCCCGTGATCTAGCTATGAAAGGAGAGGGGAGGGGAGAATATCAGCGAAGATGAAGGGCAGTGCGGAATCTGATACTCATCAAGCCCTCCTCTCGAGTTCCATCCCTGGTCCATCGTCCGTCGTCCATCTTCATGTCGCCCCGCCCATGACCTAGCTATGGAAAGAGGAAGGGGGAAAGGAAGGTGGTTAGCGCGGGATATGGCAGCGATGACTGAAGTTCAGCGCGAAATGCGGTACCAATCACGACCCATCCCATCCCTGGTCCATCGTCCGTCGTCCATCTTCTTGTCGTCCATCTTCTTGTCGTCCATCTTCTTGTCGTCCTGTTGCCCTGCCCTTTACCTAGCTGTATAAAGAGGATAGGGAGAAAGGGGGGTATCAGCACACCACGGAACGCAGAGGAGCACTTAACGCCAGTTCATGCATCCTATGGCGCCCGGTCTCTGCACCGCAGCCGCCCCTGGAAACTAGAGACGTTAGATACTATGTTCAATAAGGGAGTAGGTGGGATACGGTTACGGGTAACATGGGACTCCTGTGGGGTGGTTTGGAGTTGGATTTGACGGTGATTCGGTTGCGGGACGAGCGGGGAGGGGCAGGGCAAGCGAGCGATGCGGGATGGGTGGGCGGAACCTACAGAGACAGAGAAATCAGTGTAGATGGCGACTTCGTCGCGCCAAGCTGGAGGGGAGTGGTACGAGGAGGTAAACGTACCAGAGCAAGAGACGATTGTCCCTTTAAGGTTGAGGGGATCGACGTATGTACGAGCGGCGCGACAGCGAATACTTTTCGAGGGGATACGATGGGGCAGGGGCAACGATAGAGGAGGGTGATCTAGACAAATATCAGCCAGCATTACGATAACTATTTACGTGCCTTCGAAGCATGGATGTTTTTGTTTTTTCTTTATTATATGAGAGAGCCTAGAGGAGAAAAGGAAAGGGGTAGTTCTTGAGATCATCGCCCGCGATGATCAGAACTAGCACTCCTCAAGAGCGTCAGTCAAGTCGCGAACAAGAGCCCAGGGGTCTACAACATCACCGGTCGCCTCTAGAACCTCTACCTCTTTCTCGAAGGGAACCATCGAACGGTCATATAACATCAGGCCCAAGCCGCGAGCCATATCAGCACGGGAGATCATCTTCTCTATGCTCCTGCGTTTCCTGATCCCATCGCCAACTCGGCGTGTGATGGCTGACACCCGCTTTAAGGGGCGTACAGCCTTCGCTCCGGTCTCCTCGTCGCCATGAGCGACTGGAGACTCGAGCTCGGGTGCAGCCATCCCCCGGTAGAGGATGTAACTGACCCATGTAAGATTTCGCTCCGTGGGCGAGACGATAGAAGCAGACGGGGGCATGAACACATGAGCGGGTGATCGAACGTACGGAGACGAAACGGATTCCGCTTTGACATGCACCATGTCCGAGGTCCACCAGTGGACTCGGGCACTTGCGGAGGAGCTTGAAGCAGTCTGGAGGATAGGAGGCATAGGGAGAGCGGAGCGTTTGTGCCAGCACGAACGAAGGGTGGGTTCGGGAGAGGATTTGCGCGTGAATGAGAGCATTTTTATGTGAAGTTCGGGTGATGAGAGGTGTTTAAGGGTTGATTTGGGTTCGATGGTGGGTGTAAAAGGATAAGGAGTAGGTGCGGTCAGAGGTAGAACGCGACGGGTCCTTATAGCAGCATCATGTGATCGCGATTTTGACGTACATGTGAAAGACGATACATAGGAGGTAGTTTTCGAGGCAGTTAATAGGAGGCTACTCTGAGGCCAGTTGATCATAGGTAAATTTTAGTGCCATGTGCGCATGAAATTTTTTTTCTCGTAGACTATGTCCTCCGATTCGTGTAGGGTCGGTACAAGTTGGAGCTGACTCGGTCCTAGAAACAGGTGCATACCACGATCCTTTGGGAGTATCAACTGACCGGCAGAAGCGCTACAAGAGACATGATGCATCTTATCTCTGCCACGAGATGTGAAATAGTAACCACGACAGAAATGAAAAGCATAAGCCGGACGGACACGTCGTGGTCATCAAGAGGCTCTCTTGAATGAAGATCGCCCGGGAGGCCCCCCAGAAGGAATGGATAGCGGGTAGATAACGGGCAGGACCTATGACTATATACCAACAGCGCAAGACCCGAGCAGGAAGCCACTAGGACCCAAGAATAAACAGTGATTAACAATAGTGTGAGCAATGTACCGTGCGGAATGCCAAAGAGAGTGTTTATGCTGCAGCCCGATCGTGACAGCCATGGCAAGAAGCCCAAGGAGAATCAAGGCGACTAAGTATCTTCCAACGTTTGTAGATGCTCTTCATTACGTCTCGCCGGAGCGGCCAAGCATTGCAGAAGACCCAATAAACACCAGATGCGTTTCTCACCAACAGAAGGTGAATGTTTAAAGGTTGGTAACCAATGGCTACGTGTGAAACGTAAGCGCCTTTGATTCTTGAAGAAGCAACAGCCTCTACAGATGCAGAAATGGTCACCACGCATAACCCATTCTAATACCCGGGTAAGTATATCTGGGATGCTGTGGTAAGTGAACCTTAAGTATAGTGTAAAGATCGAGGCAGATCGACATACCACAGGCCCGCAATGAGAGCCCTGACGGTCAGCGACCATTGCGTCCGGAAATCTTGATGTTTTAGTAGAACTGAGAGTATGGTAAGCCTGCTGCCTGTCCCTTGGAGGCCAGTCATATCGAGGTACAATGAAGCCTCGCCACTCCTTGGCCGCCCTAAAAAGGGTGCATCTATGGACCCACGAAGAGCCACAGACGTTCTCCTTTAGTTCAGGCTTCTGGGGCCACTCCGTCAACACCTTTATCTAGCAAAATCATGGGGATTTCAAGTAGACGCAATCCAAGGAATGACGCACCGACATTTCCTACGATTCGACGTATGAAACCGCCAGTTCATGGGGTGTAACCACGGCCCCAAACTTGGAGAAGCGACAGACAAAGATCGAAGCGCCAGGAGGTACGATGTGTCCTTCCATTCCTGGCACCTCATTGGCTTTGAGTACTATAACGGTGGCGTAAGGTCTTCATCCCAACTCTTACAAGGTCTAGTTATTGACATATCATGATCAACATCAATTGTAAGTTGCCTTGTAGTTGAGTATTGTTGTTTGCTATTTTCGGCTTTCGTCACCAAGGAGGATGAGCCGCAAATTTCCACTCATCTCTTTCGGAGCGTTCAACTTCCTTGTCCTCCCAAACAAACCACTTCCAGCGAGCTCAACACACCCGAAGTCGACCCAAATCGATAATCTCGAAGTTCCTGTTTTTTTCTATCTATTCTGATATTTGCGCGTCCTTGCATTGAACTTGAAGCTAAAGCTACAGACGTCGTTGATGTCTCGATCTGGCACATGTGTTATTAGAAAGTTCTCTAAACAGTCGATCGCGTGTATAGTCCCAACTGGTCAGAAAGTCACGTCTTGATGCTAGGCCCTGAATCTCGCTTCTCGTACATGTCAGCCTCTGATGCGCGCGAGCTGGTGCGTGCTGAGATTGGGCCTAGGTTCGATATTGGTCCTGTAAACCAATGCACCCCACCATACTTTGGGAAGTAGTACCAAACGACTGATAAGATCATGACACCACCCAGAACGACGACGGTATAGTTCATGTCTTGTACAGTCGTGGCTGGCGAAGGGGGGAAGAAGAACACGACGGACATGAACATCATGAAGAGGACAGCGGCTGTCGCTGTTGGTAAGCTCTGTTGCAATACAAAAACATACGTCAGGCGCGCCGATGCAATGGATAGGGAACAGAACATACGAATATACCCAGAGAGAATGGTCCAGGTTGGAAATCATTGGTGCCCACGAAGCGCGCGGAGATTGGGATAGCGTAGGCGATGTACAAGCCTACGATAGAGATGCCAAAAACGGCATTGATAGCTTGATTGCCAGCAAAGACGAGCAGTCCAAGGAGCAGAGCGAAAATTCCATCAAACACGACTGTGTTGACAGGCGTCTTCGTGTAGCCATTCATCTTGTATAGCCATGGGGAGAACGGAAGAGCTGGACATTATAGCTGTGGGTCTAAACAACTACAAGATGGGATAGCGACTCACCAGAGTCACGGCTGAATGCGAACGTTTGACGGCTGGCGGCTAACAACTATGCACAACATTTGGAGTTAGAATAGCGATGGCTATCGCTTCAGATAACCTCACCATGCTCGAGCCCATCATAAACCTGAAATTCACAAATGAGCAAGAGTCTTCAAAGCTCGCGAGCGATCACCGTACTGCACGATCACGACAAAAGCCCAAATGGCTAATGTGGCCTTCTGCCCAAAACTGTTGAGGAAAATCTGCGCCATGGGTTGAGGGCTGTCGAACAGCGCTTGCAGATCAGTTCCCATGCAGAATGCTAGTGACATATTGATCGCTGTACATGCGAATTGGAGATCAGCACCATGTGTTCAGGACATGTGCAATGGGCTGGCTGATCAACGTACCCCAACCGAGGACTCCGGCAATAGCGATAGCCAAAACAATCGCCCATGGCACGGCGGTGGCAGCGTTGGAGGCTTCCTCGCTGATGTGCACGCTGGAGTCGAATGAACCTGGAAGTCATGTTACTTCGGTACGTGTTATTCGGCTGGGAGCGAAACAAACATATAGTCCAGAGGGGTGCAGTGAAACTGAGGATAAAAGCATATCCATTAGGCCATCCATTGACTATAGAGATGTTAGAAAGTACGGATAAACGAGGGGAAGATCCTCCTACAGTTCGTGAAGTCCCACAACGCAAATTTGGCGGTGTTCTTCAATTCGGTTGGTGTGGCTGCTGGTAGCGCAATGATAACGGCTAGACATAGCCTATAGACAAGAGGCTGAGTAAGCGACAGTTTACAGGACGAGCAGGGATATCGCACAAAACATTAAGGACCACATAAACCGTCTGCAGGCGCGCGAGGATGGTTGTTCCAAGACAGCATATAGCAATGTGCACTAACACAATCGCAGCGTAGACACCACTGCAAGTCGACACGTCAACTCTATCAAATCAGTGTCATAGTTAGAGGAGAAAATCTTACAACGATTGAGCAGGTGTTCCCTCGAATGCTCCATTCGAGCCTATATTGGCTGCTGCCATAATTTGCACGGCGCATCCCCAGTCAATTGAGGCGACAGCAGCGATAGAACCAATAGTATTTGCATCTGGAGGTAGGTCAGTAATTATGATCAGATAGTAAAACAAGCGACATACACCCGACAATCCAGCACAGAAGGCGTCGCCACCGAGGTGAGGATAGACTGTAAGTCCAAAAGTACAACTACAGACGTCCTGATTAAGTCAAAGCTGGCTATGAATTGATGATGACAGCATACCCCTCCAGACGTGGGCGCTGCTGACGCCAATTCCGCCATAGACATCCCGACGAGTAGTATAAAGAAGCTAGCAACGGCCCACTAAACCAAAGCCACATGTAAGTCGACATAGCGGTGCAAAATATAACAAAGACTGACCCCCCAAACCATCGCCGGACCTCCTCCGTTGGGTATGGCAAAGAACAAGACGGATGCGATAGAGGGTAAGAGCCCGATGATCGAAAATGCTATCCCGAAAACCTATCCAGAGGTGAACTTGAACTTCAGATGGTCGTCTCTCGTCAATACGCACCTCAAGTGGTGTAAAAGCTCGTTTGAACTCCTGTTTATACCCCAGCGACGCCAGAAGCTCCTCGTCCGTTTGGCGTAACGCAGTGCCGCTGGCTTTAGCGAATCCGTTTTCGAAGTTAGCAACCATTACTCGCGAGCCTGTGGCGGTGGTGGTTGTTTGTGGATACGTTCTGGTGGGATGACATAGATATGACCCCAGTATGGAGCTTGCCGCTGTCTGTTCTTGATGGAGATATAAGGGACCATCTGACGGGGGAGAAGAAGCCTATCTGACTTCTGAAAATAGCTTCAGATAAGGCAACTTGGATATCAGGCTTAGGTGAGCGGTGGCATGGGCTGACATACGGATGGGTCGGCGTTATAGTCTCCATTTATTGACCTATCGGCGTTAGAGCCAGGTATCATTATCACAAGCCCATATCGTGGACGCTTGGTTAACGCAGACGTCGCATCCCTGACTTGCTTTTCGTTTCTCTCCGGGGTGGGCTGTCTTCCGTAACAAAAGGCGCTCCAAGAATATTGGTGTGAAGGGGTGGGAAAGTGGTGGCCATGGGAGAAAGTGGGAAGTCTGTTTCATGAGCGAGAGCAGGAAGTTTCGATGTAGCTGGAAATCGTCATGCGAGTTCCCTGGCGTCGAAGAGGGAACTCGCGCGTATGCTGTCTTCGACCTAGCAGTCCGCGATAACGATGAAGCTATGTGTTGACGAGCTTTATCCGAGATGAAGCCTTGATCAAGTCTCGGTAGTATGATTACCGAAGTCCTATTGGACGTCGAGGATGATGTTTCCTGGTATATGAGACGTGCCTCCAGCTCTGGAATATTGCTGGTATTTTAGCCTCGCGATGTTGTAGTTCGGAGTGACACTGATGAGACCACATGAGATGACCGTCACGACAGCAATGACAAGTCCGTGTCACGGCCTGTTTGAACCTTCCCACCTACCACCACGACCCTTCCTCATGGCCAATATCCAGTATCGCAAATACTTGGGCGAGGCTGATCTCCCTCATGTAATGGACCTCGTTCAGAGTGAGCTCAGCGAGCCGTATGTCATATATACCTTCCGTTACTTCCTACACCACTGGTGAGTCAATCATCTTGCGTCACCCGACGGCCTGAAGGTATTGATACTGACCGATTGTCGACGCACAGGCCACATCTCTCATTCCTCGTACGTCTCTTCTTCCTTCTTCTCTTACTCCACTAACATCAACATGAACGACAACAGGCGTATTCGAGCGATTCGGACGACTCGACTCCAATAGGTGTAATTGTATGCAAGCAGAGCATGCACAAGGATTTGACGAACCGGGGGTACATAGCCATGCTGAGTGTGAGCAAGAACTGGCGTAAACGCGGCATAGGTTCGTCACCCCTCCCGCCCTCTTTCCGATCCTCACACGATGTCTTAGATTATGGGATACACACCTCTGGTGCGGACTCTGTTTTTTCCCCTTGATTTATCTAGCTAGCTCCCTCGTACGCAACTCCATTGAAGCCATGAAGGAAGACGGCGTCGACGAGGTTAGTCACATATCGCCTTCCGTCTAGGCCCACTCTAACACCCCTACCCTCCAGATCATCCTCGAGACGGAGTACGACAACCATGCGGCGCTGTCGCTCTACGAGTCTCTCGGATTTATACGCGAGAAACGCCTGCATCGGTTCTACCTGAACGGCAAGGACGCATTCCGGCTCGTCCTCGCGGTTCCCCGAACATACTCCGACGACAGCTCTGACACGAGCGGATCGTCTCCTCCGATGTCGACTTCCTTTACCTCGAGACGTCGCCCCCTGTACCGGGCCATCCGAGTATCGCCGTACTCTGATGACGACGATGACGAGGAATCCTCTCGCTGAGACCACCAACTCGCTGCAAATTTCCTGAAGTTGTAACATTCTATCGTCTGTTCCACTTGATATCGGGTCTCCTTCAGTATTATCATACTCATACCATATCCTCATACCATACTTTTTGTACTTTATCTAATGTCACTTGTGCCATAGTCTGTAGCAGCCCCCCACCCAATTGTCCGTTTCTGAAAGTCTGAATTATGTCGAGTTCAATCTCCACACAGATGGTGCTCCGTTTATACGTTCATACTTAGGCCTGCTCTAGCACCGGACCAGTCTTAGCACGATTGATGAGGACACTCACTGCCGCCGGGTAGTACATGGCCTGAGGCCTCAAGTCAACCCCAGCGAAGACTCGGCGACATTTATCACTCCGTTGATTTGGTGACCTCGAAACCAGGCTTAAGAATCCAACAATATAGGCCGCAAGTGATTCTTCTAACTTAGCTACTGAAATACAATATAATGAAGGCGGTGGCGCTGCTTTTCATGCTCCCTACGAAACCCTCCATTGAAGTCGTAGTGCGCCTGTATGCATCGTGACGTGGAATATCCTGTCTAGCTGTTGCTTCCCTCCCGCCGTCGGACCAGATGTCAATATCAATAATTTATAGTTCATCATGATCACGGATGGGGTCCTCCTCATCACCCGACGACGAAGGGCCGTCACCGCTTGCGTACAGTTTGCTGGTGATTGGGTTGACGACGCTTTGGACCTCTGAGAAAAAGGGAAAAGACGTCAGTAAAAGCGGTGTGGCAAAATCACATAGAGAACTTACCGGCCAACTTCTCATCGAGATCCTCGACAGAAGCGGTCTGACCGTTCTCGTCGATCCACTCAGTCGTCTCCTTGACAGTGGCAAGGATGGTCTTCTTATCGTCGTCGCTGATCTTGCCACCGAGGCCCTCTTGATCACCGAGCTGGGTCTTGAGACCGTAGACGAAAGATGAGAGGGAGTTGAGAGCTTCAATGCGTTTACGTTGAGCCTCGTCCTCCTCGGCGAACTTCTCAGCCTCGGCAACCATGCGGTCAATTTCCTCTTGGCTTAGACGGCCCTTCTCGTTGGTGATGGTGATGCTCTCGGACTTGCCGGTGCCCTTGTCGGCAGCGGCGACCTTCATGATGCCGTTGGCGTCAATCTCGAAGGTGACCTCAATCTGAGGTACACCACGGGGCGCGGGAGGGATGCTCGAGAGCTCGAACTTGCCGAGGAGATTGTTGTCCTTGGTCAGAGAACGTTCACCCTCGAAGACCTGGATCAAGACAGTGGGCTGGTTATCAGCGGCGGTTGAGAAGCTGTGGATGGCATAAAGTCAGCCAAGAAGTGTAAAGAGAGCGAAAAACGTACATCTGGCTCTTCTTGGTAGGGATGACAGTGTTGCGGGGAATGAGCTTGGTGAAGACGCCACCAGTGGTCTCGATACCGAGAGTAAGAGGGCACACATCGACGAGTACGACATCAGCAGTTCCCTCAGCTCCGGAAAGGATACCACCCTGAACGGCAGCGCCGTAGGCAACGGCCTCATCGGGGTTGATTCCCTTAGAGGGCTCCTTGCCACCGAAGAATTCCTTGAGCAGTTGCTGGACCTTGGGAATACGGGTAGAACCACCGACGAGGACGATCTGGGAGGCTCATTAGGATAAGATCTTGTGATAATGATGGCAATCGCGTACCTCGTCGACATCCTCCTTCTTGACATTGGCATCCTTCAACACCTGTTCAACGGGCTTCATAGTCTTCCTGAATAGGTCCATGTTGAGTTCCTCGAATTTGGCGCGGGTCAGAGTCTCAGAGAAGTCATTGCCGTCCTCAAAGCTCTCAATCTCGAGACGAGTGCTCTGTTGGCTGGAGAGGGTACGCTTGGCCTTCTCGACCTCACGCTTGAGTTTACTGAGTGCGCGGAGGTTCTTGCTGACGTCGGTGCCGGTTTTCTTCTTGTACTGCTTGATCATGTAGTCCATGACGCGGTTATCGAAATCTTCACCTCCAAGATGGGTGTCACCGGCAGTGGAGAGGACCTCGAAGACACCGTCGTCAATGGAAAGGAGAGACACATCGAAGGTTCCTCCTCCGAGATCGTAAACGATGATCTGGGATTCACCGCCGTTCTTGTTCAGTCCGTATGCGATCGCGGCAGCGGTGGGCTCGTTGATGATACGGAGGACAGTGAGACCGGCAATAGTACCGGCATCCTTTGTGGCCTGACGTTGGGCATCATTGAAGTCTGCGAAATGGTCAGCTTGCGCTGCCTAACGGAACAGTGAAGCGCACGTACAAGCAGGGACGGTGACGACGGCGTGGGTAACTTTCTCGCCAAGATAGGCCTCAGCGGTCTCCTTCATCTTTCCAAGAATCATAGCCGAAATTTCCTCCGCGGACTGTAAACTTTGTTAATCGTTGTTCTCTGACGACGCATGAGAAAAGAACGCACGAAGTCGCGGAACTCTCCCTTGTGCTTCACGGTAATCATCGCTTTACCCTGCTTCTCGGAGACCTTGAAGGGCCAGTGTTTGATATCGCGCTTAACATCGGGATCGTCAATTTTCCGGCCAATGAGTCGTTTTGCGTCGAAAACGGTGTTTTCGGGGTTGGAGTGATGTGCGTTCTTGGCGGCGTCACCGACACTGTATGGAGTCAGTCGAGCGGTGGGTGGAACAGGTTGCGTAAACTTACAGTCGCTCCTCCTCAGTGAAAGACACCCATGAGGGAGTGATACGGTGACCCTGGTCGTTGGCAATGATTTCCACCATGCCGCCACGTTGTACACTGCATTACTGTCAGCTGTGTGTTCATAAGCGCAGCCTGAAGTAGCTACTCACCCAACACAAGAATAACTGGTTGCCAGCACATCGAATACGTCAGCCCAGAATTCGGATTCAGTGAAAGATCATTCGACATACGTTGTTCCCAAATCTATGAGGCGTTATCGTAAGCTTCATTCTCAGTCGAAAGGATGTAAATTGACTTACCAATACCAATAACAGTGCCATATTCTGCGTGGGCCTCCTCAGCCCTTGCAGCGGGAGCAGTCAAACAGGCGAGGGCTACCAGAGCAAAGAAACCTAGTGAAAGGGAGGAGAGCAAGCGCCGTGCTTGTATGCGCGTCGGAGAACGAGCCATGGTGGTCGGACAGTGGATTGTGAAAAGCAAACTTTGGAGGTGGTGTCCTATTTATTACATCTCGAGACCGTGACGTGTCAGTAGACGTGGCCCGGTCACATGCCACATTCCCACGCTCAATTTTCTTTCTTTTGGACTTTCTCCGAGGTCATTGCACTTGTCAATCATGCGGCTGCTACTCGTCCTCCAGCGCGACGTGGCAACATCTCAAATAGCCGCTCTGTCTGACAGCCGTCAGAGAAGCCCACCGGTGACCTCCATGCCTACTTGACCTGCTAGCAAGCCACTCCCTTGATGACGATATCCTTCTGTGATCGGCCTGAAACTTTTGCAATAAAATTTGTTGGTGCACAGCTTCTGGGATCTTCGAGACATGTTTCGTCGTCGTCTCTCACAGGGCGAAGACATGGGACACAAAATACATTTCGGGTACATTATCTGCTATGTATAACCCTATCTCTTGGTCGTGGTCCTGGGCTCGAGTCCCATTTTATACACTCTGTTTGCGTTGTGAAAGAGTGCGTTCTGGACAATTTGGACTGCAGCTGTTTCGGAGAGTTCTCCAGAATGTACGATCTCACTGAGGACCTGGAGGACGAACACGACCGAAGCGGTTCGCATACTTTTCGTATGGTACGACAGGTAAGACGCACCTCGAATAGGGCTTGACGTGCTTGGATGGTGCCCAGGTAGTAGGACTCTGGCCAGAAGTGTCCATCCGCTGACGTAGGTCTGTAAGTCAAAATCATATCCAAGTATGAGAATCGCGTACTTGACCACATTATCTTATTTGTGGGAGCGAGCTCCAGCACTTCGCGGATGACAGACCTTTGCCCCTGTCCTGAAACAAATGGGAAGATCTAAAGTCAATCAGTCTAACAGTGCGTATAATCCTCGAATCTCAACTTACTTCACCAAAATCTAAAAACACGTTAGGATAGACCGCCGTCAGATAGCCTGCATCCCGTGTGTAGGGATATGATGAGTGCAGAAGGACGAATTTTGTTCCTGGATAGGCCTTTATCACTGGCTGCAGATGCGCGGGCGAGGAGAGGGCAAGGGTGATATCGCTATCCCCAAGCCCCGTGTGGAACTGAACTAGAAAGGTGTCATCAACCATCTACGAAGAGATATCAAGTCAGAAGACCAAATCAGATGGGCCTACCTGGTTTGTCCTTAATCCCAGCTAGTTTGAGTGCTGCTCTGACAACGTAGTCGTTCAAAACTTTCTCTTGCAGCCGGACCTTCGTTTGACCTCGGTGCGACACGAAAACGCGCTCGAAGGCAGCAAGAAATTCGGCGTGCAATTTGGCCTCTGGTCCGAGCGCGAATGTCGCATCTGGCCCCAGGGAAACCGCCATCCCGGATCGGTAGCAGACGACCGACTTGAAAGCCACCGTAAGAGGGTCATCGGCACATTTTGTCAGAGTATCCGCTAATTTCTGTCCAAAGAATCCCAAGGCTTGCGCCAATTCCTCAACGCTAGGAGATGCAGTGAGCTTCGCGAACACGTCCGCAAGGATTTCCTGAAGAAATCCACAGATGTTAAAACGCGGTAGTTATACATGACTTGGGACTGCAAACACCTGGGCGACAACCTCGATCCGGACGACCCGCTTTGCTGGACTATGGGTAAACTGGTCGTGCCAAGGCACATCGTGGACAATATCGCTCGCGCCCAACCCGTCGTCGATTAGGACGCATTGGATCTTTGTCGGCTCAAAAGAGCGCTGGCACAAATTAATATACTCAAACTCTGATCGCTTCGTTTTGACGTCCCCCCAGGATGAGCCCTCGGGGAGACCAAAGAGCTTTGCCAGTTGTCGGGTTGCGCGGTGGCAAGCTAAGGTGTGGATTGCGTCGCTCGTAAGAGCGTCGCCTTCTGCTTCGGATATTATGCCCTCGAAGGGCATGGATGATCGATGCTTGTCTTGGAGGAGAGGGTGGGCATGGTTGTCGATCGCAGGATAAGTAGATGCGGCTGCTTGGAGGTCGGAAAGGGCAGACTTTGAGGTGCTCGTGATAGATCCCAGTGGCATGGGGCAGCAGTTAGTATATCTGTCAGTGTTACGGTGACAACTTGAACGTTGAGTTAGAGGTGTGATCTCGGCGTGAAGGCGATTATCATGTTGGTCAACGCCATCCATGGTCAACAAAATACATCATGAATCAAGGGTCTGGACCTGTCTGGACGTTTCCGGGATAACCTTACGCTAACACAATCTTGATGTCACGAAACAGTCTTGGGCTGCGCCGCACATCTTGGAGGAGCTCTATGATGATGATCTCTTGCTCTGACTGGGAAAAGTGCAATCTGTTTTCGGATTGCCTCGCCAAGCTTTCAAAGCTCCTCGTCATGGGGCTCCAGCTAACCGACTGTTTGCTTCCACAATGACTCTCCGGTATGCGAGTTCAGATGATATGTATCTCGCTAAAGTCTACGCTTATGGGAGTGTGCCACTAAATAGTTCATTTTTTCGGCCCTGCTTCAACGTCAAAATGGGAGGAATCCTCTGCTTGTAAACAGATATCTTGCCAAAGCGAGTCCATCGCCCTGGGTTGTTCTTCCCTGGGAACCTGTCCAATCTGGGGAGATTTCTGGTCGCTGTTTTCCTGGTTGGGCCTGGAATTGCTTGACACTGATATATGCTTCCTGGGAACAAGCCAAATTGAGCTTGCCCTGTATTCCTTTCTATAGGCTCATCACAAGCTCTGACAATGGTGCCCACAGAGGGCCACAACGGTATTTGTTTCAGAGCCTCCGACATGCTTCTGTGTCCGATTATACAAGCCATAAACTATACAGTCATCGTTCTAAGAGGTGCGGTGAATATATTGATGTGGTATGCGCATTTGAAGGTCCTGACTCCGTGGCTATATTGAACGTAGGCTCTGCTCACTATTCCTGGAATCAAGCTCGGGGGCTGCTAACAACGGGCTTGAATCTCATAGAACAATCCCCTATTGACAAATCTTTCGCAAGTGTCTGAAAACGCGGTCACATGATGACCGCTATGTTATCCATCCACTTCTGCCTCTGACCACACCTACTTCTTGATCTCTTACACCTACCATCGAACAAAGATTGTTTGCCAAACACGCTACATTACTTAAATGCTCACCAAAATGCTCTTCTCTTACAAAACGTCTTCGAGACCCACCTTCCACTCTTCCTGGCATGACCCCTCTGCTATCCCCAAGCCTCCTATGCTCGAGACCTCCGCCGGCGCCTCTAACACTGTGCGAGTCCACTGGTGGGATTCGACAACGGTGCATGTGACGGCTGATTCTATCTTCTCTCCATATATTCGTCTGCCCGCTTGTGGTTTCTTCACGCCGTCAGCCTCCTTCGTTTCCTCCACCGACCAAGATCTGCCTTGGGACTCCCCTGAATTATACAAGAGCTATTCCGACATCTCTGAGCTCCAAACTCCAGCCGATGATGTCGGGGATGAGACCAGTGCCAAGAACGTACGGCCTTTGAAGCGGGTGCTGACCATTACCCGGGTGGTTGGCGACTCGATTAGGAAACGACGCGGCATAGAAAAGATGAGCTCTGGTGCTGATTCGGTTCAAGGCTTGGGGCTCGCATTCTCTGATTGCTCAATGGTGCCTTCTGCAAAGCAGGTGCAGATGGTGGAGCATGTTAGGATTTGAGGGACACCGCAAACACCCCTTTGTGAGTGTCGCTCGATCACGGTCTCTTTATTCACGGTCTCTTTATCATACTTACACAAACGACTCTTTATCATACATTTACCTATATATACCTACTGCACGTACTCGGGCACCCTCAGTCACTTATACATCGGACTGAGGGTGAGCCACTTTATCTTATCTCACTTACTTATCCTTACTGATCATACCGTAGTCTATTCTGTCTTGTTACAGGTATGATCATCAATACAGTCACTTATACATCGGACTGAGGTCTATTCTGTCTTGTTACAGTCTATATACGGTACTCATTCTAACAGGTTATGGGCAATTGCCGTACACTCTAGTGCACGAGCATTTAGAATCCGTACCGTTCTATTTTTGATCTCGGGCCGCGCCCCGATCAAATCAATCTTATCAACGCGTCGTAATCTCATCGACGCGCCTCGCGACTTCCACAGGGAAAGGTCCTTTGTCCTCATACCCTCTCTACGCACCTCATCATCACCGTCACTATCATGGGCGAACCAGGCAACAACAACGATGCCACACATCCAACTATCCCCCTACTTCATGTTCGAACTTCCTTCTCGGGTGATAAACTCGAACGGGACAAAGGCGATTTCAAGAAGTGGGAACGCGACTTCATGCTCTTCATTACTATGAACCATCTAGACGGCTACTTTATCGCACCCTACGTGAGGCCTCCCTCCCCAAAGGATGAACCGCGCGCATATGGCAACTACACCGCCAATAGTCGCATAGCCGTCGCCGCTCTACAGCAGGCCGTCGGCGAATCCGAGATGGAGTTCATCGACTACACGAAGGGCGCCAGATCCTGCTACGAGACCATTACCAAGCGTTGCAAATCCGCCGGTCCCGTGAAACAAATCTCCCTCATCCGCGACGCTCTCTCCACATACTGTTCTTTGTCTGAGCCACTCGCGTCGACCGCCACTAAAATCTGCGGCACGATCGAACGCGCATTCGCGATGGGGAACATCACCGAGGACCTGTTCAAGTGTATCGCGCTGCTCAACAGTCTCAACGACAAATCCTTCGAGTCCATCCAATCCAATATCTCCCGGGCTCTATCCGACTCTACCACCGACAAGCCATATACCTCCGAGCAAATTCGCCGGGTTCTTGAAAGCGAAGATACCCTTATCTCCAGCAAGAAACAAATGCACACGTCGGATGTCGCACTCTCCGCTAAGTCCTCCAACTCACACAACCACGGCTCGCACGACATCTGCTGCAGCGTCTGCTTCGCGGCCGGGAAACCTTGCAAGGGACATAAGAAGGAGTGGTGCGTTAGGAAAGGAGGAGGAATGGAAGGGAAGACCATCACTGAGTCGATTGCGGCGCGACGCGCTAAGGGAGCTGGGAAGTCATCCTCAGAAGGTTCGGGCTCGAATAAAATCTCCGTCCCCTTCACTATCAACGGCAAAGCGCACATCGCGCATGTCGACCCAAGCTCTATCCAGGAGATCGCGACTGAAGGCGCGAAGCAGGCATTCGCCGGCCTAGCGTCCACTCCCATCCCTAACGCATCCTCTATTCCAGACGTTGCTTGGCTAGCGGCGGCTGGGGGGGAGCTCAAGACATCTGTCGACTGGTCTAAGCACACCACGATCGCCAGTGAGTCCGCGCTCGCCGCGACCACACTTCAACAAACCAAACGCACTCCTGTATCCACTGAAGATTTCCCCTTCTACGCGGACACCGGCGCATCCGTCTACATCAGCATGGATCCTAACGATTTCATGCACCTGGAATCCATTCCAACCCGTTTCATCGGGGGCGTCGGGGGATCCTCCCTCGCCGCCATCGGGATAGGCAGAATTCGCCTCCGCATAGCGAGAGGGAAATATCTCGACCTACCAAACGCGTTATATGCACCCACTTCCACCGTCCGCCTAGTCTCCATCAGTTCCCTATCCATTGACGCCAACACCTTCTCGCGCTTCGACGACGAGGGGGTAAAGATCTACGATAAATCCACCGGCGCCTTCCTCGTCGGCGGATCACTCCTGCCAAACCGCCTATATTCGCTAAACTTACACTCTGTATCCGCCGAACATGCCCTATCCGCTCAACATGCACCTGATCTCTTGACATGGCATCGCCGCCTTGGTCACACGAATTTCCAGACGCTCAAAGAGATGGCGAAATCGGGCACGGTTGCAGGTATGCCCTCTTCCTTCCCCATCCTACCGCCCAAATGTGAATCTTGTATTCTTGGAAAGCAGACCAAGACTCCGGTTCCAAAGATGCGGGTGGAAGGGGCGGGGCATAGAGCGACGAGGCGACTGGGAATTGTTTGGGTAGATCTCACAGGGCCTGCTCCTGTACAATCGCGCGAGGGTTACAGATACATAATGAATCTGGTTGACGACTACTCAAATAAGCCATGGTCAATACCCCTCAAGCTGAAAAGCGACGCGTTTAGAGAACTACAGGCATGGGAACGCGCGCGGGAAGTCGAAACCGGCTTAAAGGTCGGGACATATCGTACTGGGCACGATGGTGAGCTCTCGGGACATCAGATGGAGGAATGGCTGCGATCC
This sequence comes from Lyophyllum atratum, assembly GCA_014905825.1. NCBI lineage: Eukaryota > Fungi > Basidiomycota > Agaricomycetes > Agaricales > Lyophyllaceae > Lyophyllum > Lyophyllum atratum. The sequence continues at coordinate 26,617 of JACGCN010000017.1, forward strand.
ACGGGTACGGATCAACAGTTCGGCGCCCCCTACACCTCAGCGCACATGGGACGCGTTGAACGAATGCACCGAACTCTCATGAATAAAGGTCGCGCAATGCGCATATCCGCTGAATGCCCGCCAAACATGTGGGTAGAATTCTATCTGACAGCCTGCCACCTTCACGAGAAGACACCGACCAAATCACTCAAAGGCCTCACACCGTACGAACTTTGGCATAACCGTAAACCCGATTACTCTTACATCCGCGAGATCGGATGCAAAGCCTTCGTACTCATCCAGAACCGCCACAACCCAAAAATATACGAGCGCTCTATCGAGTGCATATTGATCGGCTACAACCCGAAGGCTAAAGAGTATAGGTGCTACGATAAGAAGTCGGACCATGTCTACAGCACTTACCATGTTCGCTTCCTCGAGAGCCATGAAGGACATCCTCCCCCTACACCAATCAACCCAGAATCGGAACTCGATGATCCCGTCACTCTCAGCCAGATTCGCGACGAGTCTACCGCCGAACCCATTATATACGATGATGACGAGGACTTTAATCCACCTATCGACGCTATAGCGGACCCCATTGCCGACATTGTTCCCCAACCAGATGCTCCCGAACCTCCAATCGAGCCCCGCCGATCCGGACGCGTCCCTCAACCAACTGAGAAAGCAGATCCGAATAATCCTCAACCAACGCGACTTCAGCGCGCCGTGCAGGACTCCAAAGAGAGCGCCGAACGCGTCAAGGCCGCGAGGACGGAACGTCGGGCACAAGTCCCTGATGACGTCGATCACGCGGACCCTGTTCCTGATCTCGCACATATCGGAGGCAATCTCGATCATGATCGCCTATTAGCCGCGATTGCGGAGACCGGCGACATAGATCCGACAACCCTGGAATTCGAGGACGAGCCGAAGTCGTGGAGGGAAGCCAGAGAGTCGGCAGATGCAAAGAAATGGGAGGAGGGGTATCGAGATGAGTTGAAATCACTGAAGGATATGGGGGTTTACGAGCTCGTTCCGAGATCAGAAGTCCCACAAGGCCACAAGGTCCGGAAAGGTCGCCCGATATTCAAGATCAAGAGGGACGAGAACGGGAAAGCCGTAAGGTTTAAGGTCCGTTTGGTATTCAAAGGCTACGAGCAAATCTATGGGAAAGATTACACGAAAACAACCTCACCTACAGCGCGCATGGAATCCTGGCGCATATTGCTTCACCTCGCGGCCTCGCAACCAGGATGGAACGCAACACAAATCGATGTTAAAACCGCCTTCTTATATGGACTACTACCTGACGACGAAGTACAATACATGGAACAACCGGAGGGATTCGAGGAGGAAGGAAAAGGAGATTGCGTATGGAGATTGGTGCGGGGATTATATGGGATGAAGCAGAGTGGAAGGATTTGGAACCAGACCCTCAACGAGAATATGATCTCGTGGGGGTTCACTCGTCTCGCGTGCGAATCATGCATCTATTATCGAACTACTGACACTGGGACCGTCATCGCAGCCGTACACGTTGACGATTTCCTCTCCATTGCTAGCTCCAAAGACGAGAACGATCGGTTCAAGGATCAGATGCGCCAAGTATGGACCATTTCCGACTTGGGGACCCCAAGATTCGTCGTCGGTATCGGGATCGAATGGGACCATCAGAATTCATCCGTCAAACTCTCTCAGGTCGCTCTCATCGACAAAATCATTTCCCAATTCGGCCAAAAAGACGCTACACCGTTATCCCTACCTATGGATCCCGGACTTAAACTAAGACGCGTAGATCGCGCCACTCTTACAGACGACGAACGCGAAGCTCTATCCCGGATCCCATATCGATCACTCGTCGGATGCCTACTGTATCTGGCGATCTCGACGCGGCCAGATATATCCTACGCTGTTCAACAACTGACCCAATACGTCGATTCCTACACCGAGATCCATTGGAACGCGGCCATTCGCCTCGTCCGTTACCTGAAAGGTACCCGCGATCTTAAACTGACCCTTGGCGGCAAGGATAGCACCATATCATTACTGGGCTTCACCGATTCCGACTGGGCGAATTGCTTGGATACGCGGCGCAGTATCGGAGGATACGCGTGGAACATGGGATCAGGGGCGATATCCTGGGCAGCGCGTAAGCAGAAGACCGTCGCGGCTTCCTCATGCGAGGCAGAGTACATGGCTGCGTTCGAAAGCGCACAAGAATGCATATGGCTTCGCGCGCTCCTCAAAGCCATTGGACACGACATCACACAGACGCCTACCACCATGCTGTGCGACAATAACGCCGCGATCAACCTATCAGAAGATCCCCTACTCCACGCGCGCGTCAAACACGTTGACATAAAGTACCACTTCTTGCGCGAACGCGTACAGTCCAAAGAAATCGCGATTCGATACATTAACACCAAGAATAACGTCGCGGACATATTCACTAAAGCACTACCGGCGCCGCTATTCAATCGCCTTCGCTCTCTACTCGGTCTCCAATAGATCCCCAGGTTTCCATGCGAGGAGGAGTATTTGCGGTGAGGAGGAGTGTTAGGATTTGAGGGACACCGCAAACACCCCTTTGTGAGTGTCGCTCGATCACGGTCTCTTTATTCACGGTCTCTTTATCATACTTACACAAACGACTCTTTATCATACATTTACCTATATATACCTACTGCACGTACTCGGGCACCCTCAGTCACTTATACATCGGACTGAGGGTGAGCCACTTTATCTTATCTCACTTACTTATCCTTACTGATCATACCGTAGTCTATTCTGTCTTGTTACAGGTATGATCATCAATACAGTCACTTATACATCGGACTGAGGTCTATTCTGTCTTGTTACAGTCTATATACGGTACTCATTCTAACAGAGCATGAGAACGCCGTGGATGGTTAGGGTCTTGTTTGTGATCTAACTGACACTCACCAAGAAAGACGAAGACTGGCCTTCTCATGCGATGATTCCAGGTAATACGCTTTTCTTTTTCTCGCGCTCTGGGCTTCTATCTTTCATGATCCCCCTACTTCCCTGTCTCGCTCGTTTAGACCTCAATCATGCGAAAGCCGCTACGCTCACACGTCCCCATCGGTGATACTTACGGGAAAAGGACAGTCTTCACCCCTCCTTTTGCGACCATTCTCATACTTTCCCTCTCTAGTGCAGTGTATCGGGGTCCATCCCCACCTGTCTTATGTTTTTATCGTGTCTTCTAGTCCGATGCCAAAGCCGCACCGCATCCGCTCTCATCTTTCTTTTCCCTCCCCCGGTCGCCCACCCACGCCGCGTCGCTCGCTGCCCCACCGCGACCCGTGCCGCCGCATCGCTCTCCAAGTCCAAGGGGATTCTATCAATAGTCGAAGCGCGTCACACAGGAGCCCTCGTTAAAACGAAGCATTTGAGATTCCTAACGCAAAGGTGCGGCTATGAATGCACAGTCCTGGCCCGACAGGACGTGTCTGCCCCGGCTATACGCGCTCGTCTGTCTTCCATCGCGTGCTGATATCCTTCCCCCCGACTCCCCCTTCTCGGAGTCACGGTGGGGCGCGAAGGATATATACCGTCGGGCATCGGCGCGATGGGTACTGGGTTCCTCGCCAAAGGTCAGCAGTCGTACCGTTCATCGACTGTCATACCCCTCCCATTGAAATCTTACACGTCATAGCTAGATCTGGAGCAGTCGCAATAGGACGACATGAAGATGGTCGATGGATCCGGATGGAATATGGGCTAATAGCGGTCGCCGGTGAACCAGAGACACTAAAAGGACAATTCTTGACGAGAACGACATCGCAAGATGACGAAACCCAAGGAACGAAAAACGCGTGGTGGATCTGGACTTGGATTTTGCTTCCGCCCGGGCGAACATGAAATGGCTCTTACCTCCTTGGACTTGGACTGGATACTTGTATACTCTGACTTTGATGTTGGCTGGACTGGACCATGGACATCTGTATATGGACCTCACGTACATACCCACGAACAACCAAATGCACTGCATAATTGTATTTTCTCATCCCCTGATTGGTCTGCAATGTCGGTTGTCCCTGCCAATGAGTGACTTCCCGTAACAATCTACAGTGATCTAGGAATTCTAAACCTGTAAAGAAGCGGTGTCGGAAAAATCTGGAGGTTGGGTCGTCAAACCGTAAGACACAAAACTCTAGATTTAGAAAGCTGTGAAGAGAGGAGCCCTGTCATAGGTGAATCTAGCCTTCAGAATAGAGGGGGTGGCGACTATCTTTCAACCTGAAGTCCAATTGGATTCCTCGGCCTTCTATGCGATGTTAAGCCTTGTCACTACCACCTGTGTCTGGCAGGCGGGGTGTATCTCACGATGGTCCTGAAACCCGCCTTTCAATTCAAAAGGACTGCCAGGGGGGGGTCCAGTTCATGGCACTACATAGTCGTCACCTGTTTATGTAGATTTCTTTAAATTCGAATCTGGTCACTGTTTTCATCGTACCCGTTGAGCATGCAGGCCGTGAGTCACTTTGGGTACTGAAAGATCTTCATTTTCTGCTCAGTATATGAGAGGCAGTGCAGCCGGCGTTGAAAGTTGACTAAGGATGAGTATGTAGTACTTGCGGCAAGTCATCCAAGTCGCTGAGATTCAGGTCATAGCTATTAGCACTGAGCAGGTAGATATTTAAAAGGCGATTCAATATTGGCTCGGAGTGCTCCGGTCTAGCTGCTGTATCTTATCAGATCACTCTGGGCACGTCTCTCTTTCTCATCTACTGATATAACCGACGTTGAGGGAGGCGTTCGCAGTTCATCATGCCTGTGAATACAGCTGACCTTGAACTCGCTATCCGAAATGCCTTTCCAGTCGCTCATCTTGAGATCGAAGATCAATCCAGTGGATGCGGGGAGAATTATGCGATTGTCCTGGTTAGCGAGGTGCGTTCACACATGGCAAGGTTACCTCGAACCCGAGAGAAACGCTGAATGTTTTGTTCCTCTAAATAGGCATTTGAAGGGCTCTCTACGCTAAAAAAACATCGACTAAGTACGCTCTACTACTGTTATCACAACTCTCGCCAAGGAATCCTCCGTTTCTGACCAGCTCCTCTTTCTAGTCAATGAGCTTTTAAAAGCGCAGATAGCTCAAATGCATGCCTTTTCACAGGTTATGTCATATACAGCTGCCCTCTGCGTCAACTAACCGGACTTTCGATATCCAGAAAACATTCACACCGGCACAATACGAAGCATACCTGGCAAAGGACGCGTGACTCCCAAATGCCATCGTGACAAGGGCCTGCTTCAGTATCATGTTTTACGCTCAGGCTTCGGAATTACAGAAGTGACTATCGCTGTAACGTACATATTAATCTCCCGGAGAATAGACGAACAAGCTCGTGCCATGGGTACAACTAACTCTCACGAATTCTCTTTATCCACTGACTTCGTGCTGGCTTTTCTTCCCCGCTGCCATCGATGCCTCGGGAGCGCTGAATCATCGTTGTCTTGGACTATGATCGTCCTCTCGGGGGCTGGCATCGCTTTAGCCGCTTTGACTTTTCTAACCGCTGGCTTCTTCTTTTGGACCACAACCACCTCCTCGGTATCTTGTACATCGACCGACTTGCGCTTTGGGGGTGATGGAAGTGTCAGGGAAGCTATGTCCTGATCGAGGGGCGGTTGTCGTCTAGAAGAGTCCGAAAATATGCGCGGAGAAGGCATCACGTATTGCATGGTAGGTGTGGGATTATTTGACGCGCTCCGTAGCCGTTTATTATAGGGCGAAGGAGGCCGCTGCTGTACCTCGACGCCGAAGATGTTTCTGAACTTGTCTCCATCGCTCTTGACAATGATTTCGGGTGGAGATGAGAGAGGGCTAGAACTCTGCGTTGGGTGTGGCGATACCGGCGCAAGGTCAATTTTGCTCGTTCCTTCGGCAACAGGATGTTCATTCAAGGCTGGTGCGCCAATGGCGATTGTGAAGTCGGAGCCCATCATCGGAGAAGGAGTGTACACAGACGGGCTGAATAGCGAAGGCGAGGGCGGATCTTCGCCTACATCGGAAAGCGAGATCAGCCTAGAGAGGTCATCCTGAGAGACCACGCTTATGATCGCTGGATAAGGGGTTGCTTCTTCGATTGGTGAGACCGGGTCTTGCTCCACATTAAGGAGCTGTACATGGATGTCAGGCACATCTAGAAGCGATCCGCTACCTTCGCCAGTTTGGACCAGATCATAGTCATTGTCTTCGCAGCTAGGGCTGAATAATGGAGGAGAAAATAGCGATTGACTGAGAGGAGTGAACATTCGAAAGGAGTGATCCTCGAACGCGATGACCGGAAGCGCAGTTGAGGTGTTTCTTGTTGCAGAGGCGGATCGTAAATTGGGCATGCTGGAAGAAAAGGTGAGAGTTGGGGGCTTCGGATCTAGCAGAGATATCACGGGCTGAGAGGTTGACTCGTTGATGGTACTTGAACGGTCGAGATTGAACGGGTGGAAGCGGGGAGTTGACATTGAAGTAGAAGGTGTACAGTTAAGAAGCGATGAGAGGCTAGGTATAGGGGATTCAAGCATCGGGGAAGAAATAAGGGAAGAAGAGGCAGGGAATACAGGGGGGTGGATCTCTGGCAAGGAGATCGAACCTTGGACATTTGATACAGGATGTGCCTTGATTGGATTGGCTACAGGTTGCCATCTAGGGTTAGGCTGAATCCTTGGAAGCGCTTGACACATAGAGAAAGCGAGTTTAACATCCTCGCTATCATGCAGTAAATGGTGGAGAGCGGCCATACGAACTATAAGGTTGGAGTCGTTGAGTCTCGAATCGCTCAAACACCTAAACACACGAAGGAACATACGTTGCAATGAAAAATCTCCGTATACGTCTACATGTGTATCCGCAACCTCAAGGAGAGAAACTACCATTGGTGGACTGATGGGATGAAGAAGAGAAGTCGGGTTGATGAGTTCCTGGAAGACTAGTGGCAATACTCGAACTATGAAAGTGATAACTGCGTTCTGATATGGTAGTGAGAACATGAATGGTGAGGGAGATTATGAGATCAACCTCGATGACCTCCACAAGCTGGTTAAGACTTCACGATCAGCGAGCCAAATAATTTATTGACCACCCACCAGTACTTGCTGCCATGGCTTTGTGTCTTCTGAATGTGAGTATCGCATTATATTCATGACACTCTTGCAGTTGATCACGAATTCGGACTCTGAGATAAATGAGGTACTTTGGAAGAGGGATGATACGCGCTGCAGTTCAAAGGTGACATCGGGTGATGATTGGTGTTGGACAAAGTTTCTATCTTGGACTAAAGAAGTGCACGATAGATGCGTCGTGGGAGGAGGAGTCACAGATACAAGAGATCGACTTCGTCTAAGGGGAAGACCTCGCTGTTTGACGATCGTGGCTGACATCCTGAACCGCTGGCAGGCCGATTGGGAAAAAGACAGTGGCGACGCGGTGGCTGGTGAGTAAGCTACAAGCCAGCAGCCATATGGAAACAGTGTTTGTGATTTAGAGAGAAGATAGAGAGTTGAAGCTGAAGTTCTAGGTGGGTGTTCGCCCGGTACAATGAAGTTGAGGAAAAGCTGTTGGCGCCGGGCCGCCGGCGGTGGCACACTCAACTGGCAAGAAACGCGACAAGCGTGACTTTCACGGGGTCTCTATCTAGCCGCCCAAAATTGGAAGTCCGAGTCAGCCTACTCACTGTCAGACTCCAAACTGCAGATCGCCTCTGATCGCTCCCTCTACCGACATGGCGGCCTTCTTCACGTCTCCCTATCCTCCGTATGATCCTACTGATAAGTCTGGGTTAGCAAAGCACTCCAAATTTAACACTGGATGTAATTAATTCCTCCTTGTCAGATTCTCGTACGTTGCTGCTGCTGTGACTATTCAACGGATACTGAGGTCTTTCGTTCAGATACCAAACCGTAGTGAAACGATGGCCTGTTATCATTACCGGCGTGATCGATCAGCTGCACAGGGACTGTCATAATCTTTCCTTGGAGTCTCGGAAACCGGACGCAGACACATCAACTATAGAGGACAAGATCGCCGAAGGGAAGGGAATCATAGAGAAGATCAGCAAGCTGAAGTACCAGATGGGGAGGGATCATCCTTTAGAGTGAGCTCTATACACAAAGTGTCCTCGCACAATCTTACACTGTTTTCCAGGCACATTCGGGATGATGGTGAAGCCGATGTTGAGACATATAACAGAGAACTAGGGCAACTCGCTGAGCTTCAGAAAAACACATGGTTTACAGCACCATGGCTATTCGCAGAGTACGTTGTATCAACTCCTGACAAACCATCATTGGCCTCACCTTACGGCCCTACTGCTGAAGATGCTACCTGTGAGTAATGAAGCACGCTGAACAGGCGGAGAATTACGCTAACGCGGATATCAGCTATCGCCTTCTTCGTTCATTTTTTGCTGTAACCGTTTCTTGGAACACTTACGATCCCTTTCTACCTCAGAAAATGTCCACCTTTTCGCAGTCAGGGACAGCTATACGCCGTACGCTCCATTTCATCACGACATACATATGACAAAAGTATAAACGCACTTTTTTTTAGAGATCGCGACCAGTATGCATGAGCTGGAATCAGAAAAAAGCGCTTTGGATGCTGAGAAGCTCGCTGTTCTGTTCCGAGAAATGGTTCAGATGTGTTTATGGTGAGGAGTGCTCGAACGTTCCGTGACTTTGAACCTTTAAAGTTGTCTATTCAGGGGCAATGCTACTGTAAGCATTGCTGGATATTTCTGTTGATTGGTTGTTTACCTTCACCTTACGAGCCCAGGACTTATCGCTTCTCACCCACATGTCGCCCGACGACATAGAGCATTTACAGTCGGTTGGAAAGGAAGCTCAAATGGCTAGGCAGCAGTTCATTCTGAAGGACGACCAAGAGCAAGTGTGGAAACACCTCTCGTCTTTAAACGCTGGTCGCGTCGACTTCGTCCTTGATAATTGTGAGCTGTACCAGAAATTCGAATGCAATAGTTTGCCTTAGAAATGATATCTACTTATACAGCGGGGTACGAGGTAACCTCCCGTTGTATCTCTCATCCGTCTCATGAAATTCATGGAGCATACAATCTAGCTGTTTACGGATTTCGTTTTCGCAGATTTCTTGGTCACTTATACACCATACATCTCACGGGTGTATTTTCAGTAAGCATAAGGTTGCCTTCGCCACCGGCTGCAGCTCACTTTTCTTCCCCAGCCCAAAGCTCATCCCTTGGTTCGTTTCAGATGTAACACCGCCTGACTTCGGGCAGACGATCACCTCTCTCTTGGATCTTTCCTTTTTCCCGGCTTCTTCTGGCGAAGAGGCGGACTCACTACGTCCGAGCTCAGAGCATCTGAAATCCATGGTCATGCGTTGGAAGCATTATGTCGACCGGGGCATTTTTAAGCTTTCTGTTCCTCTAAGCACTCCACTGGGAGGCGATGGATCAGCCGCAGAGTTCTGGACAGCGCCTTTCCCCTATTGGAACATGAAAGTGCAAGCCCCAGAGCTATCCCAGAATTTGAGAGAAAGCGATCTTGTCATTTTCAAGGTTCGTCGCTTCATGGTTAACATCGGAAGTTCTCTAACTGGAATGACCATAGGGCGATCTCAAGTAAGCAGATACACGTCATTCCCGAATAAACTCGCTGAGTCTCCTCAACTACAGTTACCGAAAGTGCGTGCTTGGTCATGAAATCAAGTAAATTGGAGTATTCAACGTAGTGACAGACTCACGGGCGATGTCAAGTGGCCGGCTTGGACTCCATTTGAATCGGCCATTGGTGAGCCTCCTGTTCATTTCGAACCCATGAAATCTCACTGATGCCGCTCTGTTAATTAGGCCCCCTTGCCGGATCGTTCCCTCTCCTGAGTCTAAGGACGAACAAAGCAGACGTCGTGGTTGGGGTTGATAAGGAGACCGCGGAGAAACTTGACAAGAGCGGCGAGCAATGGAGGGTAGATGGGAGGTAAGTCGGATCGTCTCTATGGGTGATTCAAAGTTGATGACGACTGAATAAAGATATGCCCTCATCTCGTTTCTCGGTTCCAAATGACCGCATGGCGTGTTATTACAGCCCCTGTTACTTTGCGTCATATACACGATCTTCCTCTTCTAGTTCCCACCGGACTGGCAATAGGAGACCCCCAACGTGCTTGACTGTCATTGACTTATCTAATTAGCACAGGGGCATATAACGAAGGCACGAAGGCGCATTACGTTTCGCATTACGTTCTGGGAGGGATCCTGTATACATGTCAATGTCCACTCTTCCAAAAATCAAGATAGCGTGAACGGTATGCTTCCAAATGCTCCTGGATGACACGAGCCCCTGTAGACGCCGCGCGGCTTACCTATAAAACCTAAGCATGGTGACAGGGTGCTCTAGCGCTCAAGATGCCCATCTTTGCAACTTTCCTCGCGCTCCTGGCAGCCGCCACCATCGTCGACAGCTATTCCATCCCAGATGCCAACACCGAGGTTACGCATCGAAAGGATGCTGCTCATGATTTCAGGGTAATTATTTTAGGGGGCGGGGTTGCTGGGATCATCGCTGCCCGTACTCTTCATGAGCAGGGAATCAATGATCCTGTCATTCTTGAAGCCCGCGACGAACTCGGCGGGCGCCTGAAAAGCACCTCGTTCGCTGGCAAGACGGTCGAGCTCGGCGCCAATTGGGTGCAAGGGACACAAACGGGAACTGGGCCTGCAAATCCAATCTTGACGCTCGTGGAGAAGCACAAAGTCAAGACACAGTTCAATGATTACTTTGGAAGTATCAGTGAGGTACTTTTACCTGCATAACGCATTATTCTGTCGCTGACTTGACCTTGTATAGCGACATATGACAACACCGGGGCAGTTGATTACTTGGACGTTTTTAACGCTTCTGTTGACGCTTACGTTAACCTCACAATCGCTGCTGGTGCGTCGTTCTTTACACTCACGATGCTCTCCCCGTAATCATCTAGAAACATTGGTGTACTACTAGGCGGTCGTGTCCCTCACAACCTCGTCGATGTGACCTCGAGAACTGCATACACTCTACTTGGAGCTAAACCTCGAGATGCACATGCCATGGCTGCCGAGTACTTCCAGGTGTGTTATCCCTTGGACTTTTGCGGACGTTAATCCTGACAATGAGAGTAGTTTGACTGGGAATACGCTCAGAAGCCCGATCAAACTTCTGCCATAGCATCCTCTTGGGTACGTCTATGAAGGCTGGCGAACAATTCTCATCGAAATAAATATTATCACATTGTAGGCAAACAACTTTACTTTCGATGCTGATCAAGGCGGTTTTCTCTGAAGATAATCTCCTAAATATCGACCAACGAGGCTTCAAGACTTTTATACAAGAGGAAGCCAAGGAGTTCCTCAAGCCAAGTCAGCTTCGCTTGAACTCTACCGTCAAGGCGGTTTCATGGTCAGGATCTGGTGTCAAAATCGTATTGGCAGACGGGTCTTCAATTTCCGGAGACTATGCGCTCTGCACCTTCAGTCTTGGTGTTCTCCAGAATGATGATGTGACTTTCACCCCAGATCTTCCTGGTGGGTTCTTTGAGAGACATTCCTTTTGACTTACTCATTTGTTGTAGCGTTTAAACAGGAAGCTATAGCGAGCATGACGATGGGGACTTATACCAAGATATTTCTGCAATTCTCAGAAAAGTTCTGGTTTGATACCGAGGTAGGAGTCAGCTGTCTGTAATTTACCACTACGTAACCATCTAATCGACCATGGCGAATCTGCACGTCTAGGTGGCTCTTTACGCTGATCCGGAGCGTGGACGATACCCCGTTTGGCAGAGTCTTGACCACGAGAAATTCCTGCCTGGGTCCGGAATCATCTTCGTGACAGTCACTGTTAGGATTCTATTGCATCATCACCCACTGGCATCATATCTGATATGTTTCGTAGGGCGATTTTTCTGAGAGGATCGAAGCGCTGTCTGACGCACAGGTGAAAGGAGAAGTCTTGGGCGTCCTTCAATCTATGTATCCTAATATCACCATCCCGGCACCATTGGATTTCAAGTTCGGCCGGTGGTATTCTGACCCCCTGTACCGCGGGTCCTATTCCAACTGGCCTCCCTCGTTTGTCCGCCAGCATCACGACAACCTTAGAGCCAATGTCGGCAGGCTCTACTTCGCTGGGGAAGCCACCAGTCAGAAATATTTTGGTAGGTCTTTGCTTCGTTATCCTAAATTCGGGAAGCTGGCTCACATTGAATGACACCAGGATTTCTTCATGGAGCATATTTCGAAGGTCTCGATGTTGCAAAGGAAATGATCAAATGTATCAAGCATCGTGGATGTGTGGTGCTGAAGCATTATAATGAAGTCAAGAACGCAATCCCGTATGGAATCAAATAACTGTAGGGACGTCGGGTGTCGATTACGACGGCTGCTCTATTTTTACGACGATTCTGTTGTTGTTTTTGTAGGCACACGACCATCATGAACCCATATGGACGAGATACGGTATGAAGGTCGTCAGTATCGACTTCTCGAGATGGTATATTGATTGACATCAACTTATCGGGTATGTAGCAGATGATGAACGTCGTCTGGCTCCATGACGGGATAGCACCTTAGATCACTCCCAGACGGCGACGAGTGGCGCGCCATGGCAAGAGCATGCGATATTTGCGATGTTATTTTTAGAGCATGATGCGGAGTTGTTGATGCTATAGTTACCTGTCAAGCAAGCATTCTAACCTTTCTTTGAACCGCGACAACACTGTCGTACTTTCCTTTCTCTCTTTCCTTCGTACTTTTCTTTCTTTCTTTCCTTCGCTGTGCATTCATTTGCACTGGCTGGCTGGTCCTTATCCTGGCGACATCTTGGGTCCATTTCCTTCACAACTTCAGACTGGTATACGCTCTCTGTGCTCAAGTCGCTTCTTCTACGCTGGATCGTCCCGCCTCATTCATCCATCCATTCAAACCATGTTTCCTCAAATAAGACAGCTCTGCAAACAAGCACTATGGTACACCAGAATAAAGGTGGTAGTGAGTCGCGTCAGCTGCTCTGCTAATGTTCCTGCCACTGATTTCAGTTGGATACAGTATATGAGAATCACTTTGTCTCGATTCACCACTCTCTACTTCTTCTTTGCCCTCCTGAACTGCGTGGTCCTCGTCATACTGCAAGGCCTCGCATATGCAGATAATTCTGAAGCTGTTCGAGTCATCAGAGCTCTCCTTTCCGATGCCAACGTGTCACAAGGCCTTCCCATCCTCTCGAACGGGGTGCTACAGATGTGCGATAGTCTGCCAGGGCAACCAGGCACTACCTGCACCACGGTTATCTCTACCAAGAGCAAGTCTTCGCTCGCGCCTCGTGATACTGAAAACGAGGTAGGGTCGAATTAATCAAATTCACGGGTCAGATACTTATTCTAATGGTTGCAAGCTCTGGAATTGGATCTTAAAGGAAGATCATAACCTCAAATCGCATGCAGCTGCCATGGCACCTGCCCCGAAAGATGACTCTAGTTCAGACCACGAGTCCGATGACGAAGGAGGCGAACATTCTGACGACGAGGAAGACGAAGAGTCAGACCATGAGGAGGGCGACGACAAAGACCAGAATAACGCTGCCACTCCCGGAAATGGCGGGCAAGGAGGAGATGTTACAGGAAGTAGTAGCTCAACAACTGGGGGATCCCCAAACGGTGGTCCGGCCGGGAGTGATCCCGCTAGCGGCGGCCCAATCAGTGGTGGTCAGGCTGGCGGTAGTGCTACAGAGACTGCTGCGGAAACTGTTCCCGGTAAGAACGACAGCTCCCCGACTAGTCCTGCTAGAAGTGGGATTCAGGAGGTGCCCTGCGCACAGACAATGATGTGGCTTGAAGATGTGTGAGTCGCTTGGTATATTAAGAAAGTGCCTCCCTGAAGGACCACATTGAAGCTTGGAAGATGAAAAGCGCGAAGATGTAGTGACTCTCTTTTTCAATTTCTGGCTGTTCTCTCTCGCCGTCGTTATGGTGAGTTGATCTTGTGGTACACAACTTGGGTGACTTATTAATAATGACAGATTCTCAACGAATCACTACCGCACCTTGGCGCGTCCTTGGCTGGCCACGTCTTAGGGACAGCATGGGCCGCTTTTCGGGTCTCGTCGACTGAGAAGCTCCGGCGCAACTATGAGAACCTTGTTGTGAACGGCGCTTGCCAAACAGATCTTATGGGAGACTGGTGGAGCCTCCGCAGGGTACACACTGTAGGTCTTACTTTTAGTTTCTCTCGTGGGGCGTCGTACTCATACTCAACTAGATACCGATCCTCGTGGTAAACGCTGTAGCTCTCAGCACCATAGCATACTTGTCCTTCAGGCTTTTCAAGGTATGATGCATTGCACTTGTTGGGCTACTACCCGCTGACGTTGACAAGGTTTATGCATCTCAATCCTTCGGCCGCGTCGGAGCTTCCGCTCAAGTCAACAAAATCTACAAGGTACATAAGCCTGACATACGTTTGGATTGAAAGGCAGATTTTGACATCATATCCACAGATCGTTCTCGTCTTCTCCGCTTGTTTACAGCTAACGGCCTTCTTCTCTCTGGCATCAACGGCTATGTGGCTCGATCACATTTGCTCAGGACTCATGCATGATGTGGCGCGCCATGGCAAGCTGTATCTCGCTGCCTTCATCATTACTCTCTGCGTGAGTCAAGGAACCACTCCAGTATCGCAAGAAGGCTGACCAGCACCGGCTTAGCTTTTGCTCCCTTGGCTCGTGTTGGCAAGTTTCTTTCGCTTATCTCTTCCTCTCAATCCTGATCAAACTTTTAACAGGGTTGGGTGTCTGTCAGGAAGGAGGGCCGAAAACGGTTCTGGGTGTTCTCCGTTATATCTGTTTTCCTTGTTGGAGTGTCAACAATGATGTTCACTAGTGCCAGTGCGTTGCCTTCGTATCATTCGGCGCGACAAAATCCTAATGTATAACTTCGCGAAGTCTATCGTTTCATTTTCATGAGTTGGCCCTTCTTTGCAACGATTACTGTCACCTCGTTTGTCCTCATCCTTGTCACCGCGCTGCTGGGAGTTTGGTGCCGTCTGAACTTCGGAAGAGGTTTAGCTCACTTCTGTAAGCGTCCAACACTCATAGCTCCATGTTATGATCGAACTAATTGTGAACCAAAGTGCAAGTCAGCGATGTTCTGGAAGGCGCCGACTTTACACCCGTTTACTTTTCTAAAGATGCCGAGAAAGGGAACACCTTCAATGTCAACCTCAGTGATAACACCCGTTATCTGGACGAAAAATATCCCTCGGACATGACCAAGGAGTATATCCAGCAGCCAGAGGTCTCCTACAGCTCTATCTCCAAGGCTCCACGGGGACAGTCCGTCTACTCTGAGAATAGCGGCATGCCGGTCAAGCTTTCGTCCACACCATCGCTGTTCCAGGAACGTGATCGCGCAGCTGCGAAGGCTGCATCTACTCGCCGCAGCAAGACCTTTGGTGGAGACCACCTGAACTTGGGACGGGACGGGTACTCACAGCCGCAAATGCCGCCCAGGTCGGCCACGCCATCCACCCGCACCAGAGCCAGTCACAGGTCTCGGGATCTCACCTCTTCTCCTCGTTCTTCCGTTAGGAGTGCGACTCCAGATCCTTCCCCGACCTCAACGCGATCTGCCACCCCCCCTGCTATATCTTCGCGGCCTGGGCTGCCTGCGAACCCTAAGATTCGTCCGGCTCATTCCTAAGGTGCTGTCAAAGGACGGATTTTGTGCTGGGGCCGAGCCCTATCATGCATCGCGTCGTCTCAAGTCTCGGTTCCTCCCCCTTTCTTTCCACCGAATGGACTTTGCTCTTTCAAATATATTCCATGTAGATTACAGTAGGCGACACTTCCTAGTGAAGATGGTTAGTCGTAGCGGTTGGGTGATAACTTGCGCCTGGAGCTATACTCGGTTATATGTGCTTGGATACTCTAGTTGTCAATACGATATATAGTCACTGGTTAGTAACCACTTTCAGGCCTTGTAATTGTCGAGCTTGTTGGTATGTAAGGACCCAACTTCTCCTCGAGTCTGAAGTTGGTCTGCGTGATCGCACAAGCTCGCTGTGTAACGCGGAATGTGATATCAAAGTAAGTAATCAAGCTACGAGTAGGTTCATCGTGAATATGGGTGGAAGCTGTGTTGCCCTCGGGACGTTATACGCGCAGGCCCCGGGCCTGCCGTTGCCGCGTTCATGGCCATCCTCCCAAAGTTGGGATTCACGGCGCCACCACCCATTCCGGTCATGTTCTGGCGCATCCCCATGCCCATCGCATTCATCCCTCCCATAGCACCCGTGCCCATCCCCGCCCCGGTCATTCCTGCTCCCATCCCAGCCGTCCCCATCCCCGTCCCTCCCATCCCCATGGGTCCCATACCGAGCCGCATCGCACCCATGTTGCCCATCCCTGACATAGCGTTCATGTTGGCCATGCCGTTCATCGCGCCCATGTTGTTCATCCCACCCATCCCGCCCATCATGTTCATCCCATTCATCCCCGCCATGGGGTTGAAGCCGCCCATTCCCATGCCCATGGCAGCCATCGCCATTGGGTTCATGTTCATCATTGGCATGTTTGCATTCATCATTGGGACTTGCCCCATTGGCCGTTGGAACATCATCGACATTTGATTCGGTTGCTGCTGCTGCTGCTGTTGTGGCGCGAAGACCATGGCGGAGGCCATGCTCTGTGCTGTTTGGCTGGGGAAGGCGGAGTCGCGTCCGCTGGTCGAGGGTGAAGCCGTGGCACGCGCTTGGTCGCGCTGGCTTCGGGGTTGGGCCATCTTGACTTCAATCTGGTAGATAGTTAGCTGCATTGCCTGGAAAAAAGGATAGAAAGGCAGGTTGCGCACCTGCTTGTCATCAAGAATCAAGCCAATCTTTCCTACAAGTTGGTCAGCGTTGCTGGCATCCTCGTATGTCACGAAGCCGAATCCTTTAGATCGGCCCGATTCACGGTCAACCATGACAGTCGCATCGACGACTTTTCCGTAGGCAGAGAAGAATTCTTTCATAGACTCCGAAGTTGTAGAGGGTGAGAGGCCACCGACGAAGTACCGTGTGTTTCTCAAATGTTCTTCGCGAGGGATGGCTCTCTTAGGGTCAATCTAGTAGCAATCAGCGTCAGAAGTGAAAGGCAGTAGATGACATTCACGTACTGATTTGCCGTCTAGAATATGGTCGCGCGCCACAACGGCATTGACTGCATCTGCATCCTCAAATGTCATGAAGGCGAAACCCCTTGAGGTGCCGGAGGGATCTCGCATGATGGTGCACGCATCGACCTTTGCTGCAGTGTGAGGGGGGTTTCGTTAAGAAAAAGGCGATGTGTCGTGCTGTACCTTGCCGAACTGGGAAAAGTAGTTCCTTAGACCTTCTGCTCGGAAAAAGACAAGCATGGGGGAACAAGCAAGTGGCCATTAGCGCTACATAAGGCGATTCGGTGTAAGGGCAAGATACCATCTGTTGTGTCCCAGTTGAGACCGCCAATGAACAGTTTGCTATAAGTCGGACCGTAGAGAAGGGGTGCGATAAAACGATAGAGTATGCAGAGAGTAGTATGGCGGAGTTGGAGGAGCCAAGGAATAGCGAGATTATTAGTACCTGGCGCGAGAACGAGCAAAGCTAGAGAGAGAGAGAGAGATACGAGAGGAAAGTAGTGTCACTGGAGCAAGATAACGAAGTATCGTAGCCGGTATTTGCTCGTAGACGGGTATAAAGAAGGCGAAAGAGGTAGAACATGATACGTTCTTTGAGATGTAACACCCACGACGAGAGGTCATTGATAGTAATAAATCACATACCCGGAATCATGCATCTCGGAGGGCTTCTTCCCAAAGACACTGTCTGTTGACGACGTATCTTCACGTGTCGTAATCGACGCGATGGGAGCGCCAACTGTAGTGCGGGGATTTTGAGGTAGTGGTATCTCGGCACGCTGCTGGCGTTCTTGGCTTGGGGTTTGCTGGTAGGCGGAGAATTGTTGGGCTATCTGGGCTGAGTACGACAATGAGTTGGGGGACATGGGTTTGGGGGGTAGTGAGCGGAGAGCATCCTGAGAGGTCGGCGGTGGTTTTGCGGGGTGGGTGGTTGGTTCGTTCACCGCGGGGGGAGGGGTCTCTGTTGGTGTTTCCGGTTCGTCCGTAGGCTCCTCGTCTTCTGCTGTTTCAGTTTGGGGGTAGTCTGGGTCATCGTCACCGTAGATATCTGGATACTTGTTCGTATGGAGTCGAGTAGAACAGCAGAGAGGCTACTCACCGCCATAGAGATCCGAATCGAGAGTAGCCCTGGACATGGTGGTTGTTGTGTGAACAAGAAATTAGAAAATGAGTCACCGTGATGTGTCACAATGCCAGGTGGCTGTGCAAGCGTTCAACTTCAAACAGTGACCGTGTTTTCATAATGTACAACGAGAGACTCCTCTACGAATCCGCGTATGCGAAAAGAAAAAGGCGTATAGACACTAATGTACTCCATTTACAACCAGTGCATGCCCCTCACGAATCCGCTGCTGGGTTCGTTCGGCGGCTGCATCATACACGAACGGTGCAGGACGGTGCTGTGGCCATCCCTCATCGTCATCAGAATTGACTGGGTCTTCCACAGAGAACGTCGTGTCCCCTTCCCCATAGAAGTCTTCCTCACCAAAGTCTAGCATAGGAAAAAAGGTCAGTAAATTAGGCCAGACAAGAAAGCAGAAAAGAAATCGGTCGTACTTTCTGGTGGATCATCCTCGGCCGCTCTCCGTTTCCCAAGAGCCTTTGCACTGGGCTTGATGGGCGTGTACTCGTCATATGTGCTCGATCTGGCGTTCATTGACATAGAGATGGGGGCATCGTGACGGATACGGAGATGGTTCATTCCGTTCTGGAGCTCAAACCCAATGGCACCAGACGCTCCCAGGTTTTCTAATATTGGCGTAGCAGGAGATGGTGTACGGGAGTGTGTATGCGCATACGTGTTGATTTGTGCAGGCAAGCGCGGGCCGTGTGGCGCAGGCGGCGGAGGAGCCAGTGACCCGATTTCGGTCCCAGAATGGGGATGTGGGTGATGCAAATGGGCGTGTGGCGCAAGTAAAGGGGACGGAGACCGTGATGGGCTAGGCGAAGAGCTACCGCCAGCACCTCCGGCAGCCAAAGAAGGATCAGAGTGGAACTCGCCATCTTGCTGGTACTGTTGTATGTGCTAGAGGAAATCGGTCAACCTATCTATCCCCATAGTACCAAAAAGACGCTTACCCGTCGATCCATCTTTGTCTCCTTCCGACTCACTTCCTCAGCCTTGCGTTCCATGGCTACTCGCTCGAGATCGTCATACTGCTGCAGGGCGTCGACAAGCTCCGCATTCGCGGTCAACAAGGCCGCCAGTAGCTTTTCCTTCGTCGTCTGCTCGAGACGCTGCTCCTCAGGCATCCCGTGAGCGAGCGCCTCCTGGTCTCTCTGCACGCGTGATTGCTCGGCACCGGCCGAGGCCCAAGGTATCTGAGCAAAGATCAGCTCCTGAGATGCGCGACACTTGAGGTAGAATTCCTGTGGGTAAACGACGTCAAAAGATGTCCATTAATCGATGATGGGGATCGTGAACCTTGATGATATCCTTTTTCTTCAGGTCTTCTGGCCTCGAGAGGGCAAGGGCCTGAGACAGCAGCGATGCATTGCCCTGCCCGATCTTGCACTCTTGGAAGAGCCGCCGGATGTCCTCGTCTGGGGGGATAATGCGATTCCGCGATTCATGCTTTCGGGGTGGGTTCTGATGAGTATGTGTAAGATTAAGGGCAATCAAAGACATGTGGGCACTGACGGGTTGGGGAGTCGTTGGGGACAAGTCGGCGGGTAGAGGCGAGGGTTCTTGGTACTCAATTCCAGGGATAGTTTCGAAATGGGAGCCACGACTGGATACAGGAGGGTTGAACATGGCATCGTCGTTGTCCAAAGGCATGCCCTAGGATAGGATCGGTAGGAGATCAAGGAATAGTGGCAAAACACTGCACCTCGTCGGGTTTGTCCGCGGGCTTCACCCTTCTCCATAGCCCTCGGAACCCGGTGTCTCTCTCTGCATTCTGTTTAGTACAGTTCGAGACTTGGATGGTCTACTCACTGCTCCCACTTGCATATGCGGCGGCGGCGATCACGTCTAGAACCCTTTCTCGAACAACTGGTGAGGTTCGTGAGGAGTTTAGAAGGTCTTCAAGGGTATCTAAAAATTTGCGCGCTGTAGAATGAGAAATAAATAGTTCGGATGAGTTGCGCAGCATGATTGCCCATAACTATGTCGACCCATCAGCAATATCGCAATGCTCGATGTATGCTGGACTTACTCGAGCAGCAGATAGTTGCGCCGCGGGTTCGCCGTACTTAAATTCGCGTCTTAACGCGCGCACAGCTTCCTTTGCGTTATTTTCGCTGGCTGAGGCTCTTTCGCAGACCTCCATTACGAGGCCCCAGTCTTCAGATGCGGTCGCGGTGAGGAAGCCTATAGGCAGAATAAGCAGGGACCGAAAACATTATAGATGACTCCATACCAATCATCCTAGTGAGCTCCGCGCCTTCACTGTCTCTCCGCTCCTTCTCCCTACCATGATCTCGGGAGTCAACCATCCTACCTCTTTCGCGGGCCTCTCTCTCCCTTTCCCTCTCTCGATCCTTATCCTTGTCCTTGTCTCCTCGACTCCAGAAACCCCTCTTCTCCTTCCGCTCAGGTGGGTCCTTCTCCCGTTCGCGGTGTCCAGTATCCGAGTAGCTCGTCACATTCATGAACCGCTCCTCTGAGTTGGTCCTCGTTGGTATATGAGCGGCGGTAGGTGGGTCCAGCGACCCTAAGATCCTGAGGGCCGCTGGTACTGTCTGCGGCTGCTTCTTTCGCAACGCAGCCTGCTGCTGCGGTGGAGGTTCGCGATCCCTCACTTGAGGGCCTTTATTAGAGTTGATGCTAAATGGAGAGGGAGATCGGGCGCCATTGGGGCTGGGTATAGGCGGCGATGCCCCAGGGGGTAGTGATGCGAAGGAGGAATTATGCGACTGTGAAGAGGGAGCTGGGTATTGGGTGCGCATCTGTGCATCGTCGTGGCCAGAGACAACCTCCCAGCGCTCCTCCTCGCTGGAGGTGCGTCGCAGACTTCGAGAGGGCGGGTTTGCGAGGCCGGACTGTGGCGATGGCTGGGACTGCTGAGACTGCTGATGGAGGTATACAGCATGTTGCTGGTGGATTGGAGTGGGTATATTCGGATCCTACCGTCGCCACAATGTAAGAAAAGACGCGATAAAGGTTTGCGCGGGATGTTGTGCAGTATAGAACTGACCTCTTGTGAGTAACTTGATGGCCCAGTTCCCTTGGTGGGTTTTGGCTTGGGATGGCCGAATAATCTCTTCATTACTGCAGTACCACTGTGGCAGTGGGTTGCTGTCTATATCGTGCGCAGGCTGGACGGTGATGAATCTGTAAACTGGGCAGAGGCAATGCCAGCCAACAACTATGAACTGGCAACAAATGAACTAAGGCTGTGCGACACGTGGTTTATCTGATAAGATTTACACCGAAACTGGTACCCGTCCTCCTCCCTCCACTCCATCAAACACTACTCCCACAAACGCCTCGAATGCCTCTTCGCGGAACTCAAAGCTCGCCATGTACGCTGTTCTGCCCCTCACTTCTTCCTCGCCGACCAAGTCGTAAGGCCCGCAACTCGCGAGCAGTACGACGGGTATTTCCTTGCACGCATCAAGAACCTTCTTCATGTACTGCTTCTGCCAGATACTGCGGTCGGCATTGCGCATGACAAACACCACCGCCCCAACATCATCCGAAATGGCTGCCACCTCGGTGTCGTTGGGTGAATAGACGATGTGCCTGGTCTGTACTCGTTTCTGGATTTGATTGGCAAGCGCAAGGTAAGAAGGTCCTGCCGTGTTGCGAAGACGCCCTGCAGGGTCTCTTAGAACACCATCTGCGTCATCGACCGCGCGGTTCAGGGTTTCGATCGTAGGTGTGAACAACACGATCTCCTTCTCCTTCGCGATCTTCAGAGGTAACTTATCCTTCCCCCACACCACCGCAGAACTCATCTGGTACGCTTTCCTACTCAATTGCTTGTTCTCTGCCTTCAGAGTCTTCCAAGCCTCCTCGAACGTGGCCTCGTCGTACTCGTTCCCTAGCACTTCCTTCCACCCACCGACGAATCTGTCCTTCATTTTCCCTACCCTCCTGCCCCCTTCGAACAACTCATTCAAGTTCAGGCGGCCGCTTTCCACAGCCGAATAGACGCTTTTTATCGATCCGACGTGCCTTTCGAAGGTGTGGCAAACCATGACAACGTCTACTCCAGACGCAAGGGACCTTATGGCGCCCTCCTCAACCCCACATCCACCCTGCAGCTGCTCCGCAATCGCGTCCATCTCCAGGCAATCGGTCACCACCACTCCATCGTATCCCATTTCTCCCCTGAGCAATGCCTTTGTGACGGAAGGGGAGAGGGATGCAGGTGTAGCGTCCCCAGTAAGACCTGGCAGCGCCATGTGTCCAATCATCACGCTCGCAATAGGATCTATGCCATGAACAAGTTCATCGAAAGGAACCAGTTCGGTTTTTTTGAGTTCGTCTTTCGATTTCTTAATGAGAGGAAGGGCGAGGTGGGAGTCTACGTGTGTGTCGCCGTGCCCAGGGAAATGCTTCGCGGACGGCGCGACACCGCAGGACGTGAGGCCTTGCGCGACAGCGGACGCGTAACGTGCAACGTCCGCGGGTTCTATATTAAGGAACACATGAGTTTGGCGAGTCAATCATTTTATGTTCAACGGATTGACGTACTGTCGCCGAATGACCGGACGCCTAAAAGGTTATTTAAGTTTTTGAGTCGGTGCTTCCATGCATGGTGCAGAACAGTGGACGTACCGATCACGGGGTTTCTTGAATCAGAATTGACATCTGCGACGGGACTGTACGCCCAGTTGATCCCAACCATCTTCAGCTCCTTTGCGGTAGCGGCGGATACGTCGAATGCAATGTTTACAGAGCCAGTAGCCGCGAGTGCCATAGCACCTGGGCTAGAAAGAAACTTGTTATTATTACGAGGAGAGTTAGGGGGTTAGGTGACGGACAATTGAGTCCCAGCAGTCGGGGAGCTGAAGGCAGATACGAGGCCTATACATACATCAGGGTCATAAAGGGACCAGAGCAGTAAGGTACGCACCATTCTCCTGATCGATACCTATGAGCAGAGGTTTCTCATGCCCAGAATCCTTTGCTACTGCTTGGAGTTCTCGTACGATTCGACGCACTTGCTTTGCGTCTAATTGCGAATCAGGACATGTAAGATGTTGGGAGAGGACTAGGGCATACCGCGGACGTTCCGTTTCATGAGGATGACGCTGCCTACATGATAATCGCGGATGAGGGTCTTGATCTCTTCGCTCACTTCATGGCCATGAAAGCCGAATACGAAGTGCTGAGAGTCGATCAGTGAGGTAAAATATGAATCGAGAGAACTGGGAACGCACCTGTCCAATTTCGCGCTTTACTTCATCTGTGAGGGTGGTCATTCTGGGTCTATAGGGGTGCAGTCTAGGAAAGAGGAAGCATGCTGTGATCCGTCCTATTTAAGAGGTCTCTAGAGGTGTGTCCGGGCCGTTAATTGGAAGCTATAGACATGTGGTCACTTATATCTCCGTCAATATTTGCAATATGGTAAAAATTCAACCAGGATTCAGAAATACAGGTGAATGGAGCAGTCGACATTGATTGTGTTGGAAAATTTCAAGAGACAGGAGGGCATGAGATACAGCGGAGTCGACCATGTTGAACTTGTTCTAGTTAGGGGCGTCACGTCCGGTCATGTCAGGTGATAAACGGGTCACAACTCACGTGTGAGTTCAATTTGCGATTCTTACCGCGACAAGTCTGCCTTGGCCCTTGCTTTGCCCGCTCCTTTCGACTCTCCACTAATTGTTCCGTTGACAGGAACATCTCATCAATAACCTGACCTGCATAATGGGAGTTGCGGGACTATGGGATGTCAGTACTTCGAACCACCCGAAAATTACGATCAAGCTAATAATCCAATGGTTGCTAGGTCATTCGTCCTGCAGGCAAAACACGCTCTCTGACAGATATTTCTGTTACAGAGGGCTTTGAGGCGAATCCAGATGGTGTACGCGGGTACCGAGTCGGCATTGATGCAAGCATCTGGTTCTTCCACGCCGAGTACGGAAAGGAAGGGGAGAACCCCGTGCTGAGGACATTGTTCTTCCGCTGCGCCACTCTAATGCACTCGCCTTTTTTGCCCCTGTTCGTGTTTGACGGGCCGAAGAGACCTGACTGGAAGCGGGGAAAGAAGATTGATAGGACAAGCCACAAGCTTATTCCTGGGATGAAAGCCATCGTGGAATCCTTTGGGTTCGAGTGGAGGATGGTGAGATATTCGTGTTTATACTCGAGGTTACCGAAACTGAGCCATTTTTAAGGCTCCCGGTGAAGCTGAGGCTGAGCTCGCTTACTTGAATCGCATTGGGATCATTGACGGGATTCTCTCTGACGATGTCGATAATTTCTTGTTTGGTGCAACCACAGTCATTCGAAAGTAAGTTCGGTATATTTATGGTTTGCATCTTCTTTGTAACATCGAAGACCTGCAGCGCCTCGAACAACTTGTCTGGTAACCGTGCAAACCCTGTTGTCAATGCCGCGGGCAAGGATGACAAGAACCACACCAAAGTGTATTGCATGTCCGACATCACAACACATCCTGAAATTCGCCTCACTCGCGGAGGCATGATACTTATTGGTCTTATGAGTGGTGGTGATTACCAACAAGGTGGCCTCGCTCGTTGTGGTACGGTCACCTCGCATGGGCTCGCGAAATGCGGTTTCGGGGACACTCTCTTTCAAGCTGCGAATACCATGACCCGCGAACAGCTAAAGACCTTCCTTGTCGCTTGGCGGCATGAACTTTGCCATGAACTTCGAACGAACTCGCAGGGCCACATTGGCAGGAAGCAGCCTTCGTTGGCTAACTCGGTGCCATCCGAATTTCCCGATATCGACATTCTCTTGTCGTATACGAATCCAATCACCTCAGAATCCATGGGCCGCGCAGAGAACAACCTCAAGCTGACGTGGGCCAAAGAGCCAGATCTCGGGAAGCTTGCCGCAACTTGCGAGTTTTACTTTGAATGGGGGTACAAGGAGGCTATCATCAAGCGCTTCAGGACTGTTATATGGCACTCCGCTATCCTGAGAATTCTGCGCCGCGCAGTTCTTGACCTCGACGCGAAGGCCAAGGCAGGGGGACTGCCGCCGACGACTCCTCGCAAGGCAGGTAACCTTGCTCGAGAACCCATAGGAACTCCATCGAGGATGATTACCAAGTACTTCTCCGCTATCAAGCTGGACGACCAGTCGGACAGCGATGACGATCAAGATGACCATCGTCTCATCCTGAAGATCCACTCGGAACGCACCCACGTTTCCACGGACGGCATCCTAGAGTACCGCTTGGAGATTGCACCTGCACAGCTCGTTCGCCTCGCCGAGTCAGGGATTAAGGGAACGCGTTCGGCAGAAGGTCCGGATGAATGGGCCGATGAAGAAGACGAGGAGGGTGGTGGAAAAGGTGCGAAGAAGCCTCCTCCCGACCCCGAGAGTCACATGCGGGTTTGGATGCCTGCATGTATGGTTCGTCTTGTAGAGCCTGGCTTGGTAAAACAATACGAGGCGATATTGGAGAAAAAACAGGAGAAAAAAGCAGGGAAAGGTCGGGGCAAGACAACAGCGAAGGCAAAGGCAGCTCCTCCAGCTGGTGATGACTCTGCCTCAGAGTCCGGGCCTGATGATCTGCCGATAGTGAAGCCTGTACGCAAGACCGCTCCCAAGCCCAAGCCCAAGCTCAAGGCGCCATCCAAGGCTCCAATCGCAGATGGCTCGGAAGACGAGCCGCAAGTAGCCTCACCAAAACCATCGCGCATCGTTCGAGACTTGACCAAGAAGAAGGACATCTCGAGTGCTACGAGCACAGGCCTTAAATCGTTCTTCCCCACCACCAAACCATCAAATAATCTTGGGACGAAGGCTCCCGCGCTGTCTTCAGTCCTTTCAAAGATTTCGGAGTCTTCCCAGCCAACATTGCCAACCACTAGCCTCCCTCAGGAAGAAGAAGAGTCATCATCTTCCAGCGATATTCAACCCAGAAAGCCTATCCACCGAACATCCAACACAAAGCCGTCATCTTCTCCTCGGGGCGCCCTGACGATGCCCACGACCGGCGTCTCTATTGATCCTAAGGGTCAACATGCTGTGCAGGACTTGATCAAGAAGAAACCGCTTGCTAAAGGTATCACCACCTCTGCCAGGCTGGGGGATTCTGTCGCCGCGACGAAACGGACGCAAAGCAAAGGCAAGAAAAGCGAGTCGAAGGCAATTGCGTCGTCATCGAAGGTCAAGCAAAATTCCAGAGATATAAGCGAAGAGGAATCAGATATATCGCTCCGCATCAACGACATGTTGGTGCCTCCAACAAAACCTAATCCACTGGCAGCATGGAATAAGGCACCCCACGATGCATATGTCTCGGTGTCAGACTCTGATGATGATACGAGCCGCGCGCGTGGGGCTTCATTCCACGATGATTCCCATATGTTCGAGTCGGACGATCCTTTTGATGATAGACATATACCCTCCTCACGCATCTCGCGTCCTAAAACCAAACAAGTTCGGAGACAGAACTCATCCTCATCTCCCGACTCAAGTTTCCCGCGCCGTCATCTCGACAAATCCCCTCGCAAATCTGTAGAACACACGTCACCCCGGAAGTCCTCTCGAAATGAACGATCTTGCTCGCCTTCCCCTGTTAAGGTGCCTTTCAAGCCTGCTCGGGCAATGACTAATCCGCTTACCCGTGCCCCGCTGCCTGTCATCGAAATTTTGGATTCAGACGATGATCTGCCCCCAATTCCACGGTTCCCCACTCCGCCTCTGATGTTGGCTAGAGCTCGGGCTGAGGCCAAAGCTATGTCTGCACCAGTGAAACAAACATCTATGAACAGCTTCACTAAACAAATACCAAGGAAGCTCGTCACAAAGTCTGTGAACATTATTCATGATATTATCGATCTCACCTAAATATGGCTTGTGTACATTTACGATTTTACGAATTTATTTTGGGGACCTATGTAACCGAGAATGTATCGATGTTGAACAGAAATAGTGATAGTGATAGTGATAGTAAGTTACACGCCGGCTGGACGTGAACAAATTCAAATGCCCTGGAGAAATGAAGTCATAAATTGTACATTGCAAGATTACAGTGCTCTCAGACTATGTGTAATCCAAGCATCCCGAGAAGTCATGATACGAGTTAGTACAATACAGAGTGTCCCAGTCCTAATACGTTGTTGTAAAATCTCTGGAGGCTTCCAGACTCATAACGCCCTGACCGATATCGGGCGGGTCTGCGGGAGCGGGGGCCTGGGTTTTGAAACGGCGGATAGATTCCAACCGTCTTCGCCAATTGGTTGTCATCTCCACTTGGACTGTGTCTCCCTGTGTCTGGGCGAAGACGGAAGCGAACCAGTCAGCCAACTGGCTGAGCTGCCGCACGAAGAGAGGCAGACTCTCGGCGGATATAAGTTTAAAGTGACCAGTGGGAGCAAACTCGGTCATGCCAGGGGCGCGCTGCACATTGACTTTGAAGTACTCATTTTCGTGGAGGTTGTTGGAGAACGCGGCAATGGCACCTAAGGAGTGTGGTTCGATGACGATGTTTACAAATTGGAACTGAGTAGCCAATGTGTCGAATCGATAGGGGTGACCGGAATCGTTCCAGACGATTCGGACGTAGTCGTTGCCTATGTGGCGCTTTTTGTTGTTACATTGGGGGTCTTCGTCGGTGGTGGGCATCATTGTGGCGGTGTGGTATAAAATTTGGCCTATATCGTCCCACCATGCGTATGCGTATTCCCCGTCCTCGTCAGGATCGAGGCCACCAGCATACACGTCGACCTGGCCTCGCAGGTTGATTAGCCTCCCGATCCCTTCAAGGAATCGTGTATAAGCTGGGGAGCCGTGGGTGTTGCGCAGAATCTCGGCTTCCTCAGTCTGACCAGGAGCTACATACATGATCCCGACTTTGTGTGTATCGATCACGGGTATCCTGTCGAGACCCGTCACGAACCTAGAGACGACAGATGGATCGGTGATCGTTCGCACAAGGGATGGGTCTGGGCGATCAGGATATGACGACAATTGAAGGGAGAAGAAAGAGGGATCGAGGGTGACGTCCTTTCGACGCTGTGATGGAGCAGTGCCACTCCATACATAACCGGTAACTGGGTTGGGAACTGGTGTATCGAGATCGTCATCATCCGGTTTGTCGAAGACATGGCGAACCTCTGCCTATGACATGCTCTGAATTAAAATATTTACACAAGCAAATAACGCCTTACCTCTTGAGTTTCCGATGAACTGAACCCTGCTGGCGACTCTTTCCTGTCAGGAGATAATGTTTTCCCGGGATTACGTTCCATTATCAGAGTTGCAGGCACGGAGAACAAATCAGGATCGACGTCGCCGGATCCAACCAGAGGTGCATTCTCTGCCCGGCACGAGAACTTTGTAAACCCAGATGGACGACGACACAGAACCTCGATCCATCCCCTCTTTGCCAATGTCCGAATGGTGATCACAGAGTGTCCCAAGACCCAAGTCTTTTCGCTCACCACAGCGTGCGAAGCCTTTTCTGCCGGCGGATTCATTAAGATGTCATTGAATACCGAGGGAGCCGGACGAGGATCCGCGCTTGCATACGTGTACCGGGCAAGCCAGTCAAAGCAGACCTCGGTGGGATCATCGATCTGCTCGTTGCCTTCATTGGCCAGGAGAAGCTGACGCGTAATATAGGGGATGTGACGCGCACGGTCAGGCAATTTGAGAGCCAAGAACCAGATGTAGACGACGGTATATGAGAGGATGCGGACGTGTTGCGACAAGGCCCATGACTGGGTGGCAGATGAATCAGGGCGGTTATAGTGTTGGAGGTATTGGAGGGCGACTCCAAATACCATTTTGTAGTCGTTCTCTGTAAAGTTGGCGTAAAGAGGTGGGAGGTGGCCGATGAGGAATAAGAAGCCGAGAATGTGGACAGCCATGTTGGCGCCGGACATGATCTGGGAAAGCATTTCCAAGATTCGGGGTAAGCATTTTGTCATTGACGACTGCAACTCGAACGCCGAGAGCGAAAGGGCGTGAAGACAACACTTGATAGTCGAAAACTGACCCATTGTCAAGCCATTTTGGAACACCTCGACCAAGAGGTGGCACTGCTTAAGGTCAAAGCATCGGCGGTAGCTGACTAGCACTGACAAGGTGTGATAAGCGAGTCCCTGTGCGTCGCGAGGTTTGACGGATGGGTCCTCAAGATGCGTTGCCATTTCGGCGTTTAAGATGCTGGTGCTAATCACAGAAAGCATCTTGGAGATGGCTTCTCTGGCCTTCGGCCCGCAAAATAGATGCTTGTTCGCCAACTGTACAGGGAGATGACAGAGGACGTACGAGAGAATTTCCCAGCTTGTTTCTCTCTCCAAGATGCTGATGATGGCTCCGAGATATAACGAGATAGGAAGCACAGGCTGCTGACTTGAGATATCGGGATCAAATGAAACCAACCCTTCACTGGGGTCAACGTCCGCCGCCGAAAAGGGGAAAGCCTCTGGGACATGCCACAAAGGAACAGCTGGTTTAATGGCATGGGCTGTCGGCAGGGTAGTAGTCGCCCTAGAGCGGCTTCTACTTGCCGTTGTTGTGCGGGAAGGCACCCCAGGACTACCACGGCCGCGAGAGAGGTCTCGTTCCTTGGTAAACCGGGGACGCGCCTTGCGAAGATCTGGCAAATCGCTTGGAGATTGGTCCGTTGGTCCCTCAGCGCCAGGAGGCGAGGAGCCGTCCCAGAAACGGTTGATAAGTGTAGACAGCATCGCAACGTGGCTAGGCGTCTCGTGCGTAAAGTACAGCCTGTGATCCCGGTCCGCCCTCAGGCGCATCAAAAATTGCAGAGCAGTGAGTCGCGCTCGGGTCGACCGGCCGTCGGTTATAACGGACAGGAGGATATGGTAGATGCGGACGGCTAAATCGACGTTGCTTGACTCAAGTGCGAAGGGTGTGAACGTCAACTGGCTGAATATGGAGATCAACGCGGACACAGCAGTTACGACCCGCGGAATGGAAGTGTTTTCTGGCGGGGATGGAGGAATTACTGGATCATCTGGGATGTCCTCCGGGGCTTGCGTTTGGGATGGCTGCGGACGTGGAGTGTGCCCTGTTGTCAGTGAAGATATGATGGACATGATGCCCGAGTCCTTTTCTTTTTCCTTCGCAGGCACAGGCTGTTCGCTGAGTGTCCGAGACGGACTCGGCGAAGGGATAGTCGAAGGGCTGGGCACTTGGGGGGACGGGGAATAATCAGTAGTGGCGATGGACGCAACATCGCCAGCATCTTCCTCTTCATATTGTTCTTCCTCAAAAGCCGCAGAAACCAAGAGCTCGATATACTTGGAGACGGTTTCGTCGTCGTGGTTTGCACTTTCGACCGTCCGAAGAACAACTTCATCACCCAGAATTTTCCAAGCAACGTCCCCAGCATCTTTATCGCCGCCTTCTTCTATGGATCGAGCACAAAAATCTAACACCATATCCGCGAGGGGCTCCCGATACCCTTTCATGTCGCGAACACTCTCATACACACCCACCAATGCCTCCATGACAGCATGCCGAGTGAGCGGACGTCGGATGCTGATTAGGCTATGGTTGCCGAGCAGGTTGCGCCAGTTATTGAGCCACTCGGGTGATGTGGGAGAGAGATCGTGTTGCTCTGTCATAACACGCGGGAGGTCGGCTGTGTCGGTGTCTGTAAGGTGGTCCGAGATGTGGATGAGTATCGTTGACAGCAAGGGGCTAGTCGGTGTTGCATGGTCGCGGGATAGTAGGACAGAGAGACTCCGTAGAAATGGGGTGGGGGCCGTTGGTGACTGTGATACGGGTAATATGAATGGCGTTCCATCGCGATTCCTTGGAGGATGTATCAGAAGGGACCAAAATAATTGATGGGATGATCTCACTTGAGAGGAATCACATATTCAACAAGTTTTTCGAGCGTTTCACCCACGACGTACGCCTCCTCCTCATCGAGTCCACCTTTTTCATCTTCTCCCCTCACATCAAGTTCCTGCCAGATATCCTTCAACACCCCTGCTGCCTCTTCCAGTATGTCTTCCTTTCCAACTCGGACCTTCTCCAGGTCAACCTCCTCGGCTCCTTCCAGTTGCCACTCCACCCACGCCTCCACGCTCCTGGTAAGCACTTTGCCCAAGCGCCCAGCATCCCAGCCATTACGACCGAGACCAAGTGCCGATGTAGTATAGTCATCCTTCGGCCACGCCCGCTCCATCAGATCCCGCTCCAAGTTCAAGTGGCCTGGAGCGCCCGAAGGCGAATACCCAACTGAGCTTTCACGCGAGATGTATGCCCTGGCGAGCCGTGTAGCAAGGGCGCGTCGTACATAGTTACGGAATGTACGATGTGCGCCAAGCGAAGTGTATATTGCGGTATAGACGCCCTTGATTTTGGTGTCGTCGGCAGCGTGCTTGATGTCCTTTGCACTCCCATTGGTCGAAGGGGATAGAGGCGGGAAAAGGTGCTGCTTCAGAATGAGCATACAAGTAGTCGAATATGGCCCAGAGAAGAGGGCATTAAGGGTCTCGGTGATTTTATCTTCCGAGGTCGGCTTCTTTGCTGGGTGAGGGAGAACTGACAGACGGGGGAGGGGAGAGGAGCAGAATGCGAGGGCCCGGAGAAGGAGAGGAAGGATGACTTTCAGGTACCCTGGTGAAAGTGTTTTGAGTTGGGATGAGAGGTAGTCCAAGTACAAACTGATTGCTATATCAGCTGGGTGTTTCGCATGAGGAGGGATTATAGAAGAGACGGAGGTGGGTGAAGAGATTGAATTGACGGAAACGGAGGAATGATTTCGTCGGTGGGAATGGGGAGACGGCTTGGGCGGTATATTGGATTGTCCTTCCGCCAAAGGGGACGAGTTGAGGCGGTCTTGCGAACTGGGCTTGTTGAGCAACAAAACGGACCGATCCACCAGGCGGGCATAGAAATCCAAGACTTCCGAAAGGTCCTCCTGCGATATCCTAGCTATAGTCTCTGCATTGCTTAAGACACTGGCAAGAAACTTAGCCAGAACATCTATGCTCCGTTCACGTTCTGCCCTTTCCCCGCGCTCCAACGTCCCGTCGGTCCTCAGCAAGCCCTCAAATCCGCCCTCTATCCAAGACTTCAAAACGTTCAAAAAGTCGAGTTCGACTCCCGCTACATCGACACCATACTTGGTGAGCGCACGAAGGGCCTTGAAGCGGGGCTCCCAGAGCTCGGTGTTCCAAGAATTGTTGGAGCCAAGGAACAAAGAAAAATAACATAAGCGATCAGCAGTCGCAAGGGCAGCTGCCTCGTGGTTTTCGCAATAGGCAGAGAGGACGTCATATCCTGCAGCTTGAACCGCCACTGGGGAATGCGCATCGCACAGGGACGTCAGGACAGGGTTGAGAACCTCTCGGCGAGGTAGTGGTGAATGGGAAGAGATGGTACTTGCGAGTGCTCGTGCGTGGGCTAGACTCGGAACGGCAGGGTGGGTAAGAGCGTCGATCAAGGCCTCAAGCGAAAGGGATTGTTGTGCGACCGGCACCGTTGGGGCCTGCGGCACTGAGGTCGTTTCGATGCGGGTTCGTCGCCATCCAAAGGGCTGAAAGGACGCGGTATTCGCTCGGGGGCGATGCCTGTTGTGACTATCTGCATCTTGTTGCTGACGCGACATTCATAGGTTTCTGCACAATGACTGTTTGCTTGGTTTCCCTCAGGGCCATGCAGCAGAACAAGGACACTAACCTGATCCCACGACGTCAAGAAGAAGAAAAAGAGAGGAGTACAGCGTCAAAGTCGTGGCAGTCGTTGCAGAATTTGAATTGAAGATAGCACAAAGATAGAGGAAAGTCCGAGTCAGACATCTGATTGTACAAGCTTATTTGCAATCTACTACTAGATTGATCCTTCCCTGGCCAACTC
Source organism: Lyophyllum atratum (assembly GCA_014905825.1). Lineage (NCBI taxonomy): Eukaryota > Fungi > Basidiomycota > Agaricomycetes > Agaricales > Lyophyllaceae > Lyophyllum > Lyophyllum atratum. The sequence goes on from JACGCN010000017.1 coordinate 59,733, forward strand.
TCTGATGCGCTCAATGGTGTGTTCTACTCCGCCGCCGATAATCTTATTCAGCTCCTGAGCCTCAGGAATAGGCTTTCCGTCGGTATATCCGGGAATGCCATTGGCGAATGAGAATGTCAAGGTGAGTTCTCCATCTGCATCGTAGGAAAGCACGTTGGTGATGCGAATGCCAGTTGATTCCATCTCGAAATAAGCCTGTGACGAGTTGAGGAGATTTCGCCACTTGTACTGCAAGAAAGGCTTACGATTGTGCTTTCAAACAGTTGGATGTTCTCTGTCGTAGGTTCTCCCTTGTTGAAAGCGACGGATCTGACGATCTATTGGTTTTCAGTAACTAGAGAGAGGACATAGTACTATTAGATATGTACCTTGGTCCCATCGTCGCTGACGACCAGGGAGGAAGTGATCATCGGCACGAAAGTCTTAGGGTTACGAGCCTTGATGCCCAGTCCCTTCCAGACCTGGGCCTCAGTGAGGACGGGTGACGCGTTGGGTGGGTTCACGCGTCTGCTGGATGCAAAGCTGGGATTCGACATGTCTGAACTTCTGGGAAAACATGGGGATATGCAGATTGTCTTATACCGACGAGGTGGAACATAGCTCCTCGTGCTCCCATGCTTCGTAATATATTTGCTTGCAAAGCCGTTGACAACCACGGACTGACGTGAATGATTACGACAAGGTATATGTATTCCAACTAAAAGCCCTTCAAGTCCAAACTACAAGTAGCCCAAATGGAGAATAGTACTAAGAGTCAACTTTTGAGATAGTCCAGTCCTCTTCGCGTCCTTCCAGCCGACCTTCTCTCACTGTTTGCAGTAGCCATCACTGTTGGTAATAAAATCGATGCTGCCATCGGGCTGGCTTTGTCCGCCCGTGTTGATGGCCGTGGTCGCGTCGTAGCAGACAGTGAACAGAGAGCAGGTCAACTGGGTGCTTCCTCCCTGTGGACACACAGAATATATTAGTGGATCGAATCTACCGGAGGTAAAGGAGCAGCGACGACCTTGCCGTTGACATCATGGTAGCCTGTTTGGATTCGCGTTAGGGTCAAGGGACAATGGGCATTATGGGAGTGAACGCACTGTTGACGAACTTGCAACCTGAGACGGAATTGCACATAGCCTTGCACTCTGTGTGATTTTGTCAGCAAAACTGCACAAGATGTAACATAGGGCATACTTACGAGCAACGGTGTCAACAAGTCCATAGGTCATATAACCGTCAGCTTGCGTGGCGCCAGTAAGGTTAGCGAAGGTTTGGGTGTAGCCATCGGTGGGAGGTGGCGTCGGGGGCGGCTTGACGGGGCAGTGAAGCCAGTCGAAAGGAAGCAGCTGCAAAATCTGGCAGATGAGCTATAGGCAAAGGGAAAAGTCAGCACATGATCAATCCATTATTCGAAAACCAGAATCTTACACCCTGAAGGCAGGGTAGCTCCGGGAATTTGTAGCCATGGTCCCCAAAGTACCAACCAGGATGTGCTTCCGCCTGCCAAGGAGGGTTGGGTGCACCATAGTGGCCGGAGGCGCTGAGGTCAGTACCGAACAGACTGCCGACGTTGATGGTCAGATCCATAGGGGTGGCAGTTACGCCGGTGACAACGATGGCGGCAGCAGCGAAAATAGTGGAGAAGCGCATGATAGCGGAGGACAGCGAAGGAGTTCGAGGCTTAAGACGCGAGGGGTTGAAAGCTGCTCTGAAAGTAACAATCGCCTAGTGACTTTATAGCAAAACCTGGCTGAGAGGGTGCTTCCTCACGGAAGCGCAATTCCATGCCGGCCGAGACAAGGTATCATGAGCGGTTCCTTGAAGGACCTCGAATGTCCACATTAATTCCAGGTTCCTGAGCTACGAAGAGCAATCTGCATGCGGTCGATGTTCTTGACAAGTGGGCGAAGACATAAGTTTGATCCGGCGTGTCAACAGCTTTGCAAGAAACTTAGCCGTCCTTGGGGGTCGTTTGGGCTTGGGGGCGGAACTGCGTCTGTAGAGAGCCTTTCCTCAAAGGTGTACAGGTTGATCTAGAGGTATAACGTGAGTGCAATTTTTGGTGATACAAACCAACTCGCGCGACGAAGTACTAAGTCATCAAAACCGATCTCGGTCTCAGTGACATACTCGATGGTTAAAGATAAAAGGAATCACGTCAAACAAGATGTTCAGAACTTGCCTGTCGCCCCTCAAACGCCTTTGATTGATATGATAGCGCCGATGGTGCAAATATAAGAGGTAGTCTGTGTGAGCGCTTCTCCGTACCATGCGTTATGGCACAATGTCAAGGGAGGCGAATAAGAAATTTTCAGAGCATCGGTGCCATGCTTGTGCTGGGCCGGGCTTATTTGCGTTCCATCCATGATCGGCAGAGAGAATACCATAAAAGAAAGCGACTCGGTTGTAATCAGCGAGATGGCTCTCACGCGCGAAAAGGTTCAGGAAAATGGTGACGTGCCGCTGCCAGTGAGCTGCCAGAGTCTTGAGAGAGATGCTCATCCGAGATCAAAACATCACTTCGCAGCTAAAGCATAGAGTCCGGAAGCGGCGAATCCTTTCCAGAGGCGACCTCAAATCTGATCATGACGGAGGTGGGGATACGAAGGACCTAGACATACTTACGCGGCGAGCACCCATTTGTCCGCATTTGTCGGGCGGCACCGCAGCTAAATGCCTAACCGTCAGATTATCGGAAACGCCGTTGAGGTTGCAAGATAAGTATAAGTAAGAGTCGGACCGGGTGGCTTACGGTCTGAGCCTCTGAGGTGACGGAGGAAGGTCGAAGACCAGGATGAACATGATGGTGCGGGGGAGAACAAAATTTCCTGAACTCCGACAATCGCCCCGCTTTCATCCCAACTGTCCCTCCGAAAACTGTGGAACTTTTCCTTGCCTCCATCCGACGACTTCTATTCCCCATTTATCTGTGTACTGCCGGTGAAGATTTCGTACTTGACATGACTGCTAGATACAATAAGATCATCGCAGGACTCTGCAGGACCACACTCCCCATCAAAACTAAGGTGTAGACAAGTTTTACGTCGTTAGCTACTTACTCAACTTTGACCTCTCGCTCGATGAAAGGGGCCTTAATTTATACCATGATATGTAGAACTACGGTATGGCAGACAGAGGCAAGTAGTTCCTAACTTTCACGTTCCAATTGATGTTTCCAATCAAGCCAGGTACATATGGCGGAAAGTTGACAGGACACAAGATGGTAAGATTGGCCTACATTTCTGTATGTACCTTAAAGTTATGGATCAGCAGGGGAAACATGACCCATTCAGTACCTGTCTCGACTCTCGAGGATGATATAATGCAGACACGTCGACTTTACGTCTGCCATACAGCCAGTACCTCGCCAGTACTGTACGACGGTCAGGGGAAGAAGATACTGACTTCGCCTATCACGTTGTGGGGATGTACGGGTTCCAGCAACCGGAGTCAGAAGATTTTATAAGCTGTGAGAATGATAGGCGCAAATGGGGGCCAGGTATAACGTTTCCCGAGGGCATTACGAGCATACTTAATGCTGGTGCTCCGACTGGTCGAGACTCGAGAGAAAGTGGTGGCGCGGAGTTTTATTGAAAAGCACGTGATATGACATTGACAAGCGTCAACAGATCTGCTCAGTTCAGGCCGTCGACCATCGCCTGCACCAGCCCTATACCCTATACCCTCCTTCGCGATGCACTCGGATGCGTTCGACGTTATACCCTATGATGTGCGTAGACCCCACTAATTCATATCTTGCGCATTCAGCCCACCCCTGTGGTGACGTAAGGAAGATTATGTGCTTGTCATTGAGTAGAAGATCATAGCTGGACGACGAGAATTGACTTCATTATCAGGATATTAAAGGAAACTGGCAGAAGTTGGGCGCTGGTTCGTTTGGTAACGTCTACAAAGGTCCGCTGACCGAGCATACACCTCTGCCCTGATCCACTGAGCACTTGATGTAGGCGTATATCTGGGTATCGATGTGGCAATCAAGGAGGTCCTCCCATCGAAAGAATATGATGTCGCCAAATACTTTGAACGGGAATGGCGACTGATGAAGGAATGCAGACACCCAAACATTTGCCTCTTCATTGGCCTGAGTCGCGCACCAGAACCCGACGGCCGTATATTCATCGTTTCCGAGTATATCGACAACGGAAACGTGCGCATGTACATTCACGACAAAAGCAAACCCTTTCCGTGGCGTCTCCGCATGTCTTTTGCCATCGATGTTGCCCGCGCCCTGGCCTACCTCCATGCTCGCAAATGCATCCATCGGGATCTCAAGGGCGAAAATCTCCTGGTTACGGCAAATGGACGACTCAAAGTTACAGACTTTGGATTTGCACGCATCGCAGCGAGGAATGAGGAAGAGTCGAAACGTCTGACGTTCTGTGGAACCGATTCATACATGTCCCCAGAAATTCTCCTGGGCGACGAATTTGACCTTCCCACCGATATCTTCTCCTTAGGCATTATATTCTGCGAAATCGCCGCCAGAAAATTAGCCGATGACACCCATTTCAAACGACATCCGCCCACGTTTGGCATCGATACCGAGGAATTGCGCAAGATGGCTAATCCCGATTGCCCGCCCGACTTTTTGGCTCTTTGCGTCGATTGTATTGTCACCGATCCTGCTGCACGACCAACTACCAGGGATATTCTTGAACGCCTACGAGTCATCGAGGCAGAAGTTCTGGCGCGTCCCAGCGATGGCGAGGACTTGCACGTTGGTAGCATCAAGTTCCTGACTGGCGGGAAGAGGCCCGGTGCTGGTCCTCGGATCCCTAGCTTCGGTATGGGGGTGGGTAAGGACATTCGAACTAACGGGGCGACTTCAGATGAGAGCGATGACGAACTCGTGGAGGCCGTGGAGGGGCTTTCCAGCATCGGGGTCAATGAGGACTGGAGCGATAGATCGAGTGGTATGTGCTCCGTGGACATATTGTGTCTTTCGAAGTCTGAATGAGACATCGCAGATAACCAACCCTTGGGGGAAAATATTTCCTCTTCGAAGATGTCTGAATACAGCACGACCGTCATCCGCTCCCACCCTCACCAAGCCACGTCAACCACAGTGCCTTCCCTCTCTTCCATTCTGACTATTCGCCCTTCACCGGATCCGAGCGCGACTCCCGATACAACAACCCCAGTTATTCCAATATTACCCCCACCCGCAACTCCCAACTCACCGGCTCCTACACGGCCTTTACCCGAGTCACCAGAACAAGTTTTTGACCCTCTTGGGGAATCGTCCATCTTTTCTATCGCATCGCTCGATTCCTATCACACTGCGCCATCATCGTCCTTCATCTCAAGCGCTCTGGCAACGGAAGGTGGATCCACTATTCGTTCTTTACAAGGATATTATATAGCACCATTAGTGCATCGTTTCACGCTCCTCAAACCTGGCGCGAAGCCTAAGCGAAATAGTGGCAGTGGATCTGTGTCTCCGAGCGGAAGCAATGGGGACCTGGCGGGATGGAACCCACTAGACTTGTTGTTTTCAAGCGGGCTGCTCGTTTCCAAGTGTGATGTCTGTGCAAAGCGACTAGGGTGGAAGCCGGTACTCGAATGTGACGACTGTGGCTTAAGGTAAGCCTTGAGTTATATCTTCCTATAAATGAGCTCATTTGTTCCTCTGGAAATGCAGGAGTCATGTCAAATGCGGTGAAATCGCCCCGAGAGATTGCGGTGTCCGCCCCACCAGACCAGATCTGCATGCCGTTTCACCGCTATCACGAGTGAAACAGAGTGCTTCAAGTGCTAGCATGGCTGTGAAGAAGAAATCAGGAAGCCCTGCGAGACATTGAGACTCATGTTGTACCTGGATGGGAGTTCATCCGCTAACGACTTTCACGACTTCAAGTTAGCCTTGTTGGTTATTTTATACTTCGTTGGACTTCATAACGACCATCATTCGATACGTCTTTTCTCAGCATCCAGCACCAACCTTAATTATATCCCCTCTTCACAAACACGGACAATTGTACACTTTCCTTCCCGACTCAGATTCGCGCGTCTAGTTGTGTATTCACAATGTCTCGTATAAATTATGGTATGCGAGGCATTACAATCAGTCCACAAAGTCTTCTGGATGTAGCTGGATCCAATTGATAAAACCTGTACACCTGGGGTAGTGTGGTTAGTTGGTGTTGTCGCCATCATGTGTTGATCATGACCAACCATCCAATCCTATGGGTCCATCCACGCTTGAGGTCAGAACGGGTAGCACCTGCCGGGATAGCTACGGGGCTGTGAGACCAATAGGGAGGAAAATCAGGGTTCAAAGATGTGAGCAGATACATGATCGTCGGAAGGTTGTTCTGATGAGGTAGCATGGTATGACGCATTTGTGACGGGTTGAACCCTGGACGACTTTGTCCAAACCCTGGTCGATTTTGACCAAATGCTGACGAGTTTCCAAATCCCTGGTGCATGGAAGGTTTATTGAAGGCTTGCATGCCAAAATGGGACTGGGTCGCAAAGTCGTGTATTTTGAAATCTTGGTCGGTCCCTGCAGTAGTGACTGAAGGGGGATTCAAAATCGGGGTGTGACGAATAATCGATAATGGACTGACTGAGCATCACTTCCTCAGGCTTAATGTTGTGTTCAGCTGCCAGGTCCTTCCCGTAGAGCAGTAGAAATCGCCAAGCATCTGCAACACGCGCAACCATCGTCCAATGTGAAATTTGGCAGTCGATTTCACCATTTGGGGGTACCGCCATCGTCCAACTGACGTTTGGTCAGAAAACTTTGCGAAAAAATTAAAGTCATGCTGTACCGACCATATAACATCGCCCGGCAAAGGAAATGGTTCCATACCCACGCGACGTACGGGGAAATCTTTCCATGACCACTGGACTCCACGAGTATGACTCTGGACTTCAAGCTTCTGTAACCCGTCCTTGAGCACATTTCCAAGGATCACAAAATCCTTGAAATCGCTCCCTTCAGGTATGTATCCGAAATCCCCGACAGTAAACTTGTGAGGTGGAATCCCACCATTTTCTCTCCAGGTGTGGTCGTGCGTCTCAGCTTCGATGTTGGAAAGTCGCAGCTGACGAAGGTCTAATTTGGGACGTTGCTTTGATCCAAAATAGTCTTCTCCGTCATCACCGCTGTGGCTGCCGATGAGGGCTTTGACTCGTGGGGAAAGGGTTACCGGAGCTTTATCTGCAGGAAGGAGGCCCCGAGTGAGGGTTACCAGATGGCTAATTCGTCGTGTGATATCCCCATCTTCTATCTCGTCGTTTCTTCTGTATTGGATTGTTCCACCCTTCGGGAGCATCTATCCATAGGTGCATTAATCCTGTGAACCTGACTTTGGAAGACAACTAACTTACATTCATGACCACCATCTTCAGACTTTCAGTCAGTCCGTAGTTCCGGGCAGTGTACCAACCGTCTTTTGGAGGAGGCAACCCCATTATCACGGTATTGGAGCCATCAACTCTAAACGAGGCACTCTGAAGACTCTTGGTCAGTTTTCTAGTCGTGATGATGTAGCTCGCTACGAACATCAACGAAGTCCTGCACTTTGCTGTCATCTAATCCCCTCTGGCGCTGGATGTAGAGAGTGGCATCCTAAGAAAAGCTCCGCGTCAAGAATTTAGATCCCGATTGTAAGGTTGGTACTCACTACAACATCCTCGTACTGAGCATGCAATCAGAACATGAGTGGTGGGCGCTAATATACGAGAAACGTACGAAACGAAGGAGGAGGTCAGTGCAACCCGCCAGACCTTCAGTATTCAGAGTGAACAACAATAGTGCTTGGGGGGAGCGTGTTTGCACTATGGGAGCATCAATGAGCGAGTTCGTAAGGTTATCAAGAGCTGTTTCAAATAATTGAGTGAACTGACCATGGGACAAGAGAATAAAAGGGGTGGGGGCACCCTCTTCTGAAAATCCTACCATCTGCGGGAGGCTCGGGTGGCTGTAGAGCGATATCAATTGTGCAAGAAATAGATGAGATAAAACCCGCTTACAAGACGTCTTGAAGGAGCTTCACGTCGTGTACCCAAGCCTAGATACCAACGTGTCGGTTATATTCGTTTTTGTGACGACTGCGAACGAACCTTGATGGCCTGTTTGGCCTGACCATCGTATCGCTTGATGAGAGCGGGTCTGCCCTCGACGTCTGCAGCACTGGCACCAGCCCACCATCCGTCTTTCATGTTGGACTTCCCTTTTAGGCGTACTTCGGACTGGTGATATCGTCGGAACTGCAAGGACAGTAAGAATCTACGTGAAAGGGCTGAGGAGGAAATATAGTTACGCCACGAGACTCGAGTACTTCGCCCGAGATGATATGTCCCTCAACGGAGCCTTCCTCCTCAGGCTTACCCACAAACGTTATATCACTAGCCGCTGGCGTCGGAGGACGATTTTCTCCACCAACCATTTCGATAGGAGATGCCACAACCAGCGAATTCGTCCTCCTGGCAGTCTGACTAGACGTAGAATTTTGGGAACCTGGACTATACGGGGGTGGTGGCAACGTAGCCTTGGACTTTTGTCGTTCGGAGACAGAAGAAGTGACGGCGTAGTGTATGTCAATGAGCGTCGCAATCTGGAGGCAAGACATGATCAGCGAGACGAGTTGAATGATAGATCAGTCTTCGCTGACCTGAAACGATTGTGCTGCATCCTCAAGCTGCACTGAGTAGTCGACTATGGCGTTTTCAATGGACGTTTTCTTCATAAACCGCTGCGCCCACGTAGTGTCTGTCAATATCTTCATGAACTCGTGAATCGAATTCAGGGTCCTTATAGCACGTCAGAACACTAGATAATAGGATCAGAGAAGGCGTACCCCTGGAATCTTTCCAAGTTCTTGATAAGAGTAGGCGGCGCCGAATCCCATCGTCCTACCATCTGCTCGTTGATATCTAGAAGGATGCGGGCACAACGCCGTACTAGGCTTTGAGACCGATCAGGGGATAGTCGACAGTAAACGCAAATAATCAGACCTACCGGAGACATGCCTCCTTATTATTCTATACCGGGTGGTCAGTCGACAGATACCATTAAATGAGCGTGAATACCAATTGACCTGTACACCCTATTCACCAACGTTAGCTTAGATGAGTACACCCTCAGCAGTGAATAGGCTTCGCATTGACGGTCTTACTTGAAGCGTTTGGAGAATGAGCAATACGATTGAAACTGCCGCCGTTGCCGGGGGAAAGAATGACATGCTGGATAACTCTCTCATTAGAGAGGTGCTTGAAAGCGCCAGATGAAGGACATCCTGAGAGTTAATCTTGGGGACCTTGATGAATCGTAGAGGCATGGTGGTGGTACAGTTCAGCCAGGGGGTCTGAAGGCGATGCGTTCAACGTCTGGCACGTCCACGCCAGCAGCCTGAGAGCTCGTATAGATGTGTGTTTGCTGATCACTTTCACGAATGTGCAGGGGTCCCAGTCATCTCAGGCATTCATTAAGCATGGTCCTGGCGTCTGGATGCGCTGTCGAAGGCGAGTTGACGTCGACATTGACATGTACGGATGATGGCAGATGATGGCAGACATACATGGTTGTAGTTTGATGGTAGTGACGCAAATCTCGTCAAGCTCCTTGGGGTTAAAATTCGGACAGCTAGGCTTATACTCATCTTCTTGGACTATATACATATACATGTCAGCTTGCAGATAATTATGTAGAGTAGATTATGAGTGTCGCTTTTATTGCTGCCTCAAACCTCGAATCTCTTCGCCCAGGGCCAGTGCCCGCTTCCCCTCCAACCAGAGCATGGCTTCTGGGAATAGAAATAAACACCCACATATGCGATGTCAGGATAGTCGGACATACCTTTGTAGGTTTTCGGGACGACCTTTCTAGGTACACCTTCCCCTTGCTCTCTACACCAAGTAAACCGGAAGTCGTTGGTGGTCTGTTCAGAACCAGTTTTTACATCGACTACGTTTGCCTTTACGCCGACGTGCTAGGAGATTATTGAGTCACCTAAGGGGCAGAGGAAATCATGACACGTACAACGAGCATAGGGAACCGAGACTCATCAGGTGTGCTTGTGTGAAGTATTTGGGACGTCAGACGCAGAATGGACCCGATGGGCACGGGTCGAGCGAACGATATTCCATCGAGAGAGAAAAATCGGACTTGACCACGCGTAAACATGCTTGCATTAGTGAAACCAAGCTATGGATGCGCATCATTTCATCAACAGGAATTCGAGCTGGTGTGTGTTAGGGAGCTTACCTCGTAGGCAAGGCGCATCAAGTATCCACCGAAAACCTTTTGATGGACGCTGATTCAGGTATGAATGCCGATATCAAAGGCGCGGTTGAGTCATGACGTACTTTCGTTCCTGGGGAAACATGAGCATGCATTTCTCCAATCTCGTATCCCCCATCCATATTCTCTCGCCCTGCGCAAGATCGCTCTGTTGCTCGTTCCCATCGTGCTGGCCGTATTTTAAATAGAAGCTATGTAGGGCCTCTGCTTCAGCTGAACTTGGGGGAACACGCGACAAAGACCGAAGCAACACTGATTGGCGCCGTTGCTTCAAATCTATGGAGCGGGGTGAAGACGGGAGAGCGATGTGTGGCAGGGGTACACATACGTTCGCCCATCTGGTATAGTTGTCGTTCCTCGGGAGTGGATATGATCAGGGGATTGACTGGTCGCGCTTTGTGAGTGTTGGCGTCCCTGCAGACCATGGAAAATCGGCCTGAAACGCGGTCAGGGGACGCGAAATGACATGATACGGCGGGATGGCGCACCCAGAAGCACCGTTTCCTCCGGCTGTCCCATACCAAAACTCTCCATCTTGACCGCAACCTCCATGGAGCTTCGACCTGTGTAAATGACTTGTCCACTTAGCCGAAGGTCTCGAGAAGGGTTCAAAGGCGTCAACATGTCGAGCCTGAAACGAAACGTCATCGAGATTTGAGGCGTTGACAGAGGACCTCGGCGTACCTGTCTACAGAAGCTGTCACGATATAGAAACCACGTTCCTGTATGCGACCGAGCGTCTGCACGCCTGGGCCAAGCATATGTTTATATGATATTGAGCCCGCCAAAGAGTCAAGATGTTCCATCAACCTATGGGGAATCTTGGTCAAGTGAATGATGTGTATGAGGAAGTCGACTAACTTTCCCATGCGAATGCCGCCAGACGCGTTGATATACTCTTCCATGAGCTGCGACGAGGATCCGAAGGGAAGAATGAGCTCTGAGTATGAGTCGTGCATGTGGCGAGGGACAGTTGGGTCTTGTTGAAGAGGTGCTGCCGGCTCAGCCTTCTCTTGTTTTCCAGGCGCATCCCGTGCGGCATTGAGGAGAGCTTCGGACCAAAGTATGGGTGTTCTCATTGGCATGATGCTATTCCGAGTTGTAAGGGGACTATCATCAAAAGATATGCAGATATTCACGTAGTGTATGCGGGGTCGGAACGTGTTCCTGGAGGGCAATACTTGAGCACCTGGCGGAGACGGACGTTTGACGTTTGACGACTCACTGACGATCTTTAAGAGTCTGTCCATCGCGTTGACGTCCTGGGTCTCTTCCACGACCGAGCGCGCCATGGCTTCATTGCGCAAAGCAGAACAGGTTTGGAAGGGGCGGCGTTGAGAGAGCAGTGGGAGGAGGTGCAACCGGAAGCAGGATGGTGGTCGCGGCATTGGAAACGATGATCACGTGCATTTAATTTGCGCTTATCGGTTGCTAGGTTTACTGACGTCGAGATGAACAGTCGTGGAATTTGAAAGGACTCTATTACAGCGCCATGGCAGATTTTGATCCACAGCGTGTCCTCAGCGTCCTTCTTCTGCTCCCCCATCTTGCCTGTGCTCGGCGAGCCGCCTTTACGACTTCACCGTTCGTCATCGGTGCTGGGATCCTTCATTCATTCTCTAGTCCTTTGATCAGGTCGTAGACTGCTCTGTTCACCCTCTTTGCACGAATTTTTCCCCTTGCAACGCGATGCACTCTTATTTTGTCCAGTCATTCAAGACCAAGCTTGGCTCAGCGGTACGGTGCTGCCTCTTCCATCCTATGCAAAGGCTGACATCCTCTAAGTATGCCCGCATCACGCTCAACCGAGTCACGACTGCCTTTTTCATCTTTAGCTTCGTCCATTGTTTTGCCCAAGGCATCATCCAGTCTTTTCTCTTTTCTATCGATGCAGAATACGGCTCTCTACTTTCCACCATTACTTCGGTCGCTGCCATCCCCACGGGTAACATCACATACCTTGAGGGGTCCTTTGGCAACTTGCATCTCCGAATGTGCGATGACATCCCACACGGTCAAGCACGATACCCTTGTACGGATATTTTTAGGTCGGAAGTTGATGTGAACAATGCTCTAGTATGTTGTATGTTTACTTCTATGCACAGCAACGTCTCACGAGTCCCTCTTTGGCGCAGACATCTAATAATCGTCAAGGAATTGCGAGTAATTTGAGTAATTTCTTTGAACGCTGCCTCACGCTGCATTGTTAGGCTTCAAATCGGTTTGACGACGGACTAGCCATATCTGCCATTCGCGACACCTCGAACAGTGCCCGAAATATCAAGGGTGTCAGTCTTACCTCTGGCCCGAACACGGTATTCCTTAGCCGTCAATGCACGCAGATGCTTGTCTATCCCCAACGAATGTGCGTTGTTTCTTCTTTGTTCGTCCATGTAAGCTTAATCCTTTCAGCATGCGGAATTCAAAACGAGAGGATCTCACTTTCGTACTGCTACAATTCTGGCTCTTTGCAATCTCCATAATAGCCATCATGTTCGAGTCTGTTCCCCATACGTAAGTACAAGTCGAGATATCATTCCTGCGTTGCCCTTCTGCAACTGTTTTCCCTTATTCGATAGTCTGGCGGTCCTCATGACACGTGGTCTTATTACGTCGTGGTCGGCATATGCAGTTTGGAGGACAAATGATCTGGAGCATCGTTTTCGGGAACTGATATATCAGGATGGTACTCCCTGCTCTATCAATATGTTCCCAGCATATTTTTCCCTCCGCGCGTCATACGAAGTAAGTCCTTTCGTTGACTTTTCGAGTGTTTCTACGCCCTGATATACGACGGAATAGATTCCCGATCTTATCTTGAACATCACTGCCCTCCTCATTGCATGCTATTTGTCCTGGACGCTGCTAGCCGTACGTCCATCATCTCCGTAGGCGGGTTGCCCTGCTAATGTCACATCATAGGACTACAACGCCCAGTCCTTCAAGCATGTTGGCGCACCTAAGCATATCAATCACATCAACAAGGTATATTAAAACCTTTCCACAGAATTTGTTGTCATCTAAATCCTGGCTATCAGCTCTTGATGGCTGTATTGGCTTGTCTCCAGCTGGAAGCTTTCGTACTTGTCGCCGCCATGGGACTGTGGATTGACGTTCTTATGAACACGGCAATTGCAGAGATCTCTCAGCACACTATGGAGTATAAAGCGCTGTTCATTACATCCACCGTTGTATGTTCCTTCGACCAATGCTGTGTAACATATCTGATGACATGTCCAGTTGCTTCTTCCGTGGATAGCGATGGTACGTCCTGTTTCCTGTTTGCTTTCCGTTGAGGCTTACAGATATATCTGGTTGCAGGGATGGTACGCAATCCGTCGTGAGATGAGGGTCATGATGAGTATTTTCCTTGGGATCGCCGTCATCTTATTGTCGGGTTGGTCGATCATGTTCTACTCGATTGTCTACCGATGGTATGTCCGTCTCCCTCAGACACGATACGGTTCATATAACGATATCATCCGTCTAGGACGTTTATGGAATGGCCATATCTCGGGTGCTTCACTGTCGCCTCGCTTGTTCTTATCATTGCAAGCATAATTCTAGGCGTGATCTGCCGAACGAATTTTGGCAAAGGACTTGCTCAGTATTGTGTGTCTCTGTTCATCGTCCCAGTAGCATCTTATTAATCCGAAATATTTCAGTACATGCCGAAGAAGCACTTGCCTCGTCAAACTTCACACCTGAGGTATTTTCGCATGACGAGGAAAAAGGTACAATGGACCTCGAAATCAAAGTCCCGGCGACTTTTGATCCAGTTCAAGAGGTCTTTTATGTTGCCCCAGAGTCTCGATACTCGTATACTCTTCGGCAGCCTCCGCCTGTGCATACTCCTGCTTCTCAACCAGCAGGATACAATGTCCCGTACCATGTCCCATTTTAACTTGTTTTCTTTTTTGGCTAGAAGTACTACTTTTTTTGTGTGACTATGGACCTACATATTAAATGTTAGAATGTACTTGTGAAGAGTTGACTATATTTGCACTGCCACCGTCGAATGCCGTCTGAACCGCAACCATGAGGTCAACGTTTCCGCGTTCCAGCGTCCTTGTTCTTGGGACCAACTCGGTCCAATCCCTCGTTCCCTCCACCCTCATATCCCAGGTGGAATCCCTCCTAGATAGCCACAGGATCGAAGACGCTCTTGGCTTGGCTGACCAACAGCGTAGGAAACTTCAGGCAAATATCTCTATTGACGAGGATGAGGTGCGTTGTCTATGCGACTTACAAGGTCTAATCCGACATTTCTCTGTTAAGGCAGATGAATTACGATATGTGTACCAACGGATAGGCTTCCAATGCTTCACGGAGACACGGTTCGCGGAGGCCGCTAACAGTTTCTTTGACGGGGAGGTCGATCCGCGCTTGGTTATCAGTTACTATCCGAACCTACGTGGCTCCCTATTCACGTCGGATGACTCCATGGATGTGTTTGCTGGAGTCGCCGAACGAATGCCCTCGGAAGCTTCTGTCGAGGATATAGGTGAGCCGTCGTCCTCTCTTCGCACCTGCCCGTCCCCAACCTGTCCTTCCCATTCCTCTTCCAAACCCCCTCTACTCCCATTGACATGAACCCTCTTTGTTTCTATCGCGCGTCGCACCTTTCACGTTCCTGTTTTGGAACTGATTCCAGTTGTGACAAACCTAGTCAGGAACTACTCCCCGCACCTCGCTCCGAGCACACGTTCCGCGCCGACGACTGCTGAACTTAGGAAGATTCTAGTGGCTGAGGCAAATGAGAAGCTGGAAAGCTTTCTGACGAAATGGAGGGCAAGGCGGAAAGTTGAGGGGGCAAGTGATGTGACACCAGGTGGATCGGCGGTCAAGTCTAACGCGGTTGATCCTTCTCTGGAAGTGAGTGCTGTCAGGAGGTCTTACACAGATATGGTCTAACTACCAATTTGCAGGTGGTCAACACGGTCCTGGTGAAGCTCTACGCCGAACTGGAGAAGACCCAAGACCTGTACAATCTTCTTCAAGAATCACATCATATCGTTGTATCTGAAGTGGAGCCTGTCCTGGAGCGTACTGGTCAATACAATGCCCTCTGCATGCTTCACAGACAGAATGGAGATGAGACGAAGTTGCTCGAGACCTGGTCTAAGTAAGCTTCCTAACTACCTGGTTAGCAATACAAAGCACTGAGGCCGTCCCACAGGCTCATTGATGGCGAATGGACAGACGAAGATATTAAAGATCCTCTCTCTGATATGATAACTCTGCTGACCGAGAAGCGGGACCGTGCTCTAACACAGCGCTGGGGTCTTTGGCTGATCAAGAGAGATCCGGAGCGCGGGCTCAAGGTTCGCATTTCTCTCTCCTCTTTCGCGCGCTCTGCTTATGCAACGATGTTCAATGCAGCTTCTCATGCCGAAAGATTCAGGTAAACGGCGAGAGCGGCCTGAGGAGGACCTTGCACTTCTGCAATCGGTCAAGGAAGCAAATCCGCAAGCCGGCATTCAGTTCCTCGAGTACCTGGTTCTACAGCGCAGAAGCTCGGCACGTTATCTCTTATATTCAGGCTTTTGCACAATTATGCTGAACGTCTAGTAAACAGTCCCGCCAGCTCCATACTTCACTCGCAGTGTCATGTATTGACCAAGTTTGTGCAGCACTTGCACAAGACTCGGTTTCGAAGCTATGGCGGGCAAAAGGCGAGCCCTGTAAACTACCATGGGCCTTTCCATGTATTCTAACGATTGTGCAGCTGCCTCATATACATCGAGCCGTACTGACACCTCCTTCCTGTCATATTTCGCCTCGACAACGCCAGACTCGCCTCACAAACGGACGCGTCTAAAAAGCATCATGTTCCTGGCCAGCTCGTCTTTGTATGACCCCACCGTCGTCCGACCCCTCATTCTCGAACACCAGAAGATTCTCCGGCTAGAGCTTGCAATCATAGACGGCAAGGTATACGCTTTTCACCTTGTGCTCCTCAGGCCTCGTACTGACATAGCCCGTACCGTTCTTCACGCAGCTTCGGGATCACCGCTCAGCCCTGTCGACGCTCGTGCACGACCTTCACGATGCCACATCCGCCGAGCTCTATTGCACGCTTGGAGGCGACCTCGTTCCCCTGAGAACCGCACAATCTCTGGCTGAGAACAACCCGGGTCTCGAGCACTGGGTTGCTGCGCTATTTGGCGTCGCGCTGAAAGGGAGCCTGCGGCCCGCGGCGATGAGCCGGCAGAAGTCCATGATAGATGATGGATTGAAGGCGGAGCTGCTGAAGACCCTTTTGGAGGTGTATATGACCGACGGGTGCGTGTCTGTCATGGTCTCCTTGATTTTTTGTGTGGGGCTGATGGTAGTGGTGCAGGGAGGCGAGTACGCGCAGGACTGCGCAACTTATCAATTCTCAGGCTATGAACCTAGATGTGTTGGATGTTCGTTTTCCGTTCTCGTGTTTTGGTTTTTCCTAGCTGATTCTTATATGCACGGTAGGTAATACCCCTAGTTCCACCAAACTGGCCAGTCGATCTGGTGTCGTCATTCCTTGCGCGGTCGTTCCGGCGTACGTTACACGCGCGCCACGAGGGGAAGATCGTGAAGACCATGAGTGCAGGGCAGAATCTCGAGGTGCGTCTTCCTTTCTATGTTCTTTTAGTATGCCTATGAGTTCATGTGGTCCCTCGCAGGTTAAAGACCGTGCTTGGCTGATACTTCGGGAAGAAGGCATGGTCATTGAAGAACCCGCGGACGACGAAGGTGGTGAGCTGGGCAACTTCGATGAGAAGGAAGGGCTTGCGGAGAAGCTTGCGTTGCACTTGAATGGGCTTGCTGACGCTGCTCCGAGTCGTGAAGATGTGCATACGGAGAAGTTGGAGAGTGATTGGGAGGCAGAGATAGGCAGACTGGTGTAGGACTTGTTGGAGAGTCTTTCTCTTGGACCCTGTAGTGCTACGTGATGGCCCGGTAAAATCTAGACACACAAGATAGTCAGTGTCAGGATGTGTCACCCGAGGCAGGCGGTGGTACTGACGGTCGCATAGGGTATTACTTAGATACAAAGAACAGTTAATGTAATGAATTACAAACTCAACTACTGGAGCCCCGGAAGCTTCCCCGAAAGCAAGCCCTCGAAATAGCGGGTTTCAGGTACATAGTCCTGTGGTTATCACGCCCCCCATGTCGGGAGGGAAGGGTTATTATGTAAGAATCTCCTTTTTAGGATACTGTTAATATCACATGAACGATCAACGACGGTGAGGCGCTTGCGTGCAACATAGTGTTGCCGCCGAAGTGAACTGAATTCCAAGTTAATTCGCTTCAGTTCGAAAATGATGCCACTTCGTTGCAGTTTGTTTTGACGAAGTGACATCGAAGTAAGTCCACGAACTGGGAACAAACTGATCAAATGATGATAAATCCTATGATAAGCGATCGCGCTGCTTATCGGCGCATCTCTACACCTGCTCTTTAGTGTTTCACGAGTCGCAAGTCCCATCCTCAGCCTAGGAGGTCAAATAGCAATAACCTGACTTTCCCTGACTCTGCGGCTTTCTTTCTGTTTCTATTGATTGTCAAACTGGGTCAATCTCGGCACCTAAGCTCTGGAGAACGGCAAGCTTCGTGGCGACGGTTTGCGCGACATAGACCCCCTGAGATGGCTTCAAGCTCAAATGGTTATTACTCATTCATCCGGCATATTTGTCTGATTCAAGTCTGAAGCTGATCATTTAGGAATGGCAGCCGCACTGCTGCCCATTTGCTGCAGGAAGAGCATGATGGATGTTCCTCCCAGATCACATCGAGCTGTCCGTAAGACATATGAGCGTTCTACACTCTGAAAGTGTCGTCATGACCAGTCATCTCTGGGCCGCAGGCCCGCGTCGAGGAGCTGCTTAGCAGTTGAAGTTTGGGGACTCGCTGGGAGGATGACGACCTTCTAGCATGACAACCTTCTCTCGATGCAAAAAGCCTCAGGATAGGCCTAGGATATATCGACATTACATTACTCCTATTTTAACTTCCATTTAGCATTGAAATGAGGTATAAAGCGATAGACGCGCATGGGACAGACTCGCAAGACCAATTTCTCGCCCTCAAAATTCCTCCATCTGGCTATTGATACTATTGAGCCTTATTTGTCTGCCACTTCGCGAGGCCTCGCCAGTTCACTTCGTTTTAAGGAACTGGATACGAACTGTCACTTCGATTCAGTTCAATTCACTTCGCGGCAACACTAGTGCAACACCGGGTTGTGCTCAAGTTGCGCTGTGTTCAGTCCATTTTCGAAATCTATGCACCCATGTAACCCAGCTAGACCGCCAGATACGATGTTAAGCCCGTCAAATCGACAAAAGAAGAATTTTTGCCATTCATGCTTTGCTGTCGTGGGACACCCGCCGAGCCGATCCGGTTGGTGGTAGGCCTTATGTCAGCGTGTCCCTGGGACACGCGGCACTGCCACATGGTCACATCACACCTCTTATCTCTCTCCCAAGACCCCGCTCACTGCTCGTCGTCGTCGATCGACGCGGCCCCTTTGTTTCTGGCCTGTTTGCGCTGTTTGTCCTCGTTGGTTTCGCTTGGGCCATGGTTTCTGCCTCGACGACGGAAGGATGGGGCTTGTGGGGCAAGGGAGATGGATTTGATCTGATCTGGTATGGGATAGACTTTGAGGCTTGTCGTTACATTTCTTCTGCTACTGCAATTCCAGTTCGTTCATTCTACTGTTCTGCTACCCTGTGAAAACTTCTGGCCTGGGATGGCAAGCATACTTGAGACTTTTCATGACGACGACGGCTTCCAACGGCACTGCACGTACCCGAACAACATCCTCTGTCGCCCTGGCCACTTCAACCAATGCCGACGCTGCCCACACCGCCCACACCGCCCACACCGCCCACGGACCTCAATATAACATCACTGTCTCGCGCGAAGGGCGATCAGCTCAAATTCTGGATTGACGAGGCAAACCGAATTGCGGGGAAGCGGGTCCTCACCAAGGGCGGGAAGGTGGACGACCTCCGTCGCAAAGCTGAGTACTATAACCTTGATCTCTCGTCGCCACCAGCAGTGCCGATTCCGGCTGGACCGCCTACCCGTGACCTGGAGACACAGAAGAGGCAGTGGGCGCATCTGCGAGGGCTTGGAAACGAGTGGAGTCAATCGCGGGAATCGTTTCAGCTGTGCAAGGACCATGGTATGTCGCAAGAGCTTGATGCTGTCTTGCACACCTTTTCTGACACCCAAATTGACACAGCGGAGAGCTCGCCAGTACTTCATCCTCGCCTGCTTGAAGAGATCCTCGCGACGCTCACGTCGGAGGCGCGTAGCACTGACATGGCAACTAGCTCTGGAGGCCTACCCCCCCAGCCATTATCTCACGAGCCCACACGTCAGGAAACTGTCTCCGCAGTGTCCGTCGAGGCCACATGTCCGGAAACTGTCCACGCGTGGTTACGAGCCGCGAATAATGGCAACGTAAACGCGCTGGCAGCTTTATTCCAACTGCAGAATGCTGTCCACCCCACTGTGAGTGACTCTTGAATCATGTATAAACTGAAGTACTCATGCTCTAAGCTCGTCACAGACTTCGCATGTGGAACCTATCTAGATTCCCGGGTTCGAAGGGAGAGTCGTCCGAGGACCCTGGCGAGTCGGAAAGGGGTCCGCTGAGGTGTAAAGACCTCGAGAGGAGCGAAGTAGTCTGGTCGCGTATATCAGACAGGTGTAATGCCTTCTGATGGACGCGGAAAGCGATGAGAAGCGGATAGAGAGTCCACCGGATATCTATCCGACGCCTCCAGGCTCGAGAGTATTCTACTCAAGCTCTGAGGCTAATGGATGATAATAAGATGATATTGAAGACAACGATGATGTCCGAGTTCTACCTACTGGATTATGTAAGGAAGCCATAGGTAAACAAGGATAAATCAAGAAAGGGAGATCGTAGCTGAAGAGTCCAAGAGGAAGGATGGAGATGTACAATCCCCGCCTTACAAAGCCCCCCACTCTTGAGCTGCGAGCTCAAGGAATGTAGAACATGCAGAGAACCTGATAAGAAAGGGTGTGTGGATATGGGTTGGGTTGAACCAAGAGTGAGAATTGTGGTAGAGGGAAGTGTGGATGGGATACGGGGTTACACCTCGCTATGGGTAGGAAATGAATTCAATAGAAGATAAATAAAATCAAGTTCCAGAAAAAAAATCGCACGGTATCCATCATCATGTTGACTCGGCCTCCGTCTGCATCGCATGATCAGCCCCTCGGCCTAAGGCAGGGCCGTCGGCCTCCATCCTGGCTACTCGTGATCCTCCGACCTCTTGGGAAGCTAACCCGTATCATCTGCTTGCCATGCGGCCCTCGGCTTCCATACCAGCTACACTTGCTACTCCAGCCTCCCGGGTACCTATCCCCTATTGCCCCCCACGCTCGAGTACTCGTGATAGCGACGGCAAAGCGAGCGAGTGGTCGAGCGGAACCCATCAATCCACAAATAGTCATCAAAGCCAAGACGACGGGGACGAGGATTGAAGCGGGAGTCATTACCCCTGTGCCAAGAGCCCTAACCAGCGATAAAATTAAAATTCCATCGAAAACATGCCCCGAAAACTTCAAGGTCTTGCCGTGATTGGGCGATGGAGGGGTTGGAGGGAGGTCAAACAATAATCGTGACATCGTGGTGAGGTCATGTGAGTTGGAGGTGGGAGTGAGAAGGGAGGGTAGTAACAAGCTTTTCGTCTCGGAGTGCCGTAGCGCGAATGAGGGGTCGCTGCCACGGATACAGGTAGCCGAATTGTCATCCATTGGACCTTCATACAAAGTCTCTACGCAGTATATCTGTGCGATGGCAGGTGAAGGGAGATTGATGACAGCCATCTCCTGTAGCGAGTCTCCGACGGGCAGGAAGGCAGACAGCTCAACCTCGAGCTTCTCGAGCATGGGACCGATCACGTCCTTTTTGAAGTTCATGACGGCATCGAAGATCTTGAGGATGAGATCGAGCATGAAGCGGTTGAAGGCATGCTCGAGGGGTTTAGCATCAGCATTGGTGGCATTGACGGTCCAGTTGCGTCGGTTTGCAAATTGACGGAGGGTGAAAACACATCCATGCAGACCCAAACCGAACGCAACAGTGCTTCTGTCGGGGTAGACCTGAACATCGCCGAGAGCTTCGTCGTGGTTATTGGAGGAGATATTATGTGAGAGACGGGAGGACAGAAGAGGTGACGCGCCGAGGGGACGGTCCCGGTTGCCGAAGATGCATTGCATAACCACTATGGGGGAGTAGTCGGGCGAATGCCAGCTGACACCTTCAACGGCCATGGCGACGTTGGCGGTGGAAATCTCTTCATTGCGGATGCGGACCTCGGAGCCAGTGTAGTTGGTCTTGATGAACGAGGCCAGATTGTCACGCTGGATGGACAGAATGTTTGCTTTCGGGCCAAGAATGGTGCGGCTGAAAGGTTGACCTCGGAACGCAATAGCGTGAAACACGACTTCCTCGAGCTGTAAGTGCATCCGCGGCTGTGCCTTCGTGGCTACGGTGAGGCTGTTCGAGAGTGTTGAAACCTCTGTGAAAGGTCCTGCAAAGTGGGTTGCAGTCGCGAATGTCTTTAGCGAGCGGGGACCACGAGTAGTAGACCTAAGGATGCGGCTGAGGACCGTTCGGGACATCCTCGTAGTCGTCGTCCACGGTGATTTGTTGGCGGCGGCAACGAGGCTGTACTTCGAGGCACATTCCTCAAAGACGACGTTCATCGCAGCGCCGGAGGGAACATACGACGGCCGGATGAGGACAGGGTACCCAACTTTGGCCATAACGAGGGTGATAACCTCGGGCCACTCAGGCTGATCCATGCCGATGCCATCGAGTATCCTGTCGATATCAGTGCGCCCCCCAGTGACCGACTTCATGATTGAACATGTACTGCGACATTGAGACCATGTGGGAGTAAGCACGACACGACGACAATCCGTAGGTACAGCACGACGACAATCCGGGCCATCGAAAGCTGGCGGAGTAATCGATGACGAATGCGATGCCGGGGCTTGGAACATGAGGGAAAAGTGCAATGGTGAACCCATACACTTTGATGGTCGAGAGAACAGGGCTGCCGGCGAGAGTCCTGCCAGGTCTGTGGTAGGTGGCGAGGAGGATGACGAAGTCGATGACGTGAAACGCAGGATGGAGGATGTTCGCGCGCTCGGGAGCAGCCACGAGCTCGATCCCCGCTCACTCCCTGGGATAGGCTCCAGGAAGTGTCCGGTGTCGGTGTTGCTTGCATCTTCGTCAGAAAGGGCGTCTGAGTTGACCAATTCTGAGGGACATGGTGAGGAAGTGGTTGCAGGCGCAGGGACGTCCTGATCGACGATAGCAGCTGCAGACTGAGCGACGGATTCGCGGGACAGCATGGCGGCGGTCGCGAAGTAGTTGACGTGAATGGGAGGAAGTGGTGTAAGCACCCTGTGAAAAGCAAGAGTGCCCTTCGACTCAGAGGTTGATAGAGGAGGTGATTGTTGCTGGAGCGCGCTATTACAGCGCATGGAGGAGGTAGCCATGTTGGCGCCGTCATTGCCGTCATTGGAGGTCGACGATGGCTTCAGGGACGTCCTATGACTGGGAGGAGTCGATGGATGTGTGAAATCTCCGCTACCGTAGTCGTCGTTGCGGGAAGCTGAGCCCAGGGTCGCTGTGTGCGCGCGTAACGCGATAGACAAGCCACCCACACCCACGCGCCCCCCAGCGTTCGAGTGCGCATCCAGGAGCGTGCTCGGACGCTCTACCTGTGTGTGTGTTCTGGCATCGTCATGGTCTCGACTGCCGCCGCGGCTCGCCGTTGGAAGAGACGCCAATATAGCAAGATGAGCGTCCCCAAGGGCAGGAGAGGTGGGAGAGGTCGATGCATGGGCGGCTTGACGTGTCTGGGAGCGTGAAAGCGCGGAGGAAGGGGGCCTTGCGCCGTCTTGAGGTCTTGCACGATGATGGAGGGCTAGTGGCGGAGCGGGACGTATATGGATTGGCTGTGAGGCGGCGTGCATGCAGGAAACATCGGTAATTCGCCCCCCAGCATCGGGTTGCGTGATTTCGAGCCCCTTGAAAAATCTCTGCGTGGAAGGAGACGGTTTCACGCTGTCCTGAGGTGCCTTGAGACCGTGAACTGAGCTGGCTGCCTGTTCAGGAGGCATTGGAGGAATTGGAAGATGGAGAAGCGGAGCAGGGCTCGGCGTGGAGACGGTGAGCGCGATGGGCGACGTCGATGCGACTGTATCGTCATCATAGCACAGCACGATTGGCCTGCGACCCACACCCTCGCGCCCCCCAGCGTTCGAGTGAGCAACCAGGGGCGTGCTCGGATGCTCTGACGGTGTGCTGAGTTGGGCATCGTGGTCGTCTGGACCGCTGCTGCAGCTCGCCGTTGTAATTGACGTCGGTAGAGCGAAGTGAGCTTCCCCGATGGCAGGAGAGGCGGGAGAGGTCGGCCAAGGTACTGTGTGAATCAGAGGTGCGTCACGGGCAGTGGAAGGCGGTCTTGAACGGGTATGGAATGGCTTCGAGGCCGTGCGGATGCAGGAATCGATGTCGTTGGACGCCGTTTGGTCCAGAGGCGATCCAGATGACGGGGAGACGAGATCCCAGTTGTTCATACATACCTTAAGGCCCCGAGTACCATACCCCATGTTCACTTTCTCTCTACCCGTCATTAACTCCCATTCCGTCGTCGTCGAGTCGATCCTGCCCTCCCGGTCTGCTTCATCGCGACGTCGCGATGTAATCCGTCCCCCAGCATTGACTTCGGTGAGTCCGAGCCTATGAGAACATTGTTGAGTGGAAGCAGACGGTCCCTCGTTGTTCCAAAGGGTCGTTGGATGGCGGGGCGAAAGCGACGGGGTCAAGTCGACGATGAACGCTTGTGGCGGCTTAGTCCGCCCCCCAGCATCGAATCCAGCGAACTCGAGCACCTTAGAACGTTGTTGAGGGGAAGGAGAAAGTCTCTCGGTGTCCCGAGAGGTCAGTGTACGGCGGAGCGAAGGAGAAAGCGTCGTGACGACGACGGGCGCTTCCTGCGGCTTTAAACCGGCGATGGCTGTGCTCAACGACGAGCTCGACGTCGGTAAGCCGGCGGCAATGCTTCCATCCTTCCTGTCCAGTGCCTGAGGCGCTTGAAACGCCTTTCCGATGGATAGTGACGACTTGACGCCCGAAGTATCGATACCTGTGCGCCCCCCAGCGTCGGAGTTCGCGACGGAGTGAGTGCGCGTGCTCGGACAATTGATCGATGAACGGATTGAATCCAGCAGAGGCGGCAGCTGTGACGAAGAGACTCCGGATGGGTGAGGTGCCGAAGCCATATGTGTAGAAGTCGGCGAACCCAGCGGTTGAGAGATCGATGTGGTCGGCAGGGGCGCCAACTCCATAATAGGTTGCGCGGAGGCCGTCGAGGGAGGATAACGGAGGATGGGGGATGCTTGAGCACTCTGGAAAGGCCACGAGTTCTGAGCTCCCCTCTCACCCCCTGGGAAAGGCCACAGGGAGTGTCCATTGTCAACGTTTCCTCCAACTTTGTGCGTAGATGCTTTATCTGTCACGCGCCTGGTGCCGTCTCGGGATTCTTGCGAAGGGAGCGTCGGCGATGGAGAGTATGAGGAAGATGATGTGGTTTCCAGATGTGCGGGCGCGGGAGCGGCGGTCAAGGAAGACAATGGCGCAAGGGAGGAGTCCT
Source organism: Lyophyllum atratum (assembly GCA_014905825.1). NCBI lineage: Eukaryota > Fungi > Basidiomycota > Agaricomycetes > Agaricales > Lyophyllaceae > Lyophyllum > Lyophyllum atratum. The sequence continues at coordinate 84,687 of JACGCN010000017.1, forward strand.
GTGTGCTCGGGAAGAGCCGCGAGCTAGGACTTCCCTCACTTCTCGGGAGGAGCCACGAGAAGCGCCTGGTCATACGTACCTTCCGTGTATCCCTTAAGCCAGACCAAGAAAATTTGTCTCTTCCATCCCCTGGTTCCTTCAGATCCACCTGAGCATTGGAATCTTCGAAGTGAGCACTTGGATGCTGAGTGCCCGCGACGGAAGGCGGCTTCATTGAGGGCTTGTGAGGCTGTGCAGCCTGAGGGCAGCGCTGTGCAGCGTCTTGAAGTATGATCTCGTTCCATGCGGCTTCCTCATCGGTTGGGAGGAAACAAAGTCGATGGAAGTGACGCTGCGCCAGACGAAGTCGACGGATAAGTGCGGACCAGGCGACTTTGAGCAGTGACGGGTTTGGTGCATGTCCGCTGAGTAACTTTAGCAAGTTCAAGCTGACGTGCTTGTCGGGATTGATAATGAACTCTGGTTCGCCTCGAATGGATGCAGCGACGTGCAGGAGATGCTGGAAACGCGGTACGAGGAGTTGGATGCGTGAGAGAAATGATACGTCGAGCGCATGTCTATCCGCGCCCGGAACAGTCGTACACGTAACGAGATCGCGGTCGACCAAGACGTGAGATGTAAGATGGTTTGTGATTTCATGAATGGAGAATGTATCAAGGAATATGGATTCCCGATACTTGACCCAAAGGCCAAGTAGAGGGACTTGCAACATGATCAGATAACAATTGTCGAGAGACCGGCCAGGTTGAAACGACGTTCCCACAGTGTCCACCTTTGTGGAACCTATCTAGATTCCCGGGTTCGAAGGGAGAGTCGTCCGAGGACCCTGGCGAGTCGGAAAGGGGTCCGCTGAGGTGTAAAGACCTCGAGAGGAGCGAAGTAGTCTGGTCGCGTATATCAGACAGGTGTAATGCCTTCTGATGGACGCGGAAAGCGATGAGAAGCGGATAGAGAGTCCACCGGATATCTATCCGACGCCTCCAGGCTCGAGAGTATTCTACTCAAGCTCTGAGGCTAATGGATGATAATAAGATGATATTGAAGACAACGATGATGTCCGAGTTCTACCTACTGGATTATGTAAGGAAGCCATAGGTAAACAAGGATAAATCAAGAAAGGGAGATCGTAGCTGAAGAGTCCAAGAGGAAGGATGGAGATGTACAATCCCCGCCTTACATCGCACCACTCGCAACAAGCAGCTTCCCAGGCACCTCCACCTTCGTCGTCGTCGACCGGCCCTGCACCACTGCCCGCCCTTCAGGACTCAACAACTGTTGTCACGAGCGATGTTGGTAGTGATGCGGCTGTCTTTGCGAGCGTAGAGCAGCAGATCCAAGCGCTCAACCGTGCATCGAACCTCCGTGATGTGATTGCGCAGGTTGAGAGTGGTGCTGTTGCTTGGATGCGGGATTTGTACGGCCCTCAGGAAGGACATTCAGCTCACCCTCTTTGGAAGCGAATGAAGGTAACCATCAACCGGCGCGAGAAGGTCTTCTCTCAGCTCATGGATCCGCTCGAATTCGCCGGCAATAAGGAGCGGTTCTTCGCTTTTTTCGCGTCTGCCTGCAGCAAACTTCCAGCGCCCAAGAAGCAGAAGGCTAGGAATAATCAGAATGAGGCTGAGACAATGCTGCCTTATCGGCTTGTTGTTGAGGCTGTCGTTCAGGCAATAAGCGAATAATATAGAGAAGTTCTACAAGTGCTGGCACTGTGTGTGTGACCATGGAGGCGAGAGACAAGCCGGCATCGTCGCGAACATCGACGACTACTGTCAGATTCCTGCCTGTTCCCCTTTAGGACATTTACCGAAAGAACCAATCCGATCATCACGGAGCTTCCATGGAGCTTTCTCTCGATCACTCTGTAGTCACTCAATGATTTAAGCTCAGCTCTACCGGTCCCTCTATCGAGGCTTGTCTCATAGAGGGAATGGTTACCAGTCTAGGTACTCGTGCTGGCGATGATGACAGTGATATTCAAGGCCATTGATGACCTGCGAAACTTGAGAGCTGCCAACACGAGTCCCGAGGACTTCCGTGTTGCTTCCTTGCTTCCTCTGTTTTCATGCATGTACGCATGAGCCGGAAACAGAAACCCAAGGGAAGAAACAGTACCTTTGGTCGTGTTGACTTGTATGACAGAAATGCCGCCGCCTTTGCTGCAGTGATAGGAAGTGCTGGAATCTCCTTCCGCATAGGGTCTTCAGAGATGGCACGTGCCTGGTCTGCGGACCACCAGATCTTGTATCGGTTGAGAGCGCGCATGTATGAGCCACCCGTAGACTTATCATCCTGCTCAGCAGCAAGAACCTTGTTGCATGTCGTGTGGGTTTCGTCGTTGAGCGCCTGGAGCGACTACCGCATTCGCTGAGGTGAGGAAAGCGGTAGATCGAGAACAGAGCCATGTTCTGGTAGAAATGACTGGCATCAGTCCTCGAAGTAGACATGGAAAGAGGAAAGGCATGAGTTGCCTTCTATGAGTGCTCCACCGCTCGTGCTAGCATCGTTCCCGCCATTTGGTGTAGACAGCGAGGAGGTGTCTGGGCCGTTTATATCTGAGTCGTCGCCTCGCGAATCAACGCGCTGTCGCTTTCTTGCGTCTTCGTCTTCGTTGGCTTCTTGAGCGACATCCTGCCAGAAAGGAAAGTCAGTAGTCCATCCATATCCCCGAACATATTCATTAGAGACTCACAGTTGCAGTCTCCGTGGATGGTGGATTGAATAGCGCGCAGCTGTACAGTGAGGAGTCTAAGTTCTAACTTCTAATTCATCAGCAATGTCGGACCTCACGTACCAGTACTATATAGTGCTACATGGTGACATAGGGCCATAGAGTACTCCTATAACCGTGTAGACCTGCATAGCCACATGCACTGTCTCCATAGAACTGCATAGCCACACGGGCTGTCTATATAGACCCCCATAGAGATATTGATCATCTATATAGAAGTCTAAGCGAGCTTCATAGACCTCCGTGGGTTGTTGTAGTACAAGTTAGATGGTACGTAGACATACAGTCAATCTATATAGCTCACAATAGATAGTTTATATTAGGGAATATTTTGGGTTTAAAATAGCTTCCTGGGCTTCCTAGGTCACTGTCGTTGTCTGATATTCATGCCTAGGAAGGGAGCCACAAATTCACATATATTATGAAGGATAATACGCTAATCTAGACTAGAAGAAGAGAGAGGAGCCAATGTTCAGTCAAGTTTGGCTCGGAGGCCCAGATGGTGAGCTTTTTGAGCAGGAATATCAGTCAACAATTTCCTAGATAAAAGCGTCAGATCCACTGGTTATGACACGTCACAAGCCTTACATTCCCATCCTTGCCCACTTCTTGCGGTTTTTCTCCAGTTTTGCGCCATGGTAGGGGTTCTTCTTGACATCGTCGATGATATCCAACATCGTCTCATAAATGGGTCGGTATACTTTGCCTTCGAAACTGCGTTTGACCTTAAAGCCTTCTTCCCATTCTGACAGGCAGTGGTAAATCTATGTGTGACAATCAGCAAAAAATGCTAAGAATGGGCAACGCCTTACGGAGGTAAGGACAAGAGCAAGAGCGTTCTCTGGAACCTCATCCTTGAAATCTTCCGGAAATTTGCAAGCGAGGCCATTGTCGGAGGTGTAGAAGAACTGAATACAAATCTTGCCGATTGAGGGATGCGCAAGGTTATTTGTCTTGCCCTAAGAAGGTATTAGATGGAGGTAATGTAGTGAACAAATACTCACATTGTGGTCTACGCCGTTTTGGAGGAACTTCCCATCTCGCAACAAGTCAGCGACCTTATTCCCAATGATATCATATTCCTCCAGTTGGTTACCAAACGTGGTTTCATCGGTGCTGAGAGCTTCTTGGTATTCGTTTTTGACCACAACTTGGGCCATTTGCTTCAGCGTTCCCCTGTAGGTTGAACCCTCTTCAAATACCTGCAGGCGTATAGACGTTAGCGGTGCTATATTTGCAGGAAGATATACTCAGGAGAACACTCATGTCACGATTTGGCTCATAGCCTGAAAGATATGTATATCAGTAAGGTAAAAGCAGGGATGGTTTTTGGGCCTTGCCGTCTTCCACTAAGCAGTCCTCTTCTTCCAGTTCAGCTAGTGCTTCTGCAAGGAGTGTTTGAGCAACAACCAGGTGTTTCGAGCGTTCCGGGAAACCATTGTCCAGGGCAGTATATCGCGCAAACTTCTTTTTCCCAAGTGTGAGCACAGTTTGCCAGCAAGGGGAGTAGTGCTGGAGGGTTGTAGGCTTCGGAATTTGGGGCTGTTTAGAGTTCCGAGGAGCCCTCTGGGTGGATTGACTTGGGACTTCTTCAGCGTTTTCAAGATCTGTGTCTCCGTCATCCGAAGCCTCGAGATCTCAGAGAGTAGGCGGTTTAGGCGCTCGATTACGAACTCTATGCTGGAGGAGAACATCGACGGGTTCTCCAAACACGTCGTCTACACCGTCTTGCTTCAAGTCCAGCAATTTGAGGGGTCGATGACTCAGACATGGAGGTCGTAGCTTGACTTACTTTCTGTTCATGGGTAACCTGGTGGAGGTCCTCAACTGCTATGTTATCATGTTATTTCAGTCGTAGGTCAAAAACAGCTAGGAACTTACGGGGAAATTCATGTTCTTCACCTTCCTGAAGTGCGCCTTCACCTGCAGTCATGTCATTAAGCTACGTCAGAAACAGCCAGGTACTTACCGTAAAGTTCACGTTCTTCATCTTCCTGAGGTGCGTCTTCACCTGCTATGAGGTCGTTTAAGTGGTACTTCAGAAACAGGCAGGAACTTACCGTAAAGTTCAAGTTCTTCATCTTCCTGAGGTGCGTCTTCACCTGCTATGATGTTGTTCAAGTGGTACTTCAGAAACAGGCAGGAACTTACCATAAAGTTCACGTTCTTCATCTTCCTGAGGTGCGTCTTCACCTGCTATCACGTCGTTTAGTGGTGCCTCAGAAGCAGCAAGGAACTTACCGTAAATTTCTTCTTCTTCATCTTCATGAGGTGCACCGTCACCTGGGATATTTTTTTTCATCGGATAAAATGCCTAGTAAACCAAGAAGTAACTCACTTGCTGCGCACTTCTGAGACTGTGGTTTGAAATCCTCCAGGTCAAAATCAGGGTCACCTTCACGGTCTTCTGGGCCTTCATCGTCTTCTGGACCCTCGTCACCTTTGTCACCTTCATAGTCTTCACCTTCGTCTTCATTTTCATCAGGATAAAAAAGGTGGGCAGGGTTGTCGTCAGCTCTAGGTTGTTCCCGAACTGGCTTTTCCCGAACTGGCTTTGGACGGCCAAGGCTTGGGTCAGGAGGCTGAAATCCAAATTTCGAACCAGCGGAGGCCAGTTGCTTTACCGGCTTTGGGGCTTCTCTGAGCTGCGAGTCAGGTTTTCTAGGGCCAAGAATTGCTGTATCCTGTTGCTCAAAAGACTAAAGAAATGTTGGCATGAGATAAATGATTATATAGTGATTCGAGGTCGGGTTGCACCAACCGCCAAAAACCGGCAACTCGACCGGACCACGACCGGTACCAACCGGACCTGCGGTTGCAGTTGTCCAGATTTGCTGACGGACGACCGCGGTCCGGTCGCATGGTTCAGTGCCTGGCGAACCGGCAACGACCGGTTGTGATCAGTCGCAACCGTGGTCTATGCGCATGGCCATCATTTCGCACCCCGCCACTTTCCATCACCGTCGCTCGTCCTGCCATCCACGTCTACGAAGCCCTCTCCACCCCCTGCTGTCGCCAGCGCACTCTGCAACCCGAAAACGACCCCACACGGCCCTCCCACCTGCAGAAGCAACCCGGATCAGTGGAGAAGCGAAGGAAGGTGGGCAGGGCAAAGGGCGGACCCTAGCAGGGGAGAGCCAGAAGGTGCGTCATCTGCACACCCCCCACACCATCCACTGACCATAGCCCACCCAACAGGCGATCGAACGCCCTCCCATACGCGCTGCCCCCTATAACGGCTGTCAGCAGCCTGCGCCAGCAGCACCCACGTCACCCACTCGCTCGCCAGCCGCATCCCACGTCGCTCGCCTGCCAGCAGCCCCCCACGTCACTCGCATGCCAGCACCCCCCTGCATCACTCGCTCGCCAGCCGCACCCCACGTTGCTCACCCACCAGCAGCCCCCATGTCACTCGCTCGCCAGCTGCACCCCACGTCGCTCGCCTGCCAGCAGCGCCTATGTCACTCGCTCCCCAGCAACCCACGTCACCACCAGCTCCTGTACACAGAGGAGCCCGCAATCGCGGGTCTTCTTTGTTGCAGGAGCTTGTCTGATGCAGGGTGAGGCTCGGTGGAGGAGGGGCTGTGGGCGGTTTCAGCCGGTCGCGACAGGCGTACAACTGGTTGCAACCAGGTTGGGTTGCAACCGGTTTCGACCAGGTCGAAACCGAGGCACAACCGACAACGACCGGTCAGTGCAGGTCCGGTTGCTGGTCGCTCGCTTTCTGTTGCGCGAGCGACCGGTCTCGGTCGCGGTTGGGCCAAACAAGGGCCGAAAACCGGACCCGACCGGACCTCAAAACACTATGATTATACGACTCACTGCGCATTCTCCTCTGGGCCTCTTGGCTGGGGGCCCAGGTGCCATGTCGTTCAGACGGGCATCTTCGGGAATGGAGGTATGAGGGGCCTTGCGTTTCTTCTTATGCCTTACTTGTTCCCCTATCTTCTCTAGTTGAACTACTACCCCTCCTTGGCCAGTGTTGGTCCTTTGAGGTCTGGTGTTCGTTCTGGTTACTGCCTGGTTCTCTGGGAGATACAGATATGGAGTTGTCAGATATTAAGAAGGTATCCTGCACCATAACTGTAACACCTTTGGTATTCTTCAAAGATGTCTTCTTAGCGGCTGCACTTCCGGTATTCTGACTCTTAGTGGCTGCCGTACTCTTCTTAGTGGCTGCACCTCCAGTATTCGCATTAGTTATCGCGGTATTCTCTGGGTGATACACGGATGTTTGAACAGGCAAGCACAGGGATGTCAGGTTAGACAGCTACAAGCTGAAGTCCAAAGTGAGAAACTGGGCTCAATACTGATTGGGGTGGGCTAATTAAAAGAAAAAGAAAAAGAAAAAGAAATAATCGAAAAAGGAAGGAGTGTTTGTTACTGTAGATAGCGGCTGTTCCGGTGACTCACGCCAGTCCCGGTCCGGGTCTGCACATCGCGACGCTTCAAGCATCCCATCCAGTTCGACACGTCTTTGATGGACGATTGGGATTGCGTCCCCGACAAACTCGCTCTCTACAGTCTTGACACCGGTTTGGGCAGCGATCGACACTCTTTCGTCCCGGACACTCATCAACCGTGCATTTCCGACATGTACGCCCTTTCCGTTTCTTTTTCGGCGGGTCGGGGATGGCAGCCAAAGCTCGTTTGCGAGAAATATGGAAGGCTTGCATCTCCTGCTGTGGTGGAGGACGCACTGTTGAATTCGATGGGATGGGTGTGGGTAGAGGAGTGTGGACCTGGCTGTCCGAGGTGTGAGATGCGTTGGGGAGTGTGCTGGTTTGCGGCGATGTGGGTGGGGTGGCGGAGTTTGTTGTAGGGATTGGAGGGCCTGTCCCGACGGAAACTTGGAGTCCTTTCGTTACACTGTGCGGAGTTTGTGCACTTTCGAGCGCTTTTGGCGCGTTGGAAGACCGGAAGGGATCACGAAGTGATTTTGTAAGTGGGACACGTACATCGGCCGTCATAGCTTTCGTTTGTTTGATATTCGCGTTCTTCTTCCATTCACCGTTGTAGTAAACTTTAAGTTGCTCCGTCAACTAGAAATGAACGAGACAAAATAAGCATTGCCTCCATGCATGACTTTGCCGAAGATCATAAACCTTGTAAAAAACCCCTTCCTTTATGTCCGCTGCATTATTCCAAAGCTTCACAGCGGCTTCCCAGCTGGGTCCCGAAACGGGGTCATTGAATGCATTGTCACCTGTCATGAACTGATGGAACAAATCTCGTTCCTGCGCATTGTGAATAGGTAAAACCGGTTTTCGAGTTCCTTGCATCAGAGCTAAGAAATGATGGCGCTGTTTAGCATGCAGGCTGGGTACATAGGCCCCCATCGCGAGTTTTGATTGGACTGGGCTAGGGATGGGAAGAACACCAGCAACCTCGTTTGTAGGACTGTATAGGTTACCATTGACCCATCCAGTCAATTCTGATGGATCATCAAGCATATGCTGGACGAGACACATGGTTTCTTGAAGTTCGTTGGTAAGCCAAATGCTGTAATGACCAACGTAACGCCGTCCGGTACTGTTATATGTCCCGACCTGAGATTTGTACCGCATTTAGTCCCGAAATATAGACCAGGAGGAGTCTTACCAAAAGATTATGCCTTAGGATAAAATCCAGCAGACAGGCTTGGACATGACGAATAGACACCCCCGAAGTAGGAAGCCGAGAACGGAGGTGGGTGTGGACTCCACCCTCCGTCATATTAGTGCCCCGCATACAACGGTACAGGGGTAAACCGGTTTTTGCATCAATTCCTACTTGATAGTAGAGGGGAATGCCAGGGGGATCAGAGAGATGACCTTTTTGTATCAACGAAAGAGTGTTCTTCGCGACTGCCCAAGCTGCGGAATTGAACAGGGAAAGTCCGGACTTTGCGTCCTTCAGCGGCCCAAAAGTTCGAAAAACGTCGGAGACGAGAGGCAGTAGCTGCTCTGTTGGAGGAATGATACGTTTGCACCGTCGCTGGAGCCAACGAGGCTTCTGAAAGAGAATGCTGTCCCACGACTGTGGTGGATTTTGTGACTGTCCCCAAGTGCTGATACGAGATTTGTCGGCTTGATCCCATATGAACATTGCATCACGCAATGCGATCGCAAAATCATGGAGGAGTCCATGCCCAGCTGAAATGTAAAACATGTTGAAGACATGAAAAGGGTCCTTTAGCGTGCCACTCCGGATTAACTCGACCCATTTGTCACCGCCGATTTCCCCAAGAATTTTTTGACCTTCTGCCTCACTTATAGGATCTGGTACGTAGCTCTCGATGGGTCGCTGCTTCGAGACTTCGCCCGACTCAGAAATCTGAGCAAATAGAGCACCGAAGCCAGGGCCGTCATCAGCATCCTGTGTAGGTGGCTCGTCACAAGCATCGGACATGCAGGTCGTGTGAATGGGCGTCGGATATACTGTGTTCTGGGATAGAGACTGCTGAGGTTCGGATCCGGAGATGAGCTGAGGTCTGGGCTGCTTCGCTGATGGAATAGATGGGTCATGGTGGCGGAGGTGATTCCGAAGGCAAACAACATGGAAAGGTGGTTCACCGAAGCTACCAAGTGGCTGTTTGTTGGATGCTCCATGGGTGCCGTTCACAATCAATGCGCCGGGAACGAGGACTTCTTGGAGCTTGCCTCGAATGCATGAGTGGAGACCACCCCGCGAGCCAGGATACGAGTTCTGTCATTACTAAATAGAAGAATTGGTGTGCCAGCCGCTGAATTATCGGAGAGCGTCACCGTCATCCTCGCCAATACCTTCTTCAAGGAGTGAATCAACGGCGTCACCATTAGGGCCCTCATCTTCGTTGTCGATTATTCGAGACGGGTCGTCACCGGAGTTGGCTAGGTCCTTGGACTGACCCTCATGTGGCGTGACAGGTGTAGCGGGAGGTCTAGGAGCTGCGGTAGGTGGAGACGTAGATGGTATATGTGTAGATGGTGCCATGTAGCCCGTGCTAAATGCCACAGGCGCCTGACCGTTCGCGCTTGCAGTCTGATCTGCGCCCGTGTCGAAGCTTGAACTGGTGGCCACAGGAACAGCGCGGCGAAGCTGGACTGAGGGTCGTGCCGGTATGCCAGGGACAAACTATCAGGTAGTTAGTCATCTAGCCAGGTCGCTCGCAGAATGATTACGCACGAGGCCAGTAGATCTTTCATCGCGATGCTTGATCGTTCCAAACACTGATCTCCGTGGCGGTCGACCAATCCGCCGTCGCTTCGTCACAGCAAGCTCGCCGTTCGCCTTTGCCGCCAATTGTCTAGAGCCGGACCCGGGCGGCCTACCCCTCGGTCGCCTGGGCTTGGTTTCTTCAGTTGGCTTGGGTTCCCAATTCCGCGAGCCCAGAGGTCGGCCGCGGCCACGCTTTGCTGGAGTCCGATCCCGTTGAGGTGCCTCGCTCGCCGATGGAAGGAAGTGGCTCTGGGTGATGGAGTCCTTGTCGAAGTGGAAGCCACCATGGAAGTCGAAATTGCCGCTGCCTGCAACAGGAATCGAGACACCTAAGTTTGAGCTGCCACGGTTGAGGTAGCAAGTAAGTACGCGAAAGACTTATGATGGAGACATTTTGTCATTTACCTGGGTAATGGAGCCAATTGCCTTTTTATCAGAAGGCAAGTCAACGATCTCCCAAGTGCCATTGCCAACCAAGGATGTCATTTTGGCATTAGCAGCATCTCTCCATTTCTCTGCATCTGGTGCCTTCATTGCCTGCTTGTATGTGCGCGGATCTGAGCTAGAAGCCATTCCCGCAAACTGCACATCTTCGAAATACTCATCCTCTGGCGCTTCCGGCTCATCCTCGTCACTACTATCAGGGATAGCAGGTGGAGGATTTCGTGCAACAACCCACCAGTTGCCAGGAGGCTTAACAGTGCGTTTCTCACGGCGTTGTGCAAGAGGCGGCGACACTGGTGCAGGAGGTGGTGTTGCAAGTGCAGGAAGCGGTGTTGGATTGCGAGCTGGTGGCGTTTCAGGTTCAGGTGAATGCTCGTGATGCTGGGCAGGTGCAGGAGGCGGAGGTGGCGTGATAGGACGATTTTCAGGTGCAGGAGGTGCTGGAGGCAATTGATGAAGCAAAATGTCTCCCCCCCCATCATCGAGTGCAGGTAGTTGAACTGCATCCTGAATGGGAGAAGAGTGCTCACGGCGGATATGGAGATCTACAGGGGGCATAGGCGGAGGTGGAGGTGGAGGAGGTCTAGTGGTGACAGACAGTCCGGGGAAATAGCGCTCATCAAACTCTGCTCTCTCTGAGATGATAGTCTTTTTGGTTTGTGGATTGTAAAACAACCAGCCCTTGTATCCAGGCGGATAACCAATGAAGACGCATCTCTGCATGTGAGGTTCAAGAGATTTGCGCTTATCCCTTTGCACATAGACGTATGCAAGGCATCCCCAAACTCGAAGATGGCTAACATCTTTGCGCTTATGCCAGCCTTGATAAGGCGTAATTGGCTGAGGCGCAGTAGGGAGACGGTTTAAAACATGTATCTGAGCACCTAGACACCATTCCCAAAATGACGGGGGCAAGCCAGATTCATTAAGCATCGCAGTAATGTCATCAGCCAGAGTCCTGTTGGTGCGTTCTGCAAGACCATTCTGCTGAGGACGATTACGCGTGGTATGGCGGCGCTGAATGCCACATTCATTGGTAAATTTAATGAATGCATTGGACATGTATTCCCCACCCTTATCCTCTTGAAGCGCCAAGATTTTCGCATCGAAATGGTTCTCTGCGTACGCTTTGAAGGTCTGGAATGCAACCAATGTGTCGCTTTTTCGCCTAAGACCCATCGCAGCTTTAAAGCTGGTGCAGTCATCGATGAATGTAACCCAGTAACGGCTGCCTTGCTGTGAGGTAACCGGCAGAGGACCATGGAGGTCACTGTGGATCAATTCAAGTGGCTTAGAAGCACGACTAGGTGACGAGGGGAAAGGATTTGAGCGCATTTTGCCAGCCAAGCATGGCTCACAAATTGGGTCAGGCTTCTGAGACGATTTCAACACAAGCCCAGTCACCAGCTCATCCTTGATCATCTTCTTGACATGTGCATAATTGTGATGTGCAAAGCGACGATGCCATAGGGTCAGATCAAGGGGAAGCGTCGAGGTAATGCCTGCAAACTCCGAAATTGGTTCAGTGGATCCATCCAAATGTGCAGAGTTGTTGGAATTAATGGATGCACAGAACAACTTCTTTCCATCTAAACCGAAATGCATGGCTTTAGAATCAATGTGGATATGATAGCCTTTGTTTCGAGTTAAGTATAGACAGGATAGAAGGTTGTTTCGGAGTAAGGGGACATGCAAGACTCTGGTAAACTCTACAGCTCTGAGCTCCTTGCCATTGACTATTGGCTTGAAAACTACAGAACCAACTCCAGCTGAATAAATAAGCGTGTTGTCTGCTAACCTGATTGGAATGCGACAGGGGGTATAGTTGCGAACCCAATTTTGGTGGGGCGTCATGTGAGTAGTGGCGCCTGTGTCTGCAATCCAATCAAAGTCAGCATGGAGCTGAAGCGGAGTAGAGAGATCAGAATGATCTGGGAGACGAGTACTTGCAAATTCCTCCGGGGCGTCCTTGGCTGCATTAGCCTGTTCTGAGCGCTTTTTCTGGCGTGGCCTTTGTGCATTGTCTTTAGCCTGCTTCTGTGCCCTTTGGTAAGCGAAGCATTTAGTCACATTATGGCCAGGTTTGCCACAGAAGTCACAAATTGCATTGACCAGGGCTGCAGCCATGGCCATGGTGGAGGCAGAAGTGTCTGCAGCGCGACGACGTCGTTGGGTTTCCTCTGTAACAAAGGCTTGCTGAATGGTAGCCTTGTCGAGTTTGTCAGACGAGGTGAAGTTGGAGAACTCTTCAGGCAGAGATCTAATGAGTGCCATGGAGGCTAGCTCACTGTCCAATTCGTCAATGCTGAAGGAAGCAGGGCGCAAATCCTTGATGCGACGTAATGCCAGGTCAACTCTGTTCATAAGAGTTTGAAGTGACTCCTCTTCCTCCTTTCTGATGGAGAATAAGTCGTCATAGGCATTAAAACGAGTGCCAGGGCGCTTTTGCAGATGCACCACATCTGCACAGAGTCATCAGAGATTCCTTGAAAATGAATCCTCTGGTCAGGCTGGACCATTAAGTAGATGTGACTAGCTGCCTTCTCTGCTAGCAGTTCCCAGGCATCGACGGCAGCATGGTCCGTGGAGGTGCGGGGTGATGACACAGCAGGCAGAGTAGATTTGCCTGAAACGATGCGCCAGAGGCCCTGGGACATAAGCCAGGCTTGCATTTCACCTGACCAGGTGGGATAATTGGTAGCATCGAGTTTGGCAAAGCCAAGTTTGGTGGTGTTGGAATTGGATGATGACATGATGGCGCTTTGGGGTGTTTTGAACACTATGAATCAAATGGAATATAACCAAGTTCCAGCAATAATGAGCTGGCAGGGTTCCAATTTGAGCCTTCAGGAATGTGTGCAGCAGAAAAGGCGAGGTATAGTAAATGTAGGTATGTAACTGCTGACTTCCCAGATGTAACACCTCCTGATCTACTCACCTGAAGTCCGAAGTTAGAAACTGGGGACTTCAGGTCAATCTAATCTACTATATATACTGTGCACAAGAAGGCTGTGTGCACTGGTTAGATGGTAGCTAAGGAAACTGATCTGGTCAACAGGCGGGAACGAGATTAGATAGCCCAGAAGGCGTTTCTAACAACGGAGTCGTCAGGCGTTATGAAGATATCATATACTATAAAGGTAAAGCTCACCTTGGAGGCATTCTTTGGAGCCGTCTTCGCCGTGGCTGGGGTTCGAGCCTTTGACAAGGGATTGGAAGCGGTATTCTGGTCTTTAGAAGTGGTGGATGCCTTGGGCATTGTGAGCGAGGATCTGAAAGCTGGGGAGAGCAGGAAACGAAGAGAGATGCTGTTTAAGATATACACCGTGCATTTGGCCCTGGTTGGACTGGTACAGTTACGGCAGGATCCCCAAAAAAGGGGGCCAGGGGGAGCGGTGAACTTTCTAATTCAATAGTAGGGTCGCTACATGGAGGATGTTACAAAGGGCTACATAAGAAAACTCAAAAATTCAATTATACAGCTAGTCCAAGATTGCTTGGAGCGTCTTGCCCGTCAATCCAAGATCGCTTGGAGGGTTTTCCCCCCCGGAAGGTGGAAAGTGTGGATTTCTAGGCATTGCGTATGCCAGTGAGGAGAAATCTCAATCATATGGCAAGAGCAACTCACTGCCTTCAATATTGGGCTGCGAATGTCGATGTTCAGTCTGAGGCAGGCTAGGGTGATATCCTCCTTTTACCAGGAGGCGAATAACATCACTGTACTGGGCCTGCGCATCTCGTAGATTGTGGTCAGCGATGACGCACATTCTCCAGACCTGTTGGTAAAGGTCTTGGGCGAGCTTGTGGGCCGCAGCACATTCATCCTGCCTTTGGCGGAATTTCTGGGACAGCAAGTCTGCATCCAAGTTTGAGAACCAGACGGTAAGCAGTGTATAGTGTTCTTGTAAGACGTTTCAAGCTCACTGCGGTGAAGGTAGACTCTGTACCATTGGATTCCATTGATCACAGAGGATGGATTATTGAACAGTATCCTGGCCAGCAAAGCTCAACAGTGGGCAGTAAGTGGGTTGAGACGCTGCAGACTAGAACAGGAGGAGCGACATGTGGGTGGCTGAAACGCAAGTGAATGTGTGAAGTTGGGTAACTATCATGAGATTGGGGTGATCGGAGGGGTTCAAGGGGCAGGCACCTTTTCCAAATTTGTAATTATAACGGGGCTTCACTACGAGGGTCTTTTTCACATCACTATCTAGAGGCTAAGAGTCGAAGTCTCCTAAAGCTATATGTTTTCCCCACCCATTCCAGTCTTGCCAAGCATCACCTTTGGTATCTGAATGAAGTATTAGTGTAGAACGGAAGCCAGAAAATGTAGATTGAAATGGGTTATCTTTCCTGAAGGAAAAATTAAGACGTCGAAGCTTTTAACCTGGAGAGCCAGGCGGGCCTCGTGCAGACAAAGATCACCTCCCAACCATTCCCCCAAGAAAATTAGAACACATATCTTCTTGTCCATACCGTCGCGATGAGCAGCAGCGCAGGAAGATATGTTCAGGACAAACCCGCTGAAAGGGTGAACCGCTGAGTCTTGAAACAATGGTAGGAGGCTCGTGTACGCTTCCAGTTCTTGATAAATATCAGGAAGATGGTGATGCAGCTTGAAAGGGTATCAGTCAGACTGTAAATAAATTCAAGAGAAAAACCCACGTTAACTGCGACATATTCCCGTATATCAGATAACATGCCGCATAGAAGATCAAACTCTGCACATTTATCCAGAACGTCCTTCGAAGGATGATGTATCCTTTGGCCGTAATTCACCCGAGACGCATCTTGAGCTCGTATCCAATCGGGATGAATGTTTGCAGGGGCATTGGTACCCTGTAATATATCAATTGAAGAAAGTGAACAGATAGCGACTAACTCACATTTTCACAGTATCTGTTATAGGCGATCTGGAAATGCTGAGCAATATATTCAAAGCCCTCGCACCGGGAGTTGTCATCCACGTCTTCCGCAAAATAGATGGCCCGGATTTTGTCATTGACAGCTTTGATTTTGGGCCCAATAGCAAGCATATTCGTAATAATGAGGGCTACAGAGCCGCCGTGAGAGTCCAGAAGTTGGAGGCCTTGCCTTGTAGTTGTATGAGTCGGTTTATCATGACTCTCAGAAAGTCAAAATGTACCCCTTAACATTTTGCGTCGAGAATGGTGAGTAAGAATGATCTTTGTTGTCTAACTGAAGGGCTACTATTAGCTAGAATGAAGAGGAAATTAAATTTATTAAGAAGTCGCACCATTTCCTTCAGCTCCTCCATGTTTTCAGCCCAAGGTGAGTCTTCTACCTTCTTTCTCTCCGCCTCAGTCCACTCCACCCAATTCTCTCTAGTTAACGTAGGTGGCTTCTTCTCCTGCAATTCAAAACCTAGTTGGAGATGCTCAACTTCAGCTACTAATGCTTCTTTAGAGGGCGGTCTGGGGACGCTGAAAGGTTTGGAGATTCCAGAGATGACTACGTCCCACTTGGCTGGGTCTCGAGGTGGAAGTTTGAAAGAGCTACCAAAAGGATTATGTTGACTACATTTCATGGCAGGAGGAAGAAATTAAAAAGACTTACAGCGTCGCAAGGCTCTCTAGAAATAGGTCCACGGAGGAAACGCAAGAGAAGTCCAAGAGTGGCATATCAGAGACTCCAGGTTGTACAGAGAGCTGGGCGGTAAGTTCTTCTGAAGCTCGCAGTTGAGCAATCTTGGGAATGACAATTTGTTCAACGAGCCTCCCAACAGCATCATCTACGACGTACGTATGATTTCAAGACTGATTTTTCAGAGCAGGAGAGAGACTTACCTTACACCTGCAGACGCCATGCATAGCACTCTCTGGCCTTTGTGTTGCCGACTTTTTAGAGTAGGAAGCTTTACTTCATACTTTTCGGCGAGCGTGGCTAAGGTTACTCCCCATTTCTTTTTCCTTCTCCTGGACCCCGATTCCCCATCTTCGCTCAAACGTTCCCTGATTTTTGTTAGATTATGCGTTGATCTTCTGAAAGATAAACATACTTTTGAATATGGATGGTCACGAGCATCAAATTGATCATTCTTTGTAAGTTGAGAGTTTGAGAACTGGTTTCGTCCGACTGGATGCATTTCAGCCAGAAACCAAGATTTCTGTGGCCTCCAGAAAGGGGTGCCGGCTTCATGGGAGGTGCCGAAGATGTTTGCAGAGGAGGAGTGCGCGATGCTTTCAAAGACTCGATGAATGCGTGGAGCCGGTCGATTTTGGGCCTCGTGTCGATTTCGGAAAGCTTCAGCAGAAAATGCTGGCTTTCTTCGCATGGGGGAGGTGGGTTCTCATCAATCACCTAGACCTTGCTCGTCTTGCTTTCTCTGGCGATACTCTCACTGTTTCCTTCTACTGTCCTGTTCTCCTCTTCCTCACAATCTTCGCCTCCAGTCTGACCCTCATCCTCTTCTTCTTCCTCTAAGTGGAGATCGTCGTCGCCGGCCCCTCGCAGACGTTTCGCCTTTTTTGTCTTCCTTCTCTTCTTATTCCCTCCTCTGACACATGGCTTCCTTCCAATTTGAGCCCCCACGTGAGGTGCCTGTTGCCCACGTGCCCGGTGATCCCGTAGAGTCATATGGTGACCCGGGAGGTCAACCTCCTCAGCCTCATTATCTGATCCAGCCTCCGTCTCTCTATCTCCCCCCCCTTAAACGCGCTCGGGCCTGATCGCAGAGCGCTGAGCGTCCCGGTCCGTGAGTGGCTGCCAGCAGCAGCGGGGGTTCCATATCAGTATTGGCGGCAGCGGCGGCAGACACGGAGCTGGACGCAGACTCAGGATTGGCACGAGATTGGGGTTCAGGATTGGCACGGGATGTGGGTTCAAATACGGGTTCGAAATCGGCGGTGGACGCGGGGTTGGGTATGAGTTCGAAGTTGGCTGCGGTTTCGGAATCGGCGGTGGATGCGGGGTCCGATACGGGTCCAAAATTGGCGGGGGATGCAGAGTCGGGTACAAGTTCAAAATCGGCTGCGGATGCGGGGTCAAACGCTTGCGTTAACCCGCTGGTTAAGAGTCCAGAGCCATGTCCCGAGAGGAGACCAAAACTTGGGATTGAGTGGAAGGACAATATAGGGGAGGAGGGCGGGGTTGACGCAATGCAGGGTCTCTTCCCCACTTTGTCGGGCTGGGAGTCGCTGTTTAACGCGTGGCTGAAAGTTCTCTTGCGTCCTGAAAAGTTGAGTCAGACGCGGCGGTTACCCATAAATTCAAAGCTACTTACGAAGACCCGGCGTTTCCGTGAGTGTTGAAGGCTGCCGAGGTGAGACAGAAAGCTTCCGACGGTCCCAAGGAAGCTCCAGCGTATTCGGCGGTAGGATCCAGCGCTTCTCCAGAGTTAACAGGACGAACTCAAGACCAAGTTCTTCCACTTGGGTGAGTGCGAAGTTTTTCCGACACATGGGAAGAATGGTGAGGAGGGCCCGGACTGAATGTGAGGGCATATATATCCATCCCGAAAGATCCTGAGAGGAAGCAGCCATGCGAGTTCGAGGGAGCTGCCTCGGAACACAATGAAAGGCGGAACACGACACATGATCCTCTGCATCCAGGGTCCTCCACTTACCTTCTCAGCGTTGTCTGCATTCTCCTACGCCAACTCTATCCACGTTCACCTCCCCCCAATTCGAAAGCAAACCCCTCGGCTCCTCATCCTACCCCACCGCCACTGCCAGCCCCTCCGGCACCTCTCCCACGATCACGCCAGGCTTATGGAGGCAATGGAATGGGCCCTCTCTCTAAACAGCCTCTAAAACTTTGTACGTGAGACACTTCTTTCATACCTCAATCTTTTCTGATCTATATGCTGTATGCAGCTTGGAACACTCCCCCGCAGTCCCGACGACGCAGCCTGGCCAACACGCGCGGCACCGGCTTCTGGGCTTCGTACCCGCTGAGTCGCTGACTGCTTCCAACGCACCCCCGCCCGCCATTCCACCCCACCAGCGCCTTCATGACCCCCTGCACTAGATGGGGCGATTCGCGCAAACGCGGATCCCTCTCGTCGTTGATGCCGTCGTCAGGCCCACCCCCCAGCCAATGACCCCTCCACCGACTCCACTGCACCCCCGCCCGCCCTTCCACCCAACCAATGCCTTCTTTAGGACCCCCTGCACCCAGAGATGGGCCGATTCGCACAACTGCAAATCCCTTTTGTCGTCGCTGCCCCAGGAGACCCACCGGGCCGGTATCCTCGATCGAAGCGATGAAGCGACAGCGAGGCCTTCGAGGTCGTGTCACGGAGCGAGTTTGGAAACCGTTGGGCTCCTGGAAGGCATCGGCCTGATTTCGCTTGGGGGTACTGGGGCCAAGCACGCCTTGGGGAGGTCTGCATCATTTGCAGGCGGCTCCGGGTTCGGGGGTGCTGGCGAGGGGAAGGGGAAGGGCGAGGTCAAGCTAGATGATACTGCAGAATACACTGAAGGATAGGGGAAAGAAAGGATCAGGGAGGCACTGAGGTTGTGAACGTAGCTACAGATTTGTACGGGACCACGGTACCTTCGATGGCTAGCTAATCTTAGAGGATTTGAATGTTTCCTTGCGTTCATGCATCTACACGAAAGAATTAAGAGAGATTCGCGAAAATCCAGACCTCAGCCTAGAATCTCAGGTGTCGCGTTTCGAGAAGGTTTCGTTGATTTTGTTGATTTTGTTGATTTGAAAATCAACGGAAATCAACGAAAATCAACGAAATCAACAAAAATCAACGAAATCTTCCCAAAACAGGATGCCTTCCCAAAATAGTTGACGGGTCAACTTAGGTCAAGACATGGGTGGTGCCTTTCCTGGCCAAAAGCGACTGGCGACGGCTAGCGTCAAGCCTCATGAAGCACTAGGAGCAGTCTGGAAGGCTACCGCGAAGTCAAAGCCTGGAAGACAAGTCTTCAACGTCTGTTTTTTTTGAGCGAACGTCCCTCTGGTGGAAAGAGCTCAAAGCTTTCCCATTCAACTAGCTCTTCTTTCAGAGGCCCAGGGAAAAGTCAGGGATATACAGCGATGCTTACTGGCAGAAAGTGAGGTGATACAAGCTGTATCTGACGCCTTAAGAGGCTCCAATACCTTTGCTGCTAAGTTCCTGAAGCAGGTAAGGACTTTTGCTTCACTCATCTGCCTAATCCTCAAGCTGACTTGCTCTTGCGCCAGCACTTCCAAACCGTTTCCAGTATGAAAATACCTGCCTCTCTAGAGATAAAAGACGTTGAGCGGACTATCTGATCGAGATGTCGCCTGTACTGGATGCTTCTACAGCACTGCGCCCCTCCCCGTATTTCTATACGAAATTCTTGCGGCTAGGGGAGAAGAGAGCTTCTTTCGCTGACTGGAAACATGCATGGACCTGGAAAGCGGCCCAGGTAAGTCTTTCCTCACTACCTTTAGTCTCAAACATCCATGCTGAATTTGACGTATCAAGATCTCTACTACAATTAGAACGGTACACAAGATCATTATCCCAGTCAGTTTAGATAACCACTGGGTCCTCCTCCACGCAGACCTAAAGAACCTACGTATTCAGATTTTGGACAGCTGGAAGGCTAACTACAAGCCACAAGTCCAGTGGACTAACAGCCAGCATGCGCACCTCATTCAGGTGATTATTACCTCTGTCCCTGTTGCCTCTGGAATCCTGTCCTCAGAGCAGCATGCGCACCTCATTCAGGTGATTATGTCATTCCCTGTTTCCTCTAGTCCATTGAAATCCTCTCCTCAGAGCATGGTTCTACTGTTAGACAAGATTCGGGGCCAATTCGGACGGGATTGCGTCGGGGACCCGGAGAGGTTCAGAAAGGAACCACACGTCTTAGTAGATTCCTTTAGTTTCCTGGTACAGCCCATAGTCTGACTAAGATACTTCTAGGTCCCGTTCCAGGGCAACGACTTTGATTGCGGCATATATACTGTCATGTTCG
This sequence comes from Lyophyllum atratum, assembly GCA_014905825.1. Classification (NCBI taxonomy): domain Eukaryota; kingdom Fungi; phylum Basidiomycota; class Agaricomycetes; order Agaricales; family Lyophyllaceae; genus Lyophyllum; species Lyophyllum atratum. Next base: position 104,967 of record JACGCN010000017.1, read on the forward strand.
CCCGTCACCTTCAGTATGGCCTTGAAGTCAACCACAAAGATGTTACCCTCCGAGATCGGGTTCCGAAGGAATGCACAAACCTCAACTTTATGTGTCTTGCATTTCTGGATGAAATTGTTCCTATATGATGTTTTAACTAGCCCAAGTGGTCTGTTCTTGGGCCTTCGATTGTCAGTAGTTGTGCTTCAATTTGATAGAAGGTTCAGAATTACTCTCTAGCCTGTAAGACTTGGTGAACCTGTAAAAGGAAACTTAGCAGCTTTCTGAAATCGGCGACGCGAACAACGTCAACCCTTTGTTGATCTCTTTTCCAACTTCACACTATCCCGAATGCCTCCCTGCCCAAGATGCTCCAAGAAGTTCAAAGACGAGTCCCGTGTTCTTGCTCATATGAATCAACCCTACTCATCCTGTCATAATCATCAGGATGATCTCATCCAAATTTCTGAAGTTCTCCGGTCTTGTGCTCAGCGCCAGCTTCAGGAGACAGACCCTGCCATCCCTTCTGATTCCCAGCCAGGCATTACACCTCCTGTCACACCCCCCAATAACCAAGGTTGAAGCAGCCCACCAGTCCAACACTCTTCGATTCCAGCAGGGGAAGACTTTGAAATGGATGTTGACAACGCCCACTCACATCCCTGTTTTATCGAGAAGCATCCATCGACACCCAGAACCTACGGTCGAGGTCAGACTCTTATGGACGTATTTGATGAAGACCCCCACGCAGACAAGCGCACTGAAAAACCGTATTATCCATTTGCGTCCCGCCAGGAGTGGGAATTGGCGTCTTTCCTCCTCTATTCAAACCTCAGCATGGCAAGCATAAATAGTTTCCTGAAATTGGAGTTGGTGAGTGTTAATTGAGATCTGTATTTCAAACTTGACCCTTACTGTCCACGTCTCATAGATAACACAACTAAGGCTATCATTTCCTACTGCCGAGGCTCTCCGTGGTCGAGCTGAGCTCCTTCCAACTGGTCCCAAGTGGTATTCCAAGCCATGTAGACCTGTATATCCTACCAAAAAAGAAGTCCATTTATATTATCGAGACCCAATCGAGTGCCTGCAATCGTTGTTGCACAGTCCCCTGGTGAAGGATTTTATTCCCTTTGAGCCATTCCGAATGTTTCGAACTGCAGAAAAGGTGGTCCCCGTGTATACTGAATGGCTTTCGGGAGAAACAGCCTGGGACATGCAGGTGAGTAAACCTCTATTCACTGTCTGGTCAACTTTCTCACTGTACTGGCGCAGTCTCAGCTTCCACCCGGTGCCACACTTCTGGGCACTGTCTTGTCTTCTGATAAGACAACCGTACTATCACTGGTGGGAACTATACAAGCGGGTGTCAACTATACAAATCACCTTTTTTGAAGTTTTCGAGTCTCTCCTGCCATCCACACTCACCCAAATAATCTGAAGATTGATAAAGACACTCTTATACATGTTATGTATGCGATCCCCACACCACTTCAATGAGATAATTGGTTGAGACGGTTTGAGGAGGGCAGAAATCTCCTGACACCCAACTTTACAAGCATATCACGCTGTGACGGTCATTCAAGACCCGCTAGGTGGGAGATTGATGGGCGCTGGCAGAGACCGGAATGTGCCGCCGTGACTTTGATGTGACTCTGATCTTGTATAGTGGTCGTGGAATTCAAGCAGCTGCTCATTCTGCTCATTTTCCCTTTCTCCCCACTACGTCCCAGCTAGATTTTGGTTAATCGGGTTTATTAGCATCTCAGGAATATTTTATGTACCCAACTTGTATGAAAAGGAGTATGCGATCTCATGTTACTCTTGTATTGACAAATTTGTATAGTTCACACCAGTGATAGTATCTGCGATGACTGGAAATCGTATGACCCATCCTCTCCTCATCAATCTCGCAAATCTCGACATGGATTTTCGAGTGAAATCTTCAAACCATGCGTACCTGCTCCTGGCCTTACTCCCAATTCCGAAGTTCACGAACACTGATAGCGACTGCCACGGCATGTTGGTAAATACACTCTTTCACGAATGCCTCGACGACATCCTTGCTCCTCTCAAAAAGGCAGCTGAGGTTGGGATCATGATGAGCGATCCTGTAGAACACCTCCGTTATTGTTTCACGCCACTTGCTGGATATGTAGTGGATACACCAGAGGCAGGTGTGCTCTCTGGTGTAATGCAAAAAACATCTCCCGTTACTATGGCTGCTACGAACACCTGGGTGACGCTTTTTGACACGAACCCAGGACAGGGTCGAAAACCCTTGCGCAGCTCAAATCCTTGGAGTCAAACCCAGATGTAGACCCATGGGACATTGAAGCATACCGGGCAGAGTCCGCAAAGCTGAAGCTCAACGGAGTTCACAGGCCGTTTTGGAGAGATTGGCCCATGTCGGACCCATCAGTCTTTTTAACCCCTGAACCTCTACACCACTGGCGCAAGGCCTTCTGGGACCACGACTCTAAATGGTGCATCAAAGCTGTAGGAAATGAAGAAATTGACTTCCGGTTTTGTCTTCTCCACCCACATACTGGATACCGGCATTCAGCAGCGGCATATCAAAGCTGAACCAGGTGACAGGAAGGGAACATCGGGATATTCAGCGATACCTCATTTCAGTCGTTGCTGGATGTGTTCCAAAGCGATTCCTAATCGCTGTACGTGTGCTGATGGATTTCCGGTACCTCGCTCAGTCTTCTGAGATTGACGACCCCATGTGCCAAAAAATCGATGAAGCACTAGCTGAATTTCACCGTCACAAGCAAGCCATCCTTGATAGTGGGTCCCGTTGTGGGAAGCGCCAGAAGGTCATCGATAACTGGGGCATCCCCAAACTGGAGTTGCTTCAGAGTGTTGTCCCTAGCATTCGGGCTAACAGTGTCGCGTCTCAATGGAGCGCAGATGCTACAGAACACGCACACATAACGGAAATCAAGATACCAGCCCAGGCGAGCAACAACCAGAATTATGAGTCCCAGATTTGCCGATACCTGGACCGTTTGCAAAAATGCCGACACTTTGACCTTACTACAGCTATGCGAGATAACTGCATAGATTTTCGTGCTCCTCCTGCCTTGAATCTGGATGAGGAGAACGAAGATGACTGGGAGTTCCTGCTACAAACTCTCATGACAACTTCTTCCCTTCTCGCCGAACTCGATTCTGTCTCCCCACTCTCTGGCTCTACACGTATCACGGTCGACTACTTCGCCCTAGCTCAACGACTACTGGGAGACTACCCTAACGCACCAGAACCTCTCCGGACAGTTGCAAGTAACAAGGTAGCATTTCATCTCATACGGGACCCCAACTTCAGGCGTATGACCGTTGACGATGTCGCTGAAAATACCGCCTTCCGAGGTGCTCTACGCGACTACTTGACCCGTTTAAGGGACAAAGATGGGGACCTTCCTTTTACCTACTTGGATGTCTGGACCAGGGTCCGAATTCAGCAGAAAACATATCATTATCCCTATAATGTCCTCCCTCCTGATACAGTGAATGCAAACCCACCATCTGATGGGTGGCCCCTGGGATGGTACGACGCAGTTCTCATAAACACTGACTCCTCAAAAAAATGGCCCTTAAGCGGGATACACGGTAGGAATAACAGTTTCTCTCAGGTTGATACCACTAACAGTGTTGCTAGGTCATGCTGTGGTACAGCTTCGCCTTATATTCCGCATCGTTCCCTCATCTCACCCTCAGAGCCCCAGCACTGCTGGCTTTCTTTCTTATGCACAGTGTTTTGACATCGTACCGCAACTCAATCCAAAGGTGTCTGGGTCGTCCACTGTGAAGGGACCCTATCCAGACCCCACAACTATGCTGTATATCATCAAGAGGGCAAAACGTAGAAACCACTCTACTGTAGGTGATATCGTCCCCTGGCACAGATTAGAGCTCTGGTCGACCTTACACCCCACTTGCGGGATGAGGCTGATCACCGATTGTCCAAAACCAATGCGATGGAGTATGTTGATGAGTACTGGCTGAACAAGTACTTTACCAAAGAATTGTTTTATTCGTTACACCTAGCGGAACCTTGATTTAATACTGGATGCTAAAGTTAAACCCCTTTAAAGGCAGGCCATCGTAAGCATAAGCCTCAGAATTACTATTTTTATAATATGCAGATAATAGGCTATACACCTGCTGATCTGTCTGTAAATGCTATGCGCAGGCTAGAGAAGCTCGTACCCTATACAGCTCTATACAAACACGTCCATTCACTATATGCACTACATGATTATTTGTTTTCTATGGCCCTCTATGGCTTTAGCTTTATTTGCTATGGCTCTCTATGGCTTAGGCGTCGTTTGCTATGGCTCTCTATGACCAAAACTCCGACATTGCTGATGTTCTAACTTATAACAGTCTCGGAAAGGGCGGAAAACTTGGGTAAAAAACCTCTATTCAGACTGTTGATATATACGGGCCATAAAGATAGCTACTGACGGGCTCGAAGACCTCAAAAAGTATTGTAATTTTGCTTCGGAATACAATCGCGTGCGTGAGAGAGCACTAGGCTTGTGATGGCGTGAAAGGACGCGACGGAGGCGAGAATATGTGATGGATAGAGTGAATTACTGGTGTACAAGATGGTAGATGGTTGGAAACGGCGCCCGCGAATGCAATGAGGTCAAGGACGCATCTGGGTGTTGCTTTCAGAAAAAGGAGGCTGAAGGAGGCCGTGAAACGACCTCGAGACCGAGACACCATTCTAAAGTGGTCGCCGTTGAGCTGAGCGGACACTCAGATCTTCAGAGGTCGCCGTGTTTCACAATATGATCAGTGAACACTTCATAATATGTTCACAATATAGTGAGGTATTCCAGACTATGGTGAAGATATGGTGAAAATATTTTGACTACCTGACTATATTGTGAACATATTATGAAATCTTCGCTGATTATATTGTGAAAATATTGTGAAGGTTTTTTACATATCTCCCTCCGTCTAGGGATGGCCCAAGCTTGGACAGCTACTTGGTAACTCCACAACCGCGGCAGGAGAGCACGGTCTGGGACGCAGGCTCTGACTTCAGGACCCATGTGGAGAAGCTCTATCTGGACTTCGGTCTTCCGAGTCATGACTCACATGGAGCTAGTAGCTTCACGACTATAACAGAGGCCATCATCATGTATGCAACGGATGCTGGGTGGCATCAAGCGTCAGCCAGCGCAGCCCAGGTGCTTCAAGAGACATATTTGGCAACACTTGCCTTACCCAACAGGCCCAGGTACTCATTTATTAACCATACATGTGAGTTCATACCACCACTCCTACCCAGTTACGTTGATTGACAGAAGCTGCTGTGATTTCAAAACAGTCACTGCAGCGTGCATCACTTGGAACCACTTGCCCCTTAGATTTCAGGACTATGAATTCATTGAGCCGGCAGCAGTCTCCATGTACCCCCCCATGTCCACCCTAATCTTTCTTCCCAGCAGGGGATGTGGCTCGGGTCTGAGGATTTCATTGATTACCCCTCTTTAAATGTAACTCTGGAGGTTGAGACTTTCATATTGTCATGTTCAATATGGCAGCCGCGCCTGGAAATCACCCTAGACATCATGAGATCGTCGGTTATGAAATCTTTCAGATTTATCCCACCGTCTGATTGCACTTATACCGTGAATTCAATCGTTACAAATTTTCTATTCAACTATGACTTAGTTACTTTCACGAGTTTCATAATTTTAGTGGCTAGTTCCCATTTTTTGCACACAACAGGTCATGCTTAACATTTCCACAATCCTATTAACACGCCGGCTATACATGTATTTCTATGCAAGATTGGGGTCGATTTGGCTATCAGAAATGCCCGGCACTGGTTCAACAATCCCAAACCTACCAAGTAATGGGCCCTTTGCATGAGGACGTTGAGAGACGTCTCCGTTAAGTGCAACTGATGTTCAGGTCCCCCGAATTCAGGAAATTTAGGGTCCTTTTTTAGTAAAGTACCTCCTGGGCCTGTGTACAAATCGTCCAGCTGCAAAGCTGCATAGTCAACAAGTCCCTGCTTGATAAACAGACGAGTGCGAGGTTCAAGGATTTGTGACCCCATGCCCTCAAACAATAGGCTGCCCATCCGACTCCTCTTAAGATTTGGCTTCTCACCCTGGAAAGCATTACACTTGCCACCACTGTTCGGTGTCTCCTCCATGAGAATCTTCTTCAACTCCTCCTTAGCCTGGGCCCTCTCCAAAACATTTTATGTCCTGGTCTGCATAGCTAAAGGTTGGTCAGGAATGTTCAACAAGGCTGATGTATTCCATACACTTATTGCCGCCCTTTGACCCAGTTGCAGCTCCATTCATACTTCTTTTGACGAGTCGGTTTTCATAAACAGAATATGGTGAAAGACCAGTTATCTTCTACTTTGGGGCGCAATTTCATATCATGCGCTCTGCCGACCCGCCTGTTATTCTTTCAACCAGCCAATCAATGAACCTTGTGCTTCCTGTCATCAGACGATTTTCGTCGCCTTTGCATTTCAAATAATATATCCCGGGAGGCCACCACCCCACCAACTTAATCTGATGGGGCCCTGACATGACTAACTTCTAAACACAAGCAAGTTGTCACTGCTTGCAACCTTTGTGCAGTGATTTTCCAGCTGTTAGCCTGCTACGGTCTACCTCACATTCATGTTAATCAGACTTGTAGCAAACGCTAGCCTTTGCTGAGATTAATGTGATAGAGTGTGAGCTGATCCGTCAGTGCTGGAGCCATTGGATATGATTTTTTTGGTCAAGCGGTTATTGCCAAGCGAGAGGTTGATATAGGGTTTTAAGCATTTCCATCAATCTGATATGTGCCAAAAAAAATAGGCCCTACTTCCCTGTCAGTCATCGTTTAGGTCCAAAAATTCCTGAATGTTGCACAGTCAGTATGTGGTTTTGTTGAGATGAACAGTGAATCATAGTACCTACTCTAAACAAAGCCCAATAGTCGGAGAAACTCCTCATCATCTTCAGCGTCTCCAGATTCATATACGGCAGGCACATGTTCCTCAGATTTGTCGAATTCAGTGGGTGGTGAGGATGGAGGAAGAGGCGAGGATGGAGGAAGAGATGAGGGTGGAGGAAGAAGGGAGGGTGCAGGCACAGCAGGGGTTTTCGAATGAATTGATTTAGCTTGTGGAGCAGCTGTCGGAACAGCAGAAGTACCAGTTCGTGCATAAAATCGGGGAGGTATTGTTTGTAAAGGCTGCATATTGTCGCTATGCTCCCCGGATTCAGATGAGGTGTCTTGAGAAAAAATGGGAGGACACCGCTTTCTACGATGCTTGCGCACAACGGGGGGACTTCCCTATTCATTCTCCATGTTGAGACATGAAGAACCCACAGTGCATGCTGCTGCCACTATCAGAGGTATTCTTGAAGGAACTTCGCTGTTTTGCATATTCCGTTTTGCCAAACAACTGCTACAGTTTAGATAGATGAGGTCTATATCTTAGAATAGGAGAAATGACCTACGCAGCTGCTGTTAATCGTGTCTTTTCACCATATTTTCCAGCATTCTTCCAGTAGTGCCAGCTCGATGCCTCTCTATGACGTTCCTTCCTCTCCTGATCTGTATACTTCCTTTGGCGACCCATGAGACGGAATGGGAGGAGCACTGTGTGTGGTAAAAGGCGAACAACCAGTGTTTCCATATGGCTAGTTGGGTAAAAGGCAAAAGACTGGTGTTTGGAAGTGACGAGCAGTACGACTCTGACAGAAAATAAAAGATTTGGAATATTGCAACACAAAAGTCGTGTTTCTGATAAGTTTCAGATAAAAACAGTTATACACTACCGTTGCTACTGCTAGCCACTCAGAAACTTTTAGAAGGGCTGTGATCTACAGCACTTGCTGTTACGGCCTATTCACAAGACATAATTTGCAACGTGTTTCTGATAAGTTTGAGATAAACCCATGGACACACCTGACATACCTCCCGTTAGCCCCAGCCAACCCCCGAGATTCCGTCGAGTGATAAGCAGTTGCAAAAATGGTTGAGAATTGAAGAAGTTATGATCAAAATAGTATCAGTATGCTCTAAAATGACATTCATTCACTATTTTAGTCGTATCTCTGTCAATTCTTGGCAGTTTTGGGAGATCCAAGGATGAAAATCATCGTGAGATATATGCAAAAAGGTCTGTAGCAGTGGTTAGACATTAATGCTAGTGCTTCTAGTTGAAAGAGATAAGAGAGATAAGATACGCCGTAGGGGTCCCGGGCTCGAGTCTCCCTTGGTGCGATCCTCTTGTAAGGAGGTGGGGAGAGAACACGCCGGCTGCTTGTTTCATGAGCAACAGCGTCACCTGAGATGTGTCATCTGATCAATCAGATGACGCAACACAGTTAGATGAGTCAAGTCATGTAATAGGTTAGATCCTCTGAATAATCCAGAGATACTATCCAGTGTGCCAGCTCTCACAGTGCATCCTAGTTGATAGTTGGACACCATGATTATCCTTGGTTACAATATTCAAGTAACCAGATTTTCGCATCGAAATGATTCTCTGCGTACGCTTTGAAGGTCCGGAATGCAACTAATGTTTCGCTTTTTCGCCTAAGACCCATTGCAGCTTTAAAGCTGGTGCAGTCATCAATAAATGTAACCCAGTAACGGCTGCCTTGCTGTGAGGTAACTGGCAGAGGACCATGGAGGTCACTGTGGATCAATTCAAGTGGCTTAGAAGCACGACTAGGTGACGAGGGGAAAGGATTTGAGTGCATTTTTCCAGTCAAGCATGGCTCACAAATTGGATCAGGCTTCTGAGACGATTTTAACGCAAGCCCCGTCACCAGCTCATCCTTGATCATATTCTTGACATGTGCATAATTGTGATGTGCAAAGCGACAATGCCATAGGTTCAGATCAAGGGAAAGCGTCGAGGTAATGCCTGCAAACTCCAAAATTGGTTCAGGGGATCCATCAGACATGCAAGACTCTGGTAAACTCTATAGCTCTGAGCTCCTTGCCATTGAATATTGGCTTGAAAACTACAGAACCAACTCCAGCTGAATAAATAAGCGTGTTGTCTGCTAACCTGATTGGAATGCGACAGGGTGTATAGTTGCAAACCCAATTTTGGTGGGGCGTCATGTGAGTAGTGGCGCCTGTGTCTGCAATCCAATCAAAGTCAGCATGGAGCTGAAGCGGAGTAGAGAGATCAGAATGATCTGGGAGACGAGTACTTGCATTTCCGGCAAATCCGGGGTGTCCTTGGCTGCATTAGCCTGTTCAGAGCGCTTTTTCTGGCGTGGCCTTTGTGCGTTGTCTTTAGCCTGCTTCTGTGCCCTTTGGTAAGCAAAGTCACATTATGAGGTTTGCCACAGAAGTGACAAATTGCATTGATCAGGGCTGCAGCCATGGCAATTGTGGAGGCAGAAGTGTCTGCAACGCGACGGCGTCATTGGGTTTCCTCTGTAACAAAGGCTTGCTGAATGGTAGCCTTGTCGAGTTTGTCAAGAAGGAGGAGAGACGAGGTGAAGTTGGAGAACTCTTCAGGCAGAGATCTAATGAGTGCCATGGAGGCTAGCTCACTGTGATGCTGAAGGAAGCAGGGCGCAAATCCTTGATGTGACGCAATGCCAGGTCAACTCTGTTCATAAGAGTTTGAAGTGACTCCTCTTCCTCCTTTCTGATGGAGAATAAGTCGTCATAGGCATTAAAACGAGTGCCAGGGCGCTTTTGCAGATGCACTTTCTCTAGTGCTTTCCACATGTGCACAGAGTCATCAGAGATTCCTTGAAAATGAATCCTCTGGTCAGGCTGGACCATTAAGTAGATGTGACCAGCTGCCTTCTCTGCTAGCAGTTCCCAGGCATCGGCAGCATGGTCCGTGGTGCGGGGTGATGACACAGCAGGCAGAGTAGATTTGCCTGAAACGATGCGCCAGAGGCCCTGGGACATCAGCCAGGCTTACATTTCACCTGACCAGGTGGGATAATTGGTTGCATCGAGTTTGGCAAAGCCAAGTTTGGTGGTGTTGGAATTGGATGATGACATGATGGCGCTTTGGGGTGTTTTGAACACTATGAATCAAATGGAATATAACCAAGTTCCAGCAATAATGAGCTGGCAGGGTTCCAATTTGAGCCTTCAGGAATGTGTGCAGCAGAAAAGGCGAGGTATAGTAAATGTAGGTATGTAACTGCTGACTTCCCAGATGTAACACCTCCTGATCTACTCACCTGAAGTCCGAAGTTAGAAACTGGGGACTTCAGGTCAATCTAATCTACTATATATACTGTGCACAAGAAGGCTGTGTGCACTGGTTAGATGGTAGCTAAGGAAACTGATCTGGTCAACAGGCAGTATAGTAAGTCACCATCAAGATGGTGATGCAACCAACACAGCCTGCAACACAGGAATGCTGTACAGTAACAACCATCAAGATGGTTGATGGGAAATAGGTTGGGAACGAGATTAGATAGCCCACAGAGCGTTTCTAACAGCCCTTGGTCCTCCATCGGAACGGAACAGAGACAAGCCTTTCTACCCCGTTGCCAAGCATTGGACAGGAGGAATTGCCTTCGAACGGAATGATAGAGACAAGCCGGTCAAGCATAACACGTGTTGCTACACTATTGGCAACTCTCTTGAGCAGCAACCAGGTTTGATGGCTCCGTGTGCACCGGGAAAGACCGTGGGTGCTCTCGACGATGCGCAGATCATCAGGCAGAAACTTGTATCTGTACGTCGTTCACATCATCCCGGTGTTCCTTGTCTCCGTCTGACAGTCTTCCAGGCTTCCTCGGCCATCGCAATGGCCTGTCTGAAACAGCTGATGAAGTGCCACTTCCAGATGCCTACCGATTTGTTTGTTATCTCGTATCCGGCCTTCAAGAATGACGGATGGTAATGCCCAATATGCATTGGGAGCGCTTCCTGACTACACGATGTTTCATGTGCCCGGGGAGATGACGAATGTCGAGTACGTGCAATATAAATAAGATATATGTACAGTACTTATACATTAGTCACCACCTTTTCAGAAGCCACACGCTCATGATCCATGATACTCCTAAAAAGAACCGCCTCATCGGAGCCATTGAAGCCGGCAAAACTGTCGTCGAAGCTGCTGCCATGTTTGGTTTCCCACAGAGCAGCACCACGTACGCCATTGCAAAAAAATATCGCAACACAGGAGGAACTGTATCAAATAAACCACGACCCGGCCGTCCCAGCATACTGACGGAGACAGGCAAATGTGCCATGGCTTGTTCGCTGCGAAAGAGCGCCGTCAGCCCTTTGCCAAGGTCGCAAACTCATTGGGTTTCAAGATCTCACCCTTGACGGTGTGCAACGTGCTCACAGAGGCAGGATACCACCAAGGTTTTGTACCTCACCAAGGCTCATAAGGGGGCATGGCAGCACTGTGGAAGGAAATACAGGGCCTGGGGGATGGAGGAATGGCGGCACATCATTTTCTCAGGTGAGTGCTATGTGTATCTCGGCAACACCCGCGGTCGCATTCATGTTACACGCCGTCCCAGTGAAGAACTACACGAGAATTGTGTAGTACCAACCTTCAAGCAGTCTTTCATTCGCGTTATGGTGTGGGGCTGCATTAATCGGGGCAGAAAGGGCCGTTGATTGTACTCGAGTATCCAGGAGGGAAGGGCAATGGTATGAACTCGGGCAGATATCAGGAACAAGTTCTTGATGGTGTATTGATACCTTTTCACGTGCAAATGAAGGCAACAAGAGGCAACATTTTGTTTCAACAGGACAACGCATCATGTCACACCAGTAAATCGACTAAAAATGGTTCGCTACTCACGGCATTTCACTGCTTTATCACCCGTCATCTTCTCCTGACCTAAACCCCATTGAAAAGGTTTGGCATGAGCTCAACTTGCGTTTACGGGCACTCCCTCATCCCCCAACCACCCTCGAGCAGCTCAAGAGTGCAGTCCTGCAAGCTTGGGAGGACCTACCCATCGAAGATGTTGACAAGCACGTTCAGAGGATGCCGGAGCGAGTTGAGGCTGTTTCAGCCGCGAAGGGAAGACATACAAGTTCTAACTTGATGAGGACATTCTTGTAATCCTACGATTACCTATTCCGTCTGTTTACACTTGTGTGGCCACACCTGGCCACACGTCGACACCACTCACCTGTTACCTCTAACTATGACCACCACCTACCCTCATATCTCGTCCTTTGTATACCAAATATATCAAGGTCCTATTCAGGTGTGTGATCCATTTAGTGTAGCCTTGTCTCCTCCGGGCCAGGCTCTCACTTCTTGGACTTTTATTGAAGTATCTCCCAAAATATAGTGGCACGAGAACGTGTCAATACATATATTTGCGAACTTTTGTAGAAGGCAGGGGGATAAGAAGACGCGATCAGCTTATGTAATTACAAATTACTTTTTGTGGCTACGAGTATATCATCATCGCACGAGTCTCAGTGGAGTTCAGAAAGTGGTCAGTATGTTCTCGAACCCAGCTGTTGTGTACGCTAACCAGGAATTTCAGGCTCAGACAAGGAAAGGCTAGACTTTGACAGGGTGGTGCTCACCACCAGGAATCAAGAGGAACAGAACTCTGAGTCTGGTGGTGGTTTGGAGATGGAGAGCCAGCAGATTTTGGACATGGGAGAGGAGTGGGGTTTGCCACTGGCCAGTACAGGAAGATGACCCAGGTTTCGGATGAGCTCGAGTCAGAAGAGGAGATGGATACGTCTCTTGACAACTGTCACTATACCAATGACTCACAGTTCAAGAAAGCAGACCTCACAGGAACCGAGAGGAAGGAGCCAGAAGCAATTTCCGACACAGGTGAGTTATCGTTTCACATCTGCGTACTGACCCTTCCTCTCTGTCTCCCACCGGTATCCAAGCAGCTTCAAATAACGGCGTGCGGTCCTCTCAGAAATAGTGCACGTGATGCCGTGCTTCTCCCGCACATCCTCACGCGTGAGATAACTGACAAGCTTCTGCGCAGTAATTCCCTTTCCCAGCTCCTGAAGATGGAGGTTTACGTCGTTCATTAAGTCCTCGTCGACAAGCATTGTTTCGTTCCAGTCACCATAAGGATTTACTGGGAGCACGGTACGATCATCAACGAAGTGTCAACTAAGCTTTCGCAGCTGACGCGCACAGTATCTTCCTCGTCCAAGCGAGATTGATGCCTGGACAGAGGATGCGGCCCATTTACAGACGGTGACGGAGTGGGGGTTTGTGTAGAGGTTCAGCATGGTGCACATTCCTTCCATCCGTGTCCGGACAAAGACATCGAGATCGGGATCGTGATATCCTGCTCCTATCTTTCTAGGGATCTGGAGTTTATTCTGGATGTCCTTCAATGCATCTGATGCCATCAAGAGTGTCGGCGCTTCATGCAGCTTTCCTGGACGTTCGGACACGTCTCCTTCGATATCACCATGCCCTTCATCCCCCGGACTGGGACCCTCGTCATCCTCAACCTCAAGATCAGCCGCGTGGATCGCATTGTCATCGGGATCGTCTTGTGACTCGACGCGTACATCAGATACAAACTCAGGAAGTTCCGGCATGGTATAGAGTTGTTTTTCAGGCTCCAAAAGCTCCCTGACACGAAAATCGTGATAATAGCTCGGAGGTGGTGCATGGGTAGGTGCAGAGGCTATGGAAATGGATGCTTGGAAGGTCATCTGTTCGTGATGGGGAGTTTCTGCCATTTCGAAGTCGGTAGACTCGGATTCTCTTGCTTCACTTTCTGCAGTTGATGGAGCGGAAACTGAAGCCATAGCACGCTGGTATATTGAGTTCTTATGACCTGGGGTACTCTGTGTCGTGTTCACTGGGTTCTGCCGCATGGTGAGCACTTCATCAAGTTGGACTTCTAAGAACTCACATTTTCTTTCCCAGCTGCATCCTCAACTCGTGGTCTTTTGAACGCGCCCATGACCCTTCCCTTGAAGTTTTGGATAAGGTTCAATACTGTCTTTCATTTGCGCGGCATACTGCGCGTTATGAGGGTGCAATGCAGGTTTTCAAGAGATTGCAAGGTGCAGACCTCATTGCTTCAACCGTTGTTTAGGCTACTACTAATTCACAAGGCAATATATTTTTGATCATACAATTGAATTGGTAGCTTCAGGATGTATGTAATGCAAATCTGGGGACCGATTGTGTCCGCATTGCCTGAATACCGTGTATCGCGCCCTATCATGGTTCCAGAGGTCGCGTTTTGACGGATTTGGACTTGTCACGGCTGGCACGTGACGTTGGTGGGATATGGACATCCCCTACCTTATCAATAAGCGGAGGAAAAGAAACTAACAAGGATTCCCCTAGTAACTGCGAGTGACACAAGGTGTCAAGGACAGTATTTTGATGAAACAAAGCCTGATATTGTGAAGGTGCTCTTTGCGCAACACCACTATGATAAGTGAACATATAGTAAAGCAAATTTTGTATTTTGTTGAAACTCATAGTGTGAACAAATTCAGAATTTATTCCATAAAGAAATGTAAAAAAACATTCACAATATTTTCACAATATGATCAGTGAACACTTCATAATATGTTCACAATATAGTGAGGTATTCCAGACTATGGTGAAGATATGGTGAAAATATTTTGACTACCTGACTATATCGTGAACATATTATGAAATCTTCGCTGATTATATTGTGAAAATATTGTGCAGGTTTTTTACATATCTTTAGACAATTAATTCTGAATTTGTTCACACTATGATTTTCGATGTAATACAGAATTGGGCCTATCATATGTTTATTTATCATAGTGTTATCACACAAAGAGCACCTTCACAATATTTTCAGGCTTTGTCTCATCAAAATATTGTCCTGGGCACCTTGTGTATCCATAGGAAACATAAGTAAGGCCATCCGTCGCAAGCCAAGCGCCCATGCTATAGTGTTGATTGGTTACTTACCTGTCGCCAAACTGGACAACTTCACCCACGAGAGCCGTTCAGTCGAGAAATACCGTGTTTTCCATTACTGTATGCGATGACTGCTTCATCCTTTGATCAAAGCAGGAAAAGAAGGGGTTGAGCTTACATGCGCTGATGGCTTCATCCGACGTGTCTTCCCAATTCTTGCTGCATACATCGCCAATTTTCCAGAGCAGTGTCTTGTCGCGTGCTGCAAAGAAAGTTACTGTCCCAAGTGTTGAACTCATCCTGACGAAAGACAAGATCCCCAACCTGGAACGCCCCGTAATCAGGAACGGAGCAAAGCCGTTTTGGAGCAGAAGAGAACAGGACGACACGTATAGGTATTCGCGGACGAGGGCTTCCGTGCTGTATTCCATCCTTTCTGGGCAGACCTGCCTCACACGAACATCTTCACATGCTTTACTCCCGATATCCTTCATCAGCTCCACAAGGGTGTTTTCAAGGATCATCTCATGAGCTGGTGTGTCGAGGTGGCGGGGGCTGACGAGATCGATGCCAGGTTTCGTGCTATGACTGGGTATCCAGGCCTCCGATACTTCAAGAATGGCATCTCCTTCATTTTGCAGTGGACTGGGCGGGAGCACAAAGAAATGCAGAGGGTTTTCGTCAGTCTTCTCGGAGGAGCGGTCCAACCAGTGATTCTTTGTACAGCAGCGGCGGTCGTGGATTTCATCTACTACGCACAGTTGCACATCCACACCTCAAAAACCCTGGCAGCATTGGAGGGAGCACTGAAGACGTTTCATGAGAACAAGGATATCTTTGTTCATGAGGGCGTTCAAGAACACTTCAACATTTCCAAACTTCACCAAATGCTACACTATGTTGATGCCATCAAGTCCCGTGGCTCTGCTGATGGCTACAACTCTGAGTCGCCTGAGTGCCTTCACATTGACTATGCTAAGGACGCGTACCGAGCCACCAATAAATGGGAATATGTCAAGCGAATGACTATTTGGCTTGGGTGCCAGGAGGCGGTAGCCCAGTATTCGGTGTACTTGGACTGGATCTCCCAATGCGACCATCGGATTCCTGATCCAAATGACGGCGACTCTGATGATGGAGATATGGATGAGTTATCGCTGAACCCTCGTATGCCCAAGGCCCCGGCATCATCCACACACACCCTTTCTTTAAACCCTGGCTTCTGGCAGCTGGACTTGACAACAATCTCGTCTCGCTTCAAAGCTCCCAACTTCCTTCCCTTACTTACCAGCTTTATTCGCAAATTCTGTCCTGCGCCCAAGAACCCAACGCTTCCAAACTACACTGACCGATTTGACCTGTTTAAAAAATTATCCATCCACATTCCCGATCTTCCTGCCGTTGGCCGCTTCAAATCCTGTGATCGTGTTCGATGCACTTCAATGGTTCCCGCCACCCTCGGAAGACCTGCTGTTGCGGCTCACTTTGATACAGTCTTGGCACGCCGAGATGACGAGCTTGACAATGAGGTGACCCGGGGAACAGCTTTGCAAGGTATGGCCCACATTTGCTTTACGGTTGGCTACAATTGAACGATCTGCTACCAAAGGACTCTGTGTCGCTCAAGTTAGGGCTATCTTCACCCTTCCCAAGCATCTCCAAGCCCTGCTGTTACCACAGAGGCTGGCCTATGTCGAATGGTTTACACCTTTGCGAACCCCCGATCCGGATTCAAAGCTCCATTCAGTATCTCGCTCTATCCGGCAGCATGCTCCTGTCTCTGCCATTATTTCTCTCTAGGATATCGTTAGCAGTTGCCACCTTTCTCCGAAGTATGGTACTCGCCATCATGTAGGCTCATGGACCTTGGACACGGCCCTTGAGGTATGCAAGACCTTTACTCTAAACAAGTATATCCATATGGGAACATTCTACGAGCATCACTCGCACCTCTTTAACTAGTTCTGTTCCTTTCTATTCTTTTATTCTGTCTCGCTGGTAAGAAGGTGGTCTGTTCTGCTTCAAAACCCACACTACGTCTCAGCATAGTCTGGTAGGAATACATTTGTATTTAAATATGTGATAGCAAGGTACTACAAATCAGAATCCGGGCCGCGTACAGTCCAACGGACGCGACGCAACGTGTTCATCGTGTCTGCTCCTTCGTCTAGGGAGGTATCGGCATCAGTGAACGCCCGGGATGACGCAAATCTCAAGGAGAACTCACGAATACACTGCAGGGCTACATCTCCCAAATGTACCACACATCAGAATCGGGCCTCCTATACAACGGCGTTATGCAATGCATTCGATGTGTCTTGTCCTTCATCTGCGAAAATTTTGTAACACCCACCGCCGACCGGGATGAAGCAAAGCGAAGCTGGACTCACGAAGCTATACTCAGGGAATGATGACGTCAGTGGACCGCGCATCTGGCTCAAATGCGCGGTCGCCTAACGTCATGCACGAGAAAAGGCCTCAAGGTGGTCTTGCAGTTGCAGGGAGTGGGGACGCCAGCGATGAGTATGGAGTGGACAGCGCGGGTAAAAGAGGTGGCGACACCGTGTCCGGTTATGGGCAGGCCCCTGTGGATGTCGAGTTGGAAAACCAATACTTATTCAGCGACTCCGAGGGGAGAAGGAGCAGGGATAAGAACATACTATGTGCACCCTGGTAGTACCGGCTTACTAGAACTGCCGATGTGCCATCAGCTCGACTTGTACGGGTGCATGAACTGAGGGGTCAATAAGTAGGTGAAGATTGGAGCAGATGGAAGTCGGAGTCAAAGGTGTCGCACATTCCCACAACGCATGTACCATTCTTGTGACGCCCGAGGTGGGTACCCCGATATGTGAGAGAGTGACAAGCTACTTACGCGCTACACAGCCAGCCATTTTCTATCAATAGCAATCCTGTTTACAGTGGTCTACAAAGGTGCCGCCGTGTCTATGATGGCCTACAGTTGCCCTACAGACGCAACACGGCCTACATAAATAAGGCCAATCTACGGCCAAATAGCTTTTTCCTGATGCACACATACGATCATTGTCGGGACTTACCGAACAATGCTGACGCCTGGTTGACAGATGCTGAGCCACGTTGATGGCTGATGATGGCCATTGATGGCACTGGCGGGCATACCCGGTGCCGGCTTGGGAACAAGTCTACACATGATTTGGGGGAATGTTTAATGGCGGATCGCGGAAATGAGCCTTTTGAGCCTTGTTAGGCTGAATCAGGTGCTGATTGATCAAGCCTAATAAGGCTTGTTTATTGGGTAAGCCAGGTGGAAGAGATTTGGGACTTGTCACACGTCATAAAGAATTTTGAAGAGTGTGACAAACCAAGAAGTCGCGACCGAAAAAATGCCTTTTTTTCGCGCCCTGCGGGATCATATGAATGCCTATGTATAAAGAACTAATATTCCACCACTTCTCCGAGTAGAGGTTATTTTTTGTCTTCTACCCGGTATGTTTGAAGAGATTTCCCCTTGGTCACACCTCACCACAGGTCTTGAAGAGATGAAGAGATCAAACAAATGGTCACACGTCACATTGCCTGAAGACAGTTGGCGAGTTTTCGCCCCACTCACATGGTTCTCAAAAAGGAAATTCTGA
The DNA here is from genome assembly GCA_014905825.1 of Lyophyllum atratum. NCBI lineage: Eukaryota > Fungi > Basidiomycota > Agaricomycetes > Agaricales > Lyophyllaceae > Lyophyllum > Lyophyllum atratum. The sequence continues at coordinate 123,426 of JACGCN010000017.1, forward strand.
GTCAGCACTCGAACTGGCAGTCAACTCAGTGAACCACCATTGTTCGAGGCAAACCAGTGGCGTTGCAACGATCATGAAGTGCTCTCACCAAGTCTGAACCTATACCTAGTCCCGGCTTGTTGTAAAATAGTGATGTCAACAGACTCGTAGTGATCAAAATGTAAAGAAATTCATTTTAGTCTATTGAGTAGTACAAATGAGTTATCTATCTATAGTACTGTATATACCGAGATCAGACTCTCATCACGGCAACCGACGCGACGAGATAGTCAACAACGTAGGTGATGGGTGTGGTGTACCACGCGGTCAGTGCCGAGGACGAGTGGTGGGGCGCTTTCGCAAAGTGGGCCGTGTCCGCGAGATGGGGCATGTTTGCGAGATGGCGTGTTTGTAGTTATGTTTGCCGAGGTGGAGGTGTTGGAGTTGACCGGCCGAGGCCCAAAAGCTCTATATTTAGACTTGTTTATTTTCCCGATCACTGACTTGCCGCCCTTGCCGTAGTCAATTTTCCGTCTCATTTCTATCCCTTTGCACCTATATATTTGATGAGCTACGTACTGGTACAGTAGTGGAATACATTATCTTAACCCCCCCTCACCTTGTCCCTTCCCCTCGAGCCTGGTTTCCAACAGGAGGGCGAAACGAGGGCAAGTGAAGTCTGCTGCAGACGTGCGGCGGGTGGTAAAATGATCTGCTGGGGGGTCGGTGTGGGCGGTCGATGGAGGGTGAGGCGGCGACGGTCGTGGTTCAGGAACACGACGCGTTGATCAATCATCGAATGAAATTCACGCGTCTATTGTCGCACGTGCTGGCCTGGCCAGCTCGACCTGAAACTGAGCTGAACGGCTTACGCAGCAGATTTCCTTTTTCGGAGACACGTGAGTGGGGCGGAAACTCAAAGACTCCTGAAGACTAGGTCGAATCAGTACAGTACAATCAAAATTCTACCGAGAGATAAATGTTGAAGATATCATAAATTCAATCCTGGTAATGTCGTCGGATACAGGTTGGACTTATTTTGAATATCATCAGCATATATTCTCGCTACAATCGGGGGCTATATAAGCCCGTGTCCCCGGTGTATATGTGCTCAAATGCATATCACAAGGATGATAAGTATGTACAAGGGGAAAGAGATATGCTTGGATGCCAAGAAAAAAGTACAGATACAAGAATGACAACTCTTGGTGTACAAGAACTGGAGCCTGCTTAGATTCTACTGTGTGCAATAATCGGAGCCAAAGCCTCGATTCAAAGATCCTAAGTTCTTGAAACCCTTTACACAGACACAATAGGATGTCGCCTCGACCCCGGTCCCGCACTCCTTCCAATTGATGACGACGCGACCGCGATAGTCGACGCTGTGCGCGCCTTGATGGATCTGCTAGGCACCACTGACTCCGCTACAGGTTTATCTTTGAAGCTCAGAAGATCATACAACGACGCAATCTGGTCACCCTACAAGCAAGTAAATCAAAAACAACCCAAAGGTTAGCCAGCACAAAATTCCTACCTTCTGCTCCAGGATATTCACAACCTCCTTCAGATGTTTTGCAAGGATATTCCGGCGTGGAACGTCCGATACAGCATCCATGTCCTTATACTGATCCGCTAGCTCTATGTAAATCCTTTACAAAAGCGGAAGCAGGAAAAAATCAGCTCATTGAGGATCCAGAGACCATACCCCAGTAACTCACCCTTTGTAGTGCGTGAAATCATCCTCCAACTCCCTGATGATTCGCGCAATCACCGTCTGTGGTGGCGGTCCCTCCCGCTGCGCCCGCATCCTCCATGAGCTTGGCTCCTTCGAAAAGGTCACACGCTCGCCTTCCCTCTTTCCCTGCCGATCCTCTGGCTGTTCTGACCCCTCTGCGAACCCCTCATCATCGTCATCATCTTCTTCCTCATCCGCTCGCTGGTCCCTAAACCGCGAAGGAATCCACGAAGTTTCTGCGTTCTCATCCACACTCGCACGCCGGCGCCGGTGACACACCCCGCATGTCTTCGTATTATGCTCCGGCGCAGAGAAGAATAATCGTTCGAGATGTGTACCCCTGATCTGCGGAAATGGAGTCTCATCAGCCGGATTCGTAGGATGAGCCTGAGGGCGGCGGGTTTGACGCTGCTGGTGGTTGGTAGTAGGCGCGACAGCTCGTCCCGATAACGCTGCCTGTGCATGGGGAGCTCTTATGCTCTGGTGCTGCGAGGCTGCTGCCATTGACCGTCCAGGGGAATCCTGTCGATGGCTATCCTCTCCATGAGGGTCCAGATTGTCGTCCTCATCTGAAGCCTCCTGGACGGTCGCGCGGTATCTGAGTCTGGTAGGAGTGGACACATGTCCCGCCGATTCTGAGCCCGATCTTTCTATGGACCTGCGCTCCTCTACTTCTGCAGAGATTCGTTCAAACTCTGCAGAGTCGATAAAATGCCCTGACGTCGGCTGGGAGGACTGCGGGAGATGGCTGGAGCCGAGCGTTGCGTAGTCAGTCCGCGTAGTCGTAGTCCTGTCTCCAAGTCGGGTGCCCGCATTGGCGTTCTCATTCCTAGAAGACCCGAGGATCGAGGCTGGATCAAATGGTTCGGGCACTGCACCGTCCTCGTCGTTCCCCTCTTCGCCGTTGTGCATAGCCACGTCCTCCCCCACATCGCCAGCATTGTCCTCGTCGTCCCCATCCAATGACATCGCAGTATCCGCCCGCGACCGGTGCACCCCTGACACTTCCCCCCCACTCCTCCTCTCCTTCAATCCTTCCTCCACCACGCCCCTCAGCACCTCCACCTCTCCTGCAAGGCGCTCCACCTCCTCCCTCAGCCGTTCAATCTCCGCGCCCTTCTGCTGCAGCGCACGCACATCCGAGTCGCGTAGCTCTCGCAGCTCGGCGAGGAGCTCCCGGTGTGACGAGAGCTCTGCCGTGAGTCGCGTTAGGTGTGTTCGCAACGTCGTAATAAGAGCTTCTAATGCTGCGCACCGTCTTAGTCAGCCCTGCTTTCGAAAATGAAAAATGAGTACGAACCTTTCTTCTCCTCTACGGCCTCCCGATACCTCTCACCCAACACTTCCCGGTCTGCACCAAGACTGGTATCCCTCGCCCTCGCCTTACCCTTATTCCTTCTCCCTGCCCCGCTTAGATTTGCATCGTGCTGCTGCTGTACAACCACATCCTCGCGCTGCATCGCACGCGTCCGCTCTCTGGTCACATCCTGCTTGCACACGTCCAGCTCGAGCTCGAGCTCCCTAACCCGCCGGCGCGAGATCCCGTTCTCCTCCTCCAAGTGCTGTAATTTCGCCTGGAGACTGTTCAGCATTCCCATCAGCCGTGCTATGACATCAAACAGTCAGCAAACGAAACAGGGAAAATGCGATCAGCATGCCTTCGTTTTCCCGCGGACTCCCATTCTCGACGCGGTAGGCATAATACTCCGCACCCATCTTCGCAGGTGACTCCACCGCACTTGTCAGCCCTGTCACATCCGGCAGCTGCACCTTACCCCATGGCATCGGCATATGTGCATGCGTCTGTGTTCGTCGCTTCATCGCTGACGGAGCCTTCTTTGGTGTGGGCTGTCTCACGGACGTGTTATTCGTGTTCGTATGCGCGCTGGTATCAAACGGATTCCGCTCTGTATTCCTCGAGTGTGAGCCGTCGTTTTGTGCCGCACGCTCGATTTCGCGCGTTATCCCCCGCGCCATCTTAGAGAACTGTGAGCCGCTGCTCGAAGGCGTTGGCGGGTGGAGGCGCACATGTGGCTGCTGCTGTGGCTGTGGTGTTGGGTACGATGGGAATATGTTTGTGGTGCGTTTTTTCGGTTTCGGTGTGGGCATTGCTTCACTGTTACTCCCATGAATGTTCGGAAGGGGTCTCGGGGATGCACAGGGGGATCCGGCGTTACTGCGTGGACGTTTGGGCGAGAACGACACGCGGCGGAGAGCGTCGGAGAGTCTTGGGCGCGAGGCCGGGTAGGGGTGGGCGTCGGAGTCGGAGGCTGACGAGGAGCTGGAGGAGGGAAGTGGCGATTGGATTTGCGCGGCGGGAGCATACCCGGATTGCAGGACACGATCCAGCTCAGCAGTGCTGTCCACCACGAGTGGGTCAAACGTCACGCTGCCCACGCCCTGTGCAGAATAGTGCTTAGTTATGTTTTAGCTGTGTTTGTGGTGCGAGGTGACTCACAGGGTATTTTGAGCGGGATGGCTCCATGTCGAACACGCTGAGTTTGCTGTCCACGCCTGCGATCATATCATGCAAGGGACGGTCGGGGTCATATTCCGCCCCGCTGAAACTGATATCACGGCGTCCAGCGCGGCCACCACCTAGGCCTGCGCTGAGAGTCAAAGCGCTGGCATGGTGCGCGGCTGTAGACATTGTCTCTCCGCCAGCATATGGATTGATGCCCTCCTCGTCATCGACCGTGCGATATGACCAGGGGTGTATCTGGCTATGTGTCTCTCCGTCAAAGTGGTCTCTCGATGGAATTTCGAAAGAGGGAAACACGGCAGGGCCTGAATTGTGCCGAGGGTACTCGATGCTATCGTTGTCGTTGTACTCGTCTTCGCTGACCGACGAGAGCCGATATGATAAATCTGTGTGCTGCAGGTTGTGCTCGAGTTGGATGCGATGCTGCTCGAGCTCGTCACCACGAATGCTGAAATCAAGTCCTGTAGTATGCCTTTTCATCGTCCCCGACTAGCTATGGTATCGCGAAGAGGAGAAGAGAGAACAGGCAGGGCGAGGAGGAGGACAAGGCGGGTGGCAGCAAACAGCCCACACGTGGATATCAACAATCCTCGGCCGGTCACGTGTACCGCGTCTAACCCTAGCATCGGGTCATGCTCGCATATTTTTCTTCACTTCATCACCTCGATCACTCTATTTTCTGGAGGCGGTAATGGACGACCGACCACACAAGGCTCATCGCCCAGCACAGTCGGGTGCGAAGGCGGATAAGAAAACCAAGGATAAGGGGAAGGAAAAGCAAAAAGGCTTCAATGAAAAGGTGAGCATTCGATTACTGTCAAAATTCTATCTATCTAATAGTGTCGTAGGCCTTTGCCCCGAAATCTGGTCGTCGAGCGGACCGACAGGGCAGGCGAAATGTAGAGAGGGACCAGACTCGCCTCCATGTTCCCCTTGTGAACAGAACTCCAGACGATGAACCACCCCCGGTCATCGTAGCCATCGTCGGTCCGCCCGGAGTCGGCAAAACTACTCTTCTCAAGAGTCTAGTACGACGGTATGCGAAGCAGACCTTGAACGACGTCAAAGGCCCCGTCACGGTGGTCAGCGGAAAGAAAAGACGGTTAACATTCATCGAGTGCAATAACGACGTGAACAGCATGATAGACATTGGCAAAATTGCTGATCTCGTCCTGCTCATGATTGACGGATCATTTGGCTTTGAAATGGTGTGTACATCCACCGCTCCTTCTCCCACAATACGCTTTCTGCATCCGAGTTACTGCCCGCTGGCGCAAGCCTGTATCAATCTGAACAACATAGGACGTGGAAAAGGGAACACCCAGGTCTCTACATCGCACTGACGCTACCACCGTCTGCCCGCCCTAACTCGCGAGATGCACCATTCCCCAATCATCATGATTTCCGTCTCTAAGTCTGAACTGACATCCATCCTGTTCTAGGAAACCTTTGAATTCCTCAACATCCTCCAATCTCACGGCTTCCCTAAAGTCATTGGTATCCTCACCCATCTCGACCTCATCAAAAAAGCCGCAACCCTGCGAGACACCAAAAAGGCGCTGAAAAAGCGTTTCTGGACCGAAATCTACCAGGGCGCAAAGCTGTTCTATCTCTCCGGCGTCCTCAACGGGCGCTACCCCGACTCCGAGATTATGAACCTCTCGCGCTTCGTCTCAGTGATGAAGTTCCGCCCCCTCGTCTTCCGTAACATGCACTCGTATGTGCTTGCCGACCGCCTAGAGGACCTGACCCCGCGAGAGCTCGTGCGCACGTCCAAGGGGAAGTGCGATCGCACAGTGACAGTATATGGCTACGTGCGGGGGACCAATCTACGCATGGGTACGAAGGTGCATATACCAGGTGTCGGTGACCTCGAGATGAAGGGGGTGACGGTGCTGGGCGATCCATGTCCCATGCCGGACGCCGACTCGGAGAAGCGGAGGAAGTTGAGTGAAAAGAAGAAGTTAGTGATACATGCGCCGATGAGCGATGTGGGCGGAGTGATGTATGATAAGGATGCGGTGTGGGTGAATGTTCCTGGAAGTTTTACGCGAGGAAATGCAGATGGTGCGTGCACTATCTGATGATACTGGCAACAATTTTTAATGTGCTCTATAGTTCCTCAAGGTGAAGGGGAACAGATGGTCATGGACCTCCAAGATGTTGGGTCCACTCTCGAAGACGCCGTCGCCAAAAGCCAAATTCGACTCCTCGGGACATCGTCGAGAAACCTTACTGTTAAGAACAACATGGATATGGACATGGACGAGGATTATGAAGACGACGAGGACCTCGACAGTCAAGCTGGGAGTGAGCTGGAAGACGACGAATCGGACATTGACTCAAATTCCGAAGTCGGGGAAGATGATGACGATGAAGATCGAGCGCAAGATCCACGCAGCACTGGCCGTTCCAGCCATCGTAGTGTCACCCGGACTATTCCCTCCTCGAGCAAAAAGCAGCGCACAGACGTCGAGTACGCGGATAGTGATTCTGACATCGGAGATGATGACGACGAAGATTTGCGGGTTAGTGGACGGCGTGTGAGGTTCGATGGTGATGATGATGACCATGATATACCGAGTGATGAGGATGAGGAAGGCGGGGACGACGAAGGCGACAGCGACAATGAGGCGATACCGAGATGGAAACAAAATCTTGCGGAGCGTGCGCAGTCGTCTCTTGCATCAAGTCGAACATCGCGCCGGAAGGACTGGACGAAGCTCATATATACCACGGCACTCACGCCTGAGCAGGTCCTTCGGGGGGAGAGCGAGGACGACATCTCAAAAGGAGAAGAGATGGACGATGACGACTTCTTCCAGATAAAACAGAAGGCAGATGCGGGGCAGAATGAGGTGCTGGATCGGAGTAAGGGTACATTGAGTGCGGAGGAACTGAAGAAGTGGGAAGATGAGGAGATGCTCGAGTCCATACGGCATCTATTCATCACAGGCAATGATACCGCAGGCGGTGAGGGCCAGGACGATGGCGAAGACGGGCCATTTGGAAAGGAAGATGAGGGAGACGACCCGGAGGACGATGGCGACGACGAGGAAGGTCCACCCCCTACCAATTCCGAAACCTCTCGTGCCGAAGCTATTGCCGCCAAAAAGGAAGCCCTGAAGCGCAAATTTGACGAGCAATACGACGACCCCGAGTCCTCCAAGCTCGACTTCTACGAGACCGCCAAGGACGAAATGGCACAGCAGCTCGCTCTCAACCGTGCCGAGTTTGCCGGGCTCGACGCTGACGCCCGGGCGCTTGTCGAAGGCTTCCGGCCGGGACAGTATGTACGCATCGAACTCGCCGACGTCCCCTGCGAGCTGATCGAGCACTTCGACCCCTCATACCCCATCGTCGTTGGCGGACTGCTCCCCGCAGAGGAGCGTCTTGGGTACGTGCAGGTGCGGATCAAGCGGCACAGGTGGTTTGCGCGGACGCTGAAGACGAACGACCCGCTTATTTTCTCGCTTGGGTGGCGCCGTTTCCAGACGGTGCCGGTGTACTCGCTGGATGACCATTCAATTCGGATGCGCATGCTCAAGTATACACCGGAGCATATGCACTGCTACGCGACTTTCTTCGGCCCGGCGGCACTACCAAATACAGGGTTCTGTGCGTTTAACACTCTCGGGGGTGACGCCCCCGGGTTTAGGGTCAGCGCGACGGGCGTGGTGCTTGATATTGACCGCTCGGTGAAGATAGTGAAGAAGATCAAGCTAACAGGGGTGCCATATAAGATCTACAAGAACACGGCGTTTGTGAAGGATATGTTCAACAGTGCGCTCGAGGTTGTCAAGTTTGAGGGAGCGAATGTCAGGACGGTGTCTGGGATCCGGGGGCAGATCAAGAAGGCGATGCCAAAACCTGACGGTGCATTCAGAGCGACCTTTGAGGATAAGGTCCTCAAGAGCGGTACGTTCCTCGCATGGCAATGTTTTACTTCCGACTTACTTTTATTGCGACGTAGATATAATCTTCCTACGCGCGTGGTACTCTATTCAACCTCGCAAGTTCTACAACCCCGTCACATCCCTGTTGCTCTCCGACAAGGCACACTGGACGGGTATGCGCCTAACAGGCCAAGTACGGCGCGACGAGGGCATCAAGACGCCACTCGACGTCAACTCTACATACAAGCGCATCGAGCGGCCACCGCGGCGTTTCAATGCCCTTATCGTGCCCAAGAAACTGCAGGCCTCTCTGCCCTATGCGTCGAAACCAAAGCTCATGGTGGCGCAGCGCGGGGCGACGTACCTGCAGAAGCGCGCGGTGGTGATGGAGCCAGAGGAGAGAAAGGCGGTTGCGCTTCTCCAGCAAATGCGGGCCCTGAGGAAGGACCAGGTAACCAGGCGGAAGGAGAAGAAGGATGAGAAGAAGGAGGAGAGGAGGAAGAAGATCGAGAAGGAGGAGGCAGTGAGGAGTGAGAAGGACAAAGAGAAGAGGAAGGAGTACATGAGGGTTGCCGGGCAGAAAAGTAAACGGGCTGCAGAAGTTGAAGAGGGCGGCGGGCGAAGCAAACGGCGGAAAACTTGATCTTAGGTTTCGTTTCCTTCCATTTATCGCTAGTTCTGTCGTCTTCCTTTCGTAGAATCGTGTCTTCCCTCTTCCGCAGCATCCAACCACTTCAGATCAGTGTCGGCTGTCCCCGAGTACCTGAGAGACGAAGTGTCAGGGATTACACAGTCGAACCGGCAGACGGGTACCGTTCCCCTGAAGGACGCCTGCTGTGCCCTCTACGCGTGCCTAGACAGTCATGTTTCGTTCTAGTTCTAGACTGCAAAGTTTGACCAGTGAGTTCAACACTTCTCAGTGATTGTCGGAGTTGGTGGCCTTGTCGGCTTGCTGACAAAGCGCTTTGCCTCCGTGACGGGTAATGCCGGCGTGACGTGAAGTTTGCCGTCTGTTTTTGGGTTCACCGTTCGTCGCAAAACATGTCTTTTATTCGTCTGGCCGCCCGAGCCTCAGCTCTCCCTCGTTTTGCCCGTGCTGCCCCCCGGGTGCAGCATCAGCTCGTCCAGCGCGCTGCCTTCTCTGCAGCAGCTGGCCTATCACGCGACATCATTCAGGCGCGTGTGCTCGACGTGTTGAAGGGTTTTGAGAAGGTGGATCCTACAAAAGTGAGTGCTGAACAGCTCTCTTCGCTTTGAATGCGGGCTGACGTATCGTGAAGCTCTCAACAGCAGCGTCGTTCTCGAATGACCTTGGCCTGGACAGTCTAGACGCGGTGGAGGTCGTCATGGCGGTGGAGGAGGTGCGGACAACCGTCTTCGACCTTATTCCTTATTCTGAACTGTTCATGCATTCTAGGAGTTTTCTATTGAGATTCCAGACGCTGAAGCCGACGAGATTCAGACAGTTCAGCAGGGTACGACGGCACCTAACGTATCCCCGAACCTCGCCTTATTAACTTTCTCCTTTTCAGCCATTGACTACATTGCAAAAACCCCGGAAGGTTCGTACTTATTGCGGTTACCTTGACATTTTGACTGACAAACATGTTCCCTCACAGCCCATTAATGACCATTGTCACTATTACGATTTATATCAATCCCTATTTTTCCCCACTATTGCCAACTGTGTGCTTTCCGGTGCGACTAGATAGACATTGTTTTCCAGAACGTCCGCCTTCGATGTCCAACTGCTTTGAGCCCGCCAATTCGCGTCTGAAAGTCTGAAATGTTGTCCAGGTGGGGTGGAGTCGATTTGAGTGAAAAAATTGCATCGAAAACCAGCCAGCCTCTTGTCGCAAGTCCACTTCGCTGAACTGACTATCGCAGCGCACCGTTGCCAGCGAGCGCTCATCTCAGGTAGCCCGGGCAGCTCCCTCGTCAGCAGCAGAGGCCATTATACCGTATTTCGCATTACATTTAATCTAGTTGTATCTCATTGCTCCATCATCTCCTCAGGTGGAGCTCCAGCTTGTTGCTCCTTTTCCTTCCTAACGGCCTGCACCACGTCATCGACGCGGAGAAGCATGCGCGCCGCCTGTAACGCAAGAAAACGCTGTGAGCCATGAAAATCTCAAAAACTAGAAGGAGAACTAACCTCGATGGCGGTTTTGAGGGTTTGGATCTGGAATGAGAAGTGATAAACAGGCGAAAGCAAACTAAGGAATGTACGGATTTACCTTGACGCTGGCGGACTCGTATAGGCCATAGGCTTTCATGTCCACAATCTTGCCCGTCTCCCCGTTCACACCCCATGAGTGCTCTCCATTCGCATGCTTAGCCTACACATGTCACAAGCGATGATGTTAGATGGAGAAAGCTTCGTCGTCCCAGTCAGACGCACCCTGAGCTCAGTCAACACACGAATCGCATTGCCGCCGCTGTTCTGCACCAACGTCCGGGGAATCACCTCCAGTGCGTCCGCTACGGCCCTGAACGGCCAGCCCTCGACACCGACGATGCTGCGCGCCTTCTGGTGCAGCCCGACGCTAACAGCCATCTCAGTAGCGCCGCCACCAGGAGCGAGGTTGGGGTTAAAGACGACGTTGCGGGCCACGGACATCGCATCAGCGAGGTTGCGGTCAATCTCGTTCAGAATGTCCTTGGATGGCCCGCGGAGCAGGATAGTACAAGCCTTGGGGGAATCGCATTCTGTGAGGAAGGAGAAGTACCTAATGGGACCATGTGTCAGGGGTTGCCACGAACTAAACAAAGATAGACGTACTCGTCTCCGATTTTTTCGACGTTGAAGAGGCCACACTTCGTTCCAACATCGGATTCTCGCAGATCTTCGATGCGGTTGACGATAATAGCGCCTACGGCGAGCGCAATGCGGTTGTTGTCCGACTTACGGACGCGTCTCAACGCAGAGACATTGTACTTTTCAAAGAGGTGTTGGGCAATGTCTAAGCAGAGGGATGAGAAAGGGTTTGCAGAGGATATCCAGCAGCCACACACCAGAAACACCCTTCTCGGTAATGACCAGATCCGGCTTGAACTCGAGGATGCGCATCACGAGCCCCTTGACCTGCTCCTCTTCTATCGTCTGCGCACGTTCCCAATCACCCTCCTTCGAGATCTCCATGTTGGTCTGGCTCTCTCCCTTCTTGTACTCGAGCGGGCAATCCAAGAGGATGATGCGGGGGTTCTTTATCCTTCTCCTCATGTTCGGGTGCGTGATATCCTTGTTCAGCATGACGCCATTGAGCACCCTGCTGTCCTCGATCTCACCACCGGGGATCTTCTCCACACGCGCATACCGCTTGATATCGACTGTCTTTACGCCGTTGTCCTCATGGGCGACGGTTCGCACCGCCTGCAAAGCTAGCCTACACATAAGATCGGACCATCGGACAACAAACTTGGTCCCGATGGAAGTCTTGATCAAGGAGAGCATCTCTTCATCATTGGAGGTGTCGATAGGGATCGATATCCGCTGGATGATCTCCAGGGCCTCCTTCAGAGCCTTGTTGTATGCCGAGATGATCACAACAGGGTGTATGTCGCGCTCCAATTGCGAAAGAGACTGCGCAAGGACCTCTCCGGCTGCGTTCACGATTGAGAAAAGCTTTCAGAGGTGACAGGTGATTCCGCACCTAGAATGATCACAGTCGTCGTCCCATCTCCACATTCCTCATCTTGTGTCCGACTCAGCTCGATCATATTCTTCGCCGCGGGGTGCGCAACGTCGATTTCTCGTAGAATCGCATTTCCGTCGTTCGTCAGTCTGTATCAACATTTACACCGAAGTATCAGACAAAGTTGGTGGATTACACGCACAGGATGCCTCCCATCGGATCGAGGATCATTTTCAGCATGGACTTCGGGCCCAAACACGTCCGGATAACATCTGCAACCGTCTGGAAGAAATAAACATCGAAAATCTGCCTCGCAACTGGTGACTGGGCCAACCTTTGCTGCGGTAATATTCGAGATCTGTGCTTTTCGGCCAGACTGTCTTTCAGGCGCAGTGTCTGGAAGAAAATCCAGTTAGTACTTGGATGGATCAATAAAGACAACTGAACACACTCATAACGAAGACTGGAGTTTGAGACATGGTGAATTAGTCGCAACGGGTTGCTGTAAGATTTTGGTGGGTTGGACCAGGACGCGTTCCTCTCACTTACATAAGCGGTCTCGGATTGCTGATAACGTTCTCCGATCCCAGCTGATCCCAGCAAGATCCCAGTCTTCATGAATACACCACTAATCATCCACTATGAGGCTCATACTGGATAGACTGCAGGATTCGGCGGATCCACACTGCACACTAAGTCGACTCTATCAAGGGCATCGTCTTCCTACTTCCCTAGAATTTTTATCCCGTCACGCCCTCCAGCCTCAATTTCCCTTCCACTCTGAGTGTCTGACGTGAATTTTGCTTCCCAAATACCCGTGGACCTTTTTAGACGTATGGTCAAATACTGCCTTCCATGGCTCAATTTCCCAGATAGCAGGGACTGTTTCGACCGCTTTCAGAATTCCCGACGACAAAATGGCCCTGTATAATCCGTCACTGTTATTACCATATTTACCATAGAATACACCACTAATATCCCTATATAAGCCTACACATGTCCCCATAGAAAGTCGTTCCCTGCCTAAGCTTAAGCCCAGAAAGAATAGCGCACATCCCTTCATACTCATCCCCTATCACGTACGCGGCGAAAGTGAGCCCAAACTAGACTCCGCACCCTGCAGGATCAGACGGATTTGCTGCACCCACCCAGCCGGCGCCGCAACATCATCCAGCATGTACACGACGGGCTTGTCATTCTGAGTGCACACCAATCAGCTGAGCACACAGGACACAAATCACATACAACATACCGTCTGTAGGACCAACCCCCTCTCGCCACGAGCCTCCACGCCCTTGATTACCGCCACACCAGTCCCACTCCCATTAGTACTCGCCGCCAGAGGGAAAATGAACTCCTGCTTTATTGCCACCGCGCTCCTCCCGGTACTAGCACAGATCACCCTCCGGTTCGTCAGTAGCAACACACGTTCCTTCAGTTTTGGTTTCGATCGCACCGACCCAGACAAGAGCTTAGGCAGCAGCCGCGCGAAGCTGGGTGCATGAGCCTCGGGCATGAGTGGGGAGGAAAGGCGGAATCTCTCTGCAGGCTTGAGAAGATGCGCGAATTCAGGGGGGGCCAATGTAGGTGAGGGCGAGGAGGTGCTGTCACTGGGAAGTGCACTTTTGTTGGTATCAGGTGAGACCGATGGTGCTGGCTCAGGCAGGGTTGAACGCAGCTTTGTCGACGCTGAGGCCGGCCCATTTCCATTCTGCACCGTGGTACCTTCCTGATCCGCCTCGCTTGCTTCTTCGTTCGCTGAGGGTTCACTCCTTGGTACACCTTCGACAGCGTCCAGCGTGACGGGCTCGTCAAGGGCCAACCCTGCCGTCGCCTCTGCTAAACTTGTGGCATCAGCTGGCATCGCCAGCGCAGTGGCATTTTCGCCGGCCCTAGCACTAATATTCCTAGTCGGCGCTGGGGGAGGGGGAGGAAATGTATAAGGCAGACCACCGTCCGCCCCTTTCCCATCTACCCGAGGGAACACATATTGTGTGGTCTCTGTGGTATCTTCATTTTCTTCATCACTACGAGCACGGTCCGCCACCACCGTTGGAGAGATATTCGCGGTCCCGTTCGCAACATTCGCGTTCCGTAGGCCGGGAAGATACGCGGCAACGCGCGCGTCTTTGGCCCATGCGATCTCGTCATCGTCTTGATCAAGTAACCGCTCTTCCCTCAGCTGTGCACCAAGCTCGGCATCCGATTCGGGCGCTATGAACGCATTAAGACTAATGTCAATTGAAGAGATAGATGCAACGTACCAGGTATCGGCTCTGCCGGAAGCCTCAGCCCACTTTCTAGCGGAGGATGTGGGTCCTCCCAAACCGTGTTCCAATTCACAGTTGCAAAGAATGGATGAGCTTTCAAAGCCTTCATGCTGTTGACCTCCCCTTCGCCGCCCGCTCCTATTCTCTTGTCTGGCTCTATTACCAGAAGGCGGCTCACCAGATCCCTGGCATCGTCGTCAAAACCTTCGGGAAATGTGTATTGCAGCGACTTGATCAGTCTCCAAGTGAGAAGGGGCGAAGGACCATTAAATACAAAGGTGCCTGTGTAGAGCTCATAGAGGACACAGCCGAGAGTCCAGAGGTCAGAGGCGGGGGAGGTTTGTGAATGAGCAAGAAGCTCGGGGGAGTAGTACTGAGGCGTGCCGACAAATGTGTTAGAACGCTGGAGGGTGGAGGCCGCTTCAGAGTTGTCGGGAGTGGGAGAAGCTGGTGGCAGAAGCTTTGCAGTGCCAAAATCGGCTAGGGCGAGCCGAAACCGGGAGTCAAGGAGAAGATTCTCGGGCTTGACGTCGCGGTGCATGACACCCTTGGAATGAATGTATTCAAGGGCATCGACGAGTTGGGCCGTATAATAGCGCGTGCACGCGAGTGATAGTGAGCCATAACGTGAGATGAGGGCGCGCAGGTCGCCATTTGGGAGGAGGTCGAGGACAAAGTCTGCATGGAACATTTAATAATGAGCAAGAGAATGGAGAAATATGACTCACAAAGTGACCATGCATCCGAAAAGGTGGAATGCAGCCCTACGATGCCTGGATGGCCCAAGCCCAGGACAACCAGGGACTCCTTCTCCGCATACGCAGTACGGCGCTGGTTGTGTCGTTGGAGGTGGGCCTTGTCGAGGACCTTTATCGCGTACGTACGGCCAGATATTTTGCCCTTTGCTTGTATGACCGTAGAGTAGGAGCCGTGTCCGAGGATGTCGCCAAACTCAAAGTCCTGGGGAGAGTTAAACCTGGGACGTGATGTGGGACCGGAAGTGGCGTCACGTAACGGTGAAGACGGGCCCGCGATGCCTAGCTCACGCTGGATGTAGCTGGGCAGCAGGTGGGCCTGTGACTGGGACTGGGCAACGTCAGTGGCTGAGCGGGGGGCGGCAAAGACGCGGGTGGGGCGTGGGGGCGGGGCATCGACGAGGGAGGAGGTAGAGGAGGATGAGGAGGAGGAGGAGATGACGGAGGTGTTACGGCTTATCTCTGCCAAGGAGGGGGACGGTGGACCAGCGACCATAGCTAACAGTCAGACCAACATTACATCCAAAACCAATCCAAGTTGTATATCGGCAGCCTGTGATCCTAACAATCCTAACTACGACGCGAACCCAGTGCTAGCGAGATTACCCCGCTCCCCCCGCCGACGCTCCCCATCCGACCCCGCCCCCGCGTAGACAGCGGCGACCGGAAGTCCTTCGTCTCGCACTCCCATGTCGCGTACAGCCGCGCATCCGGCAGCGCCGCCTTTTCCGCTGTCGCATCATTGTCCTTGCCCCCTTCTTTATCTTTGCCTTTCGATCCCACAACCGGTGTACCAGGCACTGCGTCAGCTGGCGGAAGCGCGTTAGCATTCCACGGCGCGGGAACGCCACTTCCATAAAGGAGGAGCTTCTGCCCCCGCTGCAGAGGCGGGGGATGTGTTAAGCGGCTTGTGCGCGACAATACCGTTGGCTACATGATCCCGTAAATTGACCAAAGCTACGGATAAAGCACAAACCACGTACCGGAAGCACACTTCTCGCCAGATCCGGGATCCTTGACCCTTGCTGGCTCACCAATGGTGTGAGCCTCTCCGTCGCCGTCACCGCGCGTGGCAGCGTTGGCGGGAACTTGAACTCCTTCTCTCGCTCCTTGCCCTCCCTCGCCTTACCTTCATCCCCAAGCGCCATCGGATAGGTCGGGCCTACGCTCGCTACCCTTGGCGGGCATGGTCCCACGCCCGCGTAGAGCGTGTCCGGCGGATCCCATCGTGGCAGACTCTGAACCTGATTGAGGAGCGCCATGGCTACCTTGTGACGTGATAAAGTGGGATGTAGACCGTTTGGCGGTGGGGGATGCGTGAGGATATGGTGGTATGCCTTAACAAGCGCAGGTGCCGTCTTCGGCGTGCTTAAGTGCTTGGAGGGTACGAGCTCTCTGTCGCGGGACTGGTCACGCGGCGGGCCCGAGGGTAGGTGCCATTCTGCAACTTGTGAAAGCGAGGACTGAGAATATGGGACCTGGACTAGGTAGTCTGAAGCAGATGTAGAAGTGAGCGGTGCGGCTGCGGCAGCCGGTTTCTCAGCCTTGACAGGCTCGTTGGGAAGGAGTAAAGGAAGATGTGGTTCAAAGGTGGGTTGCGTGGGATGGGGCGAGTCAGTAGTGGGCGACGTTTCTGGAACATCTGGTGCGATAGTTGGAAAAGGTGGCAGGAAGTCGGGGATATGGTCTGGAGGCTGCCAACTTGCTTTCCTAGGGCGCTTTCGCGGGTGCGATGGTGAGGATGGGTTAGATATTGGTGAAAGTGGCAAAGGCGGCGTAGATATTCGTGGCGGTGGTGTCATTGTCCGTGGTGGCGCTAGTCCATCGATGTCCATTCTCTCTGCTGGGGGTAAGGTGTCAACAAGCAGGACTTCGTCTTCGGACAGTTCCTCTTCTTCGTCACTGTCATCCGAGTCAGGTTCCAAATAAGGCGCATACACGAGTGGAATCGCATCGTCGCGATCCTGCCTCAGTCCATCGTTCAATTGCGCTGCAAAGAATATTAAGACGCCACCAACAGCGGAATCCTTACTACTGACCCTTGAATTCATTCAGGTCCTCCACCCGCCTCCCGGACCACACCGCATATCTCGTCAGCTCCCTCCCCTCGCTCCCCGCATATTCATTCAGTTCTTCCACATTCACACCCAATTCATCAAGTGCGCCCAGTGCATCTCGTACACTGAGCTTCGTGCGTCCAGCAAGCGTGGCGTATTTCGCACACGTACCCGTGAGGAGCGTAAGATAGCGAGAAAGGAGGTCAGTAAGGACGAGCGAGGCCTGTGAGGAGGAGCGCGAGAAGGCGTGGGCGTGGAGTGTGCGATGCGTAGCGGACTCAAGCAGCTTGGTGCTGGCGCTGTCCATCGTGGTGCCTAGTCGTAAGTAACAAGAATAAGGGGTGCCAGCGACGAGGACGAGGCGAGACAGGCCCGACGTCGTGGTGGGTGTTCACCTGCAGAGGCATTCCCACGCTTGCCCCCATGTAAACATCCACAAATAGCCTGTGGCGGAAGCTAATTTCGGCTTAGCCTCCTTCTAGATCTGCCATGTGTGGTCGCTTCGCGCTCCGGCTCGCTGTGAGTATTCTATGTAACGCGCAGTACCCAATTAACAACCCTCTAGCGCGGCGAGATACGCCAAATCCCTGGACATGACGATGTCGACGCCGACGACTGGATCGACGAGGACGAGTTTGTCCCACGTTACAATATCGCGCCTCGTACGCAGGCACCTGTGCTCCTCCGCCGTGGCGCAGGCGCAGGGCCTTCCGACGCACCAGGCTCTTCCAATGCGGATGGCGAAGGATATGTCCTGCAGACCATGAAGTGGGGCCTCGTTCCTCACTGGAGCAAGTTCGAGGATAAGACTTTGAGCACTACGAACGCGCGCTCAGAGAACCTCGTGGAGGGCGGTGGGATGTGGGCAAGTATCAAGGGAAAGAATCGGTGTGCCGTTGTATGCCAAGGGTGTGTCCACTTGCTGAGATAAGATGCACAAGACTGATACAGATGGATTGGCAGGTACTACGAATGGTTGACCAAGGGCAAGGATAAGCTACCACACTTTACAAAACACCGCGACGGCCAGGTCATGCTCATGGCTGGGCTGTACGATCGTGTGGTGCTCGAAGGTGCGGCATACTATACCTCGTTCCTACTACCTGGACATTTGCTCATGCGATCGTTCGACGCGCGCAGGTCAGACTAAGCCTCTGTGGACCTTCACCGTTGTCACAACTGCCGCGAACAAGGAATTTTCATGGCTGCACGACCGCCAGCCTGTCATCCTTCCTAACCGTGCCGCTCTTGACGCGTGGCTTGACACGTCTAAACAGACATGGACCCCAGAACTCACCCAACTGGTCGAGCCATATCACGACTCTGCGAACCCCCTTGAATGGTACGTTCATTTTGAACTGCCTATAAGATTTACCTCGTATATTCACGTCGAGCTTGGATTGATTTCAATTGGTCTTGCAGCTACCAAGTTCCCAAAGAAGTGGGCAAGGTCGGGACTGAGTCTGCGACGTTCATCGAGCCGGTAGCAAATAGAAAAGACGGAATCCAGGCAATGTTCTCGAAGCAAGTTGCCACATCTTCTATCAAGCCCACCCATACGACCAAGACGCCTGTGAAGCGGTCGAGAAGTCCTTCTCCAGTGAAGACACGCGACGCTCCATCATCGTCCCCATCGAGGAAGAGACCTAAAGTCGAAGAATCAGACGTTGCATCTGATGTCGACAGCGACGTTGTTGTGTTGCATGGGCCGCCGACACCGAAGAAGGTTCGTCGGTACTCTCTCGTCGTCCAATCGGGCGCTGACCGATATTTCATGGTCCAGGTGAAGCCTGAACCATCAGTTGCTACCATGTCATCAAACAAGGTACCTATCCTAAACCTAATGTTGGTCAAAAGGCAACGATCTATGTACACATAGCTCTCACCCACAAAACGCAAACCGTCAAAAGAAAAAAACAAGGTCAGTACTGCCGTCAAAAGTGAGGCGGTCCTTCTCCTAATTTTCAATTCTACAAAAGACCCAGGCACCTGCTTCGAACACCAAGCTCACATCATTTTTCTCGAAGACTTCATAAACATGTCTAATATTTGTTTTGGGACATGAGGGCTGCTGTACTCTTCTACGATGTACAATATAAATCACATACCTCTATCAGTCAATCATGTACTATACTGTAACTTACCATATGTATATATCACCTACTACTCCGCTTTGCAGGTCTCGACGCTTCGGGTTGTCGTGTTGAGTCTTACTCCGCTGCGCCACTGGCGGTTCTCAGAGTGCACATCTTTCGGTTCTCAGAGTGCACAGCTTTTGGGGCAGCAATGTGGAGATGCCAGACAGGTGAGTCCGTATTCTGATTTCGCTCACTATGGAACGACGAAGACGGCGGTAACTTGGCCCTGCCAGCCAGAAGTCATACCTCATTATAGCAACACCATCTATGTGGTTCAATTCGGCCCAGCACCGACTTATGAAGACGCCACACCGAAGAGGTCTCAGAATCAAAGCCTAGGGTTATCATTGGGTGACTCTCACTCCAAGGAAAAAGGATCTACCGCGACTCACATTCGGTAGTAACGCATATAAGAATGAAACTATGCAATGTAGCTCGATGAGTGTGTGCCTAATATCAAATTCCTCTGTGCAAAACCTACTGGCATCAATAAACCGGATGTAAGAGCACATAGCCTCTTGCAGCTTAACCAAAGCACGCATATGACTAACCCACGGTGATTAATTATAAACGGTCTACATCATGATCATGATAAATTGCCCCTCAACGAAGCACCAGACGTAATTGTAATCCAGCCGTTAGAAAAATCGCCAAAGCCACCATACACAATACCCATCTGTCAAATGCATCAAAGGCCACGTCTCGCGGACTGCCTGAGGCCTGATGAAGCATGAGTTCCAGGCAGGGAATTAATCTATAATCCATGAGACTTACTTAGAGAAGTTCAGGGTGTATGAAGTTGTATGCGTCCCTGGAGGCACGATACGCATCATTGACGATGACCCGCGAGCGGGTTTCGTCCCAGTTGTGACCACCAACAACGATAGTCTCACGACCAATATCACGACCAGTGAACCCAAAGTCGTGGGTGTTGAACGAGCCGTCGACATTGATGATCTCCCCAAAGTGCCCAACGATGTTGCGATCGAAGCCCACATGGCGGCCAGTGTGGCGGCGCAGATCACGACTGAAGCCGTGCAAGCCAGAGTGCCATTGCTCAAAGACGATGGTCTGGGCCTCTACCTCGCAGAGCTGCTCAGTGATGATCCTGAAAATGTCCGTTGGTCAGTACGAGATATTTAAAAGAAGAGGAAGTGAGTGTAACCTCTTGGCCATCTCCTGGAGTACCACTAGACGCTGCTGGATGATTTCGATACGCTGCGTGCGGCAGACGAGCTCGTGCTCCTGCTTAACAACAACCTGGCTGAAATGAGACCCATCGAAGTTATCGACACCGTGGAAGTTGTCGAAATTGGCCAAGGAGGAGAAGCCTCCCCAGTTATTGAAGGAACGGAAGCCGCGGACGGCTATAAATACACATCAGACGTGATCTCGTCCTGACAACGTAGTTGGATGGAACTAACCTAGGTCATAGTTAGGCTTGAGGGCGACGGGCCCTGCGATGACGGACGTGGCCAAGGTGGCAAGAGAAATGAACTGAAGGGCGAGTTTGGCGAACATGATCCTTGTGAAAGTCGAGGATTTCTATTCTAGCTGAGAAACAGATCAGTCAGCGAATAAATATATACAGGAACGGAGCCTACCCACTTGCTTGCAACAAAGACTGAAGATGTAAGATCCACCCAAGGAAGAAGATTAAAAAGACGAAAAGACAGTAGTAGGCGACCTGGCCAAACAAGAAGGAAAGAACGAAAGGATTGATGATTCAATACTACTGCAAGACTCCGGCTTTTATAGGCTACCGACGCACCCAAAAGACTGGACCGTTACCTGCGGTAGTGCGTCAATGTCAATAGTGTATTCTGAAAGGTCATCTTGGCGGACTTTGTTATAGCTAAGCGTATCATGCTAAGAAATATACTGTCTTCGTTTCGATGCGCTCACCGTCTATCTTAGCACATGTCGATTCAGCGCTGTGCTTCAGCTCGGACGTTTGACAGATCTACGTTGGGTGTGTCGAGTCAAACAGACCATATTCGATAGCAACGCATTGTGGGAGACGTTAATCTTAACGTTATGTCACATCGGACGAATCACCGCCTTCTGGCAGTGGCTGTCCTCGAGGTTCTTGGCTGCAACGACACCCACTGGCTTCTGAGATTGTCTAGGAGAGTGCATGTCTTACTTCCGTATGCTCCGCCCAAAGTTCAACGTTTGGAGCTATCATGACCTTGTCTAACCGTAAATTGTACACACCGTATTCCTAACAGATACATACGAACATGACGCTAAATCCATAATGGCTACAACTGAATTCCACTTCCAGACGAATACAATGATTGTGCTGCATGTAAGCCAAACTGGAGACACCACGGTCATCTATGCGAAGAGCCTCTTGGTGTATCTAAAGGGGAGGAGGTTAAAACAATATCCACACTAAACAGAGAATGCTCGCTTACGAGTTCAGCCCATGGACACCACCCTCGACCTGCGCGCTCGCAGTCCTCAACTCGAACCGTACATTGCCAGCCTTCACCTCCTTCTGTAGGGCATTGACGCTCCTCACACCAACATCCTGTAGCGAATGCTGTACACCAACATAAAGGTAAGGCAGGAAGGCCTTGACGCTGCCCTTGTCTTGGACGTCCCCGGAGACACCTTGCGCAACTTTCACAGCGCTACTCTCTGAGAAGTACCTGGATGTCGCAGCGTTCTCCACCGTATTGCCCTGTTTGGGAGCTGGGTATTTTCCCTGGACAGCTGCCTTCTTGCCTGTTCCTTGCTCCATCGCCTCCAAGCTTCCCATACCGCGGTATGCCTTGACACGTTTCCCTTCGTGGTAGAAGTATTCACCAGGCGCCTCCTCGGTACCGGCTATGAGCCCACCCATCATGACGGCCCCGGCGCCGAGAGCCAGGGCCTTGACGATATGGCCAACGTTGCCGATCCCACCATCGGCGATGACTGGCACGCCGAATTTATTGGCGAACTCAGCGACTGCATAGACAGCAGTTGCTTGAGGGCGTCCGACCGCCATGACCTCCTGTGTTATGCAGATTGATCCAGAGCCCATGCCGATACGAAGAGCATCCGCGCCAGCGGCAATGAGTGAAGCGGCCTGCTCGCGGGTAACAACGTTGCCAGCGATAACTTCTAATGAAGGATACGTTGACTTTATCCACTGGATCATGTCGATCTGGAATATGGAGTTGCCTTGTGAAGAGTCGAGGACGACGATGTCCAATCCGGCATCGACTAGGAGAGCGAGGCGTTCGCGATCAGCCGGGCGTGTACCGACGGCAGCAGCAGCATACAGCTGTTTGCTGTCCGCTTTTTTAGAGGCGAGGGGATAGGACTGGTTTTTGAGAAGATCGGAACGCGCAAGGAGGGAGATGAGGTGACCATGAGAGTCGACGATAGGGAGCTTGCCCTTTTTAGAGTCCCGAAGAATGTCGTTGGCTTCACGGAGCGTTATGCCCTGTTGAGCAGTGACAAGGTCGGTGGTCATTACATCGCGGAGGGGGGTTTGGGGGTCGCGGAATTGGATGTCGCGTGCGGTCACAATGCCCACAAGTTTTCCTCCGAGGGAGCCGGTATCTGAATAAAACGACGTTAATCTACGGATCACGGATACACAGAGCAGGGTTCAGAGGTAACATAATAATATCCGCAGATCACACATTGTAAACGTGTTTACTCAGCAGAACGAAGGTTATGAAGATAAAGTCTCATCCTAATAGTAAGCGAGGTAGAAGAAGTACGAACCTGTGATGGGTATTCCGCAAAAGCCTAGCCTGGCTTTGATGTCGAGAACTTCATCGACTGTGTGTGAAGGCGAAAGAACAACAGGATCTGTGATAAAACCGTTCTCGTGCCTCTTGACGGCCCGGACCATGGCGGCTTGCGATTCGGGGGTCTGGTTGTGATGGATTACACCAATCCCTCCAAGGAGCTGAGTGACAGAGAGCGGTTGTGGGCACTGCGGAAATAATCATAAGGTAGGAGGCGAGTCCTTACCGCCATAGCAATGGCCATCTGATCCTCGGTGACAGTGTCCATGGGACTGCTCATGAAGGGCGTTTTGAGGACGACGCTGCGAGTGATGCGGCTCTCCGTGAGCACATCGGATGCGGGAAAGTCGATCTTTCCAGGAAGGAGGAGGAAATCATTGTAGGTTAGCCCACCGTGGACTTGCGAGTCCATGAGATCGGAGACAGACAAGCCATCCTTGCGGCTGTATGTTTTGAGATGGTCGAGAGCAGCAGAGGGATGAAGATATGTGTGTTGCTCTGGCATAATCGGGCAGATTGCCAACCTGCGCAAAAAAATTTCGATCGGTTATATACTTTGTTTGTTTGTAGCAACCAAATACTTGATCGCGATCGTGTTGGTCACGTGGACTCCTTTAATGCCAACCACGCAGACGCCACACCGAACGCCTCTCAAGCGCGTCTCCCAGGGCTCCCTCTTTGCCCTTTCTCGCTCAGGCGCGTTTCCAGACGCCCCGCATGGCCTTGGATTTCTTGAACCAGCAATGTCAGAATTTGTCGATGAGACGGAGACGCTCCAGGCCAATATCGAGAACATGAAGAACCTCAGCGATTCCCTCGCGACGTTCAACGAATCATTCGCCAGCTGGCTGTACATTATGAACATGAATGCTCTTACTACCGATTGGCCACAAGTGCGTCTGCGTAGTATGCCGAGTACACGGTGCTAATACGGTCCGTATGCGCTCTACATAGGCACCGACCGACGCCTCTTTTATCATGGCAAAACGCAGAGCGGGTTCGTCTAGTTATAATTTCTGGATTAAATCGATCTTATACTCTCATTTCTCAGAAAAAGACGCGTTGAATGCGATGGAGGCCCTGAAGACCAAGAAACGCGAGGCTGAAGCAGCTGCGGCGGATAGAACAACCATGACAGAAGTCACTGAAGCCGAGATGACATTTGCCGGAAATATCACTACAAATACTTCAGGGCAAACCTCTAAATCTGCCGCTGCACCTAAAAAGAAACCTGGGAAGCCAAAGTTAAGCGCAAAGGAGAAGAAGGAGCGAAGCGTGAGCCGTTCCGCACATGGCCTGCGATCGTTCATTAACTCTTGGTAGCTCGAGATCGAGAAGATTATTTCTTGCTTGCCTTTAGAATTCCGAGGAAGCGACCCAGTATGTGCTGTCGTCGTTTCAATCTACCATTATGTCCTCATTCAGCCTTAAAGAGTCTTCGCCGGAGTATGGAAAACGTCATCGAAGGACTCCTCAGCTCTGCATCTCGTGCAGTCAAGCGTAAGCACCCATTTTTGTCTGTTCACATGAAACTGACTGTAAGCCGCAGTAACCGACCTCATCACGCCGCCTGATCTCACTCAAGCTCGAGTTAACAAATGCTTGATCGCCTTGGTCAATCGAAAGGTTGTCCGTAAAGACAATAGCACTGTAAGTTGAGTTTTCGTTTTTGTGCGAGGATTAGATTTGACCATCTCAAAGGGGACTGTGCTTTATCACTGGCAAGGGATTCCATAATGCTGTTGTTTTAGCTCTGTATTTGTATCTTGAGGGTATCGTATCTCGATGGTAGCGATATCTGTATAATGCGTCTCTGATACCCCGTCTTATGTACGACCACGCTCAAGTACCTCCCACTTGTCGTTAGCCCACTCAACGATCGATCCCTCCTTCCAGTCCTCTACCTCCCGATTGTTGGGGAGATGTACGATGTGCCCATGTACGACACTCGTCGTTGAGTACCTGATCGACCATTTCCCGCCCAGCTTCTCCGCCTGCCAGGCCCAAAACACCCCATCTTTTGCCCGGCCCAGCGCAATCTCCCAACAACCCAGGCGTGCTCGCCATGTTGTTCCAGAGTCGTTCTCCAAGAAAAGCACCGTTTCGGCATCCTTTTCTTCTTCATCTAACCAGATCTCCTCAAACGGTGTTATCTTTCCGGTTTCGGGATTGATCATCTCCCCCTCTTCCAGTGTAGTTCCGTCAGGCAGGTTGGTATTGGTCCCGCTGTCTTCGACTTGGTCCTGTTTCAGCCAATCGTTGACTTCGATATGGGATGTGAGTTATATCGATAGGCAGGCAACACACCATTGTCCTTGAATCGATATCGTGTCTGAACCGAATCACATTCGGCGTGTCTGCAGCAAACATAGACCGTAAGAACTACATGCTATCCGAGAAGCATAGTATCAGTACGAAACCAGGATCTATGGACCGACATCCAGCAAAAGCCCAATCGATCTCTCTTGTGTCTTTGAAGAACCTTGTATCAAGGAAGACGCCCGTTCTGGCTCCTGTCAGCACAATGGTACTCGTTGGCTCGCTGGCCTTCTCAGGCAACCAACGTATCGACAACCGAAACGACCGATATGCAGCAGCGGACATGAAAGTGAAGCGCAGCGTGGATCATTCGTCAAAGATCATGTGCGTATATATGTGTGGAGTCAAGACTGCGATAACGTACAAGAGCGACGAGCACTGAGATGAGATGTATGATACGAGTAAGAAATTGAGGTGATATCAGCGAGGAAACGATATGTGCAAGTAGCGTAGAAAAGAAACAAAATTGGACAAGAAAAAAAAGGCGCAAGCGATATCAAACACATAGCACGTCCACGCATCTACTGCCAGTATCCCTGCTGCTGACCGCGATACTGGTAGAAGTTGCCATCATTGCCTCCCTGTGGGTAGCCAAGATGGGCTTGTGGTCCACCTTGGGGGTGATGCGCGCTCTGCTGGGGTGCACCTACACCGCCAGCACCTCCAGCACCACCAGCCCCTGCACCAAACCTAGCGGCTCCGCCATAAAATCCTTGTCCCTGAGGACCTTGTCCCCCTTGGCCTTGTCCTTGACTCTGGGCCTGGACCTGGCCTTGCTGCTGACCTGCACCTCGACCGGCGGCCACTCCTCCAACATCCTTCGGGGCATAAGGTTTGTACGAGGTCTCAGGCGATCCCGCACCCCTTGGACCACCAGCGTTCGACGCCTGCCCTCCAGCACCACCCGTGCCCTGGCTACCGAGACCCATGAATCCTTGCATTCCTTGGCCGGCACCTCCATAAAGCTGCTTGCCGTACTCGCCAGCGCCAACACCACCCTGTCCAAGGCCAAGCCCATGAGAGTGTTGCTGGGAGTGCTGGGAGTGCTGAGGATGTTGTGGATAGTCGTCGTAGGCTCCTCCTTGCGGGTACAGACCCTGGTTATAGGGATTGGCTTGCGGCTGAACGCTCACGCCGACGCCAGCACCGGGCTGCTTCGCGACAGGGCTAGGTGCGGATCCAGGCCCGGGGGCAGGCTGGTACATAGTAGGGTACTTGTATGGCTGGGGAACAGCGGCGTAGTTAGGGCCGTATCCGTAGAACTGCTGGCTTTGCGGATAAGTGTAGTAGGGATAGGGAGCGGGGTAACCCTGTTGGGGCGCCTGAGCCGGCTGCGGTTGTCCGCCAGCGTGCAGCGAGCCATGGGGCTGAGTTGCTTGTGCGCTGGAAGGTGGGATACCGCCAGACGCAGGAGGCTGCTGCTGAGTTCCCGGCAGACCCTTGACATCTTCGTGGCCGAGGACATTCCTGTTCCCGAATCCACTTTGCTGGTAAGTGTCATAGAAGCCCTGGTGTGCACATGAATTTTCGTCGTCCGACATAGTGCTGAATAACTTACGCGTTGATTATCACCATACCCATAGTCCTGCGCTCCAAAGCCACCGAGATGCGATGCTTGCTGATGCTGACCTTGAGCACCGAGCTGTCCAAACGAACCATAATGACTGTCTTGCGCCGGTCCAGCAGGGGGTGTGGGGGTGTGGAAATAAGGCGCAGCAGCCGCTGCTTCGCCACGTCCGAAATAGTTCGAATGTGTAGCATTTTGTTGCTGCTGGGATTGCGCCTGCTGCGAAGGATCGATGTGCGTGGGCAGGCCGTGTTGCGCGTATTGGTTGTGGGTCTGAGGGGCATGTTGGGGGTGTTGGTTTTGCTGCTGTTGGTGAAGTTGCTGTTGGTGGGCAGACGCTAGTGAGTGTTGCTGGGCCTGATGATGCTGGGCCTGGTGCTGGGCCTGTTGCTGCTGAGCATGTTGGGCTTGTTGATGCGATTGTTGAGCGAACTGTTGAATGGGAGAAGCGGCGGCAGCGGTATGAGGGGGTGCCTGCTGCATAGGCTGAGGTACAGATGCGGGGATAGAGTGGAGGGTTGCGTTGGGTTGAAGTGGGGGAGCCTGCGAGGTCGGAGGTTGAGCTTGCTGTTGGGAGAAGATGGTAGAGCCGAGGGAAGTAGATGCAGGCGCGGTGGAAGGTGGAGGCGGGGGTGGAAGGTCTTGCTGAACAGGTGCTTGTGCTTGAGCGACTGGGGGCGATGGAGGTTCTGGTGCGGCTGTTGGCGCTTCAGGCTCGGATCTAAATGACCGATTAATATCAAAGAAGATTCCGAGCAAGACAAAGAAAACACGCACGGGGTTGAATCCAGGAGACTCTCCCCTCCGAGACTCAGGCTGCCAAACTGCATTCCAACTTTTTCAATTCCAGTACCAAATGAACTCGGCATTACGACTGGCTGGTCGATATTTTTGTACCTAGCGCTGCTGCGGTGGGCACCAGCAGCAGGACGTCCGGAGAGTTTTGGAGATGGTGTGGCGGCAGCTGTTTGAGAGAGCACAGGGGTCGCGAGAGTCAGAAGAGGTGCTGGCTCTGATTTCGATGCAGGTAATTGCTGCTGCTTTTCGAGTTCGATAGAAACAGTCTCCAGGGTTGTCTCTACTTCCGCCTCATGCTGTTGTGGGGGCTGTACCTCAGCCTGCTCTACTGTGGAGCCTTCCACTTCTGCAGTCGATGTCCAAGCTTCCGGAACGGATGCAGTGGCCTTAGTCTGCAGTTCGTCGTCCCATGTTGGCGCCTGAGCAGTGGTAGGCTCTTCCCAGCTTTGAGGGTGAGACTCCGGTTCAGTTTCCGGAGCTGAGGGCTGGGGTACTGCAGAAGGGGGGGCGGGGTGAGAAGGCACAGCAGAAACGGGTGCGGGAGCAGGGGGAGGAGTCGGCTTCTCTTGGGGTCTGCAAATATATGAGCTAAAAGCGAAGAAGAAATAATACGAAACGTACCGCGCAATCTGCGCCCACGACAGCTTTGAAGTCGCAGGTTTCGAGACCGATTTGCTCGGAGGTACATTTGCTGAAGCAGACGATCCATTTGGTTCGGTGTCGCCACCCCACGTGGACGTTGTGCTGGCACCACCCCGAGAAGAGGGCGTTGATAAACCCGGTGCCGGAATATGAGAAGACGATGCCTCCGTCCAACCAACGGCCGGCACGACCCCGTTCTGGTGAGTGGTCGATTCTGGTACGACGGGCGTCGGCGCGTCAGCCGAGTCGGAGACGTCCTGATGGTCGGTCGAAGGAGTAGGGGTCCCATCTGCGTGAGCTGGTTTAGGGCTCCCGGCTCTGGGGCTTCGACCATTGACAGCACCGCCCCTCGGGGGGCCGCCACGGCCGCGGAGAGCAGCGCCGCCACGACCAGGTCCGCCTCTCCCACCTCTTCCACCCCTAGCTCCCCGAAAGTCTCCCCGAGGAGGGATTGACTCTTTGGAGCCCTGAGCAGAAGAGGGCGCTTTCTTGTCCTTTTTGCGAGAAACCGAACCCCACTGCTCGGCAACACCTAGTACAAAAGATGAAAAGAAAAATCGACAAAGAGGGTGGAAATGGGCATACCGTCGCTAATTCTGGTAGCTGCAAGCTCTACATCACCATGAACCTCGACAAGCAACGACTGCAGGTCTTTTGGAGACAAGAAAGATGAGACGCGCCTAAATTTAAGCATGTTCACGGCTCACCATCGTTTGACCAGCTTGGAAAGAGTTCTTGGAGTGTGCGAGCTTGTTGACGATACTTGGAGTTGTCAGCGGCTTCAGGGGGCTGTTGGGAACGGAGAGCGGATTTGTACTGGGACATGGTGGACGACGATGGAGATGGTGCTGAATGCAAAATATTTCCAACGTCAGAAGGGCGGGCCTTGAAATTATGCGTGGGAAAGTGCAAGCGGATAGCAATGCACTGCTAAGTCAATGCAGCTGTGGATATCATGTTCACCTCGGCGCTTCGACGCGCAGTATTTAACTAATGCCCCTGATACCTCCCGAATCCATCAGCTGAGTTTTATTGACCCCAGTCGCCATCCTAGCTGCCTCTTCAACGTTCCACCTCTACCATGGAGGCAACCCGGCCAGACTTCCCGTCTAGCTTGTCCCCTCAAGTTCTCAACTCCCCACCACGACCCGCCCGTACCCCTGTTCATAGCCCTCTCCTCAGCCCTGGTTCTCCGTCACCGCCGTCTTCTCGGCGAATACTGGTTGTCGTTACCGTCGATGCCGAGCGCTACACTCCAGTTGATTTAACTGATGTCCTTGACGAGGGAGCCGTAATTCGCCACCGTATACTCAACAAGGTACCGTCATCAGCCTATCATTGCACGTACTCTCATTCATGGTCTTAAATCCAGCTCAGTATCTGGGATGAGGACGACCAAGAGCGGTCACTTATCTACGAGACCCAGATCGGCGCTCTACCTATAGGCGAGCCCTTGACAGATCAAGTGTTGTCCGAAATGTGCCACGAACGTGGTGACAGCAGAGCTTCACTTGTCTTCATTGTTCAGCGCCCGCCACCACGAATTACAAACCCACAAACCTCCCAACATCCGGGCAACTCTGATGCCGCCAGAGACCTTACCAGCCCATCTACAGCCCAACGACAGCGAAACAGGTCGCACACCTCCAATGACCAGGTTTAATTGGCCTCTGTTATCCGTAATTATCAAGACCTAACCCAATGCATTCTAGCAATCGTTAGCACCTCCTACAGCAAATGGACACAGGCCAGAAGTCCTCAGTACACCGCCGCGTCGCACCCGTTCACCACATCGTACTACGCGTCCGACAGATATCTCGGTTGAGGGACATGGCAATGCCAATTTGGATGAGCGGCAGCCTCGGCGAGTGCGGCCTTTACCTGCAATACCTACACCAACCTCATCACCCAACTCGGGGAACTCGATGGGGCATGATCCATACCCACATATCCAAGCTGTTACCAATGAATTCGATGATCTGTATAACTATGCCCCTGTGCAGGCGACCTTGCAAGTAGTAGAACCCCACCGTGCTGATGGAGCTCAAATCAGTGAGGCCAGTCCTACTAATCCTTCTAATCGACCAGTGTCGCCAAAGCCCATGCTTCCTGACGGTCGAACTTCACCACGCCGTCCGGTTGGTAGTCATACCCCGTCCCCAGCTACTAATGTTCCTTCAAATAAGCCAGCGCTGCCAAGGCTCGCGCTGCCTAACAGCGAACCTTCAGCACGCGGTCCAATTGCTAGTCGTACTCCATCCCCAGCACCAAGTGAGCAGCATGGTATCTGCGCATGTCTTCACCTCACACCCTGTTCAAGCTCCTCTCAAATGGGTGCGAGGAAGGCTCATCGGAAAAGGAAAATATGGCCGTGTCTACATGGCTCTAGATCCTACGAAAGGAGAGATCATGGCCGTCAAGCAGATAGAGATTCCAGAAGATCGTCCGGGCTCACGATCACTTGTTGAGGCCCTCAAATTTGAAAGCGAACTTCTTCGCACACTGAGCCATGAGAATATCGTCAAGTACATCCACTTCGAGGAGATTGCGACACTCGCAAATATGTGTGTATCACTGCAGGCATCGCAATGCAAAATATCTTTTGAACATAATCCATTCATTTTCCGTAGCTTCATGGAATATGTCCCTGGCGGTACATTATCGAGCACCCTGAAGAAATTTAGGCCATTCTCGCAAAACATCACAAAATCATTTATTGCCCAGATCCTCAATTGCATATCTTCACACCCATAAGGTCCTTCACCGGGTCAGCCGATTTAATGATCCCTCATCCATGTGCCGTGTTAGCTGAAGCCTCACACTACTTTTAGGACCTCAAAGCTGATAACATTCTTGTTCAGACTGACGGGACATGCAAGATCTCTGACTTTCCCATCTCGAAGCATGCAGACAACGATGGACTGGTGTTTACCGCTCTTCAGGGCTCTCTATACTGGATGGCGCCTGAAGTCATCAATACGAGCAAGCAGGGTTATACCGCCAAAGTCGATATCTGGAGTCTCGGATGCCTCATTCTCGAAATGTGGACTGATGCCCGTCCATGGAAGGGTCTGGAGGCCGTAAGCGTAATGTTCAACGAACGTAGGCCAATCCTTCCATGCTGCTCCTTACCTTCGTAACCCAAAGGCCTACAGCTATACCAAGCAAAACAGCCACCGCCGTTGCCAGCAGATTTGTCTCTTACCGATGTCGCGCAAGACTTCTACAACAAGTGCTTTACCATGTGCGACGAGACTCTCTCACTGTTATACCGTGTAGCGCTTAACAATTCATCGTCGTAACGACAGGGATCCGATTGTGCGGCCCTCGGCAATTGAGCTTCAAGGCCATCCATACCTTGTGCTTCCTGTGAACTGGAGCTTCACCGGCTTCGAGGATGCAACCATTGACAGTCCCATCGCATCGGAAACAAGTCCAAGTCCAAAGTCGACTACCTCTATGTTGCAGCCAGACCCTACGGACAAGCCTTTGCCACAAACTTCTCTCGGCGGCTTCCTTCGATACTCGTCGGCAGTGGAGAAGCCTGCAGCGTGGCTAAACGCGAACCGATTAGATCTCATATATACTGTTCAAGCCAGGTTTCGACTTTTCGCACGGACGGAATGTACTGAATGGGCTAGCAGCTCCATATTGTTTCCGGTGAAGTTATATGTTCCCACTAGAAACCGTGGCTGATTTACAAACCACACAGCGCCTTACGATATTCACTTATGGGACCCTCGACGACGTGGCGGAGCTACAGGCTTGTGTCGCGACCTGGAAATCATGGGATACTCTCAAGTCCTTGTACTGCTTTAAAGAGATCAGTGACCAACTGCGCTCGTTCCACGCAGACATCGATGCTGTGGATGGGTTGAAGGAGATTGTAGCCCTCGATGTTGATGCTATCTGCGTCCGACTTTTCGAAGTCGTGAGTAGCGCAGAGCAGTACAAACGCGTTGTTGATCTTCGCGGGGACAAAGCTCAATCTATGCTTGATTTGTTCCAAATGGTACGTCATCTGCTTCGTATCTCCAATCATTGCCTGTGATACAAGTTCTATGACAGCTACTCGATCTTCCCCGTCTCGACACCATATTCAGAAGCCCGTTTATGAATGCATTACTCCGACTTTCCAGGAGATCAGGCCTTTATCCCAACCTCCTTCTACAAAATCAGGTGTCTCTGGATGGCGCTGATGCGGTTGCTGCTGGACAGTTCGGTGATGTATGGAAAGGGAAGTTTCAGAATCAGCAAGTTGCTGTCAAAGTCTTGAAGGTATACGTGACGTCTGATTTGACTGAACACTTCAAGGTTAGTCCTGTTCTACCATCCGCACACCTTGGCTAACACCTCCTTGAAGAAAGTCCTTCATGAGACACTGATATGGCGCCAGTTACGACACACCAACGTGCTTCCATTCCTTTGTCTACATCACGTCAACAACAATCAGACGAAGATTGGCCTGGTCTCGCCTTGGATGGACAATGGTAATGTTCAATCATTTTTGCGACGAGTCTCTGATGCGAATCGCGTCTCGCTGGTGAGTAACATCCGTTAGACACAGGACTCGAGACCTCAGATTATTTTAGGTCATAGATATCGCAGAAGGTCTGGAATACCTACACACAATGCAGCCAGCCATCGTTCATGGCGATCTCAAAGCTGTGAGAATGCGTATCTTGATTGCTTTCTTTCCTGCTAATTCATCCAAAGGTCAACATCTTGATCACAGACACACATCGCGCGTGTCTGGCTGATTTTGGACTATCGACAGCGTCCGACTCCCAGGCGCTGAGGCTTTCCTCCTTCTCTTCCAACCACACAGGCGGAACCCCACGATGGACAGCCCCGGAACTATTGGATGGGTCTCAAGCTACCAACAGCACGAAAAGCGATGTCTATGCTTTCGCATGTGTCTGCTACGAGGTGCTATCTTTGCGTACATCTCATAAAGTGTCCTGCTCATACGAAGCTGCAGATTTTCTCGGGAAATATTCCTTTCCATGACGTTAACAGTGACTATCCAGTAATTCTAAAAGTGATGAAAGGCCAAAGGCCTCCTCGGCCCTTGCAATGCCAACCCTGGAAAACTCTTTGCGCGCCCCTGGGGTTGGACGACAGTCTTTGGGATGTCATCCAGCGTTGCTGGGGGATGGATCCAGAAAAACGCCCTAGCATGTCCGATGCGCTAAACAGCCTACCGCCACGGGCTGACCCACCCCAGCCTGAGGCGGGGCAGTATCTCCGCCCGCTCGATGATGCACAACGCTTGGAGCTCATAACTTGGGCTGGTAGCGTCTCATAATTCCCGGACGGCGTTTTGCAGCACCACGAGCGGATTATTCGCATGTGACGATTCATGGCTTTTACGTCCCCAAGCCAAGGTACTTCTCACAATCTCAAATTTGGACACAATCGAGAACTACCAGTGGGGATCGCCCCTTCCTTTAGGTACATACTCGGCTGCTGCATGGCGACCGAAAGAGCATCCGGAATTAAGCCATTCGTCCGGCAGGAGGTGGATTTGGGCTAACAAAAGAGAGCTCCTAGCATAACGATACTAGACTGAGGCCGTACATTTCTTGAAGACAATCCCATACATATAAATTGGATATATGGTACACTACCAGCCGTAGCGAGGGCATCCGTCCGTGTAATAATGATACGAAAATCCGATCCCTACGCCGTCCATACAAAAACAGACAACAAGAAGAACTGAAAACATTCAAAATAACATCACGCTCCCTTGATAATCGACGCTGCAATTTCACCGATTGCATAGGCCGCGGGCTAATAAAAGAAGGCTATCAATTGGATGCCATGGCATAGATGGCAGAACCCTGACCTGAGTATGTGCCGACAACAGTACCGGCATTATGGAGACGTCAACGACGCGAATGTTCTTTGTGCTATGGGTATCATTTATGTTAGCAGAGTAACCCACGCTCCTCATAACAAATTAGTGACATACCCGTAGACTTTCAGATTGGGATCGACGACTCCGTTTTTTGACCTGGGAAGCAGCGAAGCGGTGCCAACAGAGTGATACTAAGGGGGCATATCAATTAAATTACGACCGCATACAACAGTGAGACTTACCCCAGCATTAATGTGATCCTTAACAAACTGGGGAGACACACGCATATCTGTCAGAACAAGCACTTAACCATTTTGTCAATCACATTCACCTTTTTCCATTCTGCATCCGTGGATACGTTGGCAGCTGAAAAGACAGGCGTCGGCCCACACCCCCATCAGACAAAAACATAGCAACTCACCTGTCGGGAAAACTTCTTCCTCAAAGATCTCCTGGAACGCTGGTGTTTGGAAGAACTTCCGTGCGTACGCAGTCGCCTTCGACATGAACCATAGATCCCACTCAGATTCCAACAGGTTAGGATTGATCACTGGGTGATCATTGATCGACGTCGAGCTGATGTGCTTCAGAAAGCCAAGGGATAACCATCAGTGATCTTCGCCTAAAAAACTTTTTCCTTTCCCTTACAATGCTACCACGAGATAGAGGATGTAGTTGGGTGGTAGCCATCGAGACGTAGCTCCTATTGGCTTCCTTTTCAGGTCCACTGGAGAAGGAGTTGAACTAAGGGGAGAGTGACAGAAGGCATCAGCCAGTCAGGCGGTGGCCGACAAACTAAATTGGCTCACCAAAAGGTATTCGATTTGAGGAACATCGAACACTTGATTCTTGATTCCTTCGTAAATGTCCTTCTGGATTGTCGGGGGCTTTGTCTCAAGGAGTTGTTTGGCTATGGCAATTTCAGACGAGTTCAGAATCTTGTTGGCAGGTGCCATGTTCAAGACACTGTTTGCGAAGGACTGCAAGCACGTCAGAACTCAAACTAAACAAGGTTGGCAAGAACATACGAGCCAGCCTTGTCCACCTTGCTTGTACAACTCTTCTTGCTGGTGTAGTCGAGATCAATTGAGGCTTATAAAAAGGTGAATTTTTTTGACACGTACCTGAGCCTTTAGGACAGGGTCGTAGTCGAACGCGTCGAAAGAGAGATACGGCTTCTTGAGCTTGTAGGTCATGATTGTAATAGTGCTATCCAGCGGGGTCAGCACCATGCCTCATTTAGGAATCGAAGATGACTCACTGGTCTTCGTAGTTTGCGCCGACGCCAGGAAGATCGACTTTGACGTCAATTCCAAGGGGACTGAGAACATTCCTATCACCGATACCAGAGAGCTCGAGTAATTGAGGTGTACGGATGGTTCCAGTGGACAGGATCACCTCGCCTGTTGAAGCCTTTGCCTTGGCAAATTGAAGGGTGCCGTCAGGGAAACTAACCTGGACGCCGGATGCCGTAACCTGGGTGGTGCTAGTGGCAGAGACGTTGAGTTTGGTCACGAATGCACCATTGTACATGACGACTAGATTGCTTCGTGAAAGGACGGGGTCGACTGTAAACATTATCAGTCGGAAACACATTCAGAATGATCACGAATACGTACGGTATGCGAATTCGGAGGTTTCTCGTACGGCCACTTTGGTTTGCGATGAGAGGCTATAAAATATGCCGCGGTTATCACCGCTATAGGGGTCCCCGTTGAACTTGTGTCCAAGCTGGACAGAAGCATCGATAAACTTCTGGTGTTGACTACGAAGTCGTGTTAGAGATCAATCAAGCTCCCTATAATCAGTGACTCACAGAGGAAGGAAGTTAGGGAATGAGACCTCGACCGGTCCAGTTGAACCGAGAGAACTTGGTTTAATGACAAAGCCAAACTCGTCGACGAGGCCTTGCGACGGCTTGTTCAGGGCTTCAGCCTAGAAGACACAGGTCAGGGAGACTCAGAGAGACGACCGGGTGAACCTGTAGAATGCCGTACCTTGTTCATAGCCGCATAAAAACGGTCCCAGTTCCATCCTGGATTACCCAAATCTTCAATAGCGTCATACTCTTCTTTAGGACCCCGGACCCAGACAAGGCCATTGACAGCGCTACCGCCTCCGAGGATCTGTATGAAGCTCCAGCGATGAAAGCATCTGGATGCGTTTGCTTGACGTACCTTCCCAGATGATAAATTGACAGTCTGGTTCGCCGCGTGCGTCTGGGGAGCGGTCTGTGGTGGAGATGATATAGACGAAGCATAGTATACACGAGGAGTGAACATACGTTGTAGAGCCAATCAATATCAGTGGCTATGAAAGAGAAGGAGTTCTGGGGAATGGTGACGAGAGTGCTGTTGTTGGTGATATTGAGAAGGTGCAGAAGGATAACGCGTCATTGAACTCACTCATTCACTCCCGACCTTCCAGCCTCGAGGACGAGGATTTTCTTAGTGGAGTCATCAGACAGGCGACGCGCAACTGTCAGGCCAGCTGTCCCTCCTCCTACCACGATCTATGCAATAGGAGAATGGTTAGACGCGCTTCCAGATGCTTCGCGACTGGGACGTACATAACTGAACACGACAGGGTTAGCTCAAAAACAGAAAACGCGGGAAGTGGGCTCACTCAAAGTTGGTGGACTGCAGGACAGATTTCCCAGTAGCACAAGCAGCTTTGAGGTCGATGAGGGTGCTCTGCGCGATGCCTGACAAGGCGAGGGTGATGGAGAGCTTCCCAAGCATTTGGTCCAAATGGCGATGAGGGGGCTTGGCCAACTGGTAGCGACTTCAGAGACCTGGTCACGGTTATTATACCTCTGAACACAGGGCCAGTGTTGGATGTTATACACAAGTTCTGACGGTACCTGTTGTAGGTGAATACATATAGTAACCAGCCCAACCCTGGCGTCCTGGGTGGCGTGTGCCGTGCTTCCGTACAGGTCGCATGTGGGTATGGCCGAGCACTCGCGTGGTTGCTATAAACGGCTAAGCACCATGTTGATGATATATCAATGCAGACTCCAGAGCGGGAAATGGTCTTGAGCGGCCTGGGGGAGGGGAGACCTAGCCTTGGATATGCTTCTCGCGACTATCGGGCCCCGAGGGCTGATGGAGGTTGTCATTTGCGTGTTTTCCAGGAACAGGCTCAGTTGAAGTGGGCGTGAATGGTTCTGCCGTGCGATAAGATAAGATGAGTTGGACGTGTAACCCTAACCTGATCTGCTTACGTCAGCTGCCACGTCTGGAAAAGAGTGAGGTGGCGATCGAGCGTTGACTTATTCTCCACTACCACTTGTTTCTCGTCCCCCACCATGAGCGGATGTCTGTCTTTCTCTATGCTTTCTCGTGTTCTATTTGCTGACCTCCTCTCCAGTTCGGTTTCTGAATCTCGTCCGTCCGTTCCTTCCCATCCTCCCCGAGGTCTCGTCACCGGATCGCAAGGTAAAATAGAACATATCCTACTTTACTTTTCGATTCTCAAGCACCACCCCAGGTTCCCTTCAACCAAAAAATACTCTGGACGGCCGTAACCCTGCTCATTTTCCTCGTATGTTCCCAAGTTCCCCTGTACGGCATCATGTCGTCCGACTCGTCCGACCCGCTCTACTGGATGCGAGTCATCTTGGCCTCGAATCGCGGTACTCTCATGGAACTCGGTATCACACCCATCGTCACCTCCGGAATGATTATGCAACTTCTCGCTGGCGCTAACCTGATTGACGTCGACTTTGCGTTAAAGGAGGATCGCGCTCTTTTCAGCGGCGGGCAGAAACGTGAGTGCTTCTCACCTAGTCCATTTCGCGAAGTCTTGGTATTGGATTGCATTGGACTCGAATAAACGTGAACGGCGCGCAGTAATGCCATGTTGCATAGGCGCGTTGTCGTAACCCCATTCACATTTTCGTCATACTGCAGACTATTTTTACTTTGATTACTGACGAACGTCTTTCCATGATTCAGTCTTTGCTCTTATCATCTCGCTCGGTCAGGCCACCGTCTATGTCCTCACTGGACTCTACGGTCAACCCAGCGACCTCGGCGCAGGTGTCTGCCTTCTGCTCATCATCCAGCTAGTCGTCGCCGCTCTCATCGTTATCCTCCTCGACGAGCTTCTCCAAAAGGGCTACGGTCTTGGCTCCGGTATCAACCTCTTCATTGCGACCAACATCTGCGAGTCCATCGTTTGGAAGGCATTCTCCCCCACCACCGTCAACACCGGCCGTGGCCCCGAGTTCGAAGGCGCCCTCGTTGCTCTCTTCCACCTCCTTTTCACCTGGAACGACAAGGGCCGCGCCCTCCGTGAGGCCTTTTGGCGTGACCGTCTCCCCAACGTCATGAATCTCATCGCCACCATTGTTATCTTTGCCGTTGTCATCTACCTCCAGGGCTTCCGTGTCGAGATCCCCGTCAAGAGCAACAAATTCCGCGGCCAACGTGGTTCTTACCCCATCAAGCTCTTCTACACTTCGAACATGCCCATCATGCTGGAGTCCGCCTTAACCTCGAACGTCTTCATTGTTTCGCAGATGCTCGCCACCCGTTTCCCGTCAAACTTCTTCGTCAAGCTTCTTGGCGTCTGGGAGGTGTGTTTTCTTTTTTTTCTCTCGATATAAGTCTTTGCTCATTGCCCGTCAGCCGATGGATGACTCTCCTCAACTGGTCGCCAAGTCAGGCATTGCCTACTACATCTCCCCCCCTCACACAATGAAGGAGGCGATCCTCGACCCTATTCATACCGCTGTCTACATCACATTCATGCTCTCCGCCTGCGCCCTTTTCTCCAAGACCTGGATTGAAGTCTCTGGTTCCGGCCCTCGGGACGTTGCCAAGCAACTTAAGGATCAGCAGATGGTGCGTCTCTCATCTGTCCCTTAGCTGCGATGACTGACGTTGCAATACTACAGGTCATGGCTGGCCACCGTGAAGGTTCCATGTACAAGGAGCTGAAGCGTATCATTCCCACCGCTGCCGCTTTTGGTGGTGCCATCCTCGGTCTTTTGTCCGTCGCCGCCGATCTCATGGGAGCCATCGGCAGTGGAACCGGTATCCTCATGGCCGTTACTATTATTTACAGCTGTGCGTATATTTGATTCCGTTCTGCTTGTTTCCATTGGCTGATCCCGCTTTCTTGCTCATCAGACTGGGAGATTGGTATGAGGGTGAGTGCCTTTTCTGTGTTCCCGTGTTTGAATATATGGCTGACGGTATATCTTACTTCTAGGAATCTGGTGGTCCGGAAATGGCCGCGTTTGGTGACTTGATGTAAAATCTCTACCCGTTGTCCTATCAATAGATGAGTACATCGAGCGCAATGGGATGAAATTTGGAGAACGTCAACGTGCCCGTGAGGTCCCGCGGGC
Organism: Lyophyllum atratum; assembly: GCA_014905825.1. Taxonomy (NCBI): domain Eukaryota; kingdom Fungi; phylum Basidiomycota; class Agaricomycetes; order Agaricales; family Lyophyllaceae; genus Lyophyllum; species Lyophyllum atratum. The sequence continues at coordinate 162,670 of JACGCN010000017.1, forward strand.
GTGATTACTGACGGAAGGGGGGTGGTCGGTTATTGGAGGGAGGAGAAAAAAACGAAGAGGAGGTTCAGCATGCTGGGCTCTTCGATGTGTTTCCTACTTATCACCGCCGCTCATGTAATTCATTTTATTTGGTTTCATGCCGATCCATCGTTGAGGGTGAGCTATTGAGTATCATGGTAATGGGAATGGTTAATCGGTTCCTGTATTTCCTTGCCCATGGGGCCCTTGAAATACTGCCAAGGCTAAATAAGACGTTTTCGACGACGAGCCTTGGGATGAGCCTTAGACTTCAGTGCATGTGTCCGGATTGTGCCACCGTCGTGACGAACGATGAATTCAGCTCAGCAACAGGAGCAGTGATACAGTACACTGGTAGTTATAAGTCATCATACATACATCGCCTCACCTACACATGGGAGTTCAGAAGCTTTAATTCTTCTTTTTCCGAATTTGCTTTTTTCCCGCCGGTTTGCTCAGTTCCATCCTGTCCTCCAGCGTTCGAATCTTCATCGTTCGAAGTCTGGGATCTTCCTCGCTTCGAGAGAGACATGATCTCATCAAGGAAGTCGTCCAGGGACTGGTCATTGATTTGGCCGGGAGTGACGTCTGCATTTCGGTTTGCGAGTCTGTCGGCTGCACGCTTTCCCCGGCGGCGTGATTCTTTGGCGAGTTGGTCAACGAGTTGGTCGACCGACTCGATGGTGGGACTAGGGGTGTCGGGAGTGGGTTCGAGAGGGAAGTCATCGTCGATGCCCGCCGCTGCCAACGCGAGAGCGCGTTCGCGATAGAGACGTTCACGCGACCAAGGTACCATCACGGGCTGCTTGGACCGAGAAGGAATGCTGCTCATTTTTGCGAGGAAAATTCAAGGCTCTGGAGACTGTTAGAGTGAGAAGAAGTTCTCCTCGTGAAATGCATAACATGGAACTTTACCTAGAAGAGGGAGGAAGTTAAGAAGAGATCCCTGAGGATGTCTCAAACTACGTTCACCCTCTTTTAAGTAAGTTGAAGTCTCAGATAGCACTTCCAGACCGGCCCACGTGTGATATCGCAAAGCCTGAAAACGCGCGTCGCGTTCGCATGTGAATGTTCTGCTATACCAGAGCACGGGACACAGAAATTACCAGAGAACGTTCAACTCATAAGTATGAAGATTCGATGTTAGGACACCTCGAGCTCAAGCTTCAGAGTGCGCGGAAACGACGCTTGAAAACCCTGCCTCACATGTTCGCGTTCTGTGGCGCGACTCGGACTCGGACTTATCCGAAAGTGGTGTGTGGCGCCAAACCTGCTCCAGTTCAACCAACATGGCCCCTGATTCCACTCCTCCAAATGTCGGAAGCAGAGGCGTATCTGGCATCTTGCGCTCCTCATATGCTCTCGAAACGGTAAATGAGATACATGCCACTTTTTAGCGCCGTCTGACAAAGGTCGGAATCTGGTTGGAAGCCGAGCGGCTGTAAGCGCCTCCTATGGCACCTACCTGCAGTGGTCCGTCAAGATCAGCTGATTCCTTTGGCTGCGTTTCATGTCGGCGCCGCCGCCCGTGTTTTGAAGGAATCAGAGTTGAGTAGATGATGAAACGTTTGTAGGTAATAACTGTATACGCACAACTACCATACCCACTCAACCGTCCACAGTGCACACATACTCATTAGGGGCGGTGGATACACACTCAACACGACAAAGCAAGAATAGTAGGAAATGGAAACCACGGAATGTCCCTCTGCTAGTCCTTGTTGAGAATCGTTCGAAGTTAGATTGTGACATTAGCAGGTCGCGCGGCATATGGATAGGATACCGAAGCGGTGAATCCTTTTCCATCAACCCGGCAACTTGCCTAAGTCCTTCAAGAAGCAGGTTCTCGGCGACTAAACCACTGCGACCCCCGACCTCCCTGGCCATGGCGCTCCGGCCACTCCACCTGCCACAGCGCTGAAAAAAACGACTTCTTCGCTCCGCGACCTCGGACTCTGTCGAATCCGGTGCGGCGGACATGGACGCGCTTTGGCCGTCATCATGTAAGAGGACAATGCGCCAGGTAGCCCTGCACCTCGCCGCACTTGCCGAGGAGGCACAAGCCCTGTACCTGATCCTATCGCCCCTCGATCGAAGGAGCGCCCCCCTGGCGGCCTCGCCCGCATTACCATGAACATCGCAACATTGGGGGACATCATGATGAGTTTCCGGGCTGACGTGACCGGTGTTGCGTCCGCCCAAGTCAACGATATGTGGCGCTTAACAGGTAACGTCTCAAGTGCTCGGGCGTCTATGGAATACTAGTGCCTCAGCATCGCATCCCTCACTCTTGGGTCTTGTCCACCGACATCGCCGTACAGGGCGAGGAGACACAAGCGGTTGGAGAAGAGTTGGCTACCGGGTAGAGAGACACCGCACGCCTCGAGGCCAAGCCGACTGGGCTGCGCTTCCCGGTCGTCAAGCCCACCCCCAGACGTCTTCCCTCGTGTAGCCCCTTCCCCCTCTTAATCGGGCGCGGCTCAAGCCCGCTCCAGCGGTCCATTTTGACACGGCGATGCAAGTACCCACTACTGGGCTACAAAGTATCAAGCGGGCTGGTTGGCCGCTGCAAGGTCCTCCCGCGGAGCGTCTCTAAATCGACGAGGATCTCAAGCCAGCCTTCCATAAGCACTCCTGTGCTGTCTCGCTCGACACGATAGGTTGGTGATACTTCGGCGGTCGCACAACGCCCCAGGGACTGCATCGGTCGGTCCTACGTGCTGTATATCCACGGCATTTTTGGGTACCACCTGGCGCTACTTGACTAAATTCCTCGACGATGGCCACCCTCGCCCCTATGCGCGGGATTCGATTTCCGCCACCCCCTTGCTCGGCATTCCTTCACGCGGCTAGACATCGCAAACCCTGGGGGGCGAATGAATCGAGTCAGCTTCTACGCGTTGCATATTTGATCATACATTGGACTGTGGCTGGTGTTCTCTCTGTTCTATCAAATCATTTCTCTGTGGACTGAAGTTACGTCGGTGCAAATCTAGACAAGCGAGTAAAACAGCAGGTCAACATGCCGCGAGTGTAGTGAAATTTGAACGCGTGCGGATCATGCTGCAAAAATACCACTGAGCGCCTACCAGCAGAACCGTTTAGAATTCTAAAATAGAAATAACAATGCTGCGTTTTCCATTTCCTACATTCATCAATTGAATACAACAAACAGATATGAAGTCGGACTATGGCGAGCGGGGTAGGCTCAAAACCAATATGTAACACGAGGGAGGAAGATGCTGGGTGACTCGGATAGGCTGATGATGGGAAAAGGCGATAACTATAACCACATACACAGGTAGCACCGGATAAAGAATACAAAAAGCCTGAACAAAAACGGCGATATCGTTAGATCAAGATGCAATGACGGGTACGAGGGCGCTCACCCATGAACAAGAGACCCTCTAACTGCCCTTAGGCGCCTCCTTGCATGAAATGGCCTAGAAAGTGAAAATAAGCGAATGGAAAGGAGGTTGGATGTAAAGTAGCGTACCTGCTCCTCGTTCATAGCGCTGATGATGGTGACAAGGAGATCCTTGCCCTCCTCGAATCCAGTCTGGATTTCCTTGCCAAGGTCGCCCTCAGGCACCTTGACATCATCCTTGGAGACACCGTCGGCGTTCATGAGATTGAGGAAACCGTCATCGATGTTGACCTTACAGCTGCGTCAGATTGAGATCCAGGCTGATCAGGTTGCACTCACGAGCTGGTATTCGTTACGCCTGACATTGGGGACATCCATGTTGTGGGTAGAAGGAGAGATATCTTCCTGTAAAGTCGTGAGAAGGGCTGTATCGCGGCCTGATTGCAATGAAACTCACCATTTTTTTGCCAGTGAAAATCTGATCAGGGCATGATCAGCGTCCAGATCGCCATAATCGCGAGTAAATGGAGATAACTCACGTCGATGGCAACAAGATGGACCTTGGCGTGACCGTGCTTGCCGGTCTTGGAGGTAGACATGTCGACGATTTTGCAAGGGCGGCCTAGACCACGCGTGTGAGCTCTAAAAAAGGCTCAGCCTCACAGAACACTCACCCTTGATGACTACGTGACCGTTTTTGCGGAGTGCAGAGCACTGCATGGGGAAGGTCAAAGACGCTCCTGCGGACGCCTGGACATGGTGAGCGATGAGAAATAGGATCGATAAAATAGATAACAAGCGGCAGGACTTACAGACTCGATGGCCTGGTTGTGCTGCTCATCGTCGGACATTTTTGCGGTGAATGTGGGTGGGGTAGGATGGAAAAGAGTGAAGATCTAAGACAAGCTGGATATCGTAGTCCAGATGGTAGACGAGAGCTATAAAGATTCCAAAATTTTCGGCCCTCATCTGTTCAAACTCCGATAGATTAGATAAGCACTGTCGCATCCGTTGCTGGGGCAAGCGCCAAGGCGGTCACACTCTTCGGATTAACCTCGAGTGCAACAGCTATGCATCCCTTTTCAGGAACACAGATATGCCCCAGGTGCTCCAAGACCGTCTATGCCGCCGAGCAGGCAAGTCCTGGCATATCTTCTGGGCCAGTGTGCTAACGATAGATGACCTCATCAGGTAATGGGTCCAGGGAGGAAGGTATGTGATCCGAGTTATCTCTCTGACTCGCCAAACTCACGCTCTTTCCAAGCTATACCATAAGGTACGCAAGATGATTCTGCGGAAATTCTGGTAGACTCACCCGCCGTTGCTAGCCATGTCTGGCATGTACTATTTGCAACAAGAGACTGGATTCGTACACCCTACTGGAGCATGATCAGAAGGTTAGCATGTTAAACGTTTCGATCATTAATACTTCTAATCTCAGAAATTCAGCCTTACTGGTATTCACCCTTCCAAAATTACCAGACCAAAACTAAGCCTTACGAGTAGTAAATCATGTCATGTGAAGAACTTTGGGACCCGCGACCTAAGACAGGCAAATCTCCCTCACCGCGATGTGACTCCTCCATCCGACAGCCTGCAGTCTAGTCCACCCCGCCGCAATATACTATCTACTCCACCGCGCGTCGCGTCACCTCTGCGCGACTTCGACGATGGCAAGGGCGATCCATGGCTACGTCCAAACACGACAACTATCACGAGCCCCATCTCTTCATCCTTCCCTCGCGTGAACACTTACATTGACGCCAGTAAGGGACTAGCGCCGGAAGACCAATCCGACAGTGACGCGGAAGAGGAAAGGGACACGGTTGATCAGTGGACCTCCTCGCCGACGCGTTTTCCCGCGTCTCAGACCCCAGGGGGAACCCCCACATCGACGTGGACACCATCAAATACGGGGAGGCCAGGATTCGGTGGTATACCGCGCACGGTGCCTTTAACGCCTACCCGTAGCGGCACATATGGGGCCAGCCCCGCGCGTCCTGGTCATCTCACCAGTAACAGCCTAGGCGGCACACCTTCACAAGGTGGGCAGGCTACTGACGGTCGGCCCATTATGCAAACAGCTACTGGGACGAGATATGGCGTTGCGCTAGGAGGAACGATGCCTATCCAATTCATAGGCAGCGCGGGATCTCCAAGAAAATGGGGTGCAACAAGCACGACTCCAAGCTGTCCACGCTGTGGGAAGAGTGTGTACTTTGCGGAGCAGGTATATACGTTCTATCAGTTATTCTTCTTACCTGGGTGACTATAATCTGGGTTCCACAGGTGAAAGCAGTGGGCAAAACCTATCACAAGGGTTGCCTGAGGTGTACAGAGTGTAATACCCTTTTGGACTCTAGTCGGCTGCGCGATCATGACGGTGAACCGCTCTGTATGAGATGTTACGGCAAGGTGAGCTGGGGTTTGGTTTGATTCCCGCTGTGGTGTCTAGTGCTGATTGGAGTACCACTAGCTTCATGGTCCACAAGGAGGCGGATACGCGCTTTTGGGCAAGGCCGGAGGTTGATTCTTGTACTGAACAGGCGCCTTGTGGTGTGCGTACACCACCCAACTTTATCATTATCAGTTTAAATGCTTTTATTTTCTTCCATGTTTTGTTTAACGAGGTCTCGATCATTATCATACTAAACAAATAGTTTTGTGAATCTATACCAAGCACTTGATCATGTCAAGCAGATATCACTAAAAGGCCTTCAGAGACGCGCCATTCAGAAGTCGCGCCGTCTACGTTCAAGTCACGTTGCCGTTTTAGGGTGAGGGTGTTGTTCGGCTCGGATGCGGTTTGTTCATGGAGGCTCGCGGACGCCTTCGATGCTGCTGTGGCCACTATTTCGGCATCTGACAGACCAAGATTGACGTCAAGCACTGGGCAGTCGGGGATATGGAGGACGAATCGGCGGGCTTCGATGTCAAGAGTCGCTTGTTCTATCAGAGCGCGGGGCTGGATGGAGCAAGATGAGTGTTACGTTCAGAAGGCTAGGGGGTGCTGAAGACGGTGAAGTAGAGTGACGTACAAGGGTAGGTACTGAAATCTTTATCTGTATTTCCGAATCTTCTTTGGACCACGACCATGTGGGACGTAGTTGTTGACTCTTGTTGGCGCTGAGGATGGGCGATGTCGTCGTTGGGGAGGAGGCGGCCTTCAAGATCCCCTTAGGCTTAAAATCAGATGAAGTAGCCGGTGTCACTTCCTGTATGAGAGATTTCTTTGGAGTTGGCGATCCCACTGTCGCTTTTGAGTCCGAAGTCTCGGCTATTAGAAACGAGGGGATGAAGACGGTACGGGGTGACAGCTTTCCCTTCGACGCGATGTTAGGTGTCCCGATTTGGCGCGACAGGGTTAGAGAAGTCTGTGCTTCAATGCGTTGGAGAGCTAATTCTGTGCTCGGGTTCATTCAATGCCGGTCGTATATGTAAAACGACAGCGAGAATTGTGGACTGACCTACAATGAAAAGCTTGAATTCAGGATCGGTGAGAGTTCTCGATTTGACTGACGTGTTGTAAATGCAATCAAAAACGAGCGAAGGCTTCCCAGCTGGTGTGATGTGATGGGTGTATCAATATCTCGTGGACGGGACACAGAATCAGAAAAGAGAGATACAGATCAAGGAGCCACCACAGGTGTTCACACAAGAGATGGACACCATTCGCCATTACAGTCGCAGTGATCGGAATGGACCGACAGAGAACAAGACATGGATGCACGTGTGGGAACAACGTTCGAGGCCCCAGTGGATGCAGCAAACGGCTCGTTTATCGGGGGGTCGGGAAACAAGAAACATACCTTTGTCCTTATCTTGCCTGCCGTCTGATACTACGACAGGGACATACCAGCCATCTGGGTTGCGCTCATCAACATCTTCGCCCTGCATGGCGCGCTGGATCACCTCCTCGCTTCCTGGGGGCGGTGGGGGGACATTGGGATCCCAGGCTATATTTACGAAAACTTTGAAGCCGGCGGGGATGGGGACTGCGCTTTGCACGGGTTCAAGGACATTCTTGGGCTGTGGCTGGCTGCCTTTGCTCAGAGTGAATACTGTAGGCTGTAATGTAGATGTTTTGACACAGAAACCGGCGACTGGCTTGAGTGAAATCGGGGTCTTGGACATTGTGTGTAGTACTTGGTACAACGGGCAGTGAGCACCTCCGACTCGGCAGAATTTGTCGATGTCACGTGACCCCACTTGACTCGATCGATCGTGTACCGATTTGGATGGAGGTCCACGATTTTACAAAAGTTGCTACTGGTTCCTCCATCTTCTCACCTCCGTTCATCTCGCCAGCGGTTACCAGCCAACTCCATACCCCTAGTGGACTCCAGCTCGGCGATACGTCAATATCGAGGTACAGCTGGCTCGTAGACCGATTTGTTCCATACGGCCCTGATCATTTACCAGACTGACTCGATACATCTTGCAAACGTGATAGAATTTTTTAAAAATGACTTCGAATCAGCACCCTATAAAGCCTGCTGCATCTAACGCCTTCAGATTTCGTAACTACCCCTCCCCCCTTCCCTCCTTATTAGGTTCCCCTCCGCTTAACACGCTCATTCACCAGCCGTGCCCGACGAAGAGGAAATGTACAACGTCTCTCCATTCCCCGACTTTGACGACGCCGAGAAGGTCCAACAATACATCCAAGACAGGCGTGTCATTGGGGTATGCCTCCGTTGTACCACGTAATTAAAATTTCCGCTGACCCTCGTCCCCAGTACGATCCCCTGGTCCAACCGGCGCTTCTTCGGCACGAAATCGTGTCCACTGCCAACTCACAGAAGACCATTGCTTCGGCCCGCTACAATGCCGCAAGAATTCTCGCTGGACACGATGACCGCGTCCTTGTTGTTGTTGGTCCCTGTTCCATCCATTCACCGGAACAGGCAATGGAATACGCAAACCTGCTCAAGTCTAAACTGGCCTCATGGCCCAACCTTCTGATCATCATGCGCGCATACTTGTAAGTCTGTTTAAGCCCGATATATTGTCGCGAACTTACTAATATCTATCTTTCCCAAGTGAGGTAGCAATACATGTTCACAGCGTTAAGATCGGTAATCTGATTAGATTTGCAGAAACCGCGAACAACTGTCGGCTGGAAAGGTCTCATCAACGATCCTGATATCGACGGGTCTTTCAAGATTAATAAAGGCCTACGCATCTCAAGACAGCTGCTGTGTGATCTAACAGACTTGGGCATTCCTGTCGGCTCAGAGCTTCTCGACACCATCTCGCCACAGTACATCGCCGATTGTACGTACATCTCGCATCGGCCGTTCACGCGTCCCCTTACATATGATTTGAATTGACAGTGATGTCTTGGGGAGCCATTGGCGCTCGGACAACAGAGTCCCAACTTCATCGCGAGCTTGCATCAGGCATCTCCTTCCCCATCGGTTTCAAGAATGGCACTGATGGAAGGTATGTCTTTGACCGCTATGCAAATATCTGTCCGTGATCTGAACTTTTTTTTTCTCTGTCTAGCGTGTCAGTGGCGATTGATGCCATGGGGTCTGCGTCGAATCCCCACGCGTTCATGGGTGTGACAGAACAAGGCCTCGCAGCCATCGTGAAGACACGCGGCAACAAAGATGTGCACGTCATTCTGCGCGGTGGCACGAAAGGTCCCAACTACGCAAGTGAACATGTCAAGGACGCCGCCAAAACGATCACAAAGAAACGCGAATGGGCCAGCATCATGGTGGACTGCAGCCGTAAGTTTTAGCCACCGGAACCTTGTGCGCATCACTAACACAGATGCATGATAGACGGAAACTCGCAAAAGAACCATAACAATCAACCTCGGGTCGTTGATGACATCTGCGCCCAGCTCGAGGCGGGCGACAGAAACATTACTGGCGTCATGATTGAGTCGCACATCAATGAGGGGAGGCAGGACGTGCCCGCGGAGGGACCGCAGGGTCTGAAACATGGTGTAAGCATCACTGACGCATGTGTGGACTGGGAGCGAACAGTAGCGATGCTTGACAAGCTGAATGAGGTGAGGAACGTGCCATTCGAGATATATCCAACGTTTCTGATTCTCTCCTTTCCCAGGCTGTCCTCCAACGCCGTAATGCGGTGCTAGAGGCGAGCTTCAGCCGCCCCGCTGCCTTTGAACGGGTACAAACACAGGAGGTTGCTTCGACTTGAGATCTGCGGCGTAGTGAATCTAAACCATTGTATGCTATGTTATGTATTGAGATCTATATTATGGTTATTTACAAGTGTATCAGTATTCTGACGGATGACCACCAACAAGCCATTCATTGTGATGGACCGCATGTCCGACGTCTACGCATTTTGACAAGATGATCTGAAATTGATTCTAGAGTTACAAATTCAACATGTGTGACAAAGTAGATGAACGGGAGAGGGGAGACAACACGAAAGCAACTTTATCAACTGACGATTTTCCAGGCATCTATAATCTCGTCCAATGACCTGACCGACCAGCCCGACCCCAGTGCAGTCGTCATTTTGGTTCCTGCCCCATGCAGAACCTCTTTGATACCTAGGTCCAACGACACGGCATCGATTGTGCCTTCTGGTGGTGGCAGTCCCAGACACTGCGCATGCGCATCCCGCGCCAGTCCACGTAGAATGACGAGCAGGGTAGATACCGGTACGCCGTTTCGGAGCAGATACCAAGCAAGGCTTGTTTGAATATCGGCCTCAGGTTCGGTAATTGCTTCGCCCCGGGCATATTGCCCCAGGGCTGTGGCAAACTTAGGTGCACTCCGGATTGTATCGAGCTGCTGGTCCAGCGCATGAAGAACCCCCGCAACCGTACTATCGCGAATAAGAGGAGGGCGAGGGTTATTTTCGGTGCGACCGCTAAATCGTCGGTCATAGATCTTGCTGTAAAAGTCGGCAGCAAACCGCAGATCCTGTAAGCGTAGATGAAAGTACCGCGATCTCGGTGACATCGTTCGGTACCGGAATAATGTAAGATGGGTTTGAAGGGTTTGGGGCTTGTCTTGCAGTATACTATCAAGTAACGCTGCATGGCAATATCCTTGAAACAGGCGCTCTTCTTCATCTTCACTGTGGCGAGAGAAGTGGTCGGCAAAAGCGAGGAATAGGATGTCATTTGAAAAGGACGTGATGAACTCGGAAAGGTCACCAGCAGGGTGTATTTTGGCGTCCGTCGACTGGGGGAAGTCAAGGGTTGCAGCGTCTCCTGCAGACGATCCTGAACGGACGAAAAGGCTGCGACTACCCCTAGGGTCTTCTGTGTAACTCAAGAAAGCCGTTCGACGTTTTACGAATAGTGTTTGACTACGAAGGAGACTTTGCCGATGCCGTGGAAGATTTTCTGTGTCCAAGTAAAATGGCCAGTAGCGAGGAGTATCAACTCGTATTGACAGAAGCTTGTCCAAGTCAGGTATCAGTGTTGGAGAAATGAGTTGAGTGGTTCCAATTTCATTCCCTTCTTTCATCGTAATCTTCACCGGAAGATACACCACTTCGGTGCTATCGACGTCACGGGCAATAAGACATCTGGGCTCAACCGCCAACACCCAGAGGTGGCGAAGGGCTTGTAGGTAGCTTTTATTGTCTGCCGACATATGGTGGAACCGGGGGAAGAATGCGGTCACCATGCATGCGATTGCAGCATCCGACGTTCCCAAAGTGAAGCGGCCGCCACCCAGGAAAAGGAGGCCGATCGAGATATGCGTCGCCACGTGTATACCGTACTTGAACTGTTGGTGGTACATGGCTTGCTGGTACATGCCATATGCGTACCGTAAACGGCGGAAGCACGTTATCTCTCCGGTCCCGGCCATGACCATGCTCAACGAGATGGAAATCAAGTTCAAGCCGTCACGGTACGCGGAGCGCTTGATTTTGTGATCAAAAGCCGGGCCTATTATTGGAGTTAGGACAAGGGTCTCCGAGTCAACAGGGCTGACATACCGGTGGAATAAACTAATCGCGTAAACATATCGAAGTACCTGATAATCATCATGTAAGCTGCTTGACGTGCCGTGCCCGCGTATTTCAAGCCCACGACGAAACAACTTCCGGCCAAGATATTATAATAGGCTAGCTCCATTGCGTCATCAATGACTTTGCCTTTCGCATGGGCGTCAATCGCCTCGCGAATGGCTGCGGGCAACTGCGTCATAAGCCAGTCGCCTGTAGGTACAATGGCGTCCCACATGATCAGTGACCGTGCAATGGTACGAATCAGCAGGAAACTGGGTTGAATGCGATTCAGAGCGAGCACTGTATCTGGGATCGTCAACATATCTGCTATGTCCTGTCGTTCCGTTCTCAAGTACATGAGACCAAGGGCAATTGTCGCGGCGGGTGAGGTGAGATTGATGTCAAATGGAGGATGTATGCTCTTCCGTGTCGTGATGCCTGCATCGCCATGGATTAGGACGCTCAAACGCGATATTAGGGCCATGTCCGCCGGAATAGCAGAGCCCTTCCCAAGCATGATCATCCCAAATGCTAGAGCAGCAGAGTAGGTGTACGCTTCTCGATGCTCGTTGCTCAAATCTGGCTGGACAAGGTCTTTCCTACAAATTTGGTTGAGACATACTTCGGCCATGCGTCGATTCTTCGTTCCTAGATACAGTAAGCCGACGCCAGTCAAACCCGCGGCCTGGGTCATGAGCGAAACATTGAGGTCGACATTAGGAGTAGGGAGCAGTGCAGGAGTGTGGACGGCCAGCAACTTTGTTACGTGCTGGTTTCCGCTTCCAATATTCGCCGCGGAAAGACCCAAAAGGACACCGATTGATGTCAAATCATGTTTTGGGGTCAGGTATCCAAATGTGTGCCACGTTAACATTTCTTTCAGGTGTCCCGTCAGGCCCAAACCGAAGAGGAACCCAGCATGTTCTGGAGTCAGATCGGATGGCTTGTTGAACGCGATCCACGAGCTCTCGACTGCCCCAGAGAACGGCGATATTCGCAGACCTGCGGCCACACCATTGTGGAAATCACCCCAGTTGATAGATTCTAGGGGGATCTTGCCAGGCTCGGGAGTGACGGTGATGTTGAACGGTTGGACCCGTACGCTGTACTCAATCTTGGGTATAGTGTACGCTTCGCGAGTAACAGTCGGAACGGAGCCAAAGGTGAACATCGCACGACCAAACGGTAGTGCCAATGTGCGCTCTGCCATTCGAATGACTTGATTCTGGTGTTCCTTGGTTTGGTCATGTTCACTGAAAACTCGTCAGGACTCAAACCAACACGTCGGGATGAAATACTCGACTTTAACTCCGGGCGTTCTACACCTTTGATGGAAGGAATTTTTGAGGAGCATAACATACGGGCAACTTCCTCCAACCTACGATCCTGGCCAAACCGAATGTCGGTGAAGTCCGCCAGGTCAAGCTCGACACCCGACACTGCGTCTACTTCTCCACCCCCAAATGCTCGAGCCTCGCTCATGATTTCCCCAATCGTCCGACGAGGACGGGATGGGTTCTAAAACCCAATCAGCATATGTGATTCTGTGGCTAGACGTTCACTTACAATGAACTCCTTCACAGGCTTATAACCATCACTGAAGAGCAAATCCGGAGCTTCATCAGCTGAAGCGGCGAGATCGTTTCTTCCAATGGCACGATACGCAGCCAATGGCCAGTCACCAGGCGGCGCAAGCTGGCACGTACGCGCCGCCTCTCTCAGAGGTGCCGCAATTCCAATGGGCAGCCGATCCAAGAATTCAGGCCCCAGTCCAGCATTCACCATCAGGAACATCGCATTTTCCGCCCTCTTTTGTATTTCCGGCACAGTGTTGTCGGCGAGGCATCTGTAGACGCTAGTGAGGTGCTGCAAAGATGATAGGGGGTCAAGTCGGCCGTATGCGAAGGCGGGGGCAATCCCAAACCGGATGGCCACATCATGCGTATCATGCCAAGGAACCTGCCAGTCGGGGTTGCTGATCCGACCGTACAAAATTGCCGAGATATCGGGTGGCCACACAGGCAGACGGTCGTCGACATTTTCTATAACTAGGAGGTAACAGATCATTGAGTCGATCTATGATAGATGAGGCAGAACTGACTTGTTGTCGCAGGCGAGGGCCACTCCTCGATTGCGTCAGGGCAAAGCCGCTTCCAATAGTCCGCCCATTCCGGGCGTATAACTAATGCAATCCGGCAGATGAAGGGCACCAACTTGACCAGCGACTGATAGTGATGAACCATAAGTCGCAGGTCTTCCCCAAGAGTGTGCAGAGCGTAAAGAACAGGGGCCAGGAGAGGATGAGGTTTTTGAATTTCCGGTCTGGGATATATATGAGGGGGGGTTGGTGGGATATCGAGTCCTTTGAGTATTGGATCCTCTCTAAACCGGTCCTGAGACGATGAGGTCCCAAGCATAGCCCAATGGCTGGGAATGACAGGCGAGATTTGCGGTGGAAGCTGAAAGAAGGAGAAAAGTGACTCTGTCAAGCACTCGAATTCCACTTTGTCAGAGGTCGCACGGCTACGTGATGACCAATTTTCCAAGAAGAGTCGATGAAGAGGGAACAAGACCTCAGAAGGAAGGGTAAGGGCGAGTATTTGCAAGCACTGGGAGGTGAGAGTGTCTTGAGGAACGAGGTTGATGTTTGTGCGCTCTTTCCAACCGTCTTGGAAAATCACTGTGACAGTGGAAAGCGAACCGCTCTGCAGGGCGACCACTTCACCGTGGTCGACACTTGGACGGGGAAGCCCTGCGTCTACTTGCATGCTGATGTCATGGCTGACATCTGCAACCAGTGGAGATGGACGTTCAAGTTTGATTGGCACTTCGTGTGTACCATGAGTGAGGATTGTCAGTTGGTGATCAGGCTTTACGACAAGCAGATCCCAGACGTTGTGCCGAGTCATGCGAAGAGAAGCAACAGATAGGGCTGGAATTTGAGGTAGGGGAACAGTTTTGAGCATCTTGTCTTCGCCGGGTGCGAGGGAGAAGATTAAAGACGATTGTGAGCAGGGAAGGCAAACGGCCATGAGCGACCGTGCAGAAGTGCCGTCCCAACGATCGTCAAACAGAGCTACAGAAATGGATCGCCAGGACTGAGCACTAGGAGCTTGTCAGGTTGAACATCCTCCGTGTGGCAAGTAACAGTGGAACTCACTCGTCGATACTGAGATCCTGTGAATGTATCCTCTCCATCCAATACGCTGCCTTCATCCTCCCGTGCTCCATGGGCACAAGGCTCGAATCCCCGTCGAACCTTCCTCCGAGGACCATCCTATCCATTGTCACGCTTAGATCGTTCCTCGTGAGGGAGTTGCGTCGGCCTTTCATGGGAGCAGACCACTGCGACGAGCCTCCAGCCACGAGCGACGCCATAGTCGTCGTCGTCGAAAGCGCAGGTGGCATTCCGGGAAGTAAGGAAAGGGGAGGCAGCTCCGGGAATGCTGCGAAGTCTGGTGTCGGTGAATGGTCCCTCGAACGGAGGGTGGGCGACAGAGGATGCCGCATATCACCAAAGAGTGCTGACGACCTGCGACTCCCAACGCCCGCCATCGACTGACGTCTTTTCGCCACTCCCTCCGCGGTAGCAAGACCCAAAGGCGACGGGGTGTCCTTCGGCTTGATATACACATAACGCCACACGGACAACTGATGCTGTTCAACGTCAACAGTGACGAGAACGTCGTCCTTCGACGCTGGGCCACGATGGGAGGCCCAGACGATCATTTCCGTAGGCGAAACCGGTTTAAGCGGTCTAGTGGAATTTTCATCCTCATCCTTGAGCGATGGCGTACCATCTCGAAAGCCGTCTATGATGCCCATGGTCAACCCAACTGCTGCCGCCTCAGAGAAGGGGCTCGTAACAGAGAATATGGTTGGGAGCACCGCATCGCCACTGAGCTCAGCTTCTTCGAGCTCGCTGGGCTCCAGCACGCGTTGTATCATGACACCGTGTGGGGACAACGGCCATGCTTTCCGAACGATAAAAGGGAGTGCAAAGGTGTACTCGAGACCATTCTTTAGGAATATTTTGCCAATGCTACGCAAGAAGACAAAAACGGCTGAAACTCGCGTCAACTTTCCGAGGTCTGGCACAGTATTTTGCTGAACCTTTGCAAATGGTCCAAAGGTCGGTCGTCCCTCAGCAGGTCCAGGAGGATTGGAAGGAGAGTCCGAGGTATAGTGTGCAGTGGCGTGCGAGGAATCAGGGTTGGCGGATATGTTCTGTTCAAGCCAGCCAATGCAAGCCCACTGGATGGCTTGGCCTTCTTCCTCGAAATTCCACTTCTTCCTCATGACTCCTCCGCTACTCAGGATCACCGTGTGCCCATTCCACGTCAGCTCATCTTCCTCCCAAGGTTCTTCGTCATAGAAGAAGGACGTCGATTGAATGGTCGAAACGGATTCAGTATTGGACCCTCGGAGAGCCGTACGGATAGCTTTCAGCAAATCGGATTCAATGGGTGGCGGATTAGGCGTTCGTGTCGCGCGACTGAGGAATTTATGAGCCGAAGAGGCACCAGGGCCATGTAAAGGGAAAGAAATGAGAGGAGGTTCCATAGTGGTATTTGCTAACGATCCATGGTTGATGGCCATGCAATATCGCGTCCCAGGCGACGCGTTCAATCTCTCTTTGGTCCTGTTGACCCCCGTCCACTCAGTCACAAAGAACCGTTCCACGCACGCCGCCAACTCTACCCTCGCGAGTCGCTATGCGCTGCTAAGATGCATTACTACGTATAAATCTCCGATCTTCGATTCATTCCTCGCAACGACTGAGCTGAAGCTGGGAGATGTGGGTTATTACTGATTACGTGATTTATTAGGAACGAAGGGTCGGACAAACAAGGCTCTTTTTCGGACCGTACTACCCAACTGGCAGCCAGTGACCACGATGCGCTTGCAAAAGCATCTGGTGCGTCAATGCAGCCGAGCGGGTCTCCTGAGATGTTTTGCAACAACTGCTCAGGAACGCCGCACCCCACAAACGGTCATCGAGAAGGTGGTGCAAAAGTATACAGTCGGCCTTCCCCAGGGTAAAGCAGTCAAGGCAGGAGACTATGTTATGATACGCCCGGAGCACGTCATGACCCACGACAACACTGGGCCAGTTATCACCAAGTGCGCTCAGCTTTTTCTCGAATATGAACTGAGGCCTTACATTTCGTGGCAGATTTAACTCCATCGGGGCAACGAAGATTCACAACCCACTCCAGCCAGTGTTCACTCTCGATCATGACGTCCAAAACAAGTCTGAGAAGAATCTGGCAAAGTATGCTTCGATCGAGAAATTTGCCCGCAAGCATAGCATCGACTTCTACCCCGCTGGACGCGGGATCGGTCACCAGGTGCTCGTCGAGGAGGGCTACGCGTTCCCGCAAACTCTTACCGTTGCGAGCGACAGCCATAGTAATATGTATGGAGGCGTTGGGTGCGTTGGGACTCCGATTGTCCGCACGGACGCTGCTGCGCTCTGGGCAACCGGGAAGACCTGGTGGCAGATCCCACGGATGGTCAAAGTCGAGTTGAAGGGAAAACTCGCGCCTGGTGTAACTGGAAAAGACGTGATCGTTGCTCTCTGTGGCTCGTTCAATAATGACGAGGTCTTGAACGCGGCGCTCGAGTTTACTGGAGATGGAGTCGCTGCACTGGGCGTTGACGACCGCTTGACCATTGCAAACATGACCACAGAATGGGGAGCCTTGGTGGGCGTCTTCCCCGTTGATGAAACTCTACTACAATGGTACGACCGCGTATTAGGCAAACTCGAACTTCGGACATTTTCTTCTCCAGCATCACCATCAGCTATCCCTCCTCCCCCGGAACACCCGAGATTAAACCGTCGACGTATCGACGCTCTCCGTGCAACCACTCTGCAATCCGATCCCGATGCCGAGTACTCCTCCCATCTGGTCTTTGATTTATCGACCCTTGTTCCCCATGTTTCGGGCCCAAACAGCGTCAAAGTCTCCACCCCTCTGCCGGTTCTCGAAGACGCCAACATCAAGATTGACAAGGCATACCTCGTGAGCTGCACCAACTCTCGTGTCTCTGATATTGCCGCCGCCGCCGCCGTCATGCGCGGGAACAAGGTCGCTCCCGGCGTAGAATTCTACATCGCTGCTGCCAGCTCCGCCGTCCAGCAAGAGTCTGAGCGCCTTGGCGATTGGGACGCGTTAATTCTTTCCGGCGCAAAGGTCCTCCCGGCCGGCTGCGGGCCCTGCATCGGGCTCGGAGTCGGTCTACTGGAAGAAGGCGAGACTGGCATCAGCGCGACTAACAGGAACTACAAAGGCCGCATGGGCCATCCCAAGGCCCAGGCATACCTCTCCAGCCCCGCCGTTGTCGCCGCCAGCGCCATAAAGGGATACATCTGCGGCCCAGCCTCCCTTGACCGTGGCGCTCTCCCACCAGTCGCAGCCCCCACATTTTCCATCGTGAACGCCCCCACTTCCAGAGAGGCCTCAGCCGCGGCATCCGACGAACCGTTGTTCCCTGGATTCCCGGCGACATTTGCTGGCCCTCTGGTGTTTGCGCCGCAGGATAATCTGAATACGGATGGAATTTACCCCGGAAAATACACATACCGCGACGATATCACGCTTGCGGGCCAGGCAGATGTTGTGATGGAGAACTACGATCCGGCCTTCGCGGCGCTCGTCGCAAAAAAGAGGAAGGCATTTGCGCCGTTCGATGGCAAGGTTAAGGAAGGCGTGGTCCTCATTGCAGGGTACAACTTTGGCACCGGTTCATCGCGCGAGCAGGCTGCGACGGCACTGAAGGCCGCAGGCGTGCCGCTAGTGATCGCAGGTTCGTTTGGGGACATCTTCAAGCGGAATGCGATCAACAACGGCCTCGTATGTCTCGAGTCGCCAGAGCTTGTGAGCGACTTGACGGAGCGCTATGCCAAGGACGGGAAGCGGGGTGCTGGAGGGAAGGAGGGCGAGTTGACAGTTGACATGGGAATGAAGATTGAGGTGGGGATGAAGGATGGGAAGGCTGTGGTTATGGTGGACACCGGCGACAAGAAGACATATACCATGAGCCCCGTTGGTCCTAGTGTGCAGGAGCTATGGGTTTGTGGGGGATTAGAGGGCTTCATTCTGAAGGAGATTCGGACGGAAAAGAGTGGATGAATGGATCTAAGGGAGATGAATGGATCATTGTATATGAAAAGTACGCTAATTTGTTTGTATCATACCACGATTCCGACCATATACATGCTCGTTTGGAACGGAACTGGATGAAGCTGATGGCAAGCCTGGGGAAGAAAATCTTGTAGTGTTCTGCGGACGTCTAGAGGATGAGGAGTCGAGATAAAATTTGTATTACAATAACTTTCTGCAAATCCCAAGTAGGCACGAGTAAAGATGTATCCACTATGGTACAATAACGACGACCAAGACGCGTAAGTTGATAAGAGATTATCAGTTGCCACATTTAGTATAAAAGACTCGAGGAAATTCCAAAAAAGAAAAAGCAGGTGCAAATCGTCCCGGTGCACTGATAAATAAAATCATTCCCTGCTGATATGCCGCCCCTCCCAACCATCCATGCAGACTGTCCCACTGCGCGTCCGCGTTTCCTAGATTGCACATACACACGGGTGGTTACGAAGTGAACCGCTGACCCTTATTACTCTTTCATACTATAGATGACCAAAAATATTTTGCTGCTAGGAGTGGCGTCAGCACACTATGAGGGGAAGGAAGAATAGTGCAACACGTACTTGAATCATGATGTGATAAGCTGCAGACGGAGCCCCTCCCTACTGTTCTTCCTGCCGGTGCCGATGAGATCCTGGCGGTTGGGGAGCGCGAACGCCGAGAGGGTTTTGCTCTCCTCGCCATCAAGCCGCCAGATGTTGCCGAGGGGTGAGTCCGTGGCCGAGTCCGCAACCGAGTCGTCGCTGCTGTACGTGCGAGGGAAGGAGGTCTTGGTGGAAGACATGTCCTCATACTCCTCGAACGACAGGTCAGCGGATGACGTCGACGTCGGCGATAGAGCGGGCGACTGAACAATATCCTGCAAGAATGATGGGAGCAATGGAGCCGGCGCGTGGACAGGCAATGTGTTGAAGTCAGGTCCGGTGGAATACAGGGGTGATGGTTGGCATTGACGAGGACCGGAGGTCTGATAGATGGGGCTAGCGTCGCGGTTATTGTACTGAGCACTGTTGTACTGTGCGCCGAGCTCGAAGTGGGAGTGGGATCGATGGACGGGCGCGTGCATGTGCGACTGGGTCTGAGCCTGGGTCTGAGGCGGAGAGACATCAATGAAGGGACGTCGCAGCTGGGGCGGTGTCATCGAATGAGAACGGGGAGCCTGGGGCGGAGCTTGAGGACCAGCGCCCTGGTGCTGGGTCTGTGCCAAGACCGACGTCAACAAGGCGATGCGCTCCGCCTGCACGGCAGCTGAGATAGAGTCGCCGTTGCCCTCAGCATCTGCGAGGCGGCCGGCTCAGTATGAGGAGCAATTCACGGAACAAGTAGCTTACACGGTAGACAAGTCTGACAGACTTTCCTGCGTCTCCAGTTCAGGTAGTTACATTTTAGGCAAACCCAGTCACCGGGTTGCTGTTGTGCGAGAAAATGAACGTGAGCTAGCATTCCGAAACTCTGTCTAAGAAGTACACATACATGAGAGATGGGGCCTCTGTTGCCAGTATTGAGGATGGGAGGTTGCTGAGAGTACTATATGTGAATATGAATCAGCTAACTGGGACGAGCGTACATACCGGAACACCCACAAGACCACTGGGGCGAATCTGGCCTTGTTCTGGGAACGGCTCGTTGTCCGGCCAATACATGATGCAAGGCGACAGCGGATCGGTTGAGATATTTTGGACCTTACCGCCCACGGCGAACCCGCGGCCAGACGGGGTAAGCAGAGGGTGCGCCGACTTGTTTGTCGTCGGTGCAGGCGGTGGTGCGAATGCAGGCTCTTGAGAATGCTGTTGCTGCTGCTGCGGGTGTTGCGAATGATGAGGCTGTTGAGGCTGAGTGTAACTGTTATATGTTGGCTGTTGAGGAGGCTGCGTCGGGAGGTTGGGCACAGAGTTCGAGTGGGATGGGAAAGAAGCGAAACGCGGGGAAGAAAGGTTTCGGGGAGGCGGATACGACTGCGAGTTCGATGGCGTTGGTCCTCCTTGGCCCGTCCCTCCGTTGGAGCGTGGACACCCGCACCCAATGCAGGCCAGGTTACGCCTATGCAAAATCATACACGGAAAAGAGGCAGTTAGCATGATAGTTCTAGCGTATGAGACAAACTTCCGCCAAGTCTTATGGCGGAGGCGGTAGAACGCTGACTGTACACTTACCCAAAGTTGTGTGCGGCACATTTCGGCGAGCTGCATCTGGGGGGAGAAATTGTATTGAGTATTTCAGAACATGATTCGTATGATCGAGCGATCGAGACATGGTTAAAAATAGATGACCATCGGGTGCGACTTCATAGATAGGGCGCTCATCACACATAGGAATGCGGTGGAAAAGGGTGGAAAGCATAAGAAACTGACACTCACATCCAGTCACCAAGTCTGAAACTTGTCCTCGGATTCGGGGGGTTGCTCGATATGGTGTAATCTCCCCTGTCCATACCAGAATTGCGATCGAGGGGTGTTCTAGAACCTTGAAGATCCGAATGCGAGGACGAGACGCGCAAGAGAGGATGGGGAGTAGTTGCAGATGGACGCGTTGCAGCCTGAGGGGGCGCCTGTGAGGAGTTTGGATTTAGTTAGGTCAGACTATGGCATGGTTACATAAGATACGTACGGTCAGAACAAAGCGCCGAAGCTTATGAAATGGCTCGAGGTCGCTCTCAAGAGCGGTGGTGACTGACAGGGCAGGACTTGAGAGAGAGAGAGCGGCGGCAGCCTGGCAAGTGAAATGTTAGTCATGATGTATGTATAAATCACGACGGAGGACAATGGTGTGCGAGATGGACAAATATGAAGGGTTGCATGGCAAGGGCAACGCCGTCGTGGTTACCGTGGCCGAGGGCCTAAATTCCGTGAAATGCGTGGGCAAGGAACCCATCCCTGAGGAAATGCGCGACTCCGGGTCACAACACGTGACGTAACAGGCGCTCCCGCCCTAAAGCGGTAACCATTGCGCGCCCACACGAAACAGATGCAAATGAAAGCAACGAACCTCCTCGTGGCTCCGGAATACAGCCCAGACGTTGTCAGGTCGGTGTTCGCAGTACTCGTCACGCAGAGCCCACATCGATGCAGGAGCAGGCACCCGACCACGTAGATTCTGACGTCACGGGTATAAATATTACGCTCTGCGGCGGTGAACAAAGTATCATGGACTTACGCTTTGCGGGAGAAACACGGCGGATAGATACGCCTCTGCTAAGCGTGGCAGGTTATACAGCTGGTTATCAAACACGACAGTCATTAGTGGCGATGATGAGCGAGCAATAACGCCACAAACCCGGACAACGCGAGAACGGGTGGTAACAAATGCTTCGAAGGAGGACCGTGGAGACGAAGGCGAGTGATGGGAGTCCAGGTCACTGCTGTCAGAGGACGTTGGCGACAACTCATGCATAAGCGGCTTGGGAGAAAAGGTGTCGATGATGGTGGGGCGGTCGTCCAATTCTTTGGCCTGATAGTTGTACGCCATGGAAAAGGGCGCGCCGAGGGAATAGTTGAGGTTTGCAAGGCCGGAAGAGGAGTACTGGGGCGCCGAGGAGTCAGAAGTGAGTGCAGACGGAGAGTGCGAAGAGATGGTGAGCGACTGGAACTGGGACTGGAAGTGATCGAAGTCGCGGGATTTTGAAGGGTGATCAAGAATATTCATCTTTGGGGCTGGATGGAGTGGATGGTCAGGACGAATGTTCTTATGAAGGCTTGTTGAAGAAGCAGGCATGAATGCTAAGAGGATGGATGAGGAAACCTGGGTTAAATGATGGGAGATCGTCGCATGGACTTGAATCGAACGCAACAAGAAGGCTTCTTTACGGTTCGAGAAGAAGGATGACGGGTTGTGGGACTGGTGGGTGGCACTGGGATTGCGAGGAGCCTATTTTGCACGTTTCTGGAGCGCTTCTGTGATTAATCACGACGTCGCGGGAGAGAACAGGGAAGGTGATCGTCGAGGAGGGCTGGCAGCAGGTGGGGCAGGAGAGAACTGGTCAACTTTTTGGCAGAGGAAGCTGCGATCGTCGATAGAGAGCAGACAAGTATTTCGCGCTCGAACTGGTCGCGGAAAGAAAAAGTTCGTAGATGCTGCGCTTACGGTTTTTGAAGGCCATGGCTGGACCACTGAATTAGACGAGATCGGATAGTGGATCGGGATATACATCCCGCCGCCTCACAAATCCTTGAGTTTGCAATTACACATTTGTTCTGTCACAACTTGCCTATTAATGCTCGTGTGCCTGTCGTCATGTTCCAGGTGGATCCTGATTGCCACACTTCGTTAATGCCACCTCGTAAGAAAAAACTGGTCTGCCCTCTTCAACGACGACTCGGAGCCGAGCATGGTTGGCCACCGTCCTGCTATTGCGAAAGGCGATTTAGTCCACAATAGAAATATTGTTTCAGCGCCTCTGCGCCATTCATAAAAGGGTCTATACACCGGAGGCTGCCGCTTCGTTTCACTTTGCCAATTCCGTCTCCGAGGATACCAAACCCTAAAAATAAATATCCGATCACGTCCACAGACGTCACATTTCAGGAAGCGTGGTTATTCGATGACATGGCACAAAGAACAATGACAGTAATCCACATTGAAATTACAGGTCTACCACAGGGTTGGGCAGCCGTTATGACCTTGTCCGTCACGGCGCATGAAACGAAGTCGAACGCCGCCCACTGGTTTCACCGACCCTTGCCTGCTAAAGTCTTCACATGGCGACGCCCAGGGCTGACGCTGACTGTGACGCACCGCATCTGGGCTCCTACCGGCTTCAACTTGTGTCCTCCAGCGTCCGACGTCGTGCAGACTCCGTGTCAGCCCGAGGTTTGCCTTTTCTGATCACCCATGAGCCCGGTGAAGCCGCCGGCATTGTTTCAGTGGAAAAATGTTACTCAGACTCCCGGTCTTTAAACCGCTAAAGTTGGTAAGTGTACTTTGCGAATTGAAGGGAATTCGTCGTGGGGGTATCTTTGAAATGGTCAAGCAAGAGGTTCTAAAAGCGTTCAAGATTCATTTCAGGTCATGTCATGATTTCTCGATATGTAAGGATGGTATAGGACGACATCCTTGAATTGCTATATCGATGACGCATGGATGCCATGAATGCCGGTCCAAGGCCGATTTTAAAAATGAGAGCTTACCAGATTGTTGAGCGACAGATCGCATACCTAGGATCTATGGCGAGTACTTCCATATTAAGCCAGCCATGGAGCTCGACAGTCCGCTTCGCCTGCTCGTAATGTGAGCCTCTGAGGCCGCGCCCTTCCCGCAAAATTTGTTTCATTACTGAGGACGTCTGAGTCCGGCTCTGAGGACATTCGGCGAGATTCTGGTCGAGCGTGTGGTGTACACAGATCTCATACTGCCGGTACCGGAGGACCCTCGGAGACCGCGGGGCTACAAAAATTTGCCTAATTTTGCTGACCACACGCGTCTAAACATAGAATGCCCAGTAAAATAGCCCCCGTGGTATCGAGTGTGTATTGGGTATCATCGTGAGAGGTCGGAAGGATCGATGTCGACTACAATGGCATCCCGGCGCTTCTCGTCCTTTAAACCGCCAATCGATGCGGCGTTGACCAGCACAGTATCCTGACCTGCGCAAAACCGGGGGCGTGCACCTAACCACGCTCTCGTCGCGGACCAAACAACACAAAGCGCGCCCTTCCACCCGCCCTTCGATGTACAGACGCGCTCATATTCCATCTGTGCCTGGGTCCACCCTACACGCTCCACGCCATGCGCGGCATGGATGTGGCCAAAGATATGTAACCTCGGCCGGACATGCCACAGGGCCTGCAACAGTCCAGCACATCCGCTCCCCCCGGCATCCAGATGATGCGCAGGCGGCCCGTGTGTGACGAGAATGTCAGTGCGGGATGGTATGTTCTGCCAGTCGGCCTCGACGCGTGGATACTGGAAGACACCTGAACCGTGGCGTGGCGTGCGGGGGCTCCCGTAAATGGTGACATTCTGCCCTCTTACAACCAACGTCGTTGAGCTGTCCTCTAGGTATGTGAGCTCCGGATAGGCAGAAAGGATAGCGTCGCGCTGCGTAGGGTTCGCGAGAATGGTATCGTGGTTTCCTGCGATGAAGACCTTGTGGACGTGTGGCTGAGCCCTAAGCCATTCAAGGACTGCTAATAGCTCCTGCTCTGTTCCGGAATTGGTGAGATCGCCGGCATGTATAAGAATGTCGCCCATAGGAAGGGTAGGGAGGGCCGTATGTGCGTTATGGGTGTCGGAGATGCATATGACGCGAATAGTGGAGCTGGTGGATGGGGAGTCTTGAACTATCGGAGCGCATCTGACATACATCCATTTCGTTATGAAGAGCGATGGCGATGACAATAATTGCTCCCACCACGTTGGAGGGCGTCGGTCGAAGAGGGCGTTGAGACTCATGGACAGCAGTCGTTACGTAATGAAGGTGAAGTGGTCTCCCACATTGATCAGAAAGACAACCCATGTTGCAAGTTGGAGTATGTACTTGGTATGTACTGCCCGGAGGCGGAAATATGCAATAGACCTCGCCGCTCCAGGTGTCTGAGAAGAAAAGCTGAGTAGGCCCTGGGGTCATATTCGCTGGTGGCACCACGGGGGTTTCCAGCTTAGGGTCCGTGTTAATGTTGCATCTTGCAAGTTGATTCCCTCCTTCACCTTCCAGTTATTTGCAGAGGAACGGCATGCTCACCAATGGCCCTCATTTTTAATTCCGTGTGGCTGTGCGTCCCATGGAGCGATTACGACGTCGACAGGGAGCACGGCGAGCAAGGTCTCTCAAGCATCGATCCTCGTACGAGCACATGTGCACATAAGTTGACGTGAACCGCGGATCACTCCACCTTATCGGACGGATCCTAGCCTCTCCTCTATCTCTCGTTGACCTACGCTTTGGAGTACGATCCTCGCACCACGGCATTTCGTGTCTGTGAGATAACTGTCATGGGGGATGCTCCAAACACAAACACTTTCGCCTCTCTCGCTACCTCCTCCATCCTCTTCTACCTCAATGGCACGCGTATCTCCCTCGATGCATCAGCGATCGACCCAGACGCGACTCTCCTTGATTTCATCCGCTCCCAGGGACCAGGACTCACAGGCACCAAACTAGGATGCGGGGAAGGAGGATGCGGGGCATGCACCGTCGTCATACAGAGTAAACACCCGCGGACTGGGATACTGCAGCACTTGGCCGTGAATGCTTGCCTGGCTCCGATCGTGAGCGTGGATGGGAAACATGTCATCACGGTTGAAGGCTTAGGGAATTCCGAGAATCCGCATCCCTTGCAGGAAAGGATGTGGAAGATGAGTGGAAGTCAGTGTGGCTTTTGCACAGTGAGTAGATCGTCCTTCCTGGAATTGCATTGCCTGTCTTCCCTTCACGTATGCTGCGGTCCTGTCGATGTCCCTTATCTAGGCCAAATCTAGGCGATCATATGCCCCATTGTCTGATATGGCGGTTTATCTTGCTTGATAGTCCCACATTCCGCCTTCTGTGCTCTGGTCCCCCCGTGCTCTCGCCTTCCTCTGTCCATGTCATTCGTCTTCGCTTCCCCTTCTCGTAGCCCCTTTATCAACTATATTAACCTATGTCACTTTTTAGCCTGGAATAATCATGTCTCTCTATGCCCTCCTGCGGACCGCATATTCCGATCCAGCAAAGCTTGGTCGCCTCACAGTCGAGGACATCGAGCTAAACGGAGCACTCGACGGGAATCTATGCAGGTGTACTGGTTACAAAACCATATTGGATAGTGCCAAGACTTTTGTGGGCGAGTACCTAGCCAGAGCCCAAGGTGGGTAAAACGGTGTGGTCGGGTTTTAAGCCGCGCTGATGCGAGTGTATTAGGTGGCAAACCAGACGAGGACTTTACTATCCCCGTCAACTATAGAGCTGCAAATTTGGAGCAAGGTGAAGTCGTCTCGTGCTGCAAAGTGAAACCAAGCGAACCCAATCCAACGGAGCTTAGTTCTGATAGTGAGTTCTTTTTATCCACAGCTTCGCGTACTCCTGTAATCCAATTTGATGACTAAATTTGATTTTTATCTTACAATCAGTCGCGTTGCCCGTTCCATCAGGCGAAGAAACCTCTGTTCCACCTATTGACGAGAATTCAAGCGCGACAGGCAGGACTGCACCCGTCGTTACGTCCGCTGTTAAGGAGAACTCAGTACCTACACCCACACCTCCCGCTCCCACATCGGCTTCAAAGGGATGTGGACGAGCTGATTGCTGCCAGCTCTCCTCTTCTTCCTCTTCAAACGAAGTCGGGGAGAAATCAAAGAAACATCCTTGGTTCCCCCGCTTCACCTTCCGTCCTTACAAACCCAATACCGAACTCATTTTCCCTCCCGCTTTGAATAACTACAAGCTCAAACCACTCAAGTTCGGGAACGATGATCGAGTTTGGCTGCGGCCTACTACCGTCGAACAGCTCGCCGGGATCTGTCAAGTGCGGCCGAACGCGAAGTTGGTTGGAGGGAGCAGTGAGATTCAGATTGAGGTCAAGGTAAGCACAGGGTACGATTAACGTGAAATGGGTGCTAAGGTGAGCACAATGGAACAGTTGAAAGCGCAAGTATACCCCGTGAGCGTATATGTCTCCGATATCCCAGAGCTCTATTTCATCGAGCCACCCACGCCTGAACGCCCCTCGTTTGAATTTGGAGCGAACCTCCCCCTTGCCGAGCTCGAAGTCACATGCAAATCCCTCATCGACGCCCCAAACGCAACCTACGCCAAAGGCCCCCTGGAAGCCATCCGCACCCAACTTCGCTATTTTGCAGGGTGGCAGATAAGAAACGTGGCCAGTGTAGGCGGGAACATCGCTACCGCATCTCCGATCAGCGATCTCAATCCTGTTTGGATCGCGGTGGACGCCAAGGTGGTAGCACGGACAGCAGAGGGCCAAGTGGAGTTGAGTATGGATGATTTCTTCATCGGGTACCGGAAGACGAGGTTACCAAAAGCTGCTATAATCGAGAGAATTGTAGTTCCTCTTGGTGGTGGGCCTAGGGAGGTTGTGAAGGCGTATAAGCAGGTATGTCTTCTTACCTATGGCATGGTTCTCTTGGGTGACCTAAAATGATCTTTTAGGCGAAGAGGCGTGATGACGATATTGCCATTGTGACAAGCTGCTTTGCTATGAGAGTCAATGATGACGGAATAATCGAGCATGCAAAATTCGCCTATGGCGGCATGGCGGCTTGGACGATCTCTACGCCGAAGACCCAGGCCTTCGTAATAGGTCAGTTATTTTCGTCCCTGTAGAACCTTACTGATCATCCTTTCTGTTCTTAAGGCAAGCCCTTCACTTACCAGATCCTGGAAACCGCCCTCGAGGAACTAGCAGCCGAGATAGACCTACCATTCAACGTCCCTGGAGGGATGCCTTCTTTCAGGAAAACTCTCGCTCTTAGTTTCCTATTCAAGTTCTGGACTGCCGTTTCCGTTGAGCTCGATATCCCTCTTGATGGCGGCAAGTCCATGTTCTCCGCTGATCCCCAGGACATTATTGGCACTATCCACCGCCAGGCGGTCACGGGACGTCGCGACAACTCGGTACATTTACCAACTCATTTTCACAGGTCGTTATTGACAGTTTTCAATGCAGGATCCATACGCGGAGGAAGTTGTAGGCAAGTCAGAACCACACCTTTCTGGTCTCAAGCATACAACCGGAGAAGCTGTCTACACCGATGATATGCCCACCCTTCAGAACGAAGGCTACGGCGCCCTTGTCCTCTCCACTCGAGCACACGCCAAGATCATCTCCGTCGACGCATCGAAAGCCCTCGAAATGAAAGGCGTATACACCTTTGTCTCTCACCTCGACCTCCCATCGCCCAAAGCGAACTGGTGGGGCAGCGTCGCCCTTGACGAAGTTTTTTTCGCGGTGGACGAAGTGACAGCTTATGGTCAACCGATCGGCATGATCGTGGCTCAGAACAAGATCCAGGCACAGAAAGCGGCGAGGGCTGTCGAGGTTGTGTATGAGGACAATGGACCGCTGATATTGACCATTGAAGAGGCAATTGAGAAGGGATCTTTCCATATGCAATATGAAAGAAGGATTGCGCGAGGAGATGAGATTGATGGCGTCTTAGGTGACGCTGAATATACTGCCGAAGGAACGACCCGGATGGGAGGACAAGAGGTGAATCAAGTCTTGCTGGAGCCTGTACCGGCTGACATCCTTTCATAGCACTTTTATTTGGAAACTATGGCCTGTCTTGCGTGAGCATCAATCGTGACAGCCAAATATTCGCTGATTTACATCCATACTTATAGTGTACCCAAATTTGAGAGCGGCGAGATGGAAGTCTTCGCTTCTACTCAAGCATTAACAGACAGCCAACGCTGGGTCGCCCAGGTAGGCCTATCATCTTTCTCAAGCACAGCTCTATACGCAGGTCATGTTCGCAGGTTACTGGCGTGCCAAGGAATCGTATCTTAGCCCGAAGTAAGCGTTTGGGTGGAGGATTTGGCGGGAAGGAGACCCGAGCGTCACATGTGCGTATGTACTCCAGTACAGCTGATCATGTGCTAATCCATAGGTTATATCTAGCTTACCGCCATTACGGCTCTAGCTGCGAAGAAATCAAGACGACCAGTGCGGTGCATGCTCGATCGCTCTGAGGATATACAGACGACCGGCCAACGCCATCCTTTCCTCGTCAACTGGAAGGTCGGGTTCACCTCCGAAGGCAAAATCACGGCACTCAAGGCCGATGCGTATGCCAACGCTGGCTACTCTCTCGATATCAGTGGTGGGGTAGTCGATCGTGCTCTCGCGCATATTGAAAACTGCTTTTATATTCCGCATGTCGATGTGCGGGGCCGATGCTGCAAGACAAATACTGTCTCTAATACTGCATTTAGGGGTTTTGGTGGTCCCCAGGTATGGCTCAAGCTCCTATCACAATATCATCACGCTTTAGACTTACTGATCGCGTAGGGTATGGCTGTGTCCGAGCACTTCGTAGAGGTTGTTTCCCACCAACTCGGGTTGGATATCGATCATGTTCGGGAGGTCAGTATTCATTGTGAGGTGGCTATTTCTGGTCATTTTTAACTGATCTCTCTGCACAGATTAATCTGTATAAAGAGGGACAGGAGAGTCCATACCACCAGGAGGTACGTCCTCTCTGTGAAGAAATGCTCGAGGACCTTGACAACGTTTCCTCTTGCAGGTCCTCGATTGGCATGTTCCTCGCCTCTTGCAAGACTGCCGCATCTCAAGTAATTATGATCATCGCCGTGCTGAGGTCGATCGCTTCAATGAGGTACGCCTTCCATTAGGTAGTAGCAGTGGTATTTATCAACATTTTCCTTCTCTAGGAGCACAGGTGGCGGAAACGTGGTATTGTTTTGATCCCTACCAAGTTCGGTGTAAGTCCTTCATTCTCCTTTGGAACTAGGGTTAACGTTTCTCATCTAGCTCGCGTTTGGGTGAGACTGTCATGCTATGGCATTAGATGAATAACTGAACTAACTATTCTTAGCATCAAGGCAATGAATCAGGGTGCAGCGCTTGTTCACATTTACATGGATGGATCCGTCCTTGTCGCCCATGGCGGGACTGAAATGGGCCAAGGTATGATTACTTCTTGGCGCTGAGGAGTAACAACCTTACATTCTCTCTTTGGACAGGCCTATATACGAAGTATGTGTCTGCCAATAAGTCTTGAAATTAATTGAACTAGAGGCTGTCAATTAGGTGCTGTCAGTTAGCGGCTCAAGAACTACGAGTCCCTTTGGAAGCCGTTTTCACATCAGAATCCTCTACGAATACCGTACCCAGTACGTCTGTTCATGAAGGACCTTGAGATGTTCTAACTACTACTGATCCACTATATAGACACTGTACCGACTGCAGGATCGGCCGGGAGCGATCTACAAGGATATGCTGTTCACAATGCATGCGTCGAGCTCAACCGGCGATTGGAGCCTTATCGCCAAAAACTAGGCAGTGACGCTTCCTTAGCTTCCTTGGCTGCGGCGGCATGGGGAGACCGGGTTTCGCTGAGCGCAACCGGCCACTATGAAGCTCCAGGATTGGGTTATGAATGGAAGCAAGTTGCGCCCTGCACTTCTACCGAGGGAGTACTAATAAAGTACCTGTAGCAACATGAAAAAGACAGGAAATCTTTTCATGTACTTCACTCAAGGGGTCGCCGCCACAGAAGTGGAAGTCGATACCCTGACAGGAGATCATACAGTCCTCCGTGTGGATATCCACGTGCGCTGGTCCTTGAGTGTGAGGAGATACAGTACTAATCCACATACATTAGATGGACGTCGGCAAATCCCTAAACCCTGCCATCGATTACGGGCAAATGTGAGTCTGGTGTAGTTCTACTGACAACATCCATATTGATTTCACGTTACACACCATAGCGAAGGGGCATTTACGCAAGGTCAAGGGTGGGCAACTATCGAGGAATCATTATGGCTTCGACACAACGGCGCCATTTTTACTCAAGGACCAGGTACTAGTCCCCAATAACCCCGTGCTGCTATGAGTAACCATCGAACGCCCTTTACAGGCGCCTACAAACTTCCCGGTTTTTCAGATATCCCTCAGGTTTTCAATGTGTCCCTCCTGCGCGATGCTGAGTGGCCAAATCTTGGAAGCATCAAGGTATGTCTCAGGTGCTAAGTACTTAACACTAGTTGACGAATGTTATCATCAGGCCTCCAAGGGAATCGGTGAGCATTTTTCTTATCCAATGGGGCCGTTGTCTTATTCCTATATCTCGTACAATAGGCGAGCCACCACTATTTCTGGGCGCCTCTGTTGCACTCGCTATCCGATATGCCCTTAGGTCCGCCCGCAAGGATGCTGGCATCACAGATGTTCAAGAGTTCAGACTTCCCATGACGAGCGAACGGATCAGGATGGCCGCAGGCGATTTCTTGGCTAAGAAAGGTTTGGTGGAAGATACGGAGGGCCGTGGCGATGGCTTCTTTGTGGCCATCTAGGATCGCCAATGACGAGATTGATATCCCAAATATCGTTGCAGCACAACGGAGGTAGCTTCACCAGTTCGGCCTCTGGTGTACGTGGTCACCCTATCGAGGTGGTTGATGAAGGTCTGATTTTCCAACTCCAATGTTGAGGATCCGCAAGCAGAACGAGGGAGTTGGGAGATTTATTACATTGGGTGTCATGATTGCGCTGAACTTTTTACTTCCACGCTATTTTCGCTGTTGCTGTCCATGGAAATTACATGTATCATTTCAGATCAATCCAAGAGGCATCATGCGTTGAGTCAAACGGCATGTCCTGGTAAGAGGGGGTGGAGCGCAAAGGACAAGAGGATAGAGCAAGGGGTCGCATGCCGATGCCGGATAGTTCATAGTCTGCCCGACATTCTCAACATGAGTAATATTGGATGAGTATGAGTAAAGTATCCATGATGATACATCAACCAACAGTCCACCCAATGCGATCTCCCAACCTGACCCTGGCCTCACCTGCCTTCCCCCCGTCCAAATCACCTCTCCAGATCAAATGCACCCCAAACTCCACCCTCCGGCGCCCATTCCTCCGATGTCGCGCCAAACAGCAAAACGGCTCACGCATCCGCACGCCTGTATCCTGGTCTACACAGATCATCAGGCACCGCCGGCAGCGGGCAAGAACCTGTAAAGTCTGCGTGCCAATACGGAGGTGGGTGAGGGTATCTTCCTGAAACGACGGGAGACGACTGGAGACAGGGGAAGAAATTGTGAAGTTGGCGCGGAAGCAGGATGGATGGATCGGTCGGGAGTCTGATGGGTCTGTGGTATTATCAGATGCGATCCAGCTGTTGACGGTGTCCACCGAAGAGGTAGATATGAGTGTGTATGGGGATTCGTTGGAAAATAGGATCGGCGCAGGTGGCACATTATCAGGCGTAGGCAGACTTGTCAAGCGAGAGGAGGAGGAGGAGGAGGAGGAAGGTCTTGAAACCCGGTGTAGCTGACACGGCACTCCCAGGAACTTCGAAAACCATTCATCTGCTTCTACCGATGGCCGATGTGATGGTTCAGCGTCACTGCACACCCTTACTTGCGCCACTTCCTTCCTGGTTTCCTCCATGGGCACAATTAAGTCAGGCATCCCCGGTGCCGTGACCTTCATTGTGTCACCTACATCATCGTCGATACTAGGCTTGATAAGGACCATCAGAGGGAACTGCTTCTGCGACAATCGTTTTTCCTGTCGCGCTATTGATGAGCATGAACTCTCGATCGTGCAGCAGGCCAGCGGGAGTAAGGACTGAGGAGGTTAAGGGCTGGCCTCCACAAGATTTGATAGGGTCTGTATTTTCATGTTAGCATAAGATGGTATCAAGGAAGGGCTGAAAATATCACCCACACCGAACAAGACTTTGGAGGTACACACCACCATCTTCCACCTTGACCTCCCGATTATCCGAACATGATTGAACACTCGACATCTCGATGACCTCCCTCGAGATCAGAAAATACCTCCTCAAAATTCGATAAATTTATACACGTCTTCCACGCTGCTACACGCGCCGAATGAGATTCGAGCGAGACCAAGTTGTTTATCACCCGTGTCGCCTCCAAATTCCTCTACAAACAGTCAGGTTAACGTCACTTCTTCACAATGAAAGTAGAGGCATTTACGTCCGTCACCACAAACCCTACCCTCCTTCCAAAGCCCCTCTAACTCCCGATCACTCAAGCCGTTGATTCGAGCTAATACCCCGGTGTTGCATAGCCCGCCAGTACGAAGGTGGATGTTGGCGAGGGTAGCTAGATTGAGCAGATGCGTATGTCCAATCGCGCGATGGCCTTGGGAGGATGGCGCGTATAGAGAGAACGAAACCGTCGGTCCGTCCTCCTCCCATCGCTGACTTCCCTCCCCTTTGTGTATTTCTACGACCGGGGTATCATCCCAGTGTCTGAGAGCGTCGATCTCCATACATAGAAGATGGTATAGGTAGTCCGTGTGTTTACTCACCGCATGGAGGGATGCGGTGGGATCGTCTAAGGGAGAGAGAGTGGGTGGGAGACGAGGAGTGAAGAGCTTTTGGTGGGCATCCATCGCGCAACCCAACGCGACTATGGATAGATAAGGTATGGTCCCATTTTCGAATCGTTCATGCACCACCCCCGCTCTTGCGCCTTTACTTCCTCGAGGGTGGACCCAGTAGGGAGATGATACGGAGAGGGCATCTATCGCTCCGCCACCGAAGTACGTCGGTTTCCGTGAGGATTGAGAGGATGTGAGGAAGTGCGCAGAGGAGCGTTTAAGCAGGAGGAAGCCAAGGCCTGTGGGGTGCCCCTACGACCGAAGTTATCTATTAGCATTAAAACTGACGACTAAGAAGAGAGGCTACCTACATAGATTTTGTAAAAGCTGCCCACCACGAAGTCTGGTGCTTCTTCGAATGGCATGTCACTTAAAACGAGTGGGGAGGTCGAGAGGTAGGCTGCTGCGTCCACCAATACCGCTTCGTTCTCTCTACGCTTAAGGATCGGGGCGGGATGCACGCCAAGTCGGGATCCAGTAACATTACACTGCGCTGGGTACGCATGTAACAAGTACCCTGCTTCATCGCAGGGGGATAAGAAGTCGTCGAGATCGAGACTCTCGACGCCTGCCCCACCAGCCAACGCACACCCCCTAATCCCAACTAAACTTGTATGCGACTCCTTCAAATACCTATACCTTGCTCCGGGACCCCAAGGGAAGTGCTCCCCGATGAGCTTTAGCGACGCAGAAGTCCCGCTCGTCCACACCAGATCCCACCCCTCTTGCTCCCTCTCCCCCAAGCCAAATAGGGCTTGCATGACGCGACTTCGCATCCTGTCGACATCGCGTTGGGTGGGCGAATGCGAGTGCGGATTGGAGTATAGTGTGGTGCTGAGAGCCGCAGTGAAGGAGGAGATGGCTGAGATGGGTGGTGGTGGGGAGGCTGCATGGTCCAAGTGGACAAGTTCGGAGGAGTGCAAAGACGGGTATTCGGTGGTCAGAAGGGCAGCGAAGGATGCTGGTGGGAGGCCATATCCATAATCACTTGGGTGTTCATTGTCGGCTGCAGAGGTGGCATCGAGATGTGATGAATTTGATGCGGAGAACGAGTCCAGCGATTCGTCAGAATTAGTTATCGTTGAGGTGAGAGACGACGAGCTCGACGCTGATGGTGCAGCTGTGGACGAGAGTGAGAACCAGGAATAGACAGATTGTGTTAGACTGATTCCCATGGTAAGGGTATACGATCCGGATCAGAGCACACCCGGCGCCACAATTACAATCACCCGTACCATACAATTATCGATTAGTCCCTAAAGTATCGTATATCCCCAAATCCAAAGGATTGATCCATCCAAGGGCTGCTGAGCAAGGTATCCCACATCATGCAGTCGCCGCCACCTGCACCACCGCCCTCGCCGCATTCAAATTCCCATACAGCGCCTGTCCCAGCGAGTCGCCTTCCAGCTTAATCACCAGCCCCTGCTCCGCCAAATACTTCGCATAGCGCCTCCAAGAATCCGCACCCTTCCCAACGCCTACCACCCCTTCCTTCTCCTTCTGCGACCTCTTCCCCGCCTCCAGCGTCGTCAGATTGCCCACCACAAACAACCCCCTCCGCGCACGCGTGAGCCCCACATTCAGGCGGCGGCGATCCGCGAGGAACCCAATGTACCCGCCGGAGTTGTTGCGCACCGTCGAGAAGATGATGACTTCCTTCTCGCGGCCCTCGAACCCGTCAACGGTCTTGATCTCGACGTTCGCGACCTGCATCGCACGCTGGTCGCCGAGCACGTCGCGGAAGCGCTGCCTGTACTTCGCATCGCGGTTGAAGAGTCGCGTCATGAGGGAGATCTGCGCGACGTAGGGCGCAATGATGCCGATGTCGCGTCCCATGAGTTGCTACACACCGAAACGTAAACATACAGTAACGAGCGGTTGACTGCACACGCACCGGATTATTGAGCAACAGATCCTCAACAATGCTAGCAACGATATGCGCCTCATTGAGGTTCACCCGGCTTCTCTCCTTCATAGATTCTGCGCCCTTGTGGTCAATGAAAATGACAGATGGCCGGTTCCCTGTGACGACGTTCGCTTGGAGGTGCTGGGAGCTCGGGGGAGACAGTCTTGAATGAACATTTCCGACATCGTCAACAGTACCGTCCTGAAGGGTGTGGTTGTAGAATTCGGAAGACGGGAAGCGCGATATTGCCGGATGCATACGGTATTGGGTATCGAGCATGACTGACGGAACCACTGGTGAGCAGTATTGTCAGTTGGCCGTCTTCATACACCCAATATCTCAAACACACCTCCTTCCTGAGTCAGGCGCTCAAAGAGACTGAGACCGAGCCCAAGCGCTTGTGCTTCGGGGCTTGTGATGACAGGTGGAAGTTGTTTGTGATCCCCAATGAGGGCTACATGTCGTGACTGGAGGGGGAGTTTATGGTTAGTGTCGATGAAGTCCATAGCTAACATAACACCTACCCCTTTCATTATCGGAATCAAGGATGCAGGCTCCGTTGACATGGAAGCCTCGTCCAAGAAGACAACAGGTAAATCCACGACCTTTAACGCCACGCATGCTGAAGTGATGCACGTCGTGCAAATCTAATCCCACAAATGAGCGTCCATTATATAGTAGGAAACACAACCAGTCTCACCACATCTGCAGCTGAAATAACATCCCTCAGCATCTCCTGGCGCATCGCATACTTCCTCGACCTCAACGTCCCAAGGCTCGCCTCCATCGCCAAAAGTGCCCTTGTCATATTCGCCGCCTTCTGCTGCATCCTAATCGTCTTCTGCTTCGCCACATCCGCAAGCCGGCTCTTCAGATCGTCCAGCTTCACGTTCAGTTGCTCCTCTTCCTTGATAAGGCGAAGAAGCGCGGGCGCGAGAGGGTGGCTCTCGAGCTTGTGATCTAGCGTATGCTGTATGAGGGAAGAGCGCACGTTGCTGCCGGACCCCACGCGGAGGGCCTTGACACCACAGGAAATTAGACCTTCCACCAAATTATCGACTGCCACATTGGTGTACGTGCACACTAATATTGCCTGCGGGACCTCAAAGTGGACCTGAAGGAATATGTTTCAAAGCGTCCAACAGCGGTATCGCGGGTAATATACCTTGAGTAGCTTGACAGCTTCGATGATAGTCTTGGTCTTCCCCGTCCCAGGCGGCTAAGTAGCGTAGATACAATCAGAATGCGACATGAAGAGTAGTAGAAAAGGACGTACACCCTGCACAAGACAGATTCTCTGGCCAATCATAGTCGCCACCGCCCTCCTCTGCGTGTCATTTAATCCCTCCAAGACTGGGTCACCCTCCACCACTACCGGATCAACCTCCGCATACCTCCTCGCCCAGCTCTGAATCCTCATATCGTCCTTGAACGCGCCAAAGTCACTCGCCCCAGTCAAAGACTTCCCAACATGCTCCAGCTCCTCATGGGGGAGATACGCGACCTCGTCCGCTGCCTGCACTCCCACATGCTCATGCGGTTTCTCTGAGGGCTCGAACGTCCGCAGCAAAACGTCGCGGAGATGAGTACCCACCAAAACGGGCTGGGGATCGGCAGTACTTGCGGCTTCGAGAACCTGAGGATCCTGGTGGAGGTGGCCGATAGCCTCACGCATGCGTTCGTAGATGATATTGGAACGGCCGACGTCGAGACGCCATTGACCGTCGTCGACATTGAACATGTCAGCGAAAGATACTTTGATCTGGGAGGAGGTGGACGAGACGACAGAGCCTTTGATCACTTTGTCGCCTTCAAGGAGGGGGTCAATACGGGATATAAGGACTTGGGTACCATTCCTGACTTGAGAGTTATGAAAGTACATTGTATAGATGAGATAACACGTACTCGAATCTATGGTCTGGGAGCGCCAGACCGGGACCTAGCGCAAAGGATGCGATTGGGCGTCCGAATTGATTTTCCTGCA
This sequence comes from Lyophyllum atratum, assembly GCA_014905825.1. Classification (NCBI taxonomy): domain Eukaryota; kingdom Fungi; phylum Basidiomycota; class Agaricomycetes; order Agaricales; family Lyophyllaceae; genus Lyophyllum; species Lyophyllum atratum. Next base: position 200,108 of record JACGCN010000017.1, read on the forward strand.
GCCAATAGGCGGAAAGGTCGGTTAGACAGTAGCCTTCTTCCTTCAAACGATTCAGAGTCCAGCTTGAAAGACGCTCTTGAAGGACAGCTTCGGCGTCTGCCTGCTCAGCAGCAAGAAGTTTCAGGAAACTGCAGGGAATGTCAAAACAGGTGACAAATTGAGAAGAGGGGTCGCGTACCGGTCTTCATAGTTATGTATCGCGTCATAAAACGGTTCTCCTTGTTGGACGCTGACCACAGGGGGCACTTTCCGTCTAATATATTTCTGTCGCTGGGCGGGTTGAGAATCAGGGGTGGCTGGAGGATTTCGTATGCGCGACGAGGCACGGAGACGCCAGTCGAAGCGTTCTTGCAGCTGGTGGGGGGTCTAGCGGATGAGGGGGTATATTGGATGTAGTTTGAAGCTGGTCCTCCTGAAGCCATTCCTCTTCAGCTGCTGTAAGCGTCGCCGAGACCCGTGGTCGCGTGAAAGCTGCACTACTGTAAAGCGCCTCTGTCTCGTAATCGGCCTTGTCACGAGCAGAGGTGGATAGTGATCGTCTCGCTTGAGTTGGACAAGTTGCAGACGCGAGAAAAAAATTGCGAATTCCTAGGTATGTATCATGCTGGCGAGTCTTGAGAGATCTTCTCGGCACAACGACCTTGTCCGCTGCATTTCTTGCAGCAGCCCGGACTGAGGTTTGGGGAAAGAAAGCCAGGGCGACGACGAAGAGAGCGACTGGTTGCTCGAATGGAGAACTTGCGCGTTTAACTTTTTAGGAGAACTCAGAAAAGTCCCGTCACATGACCTCGCGATTGACATAAAACGTGACTATGTACAATGCGTCCCGATCCGAAACTCTGGTATCCCATCAGACCCATGTCAACCTACATATTTGACAACAGGAATATCGCCGAGATCCCCAAGAAGCCAGCTGTAATGACGGCGACCACTGCACCGCCAACAGGCAGGATAGCGACGAACGGTCCATCCCACGTACTCGGCAACTTCAACGATGTCTGGTTTGCAGCGAGAGTGATGTTGGCTTCTTTTTTGCAGGTCGCGGCATACGCTATGTGCGAGCAATCATCAAGATGAGTTCCGAGGCGGTGATAAGGGACGTACCACTCAGAACCGACGCTGACCCCACCCTGAAGTCCAGCTTCTGGTTAACTTCGATGAGTTTCGTGAACATGCATTGCTCGCAATTGAGGAGAGCAGCAACTGTCTCGGTTTTGCAGAGGCAGCGAGCATCGTCGTTGCAGGACTGGATGAGTGAGCTCGCAGTTGTGCAGTTGGTGACACACTAGACAACCATCAGGATTGAAATAGCATCAGTGCTGGGTGGACTCACAGCAGTCTTGACCACACTGTTTGGGACGTCGAGCATCTGAGAGGTGGAAAAAACCTGTTTCCCAACGGTAATATTAAAGGCCATAGCTGGGACACAGTGAGCAGGTATTCGGGCAATAATAAAGTCTCATAATTGCTAGATACCTCGGCTTGCGAGCGCAAAGATGATGACAAAAGAGACAAAAGAGAACATGATGGGACCAGAAGAATGCGGACAGCAGCAAAAAAGAATGTGAAGCTGAGCGAGGAAAGCCTGCCAGAGGTAAGAACGGATAAGAAATGAAGGACGAGGAGGTGAGCGAGTAGATAGTAACGGCCTTGATGGACGTGGGACAAGATCATTCATCTGCCACAGGTCACGTGTGAAACGCGTAAACAACAGGCAACAGGGTCGGATGCGTGACCATTCTTCGTTTACTCCCTACCACCATGGCACCCATATTCACAGGCGCTCTCATGCCCAAGAAGAAGTCCGAACTGCAGGACATTGCCATCGCCCTGCGGATTAGCGACCAGGGCACCAAGGACGAGATCCTCAACAGAATCAAAAAGCACCTAGAGCTTAACCCCGACCTCGAGGAGGACTCATCCTTTGCTGGTTTGTTTGGAAACAGGCGAAAGCGGAGTGTTCAACCACAAGGCTCTATCCCGAGGTGCGTTTACACCTTATTTCCTGTATTTTGTTATCTTATCCTCCCATTTAGCGCACGTTCTGCCTCCATTACAGAGACAGCAAAACCAAGTTCGCGAGGTCGGCGCGTCGTGGCTCTCGATCCCGTGCGCGAGTTGACTCCTAATAACGATTTGCGCGATGTGTCCATGTTCTTGAAACACCCCGCGTCACCATTCGAATCGACACCGAATCAGTCACCCCGGCAGGATGTCGTTATCACACCTAGTAGCCTACCGCCGCTTCCACCTAGCCCAGCGAAAAGCCTCATGGAGCATATACCGGCGCCTCCCGATGTAGATGTCCTTGCGGCGAAGATCAAGGACAACGAACTATTGCGAAACAGCATGGAGATGCTGGAGCGCTTCCGAGCGGTGCGTGACGCGAAGCTCTTGTTCAAGCTCCTTCTGAGACATCTCACAGTTCCTATCCAACTCTCGGAATATTTGGTCTTTGACCGCTGTTGCAGAGATTCTTTATATCCTCGACACCGTGATTCCGTGGAAAACCTACGAAGTAGGTCCTTCGTCAGAATGACCCGGTCCAAGCAGTTAACAATCCGTAGATTCCCCTGTATCAGTTGAACGATGAGCCTGTCAAGACTTTTGCACTACACTACCCACCTTGGGGAGTCTTCCAGACGTACGCGTTCTGGATGGTCATCCTTCACTGGGCACTGCCGACCCTCATCATCCCCGCTATCGTGGGCAATCTAATCTCCTTCAACCCCAAAACCTCCCCGCGGCAGCAAATTTCCCCCGACGCGCCAGCGCCCTTCGATCCACTCACGGCCGCTATCATCCGCCTCGCAGCCCAAGTTGGCTACCCATTTGCGACCTTGGACGCGAAGGTGCAGGGCATAGATGTGCTGGGCTTCAGATGGCGGGTGTTGAACGCGTCAGTCGGCCTTGCTTTTGCGTTTGCAGAAGCCATTGCAGGAACTCCACAGGTGTTTGCGAAGACCCTCGTGACGGAACAGCGGCACGATCGTTTGCTAGAGGGTCCGCCCAATACCGGGACCCTGGGCATCAGGCGAAGGGCAATCATGTCAACTGAGAGCGTAGACGACGCCGACGAGGTTGATTAAAGAAGAGAGCTGATCTTTCCGATATTGACTTATTTATCTATTAGTTTTCCTGCTTTCTCTGCGCTATGCCATTTACGATATAATGACCTTCTTACTCCTTCTATTCGTTCTTCTATTCAGCTTATCTCGCAGTGTACCAGTCTGTATACTACTTACATTAAACCGGGCCAGGACCGTGTTGTATTTTTGAATTTCATTACTTACCTAAGCGCCTGCCATAACTTCTTCAACTTGCCTCTTGCCCTCCCCATGTCCTCCAATGAGTCCCTCATTCGGGACTCGTTTCGCTCTGCCTCATCGCTGATGGGCCTCCAGCTCTTCTCGCGTATCTTTACGTTCATCCTGAACCAAGCGATGTTCCGTATGGCGCCGCCCCGCGCATACGGGACCGCCGCAATACAATTCGAACTCCTGCTCAGCACAATCCTCTTCCTCAGCCGCGAAGGCGTGCGGAACGCGCTTCTTCGCGTCAAGAAAACCGGACCTGCCACACGCAACGTGTCGGTGCTGCCCATGCTCCTTGGGTTCCCGCTGGCCCTCGCGTCAGCTTACTTGTACGCGTATTTCGCTGGGAGTGATGTGAGGAGCCAGGAATACTTCACGGTGTCCATCGGGATCTATGCGCTCGCGGCGCTACTTGAGCTCATGAGTGAACCTATGCATAACTTGTACGACGCTCCAGTTATAGAAGCCTTGAAACTATCTTGATCGTCGACTTTCCAGAGCCATGTCGGAGCTTCGGACAGGGCTGCGCGTGAAGGCGGAGGGGCTTGGGATTACGAGCAAAACGCTGGTCACCTTCCTTGTTCTCGTGTACGATCTGAGGACCAGAGGGGACGGTTCCCTAGCGTTGGTGGCGTTTGCGGCAGGTCAATTGGCATATGGAGCGTCAGTCCTTGCTACCTACGTGGCGGCTTATGGTACGAGGTATATGTGGCTCAAACGACCCCCTCCCACTACCAAGTGCGTTTTCCGGTGAGGCATAGCTGTGTTTCAACCTGACCAGAACCGCAGTGGCAAACCAGCTCACTATTTCGATCCTGAAATATTTCGCCTTTCCTTAACGATGACCTCCCAATCCGTCATTAAGCACTTCCTGACGGAAGGCGACAAGTTGATCTTGTCGTGGTTTAGCCAGTTGCAGGACCAAGGTGGATACGCCGTAGCCGTCAACTACGGTGAGTTAACGACATATTCAAAGCTATACGTCATCTTAAATCTGCAGCCAGGCTCCCTCGTCGCCCGAATCGTCTTCCAACCCATTGAAGAGGCCTCCCGTGGGTTCTTCTCCAAAGTCCTCGGAAACACCTCCTCGACCTCAGGTCAGGACGCAAACCAAAAGGCAGGGCTGCAGCAAAGCGCCACTGCCCTGGTGTCGCTCCTCTCTGTCCAAGCCGCTTTCTCCGCTGTCCTCCTTGTTTTCGGAACCGCCTACATCCCAATATTCTTGCAGATCCTGCTTCCTCGGCAGTATCTCGTCACTAGCGCTCCACAGGTCCTGTCTGCGTGGGTGTGGTACATCCCCGTGCTCGCCTTTAATGGTGAATTGGAGGCCTTTTTGTCCAGTGTTGCCACGCCCCGTGACCTCAACAACCAGAGCCGGTGAGTCCATACTGACTCCAGAATCTTCGGTCTACTGATATGACAGGGCAGATGGATGGCCGCTTTTTCCGTGATTTACATTATGGCCGCTGTAACCTTCTTCAGGCTGGGTCTGGGCGATGCAGCCTTGGTGTACGCCAACATCTTGAACCTCTCCGTGCGTATCATATACACCGCCACTTTCATCACTTCTTTCTTTGCACGTCGTGGTGCCCGACAGCTGCTGCAATGGAAAGCGGTTCTACCCAGCACACCACTTCTCCTCAGCATCAGCGTCTCAGCTATACTGATCAAGATAAGCGGAAATCTGCTCAAGATCGAGACAATGACGAACAACGCAGGGAGGATCAGCCTCACACGGACACCAGTCTTGCTCCACATCGGGGTAGGAGCTATACTGGGCCTAGCAAATGTGGGTGTGTGGTGGATATCCTCAGGTCGCCATCTATCAATCCCGCGAGGACAGCACCCAAAGTCCCAATAAAAATGTACATTATACCCTATCATATCCTACATACCCTCAACGAAGATCTGCGGTTCCCCCAAGCCATCTCTCGTAGTTAAAGCTGACGGGAAACCCTTCGCCCTGCTTGCCATTCAGATACTGCATGTGGCCGCGCTCAACATATGATAGGAACTCTTTCGGAACCTCGTCTGGCCAGTCAGGCGTCTCCCCCATCGCCGTTCGTATAGCCATAGAGTACACCTCCAAGTCCTTCCGCTCGCCCATCGTGGTCGGCGCGTCCAGAAGCTCCTGGCACTGGTCGATGTAACTGTTGCATACGCACGAGGTCAGTCAACAGGAAGACGACTCATAACTGTGTACACGGGGCGACGCACCCTTGGTATTCTGCCACCTCGTTGTCCGAGACCGTTGGCTCCAAGAGCTGCTTCGCTATTGCCTCCGTCGAGTGTCGGTCCAGCTCGGGAACAACCACACCGCCCTTCGGGACTGGCCAGGTGGAAGGTTTGGGTGTTTTCTTGGGGGCCGAGTTTGGATGGGATGACATCCACCGGCGCACGCCCTGCACGACGCTAGTGAATTCGACTCAGTTATATACAAGAGGCCGCGTAGTCATTGAGTTACTCACCTCGGATTGTGGGAGCTGTTCCTATGCCCATGGGCCTCGAACGGGCTATGGTTCATATCTTTCGCCGTCTTCCTGTACAGCCGACACATTTAAGCGTTGATCGAAAAGTGCTCGATGGGTATGTAACGCACCCAGGAAGTTTGAGCGTGCTATTCATCGAATACGCAAAATGCTTCCCCAGCGACGTGAACAGCAGCGGCCGATAATACTCCACCCAAAAGTCGCCCTTCTGCGTCATGAATTCCCGAAGCGCCTTATCGCATTCCTCCACGCGGTATGCCTGCTCGAGGTGTTCTTCGCGGAACCACTTTTGGTAGCCGCCCCTGACGGGTGGACCAGTGATAGTGCGCTCGCCTTGGACGCCTAGGAACAGGTTGATCGCCGTTTGCTTATCCGCATCTACAAATCGCCGTGAGTATCATACCTCAACCACGGAGATGACCACGGATGAAACTGACCCAGAAGGGAGTTCGTATAGAAGCGCCGAATATTCTCGATGATGTCCCGCGAATGGCTGTTCCAATGCGGCATACGCCGATACGTCTCCACACGGTTGACGAGTGCACTTCCCGTATATTGCAACGCGATCGCTGGATCCAGCATCTCGCTCAGCAAGCTATACCAATGGGTCGACTAAAACGAACTTACTGTCGCCATGATCGTGGTACATCTCCGTTAACATATTCACCGCATCCGAATCAAAGGCCAAATTCGGGCTGTCCACCACGCCCAGGGCGTACAGCTGGTGCCCCAGCGCCCGCTTGCCAAACACAAACTGCGCAGCATTCGTGCGGTCCAAGCAGTCGACGCAGTTCGTCCGACATATGCCGTTCTGCAACGAAATCGTGTGTCGCCAAGGAGCACTTTGACATGCCGGATGAGGGACGGAAATAAGTAGGCTTGGTGGAGGCGCTTACCCGTCTTCGTTCTGGAGGAAATGGGAATACGGTTCGGAGCCGGAGTGGAAGAAGCCGGTCATTTGTATTGACTCCTCCGCTATATCCTCCAGGTAACTTATCACATCCTGCGTTTTCCTAACCAGTCACGTTAGCAAGTTTGTAACAACACGAGCGCTATGATTTACTCTTTGTATGCGCGAGACATATCCCATGCCCGATAAACCATCTTTTTCTCGCGGGGGAGAAACTGATTGAGATACCGGACGCATTGCGTGTACTCGTCTAGGAGTTTCGATTCCCTGGGCACAGGTTCGCGCCGTTTGATGAGATTCAAGATCGTGACAGGGGCGCCGTATCGTTGGAAAATGTCATCGAAGTGCCGCGACGCAGCTGAAAAAAATGGGTCCACCACACTGACTATGCAGCGTAAGCCTTTGTCTGGGCAAAGTCGAGCAGCGCTTACTTTCAATGGGCGGCTTCGGGCTCATGCTGTTGGTTTCTTGGGTCCAATAAATGGGAATACTGCCTCGATACTACGACTTTTATGTCAGACCTCGCTCAGGTAGGTCGATACAGACGTCTCACCTGCACATAGCTAGTGAAATTCGGACTAGGACGGCGTCCAGGGTACTTGGAAGACCCTTCAGGACGTGCTGGATAGTAGAAAGGCGTAGTCAAAGCTTCCGCAACAATTTGCTCAGTCTCTACTTCGTTCGCAACATTTCCCTGGAGACAAATATCTCAGTTTGCAGTAAAGTGGTATAGAAGATGAGCTGACCTCATCGTTGACTCCTCGCTTCAGGTAACGAGCACCAGCAAAGTGACGAGACCTCCTAGCAATCAGGGTGACAAAGATGACGCGACCCAAAACGGTTAGTTCTGTACGAGAACATGTCAAAACATCGAACAAAGAAAATGCGCGAAGGCGTACTGGCTTGATCCACATGGCCATGTACCAAAGGAAGTAGCCAATGTGGGCTCAAAGAAGGCCTGTCTTGGTTCGAGAAAGGAGCAGAGAGGAGATGGAAATTCCATGCAAATCGATCGGTGAACGGCCAATTGCCATGTGCTGGCCGACTTGACCCGGTGAGATTGTGTTGCAAAGTGGATGTCAGGTCGTACGTATAACTTGTTTCCTTGTTAGCTTTCAATTGCACCTAAGGATAGAGAAGCCCACCAACCTGAAGTAAAAGTTCTTGGACATATCAACCTGCTTGAAGATGTTCATAAGACGCTGCTCTTCCGCGGGTTTTTCAATTTTGTGATTGAAGCAGACGGGAACAATGTCGGTGTTTTCGCAGTGGTAGAGATAGTGGCCTCCAAGTAGGGCGACAACCGAGCGCTTGGAGATCAGAATCATGTACCAGCCAGCAGTAAATCGAATGAAGCCTATCATAGCCTCCACATTAGGACAAATTGGTATGGTCAAGACCAAGCGCACCAGCAATTCCAAAGACCACTCGAGCCTTGCCTAAACCACCAGACGCGCGATTTCCGTCGTCCAGCATCTTCAGCATGGCACTCATTTGCTTCCCAGTATACTCGGCTTCATCTTCGACGATAGTCAGTTCGTCGTGGGTGGTGCGGTCGATCTTGATGATACGGTGCCTGGAGTCGGCGGCATTGGAGGCTATTATGAAGAAACGCAATCGGTTCTCATAGAGGATGAACTTGTTGAAGGCTGGGGATATACGTGGCGGTAGGATCTGGGAAGTTGCGGCAGGTTGTGTTACGGGTATACTAGCAGAGAGTTCAGATGTTGAGTCGTCCAGCGTCATGACATTCGTGAAGGGCGTGGTGGCACACGGTTCGGATGGTGGGCCGGATTCGGAAGCGACGCGATGGATCACGTGAATCCCCCTGAATAGCTTTCCGCAAGTTGGTATGTTTCTTTGTTCACGATGGTGAAAGCTCAGAGTCAAAGCGATGGTCCCATCGAAATATCGTCCTCGCCTGAACCTGAATCCATTGTTAAGCTGAAGCGTACGCGCCTAAAACAGTCCCACTCCGTCATCGAGCTCACCGACGACGACAACGACGACAGCGACGCGTTACCAGCCCGTGTCCGTCCCAGAAGCTCCATGAACGCCACAGCCGGTCCCTCGTCGCGTCCTACCTCGTCTAGGCAGCTCCAGCCGAGAGCGGGGGGCTCCAACTCGATTGAGAACATCCCTACACCCCCTCGCAAGGTCAAACCAACCGCCTCAACAAGTACTCCTCTTTTTCTGCCCAGCGACGAGGAGAACAACCCCCCTCCCGAACCAAGACCGCGCACCCCAGCTGCAGAACCTTTTCATATTGACGTCGACATGGAAGACAATTTAGCCATGTACTCCCCCGTTGTTCCACGTGCTGAGACACCAATTAAGGAACCTGAACCTGACCTCGATCCCCAATCCACCGCCATCGCACGCATCCTCGAGATCGTCCCCGATGTCGAGCCCGACCACCTGCTTTCACTCGTCATCAACCAGATGCTCGCGCGCCCCGATCAACAGGTTGGCGACGTCGTTGAGCACATTCTGCACGGACTCCTCGAGGACCCGAAATACCCCAAGGTCGACCGAAAGGGCAAGGGGAAGCGAAAGCAGACCGAAGAGGAAAGGCAGGCCGGGGGTAGTCCAGCCAAAAAATCGAAGATCGACTATAGAGACAAGGATAGGCCGTTTCAACGCGGAGTACACTATGCCGATCTTGCTTTGGTCCGTATACCTCCTTTATCTCACATACCCTACTGATTCGGTCATTTTATAGGAACATCTCCAGGTCTCCTTCCCCTTCATCCCCAAAGCCTACCTCCGCTTCCGCCTTAACGTGGCACATAACGGCCTCTACGCGCCTATGCATTTTTTCCTTCTTGAGCAGGAAAAAACACAGCAGCGCCAACGCGAAGCCAATGAAAAGGTTGTCTACCCATACAACCGGCGCGTCACCCCCTACAAACCTAAAGGCAAAGGCACAACGTCCATAAAGGACGCAGACTTCGAAGCCGAACACAAATGGCTCGTGGACGAGCTCAGCGGTGCTGGCGCTGGTGCCGTGGACGCGAATGCGAACAGCGAAGAAGCCAATGACACCGACGACGGAGAATGCGAAGACGGTCTCGAGTGCGGGTGTTGTTTCTCCAACTTCCGTCCCGTAAGTTCTTCCCTCCTCCACCCCTAACCCCAATTCACCCCACTCACCCCTTCTCCCCAGGACAAAATCGTGCAATGCCCCGAAATGCACCTCTTCTGTGTATCATGCATGACTTCCTACGCATCCACCCTCCTCGGCACACACGACCCCAACATCAAATGCATGGACCAGTCCGGGTGCAGCGCCCTCATCCCCGCGTCCGAACTCAGACGGTTCCTCCCGCCGAAGCTCATGGAACTCTGGGAGCGCGTGAAGCAGCGCAAGGAGGTGGAGGCCGCGGGCCTTGAGGGCCTTGAGGAGTGCCCCTTTTGCGAGTGGGGCTGTGTCATCGAGAATCCGGACGAGAAGCTGCTGCGATGTGGGAACACGGAAGAGTGTGGTGTGGTGAGCTGTCGCGGGTGCAAGAAAACGGCGAGTGCAGGTAGTGTTGCGTGGTTCTGGCACTAACTGCGATCACTGTGTTTTGCAGGATCATCTACCGAAGAGCTGCAAAGGTAGTACTCTCGATGCATGGTAGCTATCATATCGCTGATCCCCCTTTTCCTGATAGAGATGGAAGAAGACAAGCATTTGGACGGCCAACATTCCGTTGAGGAAGCCATGAGTATGTTGTCATATCCTTTCTTTCCCATCCGGCGACCTACACAATCCTGCAGCTGAAGCCCTCAAGCGCGACTGCCCAAAATGCAAGAAGTGTGAGTTCCTTCTTCCACCTCCCTATTCATAGCTGAGCCTTTTTCCCTCAGCATTCATCAAAGAGTCCGGGGTATGTTGTTGTCCATGGCATGCCTCTACCCATATACTTATATAGGTATTCCAATGCAGTGCAACAAGATGACATGCCCGAACTGCCAGACGCTCTCATGCTACGTGTGCAGACAAGCTATCAAAGGATACGATCACTTCAACCAGGTATACACCTTCCTTTCCGCCTCCATCGCTTCATCCTGGTTCCTGAGCGCACTTTGATCCTGTAGGCACCACCCGGGCACGCAGGATCAAGCAGAGACTCCGGGAAATGTCTCCTCTGGGAAGCAGTCGAGCAGCGCCACGCCGAGGATGTACGTACACCTCCCTCTCTCCCCTCCCCACAATCCCCAAATTCACGTGAAATCTCCTCCCAGGTCAAAGCCGCCGCCGAACGTGCCCTCCAAGAATACAAACGCCAAAACCCCGACGTCGGCGAAAAAGACATCACCGTCGACATCCCCGCCGCCCCTCCCCCCGCCGCAAACCCCCACCATCCCCACGCCCACATACACAACAACGCCCAGCAGCTCCAGCGCGACGCCGCCCAAGCCGCCTTGGACCGCGCCACCGCCGAGCACGCCCGCTTAGAAGCCGTCGAGATCAACCACCGCGCGCGCATGGCCGAGCGCGAGCACGACCTCTACCAGACCCGCCAATCCGCCGCGGGCATGCCGCACATGGCCCATGCGTATGCGGCGCGCATGCAGGAGCTCACCGTGGCGATCGCGCAGGACCAGGCGAGATGGTACCAGATGCGGATAGAGGTGGACAATGCGCGTGTGCTGATGGAGCGGCAGAGGGCGCAGGTTAGGCTTTTGCAGCAGCAGGCGCAGGCGCCGGCACAGGGGTGGAATCTGAACGTGCATGTGAATTTGTATCCGCCACCGCCCGTGATGGGTATGGGAGGGGTGCCGGTGAGGGCACCACCTGCGCCGGTGCGTCCTGCCGCGCCGAAGAGGGCTAGGGTCAAGGCTCCTGCAAAAAGGAGACGGTAGGGTGTCGTCGACCTTGTATCCTTGGTCATCATGTCCTCGGACACTACATATACCATAAACGCCTTGTCTATATTATTATCGACTTTACGCTAATCTAATTATCTTTAGACACCACATAAGCGTCCACGAGTAAACCTACCTGTATCTTGAGCCTTCTTAATCGCCAGACCCCTGTAATATCATCTGTTTTGTGTATGTTATCAATTCGACGCTCCAGCCTTGGGATTTGAGATTTGGCGAATCTCCTATCCTATATTACCAACATGGCATCGACCTACAACCGCTCTTAACAGTACCTCAAATTACCTTCATGGTGACCTTGCCTCCAAAAAGATTCGAGCTCGCAGGCATTGCTTTTATTCAAACAGACAGCCGAAATGTGTCCAAAAAGACGGCCGTGGATCCCTTGATTACCTAGTTGGATGCTCACCGGCACCGCTTGGCCGAATCGCGTAGGTAATGCGACCTGCGATACCCACCCAAGTTCATCATGGTCATAGATCCTCAGATAGCAAATCCCGAGCCATTCCGCCTGCAATCACGACCCCTCGATCCTCCTCAGAGTCTATGCCTAGCGTGTTGATGTAGTTTGATCTAGCAGGCCGAAAATCATCAATTAATGCTTCAGATCAGCAGACGTGCTACGCACTCCAACCGCGAAACGTAGTTCCCGTTCTGTTCCAGATCTAGAGTGGGTCCCACGTATCTGCATGCCAATGTGAGACAAGCCGTCCTCAGAATTCCGGCGAGACTACAAACAGTTTGTTGCGCAAAGAAAATTCTAGAAACCCTTTCCAATAGGGATCCCGTTTGAGCACGGAGCCGTTCCCAATGACGACAAGAAGTTCCTTTGCCCGAGTGATCGCAACGTTCATCCTACGCACATGTATCATTTGAGTCTATTCAGGCGTGACACGACGAGATGCGGAAACCATACCGCTTCTTCTCGAATACCAAACCAAGGCCCTTCGTTATATCCTCCTTCAGAAACCGGGGATTTGAACGAACACAAGAAATGATAACAACACGACTTTCTCTCCCTTGGAAATCCTGGATACACCATCGTCAGTGATGGTGTGAATTCTGATTGCGAGGATGGACGTACCTCGACTGTTCCCACATCAACTGCACTAAGCTTCTCGTTCCTCAGCCGTTCGCGCAGCTTCCAAACTTGTTCCCTCCACGGCGCCATGATTCCGATATCCGCCGGACGAAGAGGAGGCGAGCATGCCTGTGCTTCTAGCATCAATGATGTGATCACCTTCACCACCTCGTCAATTTCGCCCTTATTGTACCATGTAGCTCTCTGTGGGTATACTCAGCCAGCTGGGGAACTTCAATGTGGTAAAAGAAAATGACCTCATCAACACATTCCTCCGGAAATTGGTGTCCGAAGAACATGAGAGGCAACTCCGGATTCCCTAGCCCGCTCCAACTTATTGTCCCATTAGTAGCACACGGCTCCAAAGAGTCCGCGTAGAATATTGCACTTGGCGGCATCAGGATCGCCGGGTGACTTCGGTAGTTCTTCATCCATGTTCAGTGCGTTATTAACCACCTAAAGGGCGAGATAATCACATACCTTGACCAAATTAGTAAATGGTGTGAACTTGAACACATCCGCCGGTGAAGGTTTTACCGCGCCCCTCGACCTGGCGTGTATGTTGTCGGCATACAATGGTCGCTCAAACAGTCGTTCCAACAAAGAAATGTCCAGTTCGGCTGTCCTCGCCTTCTCCGCCGTGACAATGGGCCCGACTGTACAAAACTCATCACAACTGGACTCAATAAAGGTTCACGAGCTTACGTTGCTGGGGGTCTCCACATAGGACGACCTGCGGCGCAAACATCGGAGTCGCACCATCGACGCCAAGTTTGGTCTCTGCCGGTATTTTCATATGCACCACCGATATAGGAATGAGGAGCTCTGGCTCAGATCCTTGTGCAGCCTGCAGGGAGCCGCTGTTAATGGTACGATGCGCGGCTGCCCATTCACTCACCTCGTCAATGAGCAGGTGCGACCAGTGTGGCGTTGCTTGGTGCTTGGGGAGGCGATGAGGGTGAAACGAGCGCGTCACCTCCTCTTCCATGCGGACAAGCGCGGTATTAGTGCACTGCCCCGCGACCAGTAGACTGGCATCCACGCAGGAACATACGACCACGCGGTACTTCATAAGGGTAGTCCAAGGGGGGAGCGCAAATTTATCTTTTTCAACGTCTGATTGTAATTCGATCAGGTTCTGCTTGCTCGAAGATTGATTGGTCATACGTACAGCAGTATTGAGTTATCTTAATTGGCACTTCCGCGAAGGTTCTGTTTTGATCATTGAGCCGCAACATCTCATGAGGTTGGAGGAATGGGCGGAGACGAAGGACAAGGGTATCCGTGGCCGGGTTAGAAGGCGCGCAAAGCAGAATACAGGCTTCCGGCTGGATTCGAAGGATTTGCAGTACAGTCTCGACAACAGTTCTGGCGATAGTAGAGTTACGACTAAGAAATGATCCTTTGAGGAGGTAAATTCGTAGACACGGACCTTGTCTTCCCTGTACCAGGAGGTCCACTGATAAGGTACGGTACCGGGGATTGGTGCAGAGCAATCGAAGATGCTGCTAGCTAGGTCCCCAAACTTACTGAATTCAGCCGAATAGAAAAGTGGGATCGCTCACCCTCTGCTCCGGATTCAGTCCTGCGTCGACCCAGTCTTGATCCCTAAAGGCCCGGTCGACAGAAAACACTGAAAGGGGGCTGCGCAAGTCCTCTGGCTCAGGAAATAACCAGCACCGCGCAAGGTTATGAGGCTCAGCACCATTCAGCGCATCGCCCATGGTAGCAGATGCAGTCTCCATTATGAATGATGGGCGCGCACTGGCGACAAAAGAAATGTTAAACAAGAAAGGTAATTGGTCTTCAGGGGTATAAATCCCATCCGCGGTGCGAGGATTTGGAGGCAAGACATGTAGGACGTGATGTCGGAAGGTCGGACAATGAAGGTCTGAACAAGGAAAACGGGGACGCCATGTTAGCCCATATCCTTATTAAGGAATACGACTTACGTATCATGCCCTCCCTCTTCCGCAACGCGACGACTCTCCCTTCGAAAGCCATGCCGCTCCCTCTCTGTTCTCTGTCGTACACTTCTCGCATATGAACGAGATCCCCGATTTCGAGACGTGGGTAATTCTCTCGAATACCAGGGACAACGAGGACGAATTCTGCATCTGCCCAGATGGCGATCTTGACTCCGATTTTCCATAAAATGATTCTTTCTTTCTCGAGCGCAATAATGTCAAGCTCCCAGGCAAGGAGTGCCTGCCAGTGTTTGTGATAGGTCTCGATTTGAAGGGGGGGACACTCCGTCGCAGGTGGCCCAGAGAGAATAGTCAAGGTGCGAGGTTTACATAGATCTTCAATAAGATTTGGAAGAAGAAAAGATTGAAGATAAGACAAGGGGGGATATACAGGTACAGATGGCAATGGAAGGAGATTATGTGGTTGTTTTTGAATTTCTTTTAGATACTGAGGTATAAAAATGTCTGCCTATCGAGTAGGCCCATCAAAATATGCTCAATGACTTTATTCGGGAAACGTACATATTTATCAAATTGAAAATTCTGATGAATGAAAAGGGCCAATCAGGCATTTAGAAAAGAGAAACGAGAAATGAGGGCTCACCTGTGTTTCATCGGCTTGATTTTCTATTAGGTTTTCAGTAAGAGAAGGTAGATTTTCAGGGAGATCCGGAATAGCCATGAACGATAATGGGGGAAGTAGTTGAAGCTTGGGTGCAGCTAGCGTTTTCGCGGTAGGTTGAGTGATTTTGACCTTTGGCGGCTCCCTCGCAGCATAAAAGCCTGGTCGGGAACTGAAGCCTGGAAATGGAGCAAACCTTCCCTTCCAGAAGTCATGGATCTCGGAGACGTCCAAGGGTGGTTGTTCAGGTCCAAGTTGAGGCGGAGGTTGCGGAAGCGGAATGTGCATAGAATGATTGTACATCGGAGGGCGCAATGGACCTGGAGAGACTGGAGCATACCATCCACTAGGATCCGGCATAAAATTCATGTGTCCGTTGGGTGCCCCATTCCAGGGCGGCTGTGGGGGGCTCGGCGCTCCTACAGGGTTAGGACGAGAATCATACACAAAGCCATTGGGCCGATGGGGTGAAAGAGGAGTAGTAGGCGCTGGATGGGGCGCTCCAGGGTATATGCTGTGAGGTGGATGGTAGAAGTGCTCGCCGCCCCTAGATACATAGACGGGCTGATGGTGGTGGTCCATGCAAGAGCTGTGTGTCACGCCTTCGTGACATTAATCACATGGCCTGATCTCACGCGTCAACCAGGAACGACGCGTCGCGACAAATTCGAGGCTGGCGGCCGAATGCCGAGAATAGAACCCCACCTGCCGGTGATGATGATGGTAGTGGCGTGGAGTCCTCCTTCTCGATAAATACTGGGCCTCCCACAAACTCGTTCGGATCCCACTCTCTCCCAACCATTACAATGACCCACAAAGTTCTCCCTACTCGTCCTCTCGGCAAGAATGGACCGCTCGTCAGCGCTATCGGCTTAGGATCTATGGGTATGTTACTGGCGCTTGCAATCGACCTGCGACATCATTCTCATACCAGAATTTCCTCAGGGATGGGTGCCTTCTACGGCAAAAGCGACGACAAAGAATCACTCAATACTTTGACGTATGCCGCAGATCGTGGCATGACATTCTGGGACACGGCCGATATATATGGTCACAGTACGTCGCCAGCCTCATCAAAACAATCGGTCCATAATCATGCGGCTCTGTAGGCGAAGACCTTGTCGGCCAATGGTTTACTCAAACGGGCCGCCGTTCCGAAATCTTTCTCGCCACGAAGTTCGGTGCTTGGGACATTGACAGTGACATCCGAAAACCAAATAGCAAACCCTCTTATATAGTTAAGGCGTTCCGGAAATCGCTCTCGAAGCTGAAAACGGACTATGTCGACCTTTACTACCAGCATCGCGTAGATCCAGAGGTTCCCATCGAGGTGGTTTTGGAAACTTTGCGACCGTTCGTGGAGAGCGGCCAGATCAAGTGGATCGGTTTATCGGAGACAAGCGTCGCGACATTGAAACGAGCGAGAGCGGTGCAAGGCGTGGGGGAGAAGGTCATCGCAGCCCAGATGGAATTTAGCCCCTTCGAGCTCAGCGTCGAGAAGACCGGATTCGCTGACGCCATCAATGAGTTTGGTATGGCGGTAGTCGCGTACTCACCGCTTGGCCGTGGTCTAGTGACTGGAAGGTACGTACTAGGGTCCTACCCTGCAGAGGACACGTTGTAATCAGGGATAACAGATTTAAGTCTCCTGCCGACTTTGAAGAAGGGGATTTCAGGAAATTTCTCCCACGTTTCACAGAGGAGAATTTCCCGAAGAATCTCAAGGTTGTCGACGAGCTCAAGAAGTTTGCAGACAAATACAACGCGACAAACAGTCAAATTACGCTCGCGTGGATCCTTGCCGAGCACTCCAATTGTATGACATTTATCATGTTCCTTTCAACATGCATAAATGATAGTCTTGTAGTTATCCCAATTCCTGGCATTCGCAACACTGAACGACTTGAAGAGAACGCTCGGGCGGCGAATATAGTGTTGGCTCCGGAGGACGTCAAAGCAATCCGTGCCGTCGTCGAGGCCGCCGAGGTGGCGGGAGTACGCTACCAAGAGGAACGTATGCCCTTGGGGGACTGTATCCCAGTGTCAGAATGGAAAGGAGAGAACTAAGAGCTAAGGTAGTACTCAAGTCGGAACTACTTCAGAGTTTTGTCTGTCACTGGAGTCCAAATTGAAATTCATTTACTCCTCGTTACTGACGTCAGCGGTAGATCTGACTAGAATAGATGAAACTCTTCGTAAACATTTCAGCAGAACCAAGAGCTTACCTTTCCAACGATGCCACCAAGTCCGAACACACTCCCAACACGCAAGCTAGGTAAGAATGGACCAAACGTTAGTGCAATCGGCCTTGGAGCCATGGGTCAGTTGTACCAATAACCGAGTTCAGGAATTGGGCGTCCTCACCTGGAAATACAACAGGAATGGGTGCATATTATGGCAAAAGCGACGATGCGAAGTCCTTTCAGACTTTAACATACGCTGCTGATCGCGGCATGACGTTCTGGGACACAGCCGATATCTATGGTCACAGTCAGTGCACCTTTTTAGGTTCACTCCTGTTCTTTCAAACTGGTTAATCTTCCTCGACCTCATAGGCGAAGATCTTATCGGCCTGTGGTTCAAAAATACGGATCGTCGTTCCGAGATCTTCCTTGCCACGAAATTCGGTGCATATGACCCTTCTAAAGACGATCACAAACCCAACAGTAAACCGGCTTACATCCGCTCCGAGTTCGCTAAGTCCCTTTCGAGGCTTCAGACGAGCTATGTCGATCTCTATTACCAACACCGCGTCGATCCAGAGGTGCCTATCGAGGTGGTACTGGAGACGCTGCGGCCGTTTGTCGAGACAGGCCGAATCAAGTGGATTGGTTTGTCAGAACCCAGCATCGCTACCTTGAAGCGAGCGAAGGCAGTGAAGGGCATGGGGGGAAAAGTTATTGCCGCGCAGATGGAGTTCAGCCCCTTCGAACTCTACGTCGAGAAGACCGGATTCGCTGACGCCATCAACGAATATGAAATGGCAGTAGTCGCATATTCACCACTTGGGCGTGGTCTAATCACCGGAAGGTCAGCTACGACACATCACTGCAAGACGCGGCTTCCTGACCATATTCCAAACAGATTTCGTTCTCCTGCCGACTTCGAGGAAGGTGACTGGCGGAAAAAGTCTCCCAGATTCTCCGAAGAGAACTTCCCAAAAAACCTCAGAATCGTGGACGAGCTCAAGAAGATCGCAGACAAGTACTCTGCCACCAACAGCCAAATCACGCTCGCTTGGATTCTCGCTGAGCACCCCAACTGTACGTTGTCCAAAGTTCGGTATTCTTTACGGTGCCGATGATCCATCTTGGTGTCATGTAGTCATCCCTATCCCGGGTGTTCGCACTATCGAACGCCTGGAAGAGAATGCTCACGCCGCAGAGATATCATTAGCTCCAGAGGATGTCAAGGCGATCCGTGATGTCGTGGAGAAAGCTGACGTTGCGGGAGAACGCTATCCGCCAAGTAGCATGCCAAATGGCGACTGCATCCCGTTGTCAGAATGGAAAGGAGAGAATTAAAGATTTGTAGATATCGATGCTCGTAAAATCCAAAAAGAGGTGAAGCGGCGGCTTCTGGCGGCTTGTTTGGTCAGGAAGTGTGTTCGGCTAATTCGAGATGTGGCACTGCACACGAGTCTGAGTCTTACCATTCACGCCAGTACATTTTGCGATATAATTGACAAGTAAACGCTCTTGCTCTGTCCACTCACGACCAGATACGAACCTGACTTACCGTTTGTTCATGCATCATGGCATGTCCCCTTGACCGTCCACCCTCATCTCAAAGCACCGTTTTAACTACCACCCAAACGTTCTGACACCGAACAACGCATCAATACCAGTCGACGCGGAAGTGGTGTCGGCCTGCATGGAACTGTCGTGATCAATTCCTCCCAGAATACCCAACGGCGTTCTAGCCGGTCGACTGGGTTCATCAGCAAGCATGTCTCGTTTGTTCCAGGCTGAGTTGCAACGATGGAAAAACTTGGCCTCATCGGATCTGCCGAGGGGACTCGTCACCCACATCCGGATCTGCCGAGAGGACGCGTCGCCCACATTGGCCCACGGCTGGACTCATCGGATCTTCCGAAGGGACTCGTGAGTCGTCGCCCACATTCGCCACTCCCAGTTATTGCAGGTGACAAATCTGAAGCCGAGGCCTCAATAAATAGCACAAGGCCCCACCACACCAACAACACATTCTCTCTCCATCATGTCGCCCAAATACATCCCTACCCGCAAGCTCGGCAAGAATGGTCCCGAGGTCAGCGCCATTGGGTTGGGAGCTATGGGTGAACTTCAATGTTATCAACCTAAGATATGAGCGTTCTCACCTGAAGATGTTGACAGGCATGGGTGCTTTCTACGGAAAGAGCGATGATGAAGAGTCCCTCCAGACCTTGACGTGTGCTGCTGATCGAGGAATGACTTTCTGGGATACAGCTGATATCTACGGCACTAGTAAGGATTCCACATCTCAACCAGCTTTTCGCCTCTGATCCATGAATTTTCAGGTGAGGTCCTCCTCGGGAAGTGGTTCGCGCAAACTGGACGCCGTTCGGAGATCTTCCTCGCCACGAAGTTCGGGGCTCGAGACTTGAGCGAAGGCGGCGACGACCTCAAACCGAACAGCAAACCTGCCTACATCCGAAGCCAGTTCCAAAAGTCTCTTGAGAAGCTCCAGACCGATTACGTTGATCTTTACTACCAACATCGCGTGGATCCTAAAGTACCCATCGAAATCGTTCTTGAGGCACTGCGGCCCTTCGTCGAAAGCGGCCAGATAAAGTGGATCGGGTTGTCAGAACCCAGCATCGCGACCTTGCGACGCGCAAAAGCAGTCAAAGGCGTGGGCGACAAGGTTGTCGCAGCTCAGATGGAATTCAGTCCTTTCGAACTTTATGTCGAGAAAACTGGCTTCGCCGATGCGATTAATGAGTTTGGCATAGGAATTGTGGCATATTCCCCACTCGCACGCGGACTGGTTACTGGAAGGTGAACTACAGCAGCTTCCTTTGGCCGGTACATCCACTGACACCCTTTTACTTGTTCAGGTTCAGCTCTCCTGCAGATTTCGAGGAGAGTGACTTTCGAAGAATAGATCCCAGATTCTCCGAAGAGAACTTCCCGAAGAACCTTAAAGTTGTTGAACAGCTCCAGACCATGTGCGAAAAGTACAATGCCACCTCTGCTCAAATCGCTTTGGCTTGGATCCTCGCTGAACACCCCAATTGTAAGACAGCCCTCCATACCTCCCTACGCACCTCTACTTATTTAAACATTGCAGTTATCCCAATTCCTGGCATTCGGAACGTCGCTCGTCTTGAAGAGAATGCTCGCGGAGCCGAGATAGAGCTATCCGTTGAGGATGTCAAAGCGATACGTGCTGTCGTCGAGTCTGCTCAAGTGGCAGGAGAGCGATATCCCGTTGGCCTGATGCCGCAAGGCGATTGTCTGCCTCTATCGGAGTGGAAAGGGGAGAATTGAGGCTTACTCGCTTTTCCCCCTGTGAACGCCTCCCCGTTAACGAGAGACATTCATTGGACTGGCCTTCGTCTGGTATCTGATCTCGGAGGACACAATGGAATCTTGCAGCTTGGTAACGATCAGGGGTCTAATTGACGCCCATCCCTGTGGTGATTGAGGACTTCCTACCCAGGTAGCTTTCGTCATCAACTGACTTCGTTTGAACCCGATCCCAACCAAGAGCGCGCCACGACGACGGTATCTCATAACATAAAGCCCACACTTGGCCTGCATGTACATTTAAGGGAGCGAATCTCTTGTGACGTGACTGTCGCCCATCCGTCTCAGTCCCTGGAACTGCACTAGAATCGACCGACTCGTGCTGTTGTGATGATACTCTAGTTGGGCCATCGAAACACATCTGCTTTCCTATTGACCTAATTGTACACCGCCGACATCATGAGATGTAACTTCTGCGATCATGATTGTACTGCTTCTGTCGCCCCTATAAAGTGGACGCTGAAGTGTTTGCCCCTCCCCATCTGCTGGACAGGTCATCCTCATTGTGTTTCAGTGCTAAAAAAACAGCCCGAATATCCCTCTTTTCCTCTTGATCTCCACCCTATCTACCATCTCCGTTATGAAAATCACTTGGTGCATTATCATCCCTCTTTTCGCGGCAGCAGGGGGTATTTTTGCTGCCCCGCTCCGAGGCTGCAAGCTCCATCCACGCGGCGCGCTATACATCGACCCATTGCATCGTAAGTTAGCCCGTCCGCATTCAACTGGGTATTGATGATATCATCCTAATCAAGCGCCAATCCCACCTGCCAAGATTTCAGGAGAGAGTACTCTGAAGAATTGGGATGGCACGAACGGCGTGAAACCTGCGACAAAGAATCCATCGAACGGTACGTCTTTATGATCTGTACGATGCAGTATGACACATGTTAACGTGTTTGGGAAATGAAGCATACGTACGCCCCCCAAAAGGTCCGCAAGAGATCAACTGGAACTGTATAACCCAGTAGGGGCTTTGTTCGTACAGAGAGCGTCGTGATGGTTTTGGAATCCCAGAGGCCTCTGAGAGCCTCTCAGGTAGGCCACTTGGCGATGAGTGACGTTGTCGAGCTCCTTCACTGTAGAAGAATAAAATCCCAGTAAAATCATGCTGACTGTGTACCTTGTTCATGGAAGTGATGATACTTACCCATGGCATGCCTCGATGGCCCAAGGTCCGAACAGTTTCTTCTATGTTCCAACTTGCGCATGTGTTTTTGTGCGTTTAGTGATAGCCTAAGTTTTACCTCTGCTTCAGTGTTACCGTGTTTGTCGTGAAATCTTACGAGTTGCCACGTGCGTCAACACTTGTGAGGATGAGGGGGAGGAGCCGCAACCGAAATATTTGTGCAGTGTAGTCAATGTCCGGGTGTACATATCAAATGTCCAAAAGTCCACTCTAATCCAAGTCCAAATCAGGGTATATAAGCGTCCAGTCTAGCGCGTCCATATGCGAGAGCCAGTATCAAGTCTAAGTCCGAGCCGAAGCATAATCGAAATCCGGATCCTTGCGTTCCGTAGCGCGTCCAATGCAAGAGCCGATATCAAGTCCAAGTCCGAGCCGAAGCATAATCAAATCCGGTTCCATGCGTTCCTTGTTTCTCGAGTGTTGGAGTATTTTTGTCGTGTTTCAGAGCGGCCGCCATCGTCAGGTTTGTTCTTCCTTCAAGATTCCCCTCCTCCCTTCCCGCGCGTCGCCAGCGACCGGTATCCCCCTTTCGTTCAAGTCCGTCCAGTGCAAGACCCAGCCCGCCCAGCCCAATAATGCTCCATCTTCCGCGTTCATGTCGCCCTGGTTCCCCGCCTTGGCCTAGCTATGAAGGAGAGGGAAGGAGGAAACGAATGCAGATGAATGACGACAAGCACTAACCTTCGGCGTGGGACCTGGCGACCGTCACGTCCATACCGAGAGTCTTCCATCCATCCTTGGTTAATCGCCCTGTCGTCCCATTTCTCTGCCCGTTACCTATCTGTTCAAAGAGAGAAGGAAAAGAAAGGGATGTCAGTGCCGATGAACGTCGGCGAGCACTGACCTTTGGCCCAGAACCGAATACCCAGCACGCTCCAAGCCCTCTGCCTCCCATCCGCATTTCATCCCTGGTCTGTTGTCCTCGTTCCATTTCAAGAGCTTCAGCGCGATGGTTGAGCTTGACCTGATGCGGACAACCGGACAAAAATGAAAATGGACAATGGACCAGGGATGCAAAGGGGTTGGAAAGCAGTGGCCATGGGCGTGATGGTTATCGGGGTTTACGCCAAAGGTCAGTAGTCGCTGACGTTCGTCTTCGCTGACATCAGACCTTTCTTCTTCCTCTCTCTTTCCACAGCTAGGTCAGGGGCGGTGCCATTCTATCCCTAGTCCATCGTCCGTCGTCCATCTTCCCGTCGTCCTGCTGCCTCGCCTATGACTTGGCTAGATAGGGGGAAGAATCTCAGCACACGGAGCGGTATCTGTCAACGTACCTTCAGCGCAGAAGCCCATACCCGTCACACCTTGCCGTCTCATGCGGAGACATTCCATCCCTGGTGCATCGTCGATTTCCTCTCGTCCTGTTACCCCGCATGTGACCTGCGTAGAAAGGGAGAAGTAAATCGAGGTATCTCAACACGCGATGTGAGACACACAAGAACTTACATCCAGGGCGAACACGTCCTACGGCGTCTGATCTCTGCACTGCAGCCGCGCCTGTGAACTACAGATGTCAGATGCTCTCTTCGACGGGGAATAGGGGAGTACTATTACGTATATAACGTAACTCCTGCAGCGCGCTTTGTACTTGGACTCGACGGGTGATTCAGTTGCGGGCGGGGCAGAGCGAACGATGCGGTGCGGGCCGGTGGATCCTGGAAAAGAAGAGAAGATTAGTGCAGATGACGACTTCGTTGCACCAGACTAGAAAGGTGTGATAGCACTACTTATTCGCAGAGGAAGCAAGAGGTCTAGCCGCTTGAGGGTTTGGTATACAGGCGGGGATGGTGATACGGCCTGGCAGGGGGGTGGGGGCAATCGACGAACGGGGCGCGGCGGAATGCGAAGGGGAGTTCTAGATATGATAACGACCAGAGATCAGTGTAGGCTGGACATAACCTCGAAACGTACTAGAAAGGACAAGTATCAGAATACGATCGCAAACGTAAGAAGAATTTATGGAGACTCCTTTTTTATGAGGCAATGATTGGGTCGGGTGAGGACAACAGTTCGTTGGGGAATGACGTGTCTGAGCGGGGTCGCAATTGGATACTGGTGAAAGTGATACGATGGGGCGGTGGGGCTGCGCCATAGGAATGTGACCTGAAGACAACATATTAGCCATCGATTGGAATAACTACATAAAAGAGGGTCAATCTATACCGCCCTTTTGAAGGAGCGGAATGAAGAAAGGCATATAGTGGCGCGAGAGTACGCGGCTGGTCGATGCTTGCGCCGGGGGTTGCGATGGGCGAGGGGCGGTGTTTAGTTGTGATCTGAGTAGACATGGAACTTGAGTATATCAGATATCTGAGCGACTTGAGGTCAACAGGGATCTAGAAAAAGAAGAAAAGGGGGTCAACATCGGCGGAGGCAGTGCGACGAGTGAGGGCGGCGTGGGGGAGCGAGCGGGACGTGGAGCGAGCGGGGGATCGGTTGTTGCAGCATCTAAAAAAATATCAGCCTAAGGTAAGACAAGTGAACCACAGACCTGTACAAGTTGAGAAAAGGGGTCCTATAAATACATAATGTCAGCCTCGCCACCATAGACCGTCGCCAGCGACGATCCACATCAACAATCATCCTCTTCCTCCTCCATAATGCGAACGAGTCGATGCCCCACGTGGTAATGATTGTCCTCGCGCCAACGCTGGAGGGGTATAGCATCGTACCAGGCCCTGACTGGGGTGTTCCGGCGGTTACATTTGGCGATACCAACAGTCCGAGTGATAGTCGACACCCTCTTGAGCGGCCGTTTAGCGCCAAACACGATGTACTCTCCATCGTCCGTGTAGCGGAACTTGTACGGCGCGTCGTCGCTCTCATCGTCTTCCGAGGTCGTCACCCATGAATCGGCGGACATTTCAGAAAGCGAGGACGACATAGATGAGCTGCCTCCGAGGTCGCTCTCAGAGCCGGCGATTGTTGGCCACGAGAGAACCGCCGAGAACTCGTCCAGGTGTGACGCCCCTGTTGTCGGGAAGAACCCATCAGGAATCGGTGACGGTAAGAAGGGTAAAATAAAGCCATGAACGCCGACAGTACTAGCATCCCACCAGTGGACGGCTAATCGGTGAGGGACTGGGGGTCCTTTAACGAGGATAGGGGCTGGGCTGACGAGGTTGGAGTTATGCCTGCATAACGATGGCGCTGGGGCAGTAGGAGCGTCGCCAATGAGTTTACGGATCACGTCGAAGACGGAGATCATCGGATCTGAGCTTTATGTAGAGGGGTGAGTTATAGAGTGTCTTTTAAGCGTAGTAGTGGGTGTATAGGATCAAGGAATAGGTGCAGTCCAAGTCAAAACGAGGAAGGGATTTATATGGGATCACGTGATCGCGTTAAACATGTGAAACGTTTAACTACAGACCCACGTCGCGCGATTGAGTGTCGCTGTCAGATAATTTCGATAGCGCAAGCCTATTTCTGGATGAGTCAACATCGCTGGTAATTCAGTGGAAAAGGAAACAGTTGAATAGAGGGCAGGAAAACATAACTAGATACATTGGTAACCAATTGATAGCTCCCACAGCCACTAGGCTCGATTCGTCGTCGGAAAAGTTACGCAGATTGGCTTGAGCTCAGGAGAGCGAGAGAAAACATCCAATGGAGTAGATGTTATGCCTGCTGAGGACATCGTACAATGGGGGCAGCACTGGCGACGTCAGCACTCACATTAACAGATTTGCTGCTGATGGAAAAAATTGCAAGAACATACCACCGTAAAGCAGGTTGTGCTCATCATGGGCCTTCATCATGATAAGCACAAGTTGGTGCTAATCATGAAAATATATAAGCCATGGGAAAGACAGTAGTACACCTGGCATCGAGCTCGGGACGTATATTAGGCAGGCCAAGAGACTCGTTGGTGTTTGAGAGGATACGGCATATGCGTGGTTGAGAATATATCCTGTTTCAGACAGTCGGTAGCTAGATCAAGACACGACTAGAGAGACAAACCTCATTGAAGTTGGGCATAGTAATTAGGCTCATCACCTGTATTAGAGCTAAGAGCTGGGACACTCTTAAAGATCATAGTCGCTGGGAGTGCAAGCATACGACAATCAAAGGACCTCGGCGGCGTTGCTCGAATCTGGTGAGACCTGGTCGTGGATACACGAGGAATGGTTGTGGTACACGATGGTGGTCTGCAGTGGCAGCCGACGGTGCCACCCGATTGAACCGAAGTGCGACTTAGCCGGGTTGTGGCCGAGTTGTTTGGATCAGATAACCACGTGGGGGGCCGTCCTCGGTTCCTGTCATTCACGTCAGACTCAGTATAGTGTCGACACTTTTGGCACAGTGTTATCATTGGCACTGTGAGATACTCTTCCTTCTTCAAGGGACTCTTTCACAGCTCATGCCCGCGATCTATCAGTATCACTTATGGTTCACACTCCAACTGGACTCCACGAATATCACTGCCCGCGCGGCGTACAATCTCGATCATCTTCCCCGCCGCCTAGGGTTCTGTGTAAAACGACGAGTTTTATACCACGTGTAATTTACATAGGTAATTTACAGTAATTTACATGTTTTATACAAATCCAGAATCCAGCCATGTAAAAAACCCCTGCTCAGATTTTCGACCAGTGTCGAGCTTGTCAACTTCATTGATCTCAGACAGCTCTTTCGCCACATCTTTGCACTGCTGTACAGTTTTCTTGCGGCCGATCCCGTAGTTAAAGCCAAATTGACAAAAGCTGTTGGTTGTGTGGTCCAGGCGAGTGCAGATGAGGGAGATTCGGAGGCGAGTTTGCTCTCCAATCATGCCGGATATGACCCATCAATAATTCATTCTGTACCAGATTTTTTTGATCTGGACTAGGTATTTCCTCCCGGAGATGTTTATTGGGCGTCTCCAGGCGTCTCCTTGCTTGCCTCAAGCTTGCCTGCCTCTTGGGGTCTCCCTGCGATTCGATTCAACCGAATCAACGGCCCTCGATGTGTTTTTTTCCTGGAAAATTCAATTACCACGTGTATTTAGAAAAATTTGTATTTTACATCGTAATTTACCTTATTTACATTGGCTAAATTCCCAGCTGGTAATTTACCGACTTAGTTACACCCCTCGGAGTTTTACACAGAACCCTACCGCCGCCAAACACGCAACTTACTCCAACTTGGCCTGGGATGTCGATGACTTATGTGACCCAGTATATTTTTGGATGTCTCTATGTCTCTACCGCTCCTCCTCGTCCTTCAACTACGTCTCATCCCGCCCTTTGTATGAGATTTACAAGTGCTTTGCCGTCTTCCTCGCGCCAATGTGGGCTCGTAGTCCGCGTTCCATCTCCTTGAGAACATGCTCTATGGTTCGTTTCATCAAGGATGTGAAATAATGATTGGCAGTTCTCGTATCCCTCTGATGTCGCTTTGACCGAAGATCGACGGCTTCTCTCGCGCCAATGTGTACTCTTAGCCCGTCTTTCTTTCCTTGAGAACATTCTCTGTGATTCGTTTCATCAAGGATGTGCAATAATGATTGGCAGTTCTCATATCCCTTTGATGTCGCTTTTATCGAAGATCAACGCCTTTTTCGACGCCCCGCAGATCTCGCGCCCTCTAGTCTAAAATTTTCGCTGTCGGGTCTGGGAACTTTTCGTACAACCGTTTTTATGGTTTGACACCACCCACGGGCAGCAGATGTCTGCGATGGGTTCTCAGTATGATTGCTCCGCGTTTGGATTGAGAGCGTCTTTGATGTCGAGGATCTATGGCGATACGGTGCTGATTCACTTGGAATCCTCATCTTGTCCAACAAAGAATGATAGCTGCGATAGCGGGCATAGATTCATGTGAGCTTACTTTATGGGGAGCTGCCTATTTTATAAAGGTGTCCCTTGAAGGACCATGAGCCAGTCAGTCCTTGTGTGCCACCCACTGCTATAAATATGACCCCCGATGAGGTTGTTGTCGCTGAACACCTACGAATCTCACTCATAAACGATGTCACACTCTTCGTTCCAGTATCGCTGGCATACGGTACAGTCTTATGCCCATTGACTGCATTTTTGCTTACGGATCGACTAGGAACTTTTCTTTATTTATTCTGCCACTCGAGCTCTATATTCATGTGAGTTTATGATAACGTGCACTCCTGTGCACTCATCGATGATGGTTGATTTTTTTTCGCTTGTACAGACGCCGTGGACTGCGTTCCTGGCCAACGAGAGTCATGTTCATGACATCTCTTACGACTGTCATCTTTGCGGGCATACAGTGGGCAATAGGTTTAGCGTCGTTCATTCTCCATATCAAGGCATCGTTCCCCGAGGATCTGTCCCGGTTTGGGGATCCATCAAGACTGGCAGCCATGAATGTTCAACTTTTCCCTTTGCGTGTGACTATAAATTTGGTTGACCAGCTTGCGGTATGGGATCGCCACAGCGGATAGAGTATACCATATATTCATTCTCTGCCATAGATTTACATCAGTGACGGGGTGGTTATCTGGAGGGCTTGGGTTCTCTTCCCCGAGGAATGGTGGATGATGGTCGTTCCTGTGGCGCTTTTGGTCGCGTCGATAGGTATGTAACTTCATCATTCATTGGCTCATGAGTATTGAACAATTTCATGCGTCCTCCAAGCCTCCGGTCTGGCATATGTTGCGCTCATGTCATCTGTAGCCACGTTCATTGCTGTCTCGAACAGAGAACCGGTGCCAGCCATGAAACTCGTCACCGCAAATATGGCTCTTTCGTTCGCCACGAACGTCGCCGCAACGGTTCTGATTGCCTACAAGCTGTGGTAAGCATAGCGTTTTTTTTATGTTGCTGTTGCTCGATGTGAACCGCTGGCTAGGTCTCACCGAAAGGTCGTTGGAGTTAACAAACATGGCTCACTTTCTGCCGTCCAAAAGATCCTGGTTATGCTCATCGAGTCAGGAATAATATACTGTGGTGTCCAGGTAAACCCCGAAACCCCTTATACAGTATGATGAAATTAATGTCTGTTCTTCTAGTTGGCACGGTTGATCCTATACTGCAGTCCTGGCACATTGCTTTCGACGCGATATTTCGTCTCGGAGGTGGCTGTGGCTTTAGCCACAGTAGCAACGGTTCGTTCCATTCCGAAGTTCTCACAAAGAAGGAGATCCTGATGAACTTCGCAGGGCATATACCCTACCGTGGTCATCATGTTCGTGAATCAGCAACGCACGATCGTGGAGTGCTTCGGATTCGAGCCTTCGCTAGCGGATAAGAAACTGCCAACGAAAGATGTCGAGGGTCGCGTAGCGACGCCGGGCCACCTTTCCTTTGCATCACCTCAGAGTGTGGGGGCTACTCATATTGGGTCGCTTCGACCGCAGAGGTCTGATTTATCGTCGACCGAGGGTGGAGCCAATGTCTTTTCTTTGGAAAAGCGTTCCTTGGTTGAGAGCGAAATCGTCTCTGGACAAACAAAATCTTCCCCATTCTGAGATCTGCAGGGCTCAGCGCTCAAGCTTCAAATTTGAGATATCCTACCTATGTACTACAACTACAATTACATATCTATTTCCGTTGTAAAGTAATCCGCTAAATTGGAGTCCGATCACGACATAACTCGCAGCAAGCAGAGCGGGTTGGTACCAATGATGCAAATGTTGCAATGACTACTCGAAATCTACAGAACTTGGACCTCTTTATCGTCGCCCTCAGAGACTTTGCAGTCTTTGACGTCGTGATGTTCGAACTCGATTATGAGAGGGCGACCGGCACAAGCCCAACGTTAAGCCGGCGTACATCTAGTGCAGTGGCCAGGTTCAAAAGCTCGCAGACCTGCAAACGGACTATATCGACCTCTGCTATGTACCAGCACGGCGTCAATCTTGAGGTGCCCGTCGAGCTCGCCGTGACTCCTGGAGACAGTGCGGCCGGCTGTTAAAAGCGAAAGGATGGAAGAATATCAAGTCGTTACTTGCCATGTTTGTGGAAGTGATGAAATCCGAGACCTGACCTGGCGTTATTTGTACATATGTTGCTACAGCTTCTCGCTCTTAGAAAATTGATCCCAACGTACTTCATACAAGTCGTCAATGCTACCTCCTGCTTTGCTGGACTTGACTTTACTTCGTCTTGCTGCACCAGCATGTCCCACGCGACTGACCTCAAGTGCTATCAATGGAACCCGACGCGTCTCTACTGCGCGGCGCATGCACCAGGCCGCGCTAGCCACACCACCTCCACCTCCCCAACATCTGTACAACTACGGTAGTCTAGGCCATCGAGGGCAAGAGCTTTCCAATAGGTATGTATAAACCTATGCCTATAAGTCACGACGTATTGAAGTTGAGTTCTACCTCTGCAGCGAGCGACAGTATACTCCCATGGAAGGCGGGAGTTTAGCTGCGAGGTCTGGGCAAATTGTATCTGATCCGCGTGCTGAACTTGAAAGACGAGTGAAGGCATTAGAGGCAGCAGCGTCTGCTGAGGTCGGCTCAATTCTCTGTAGTTTCTCATTGTGACACTAACCACTGAAATATAGATGTCTTCTCTGGATCCTCCAAGCTATACTGAAGAGGAGCTTATGTTCCTTTACGATGATCTGCTTGCCCTCCCACCTGCCCCGGAACAGAAGGTCGGACCTCCACCTGAAGAGGTTGCGCGCCTGCAAGTTGAAGAGGACAAGGCTGTAGTGTATGCTGTCCAGCAACGCTTGCTTTCTCCAGACAGCGAAGCTGTTTCGTCCCAGTACACCTCCGCCGATGAAAATCCTGGATCGGTTAACGTGAAGCCCTTGCCTCCAGCGTACAGAAGCGTGTTGTCGCACGTACATGACGTCGTTTCTCGCGTAGAAGCTTCCCGAGCGGCACTCAGAAGTTCTCCGACTGCTGAGCCCTCCGTTTTCCAAGACAACTTCCTTCCAGTGACAATACTTTCGATCGCAGAATTTGGGTCTCTCTTCCGAGTTGCTGTATGTTTCACTATTCCTTGGTTTCAAGGCACTCGCTGACTTTTTATAGCGTCTAGCCAGGGATGGAGAAGCAGCTGAGCTTACGTTGAATCTCATGAAGGTAGTCATCTCGTTCAACTATCCAAATATATTTATTAATATATTCGTAACAGCGCAGTGGCTTCGCCATACCCGAGCAAATGGCCACTGATATCATGGAGCTGTATTCATGGACGGCAAATGTTACGGGTATTGAACGAATTATTGCTAGGTACCTCAGTGGTATGTTCCCCTTCCCGTCCGAAGCATAATTGTCATCTCACGCGCCTCAGGCGTTCCGACTGAGCAGCAACGCCACTTCCATATCAAGTCCCACCTCATCTCAACACCCACCGAAACAATTCCTGCATCCGCGCTCGAAGTTCTACATTCCTACGAATCCCAATCACATCCTGCCCCCATACATACCTACACCTCCGTCATCACTTCCCTCTTCTCCACTAAATCCTCCCTCGGGCGCGCACAAGCCTGGGACCTCTTCAGCCACATGCGCTATGTCGCTCATGCCGACCCCGATGTGCCGCTTTACACGCTCATGATCCGCGCATGCGCCTCTCCAATGGGCACACGCTCCTCTGAACCCGAAAGGGCATTGGATCTATGGACGGAAATGACCGTCGACCGTCGGTTGAGTCCAACTGCTGGCGCATACGACGCCGTCATCCTGGCATGCGCCCGTTCGGGGTCTACTATGTATGTCAATGAGGCCTTCAGGCTTGCCAAACAGATGCTCGATGCGCACCGGAATGCACAGGGTGATTCGGCGTTCACCCCTTCAAGACGAACGTTCTGTGCGTTGTTGGAGGGTGCCAAGCGCGTGGGTGACTTGGCTAGGGCGAGATGGATTCTCGCACAGATGATCGCGGAGCAAAAGGGCACGAGTGGGACCTCAGGGCTGGAGCCTGTGAATGAGGAGGTCATGATGCACGTGTTCCATGCGTATGCTTCGTACTGCCCGCCATTCAAACGGAGCGCTGTCCGATCCGTCAAGGAAATTTTGGACACTCCGCATCCCAACGATGCCAGCCCTTCAGCGGAGCTATCCTCAACAGCGCCCGAACAACGACCAACACGGACAACTGGGCTCGAAGGTTACGAGAGGACACCTTCTTTCACCCGAATCCCTCCACAAAGCGGCCGCGAAGTCATCAACGAGGTCCAAATCCTCTTTGAAGGCATTCTCTTCGACACGGGCCTCAAGACGCTCTCTGATCCCACAGGTGATGCCTCACCCCTTCGGCGGAGGTTCGGAAACGTTGCCTTGACCCCGCGCCTCCTCAACTCGTACCTCTCCGTCCACTACCGACACGGATCGCTCGAGACCGCATACGACCTCTACAGGCAAGTCTTCGATGAGTGCAAGGCCTCTCGGACAGGCCGCACCTACGTGGAGGCGCTCGAGAGATGCGCCATCGCGAGGCGCGGCCATGAGCGGGTCGTGGCATCGAAGTTTGCTGAGGAGGTGTGGGCGCAATGGCAAAGTCTTGAGGAGACAGGAAAGGATGGAGAGCGTGCGCTGAGTGGGCGCACCATCGAAAAGGCTCATGTAGCCATGATCCGGCTACTGTCATTGTAAGTATTTGTTCTCGAGGTCTAGGCCGTATGTATCCACTAACCTGTGTCTTGCTTTGGGCAGAACTGGAAACGTCGACAGAGCAGTGCATCACCTCCGCGCATTCGCCGCTCGATACCCACCCTCTGACGTTCGCACCCCCACCCCTAAACCTGCCATCCGCGCCACACGCACAGTACTCGTCGGGGAGCGCCCTCTTGTCCGCATGACCTCCGCAGTAGAGGTTCCCGACGACAATGTCCCCCCACTCATCATGTTCGACGATGTGGAGATTCTGCACCACCGGCTTGTCGCACAGGGAGCCACGTCCGAGATCGCATATCTGTCGTATATATGTAAGGCGTACGAAGGCGCGCTGAGGGCCAGACGGGATGCGGCGCTGAAAATGAAGCCTGGTGTACAGGACTCCTCAAGCCCGGTTGCGCGCCTTTCGTCGCCGTCGTCATGATCTTATGCAGCATTTACTGGAGGATACTCATTATCGTATTGCTTTCTAGGCCCTACTGGTATATCTAATATAATTTACAGAATCATTTGCTCACGAGGATATTTGCCATGCTAAGATGTCAAATTTTGACTGTGACGTATGGTGGTCAATTGCACGTTCAACTCAACTATGGACGAGCGCTCAACACGGCTGCAGACTATCTTGACGGAGGGCTTGGGATTAAATACGGCATCCTCGGCCTTCATGCCCTGCCCTCGTTTCGCACGCGCACCGTGATGCACCGGTGCCACCTTGCTCCACGATGCACGTCAACGCAGCAACCACATGTTATGAACAGATAAGATCCCCTCAGTTTCCCCTACAGCTATCCAGTTCCGCTGCTTAGGCTACACGTATCGCCGACCTTGAAGATGTATCCATCAAACCCTCTCGCATTGACTCTCGTCCTTTTCATCGTCCAACAGGCAGGCCTTGGGTACGCATATTGGCTCATGGGAGCCAGTACGTCACGCTTCTTCAGATCACTTTACGTCTATTATTCAATGCATCATAGATAATATCTTAACGACGCAACGATTGGATCCCGTGGTGTACCCCGGCAGGGTCTCAACTCATGTTCACTCCGGTGCGATTGATTGTTCGTCTTCGACTAGATGGCATTATTAACAGTCGCTCCTAGTGCTCGGTGGGAGTAATTTCGGATTCAACGTCACGACAGAGGATCTACGCAGGAGCGAGTGCACGTCAATACCCATCCCGCAAGATAAGAGCAACTACTGGTTCCCGGTAAAGTGACTTCATTTGCACATTTGTGCCTTACCTTCTGAGCTCGGAGTTTCACAGCACTTATACTTCCAGTACGTTAACTAAGGCGCCGACCATCCCTGGTATAAAATGACGAAGTCTTGGTTTCTAGGTGGCAAAACGGAACATTCACCAGCGCGAACGGGAGTGCAATAATGTATGCCCATCCCGTGCACCTTATCCTTTTCTTCAATAATCTGCATTTCTCAGATGTAGGTTCATAGCTGACAAGCACGAAAATTTAGCTGAACATGAAAAGACTACCTCTTTAGCGAGGTACCTGGATACACAACACCATTTCCAGACAATGTCAGAAGAAAATCATTCGTCCTTACATTTGCTGACACCTCGGGTCTAGTTTCGCATGATTTCTGGTGCGTGCCTGCTATGCTTTCCAGAAACTGAATTCTCATCATGGTCATAGGCGATCCGAACCTCCGTACTCTCGATCCGGCTAGCTTTGCGCAACAAGCCATCACATTCCTGTGCTTGGATTTCACTGGAACATCACGCAAGTTCAATGAGCTTCCCAATGGCAGATGCCCATCCGGAACCCGCGCACAGATTGTATGACTTTTTGCAATTCCTCAGGGACCAAGAGGGCTGAGATCGGGATACATAGAATTTCCCTAGCTGCTGGGACGGAAAGGTAGCTGCATAACGATAACATACGTGATATCGTCCTGACTCGCTTGACACACAGAACTTCGACTCGCCAGATCACAAATCTCATGTGGCCTTTCTTTCCACAGGTCCAGATAATGGGACATGTAGTGATCCCAATTTTCCCATGACAATTCCGCGGATCTTCACAGAGGTGAAAGAGGATTCTCAGCTGCGGAACTAAGTAATCTGACCTTCGCGATGAATCGTGTTCAGATGTATTGGAACACCCAAGTATTCGAAAATTTCCGACATGAGGCTATGACACCTAGCCAACCCTTCGTGTAGGGCCAGTCACCCGCTTTGATGCTCTTTGCTATACACTTAAACTTTGCAGATTTTCCAACGGAGATCCCACAGGCTACGGCTACCATGCGGGAAAGGGCCTTACATTTTCAATTTTACTATGTACTAACCGGCATGGTAGATTTCATCAACGGCTGGGAACCTGATGTCCTCCAGCGGGCTGTCAATGAATGCAATTGCAATCCATATGGAGACCCCACATGTTGCGCTGCGAAGGGCATTTTCACAATCGATCAACACACAAATTGCTATATCACCGACACCATCAACGAAACCAGTGGGCCAACAACCTCCTTTATCATTCAAGGATTCGCTTTTCCTGACTTTCATTGCCTCTAGCTACTGGGACGCTAGCCACTCTGCCCGGGAATAACCCTGTGCAAGCTGGCTGCTACGAGGACTATATCGATACCAGCACCCCAGCCATTCTTTTACCCGTTACCGTCTACAATGGAACTGGGGCCCTCCCGCTACCGGCAGGCACCGTCGTCGTAGCAGCAACATCGTCCACTGTAGCCCAGATGGCTGAGGGAACATGTAGAAGGAAGGGCGCAGGTACCTTGTCTTTCGCGGCACAGCCTTTTCTCGTCATAGTAATCGCGGTAGCCTTCACACTAATTTGTGTATCTGGAGTCTAGTCTTACATCGATATCTCCCTTCAATCCTCCAACCACTTTCTTTCCAACTATAGGGCTGCTCGCCTACCTCCTTCGGTTTGTTGCAGCGGTTCAGCGAACATTCGGGTATCATTCATGAAACGGCCCCCGACAGGGAATCACACTCTTCATGTTCTCAACGGCGCGAAAAGCATGTTGTCTCAACCTCAATACAGTATATGTGGGTATATGGGTAACCTAATCTGCGAGACCTAATCCGTCACAACTGCAATGGTTCACCCGTCTCCGGAGCGTATATCCAACATTAGATGTTATGTACTGCACTGACCCCGCGTGTACCAGTTCAGGACCGCCCCCGAATTACTATCCTATCCTATCCTATCCTTTCACCACTTAAGATTGGAATTATGAGCTATCTGGAGTCAGTTGGTTTGCCTTAGTAATGACAGCTTGGGAGTCGACGCGGACGTACTAACCACCAACATCTATCTCGCCACCGTCATATATAGCAAGCTTTGCTCCAGTTCGCTCTTCGCCCCCGACCCCACGTAAACCATGACAGGGACCATGAGGCATTTGGCTTGCCTTACTAACTTTGACAGCTCGGGAGTTGGCATACTAAGCACAAACTTTATTATCGCCTCATCATACAGCTACCATATAAACAGTAAGCCTGACGTCGTATCGCCTGTCATCCCCGGACTCCCACTTAAACCATCCCATCATGTCTTCGTCCACGTCTGTGCCCCGCTTTAAACTCAATAATGGCATAACCATACCGGCGATCGGTGAGAATTGCTACAGTGGCAATCTAATCTAATCTAAATGGATTGATTGTCGGTTACTTGCCACGTTCTTTAAATGCCTTCTGTCAGGCCACGGAGCATGGGCACCTGCAAATGAAGAGGCACAGTCCAAGGTCAAGGGTTGGATTCTAACCGCTCTCAAGGCAAGACAAGTCTGCGACTGCTGAAATCACATCATCTAATTGGCATCGTTGACAGGCTGGATACCGTCACATCGACACTGCGCAGGTCTATCGTAAGAACTTCCGTTTCTGCCTCAGACTTTGCACGGCTCAGAAGGAGTCTCAGACACTGAACGTGCAGTTGGGGAGGCTATCAAAGAGTCTGGAATTCCTCGGGAGCAGATTTTTGTTACGACGAAACTCGAGTAAAATATTTCTAAACGGACACCCAATGCATGCTCACATGCAGGTTATTTAGTGCAACACATCAGCACATCGTCGCAGAAACGTTTGAAGCCAGTCTGAAGGCGCTCGGTGTTGAATATGTTGATCTGGTGCGTGTCACTTTCGATCTTTTCAAGCCTCGTTCAACTGATCACACGATCCAGTTCCTTATTCACTGGCCGCAGGCAATCGTCTATGAGAGTACGTTCCACAATGAAACCCGAACTTAAATAATCTTATATATTCGCGTAGAGGGCAGCACGTCACTGCCCAGAAATTCCGATGGGACCGTAAAGGTTAGGGAGGACGTCAATTTCAATCAAGCATGGGTGGAGATGGAGAAGCTCTTGGAGACTGGAAAGGTTAAAGCTATTGGTGTCAGCAACTTTTCAATTAAGACGTATGTTGAACTCGGAGTATGGCGGAGGTTGTTGACTGAATACCTTCCTCCCATATCGATAGTTTGGAGCAGCTCTTCACGACAGCGAAGATCACCCCAGCAGTAAACCAACTGGAGTGCGTATCATTCAGTTGGTTTATCTAAACTCAACATACATATCGTTCCAGATTGCATCCATACCTTGTTCAAGAAGACCTTCGCAAATATTCTGCTAAGAAAGGAATCGTGTTGACGGCGTACGCACCAAGCGGTTGGTTCTACTCCTCCTAACTCGGAGCGAAACTCTAATTTTGCCTGATTTTACAAGGCTATGATTCCGTCCGGGATGATCCCCTTATCGTGGAACTCGCAAGCAAGTATAAAACAACTCCAAACCAAATCACCTTGGCGTGGCACCTAGCCCGCGGTGTTGTCGTTGTTCCAAAAAGTGATAAAGAGAACCGGCAGAAGGAGAACATCACTGTAAGCAAGAACTTTTTAGCTGATAAAGTCATTTTTGATAAAACGAGTAGCTCCCGACACTTGACAAAGAGGATGTGGTCAAAATTTCGAGTTTAGATCGCGGTCAGCGTTTATGCAACGCGGCCGACGAGTATGGCCAGGTTTACGGATGGTCTCTGGATAGACTGGGATGGTAGAGTCCCTTGCACGAATCCTCGGCATAGCGCCTGGAGATAGGATCTCTCGTCTGTCGTCTTCTAGAATTTTGAGGACTGGTGCTACGTTACGTCCCTTTGATGGATGTATAGAAAAGTGTATCATTTCGTTCTACCTAGTCAATCCTTCCGTGGACTCACCTGATTCATAAGTTTGCTCTCTCCAATGCCAATGTCAAAGACGTTCCGGAAGCTATCCACTACCACAACAAAAGAACTCGATGGCGTCAAATAAACCAGATGTAAGAGCAGCTGCCTCTTGCAGCTTAACCAAACCGCGAACATTATGACCAACCAAGGGTGATTAATTATTAGTTAAACGGTCTACATCGTTATCAAGATAAATTGTCCCTCTGCGAAACACCAGACGTGATTGTAATCCAGACGTCAAAAAAAGTTGCTAAAGCCGCCCCATGTCCCAGAATATTCGGTATCTATCCATTAAAGGCATCTCAAAGGTCTCGTCTTGCGAGCCACCTAACGCGTAGTGAAGCATGAGTATTGGTAAAGGGACTGACGTGTAGTTCGTTAGACGTACTTAGAGGAGATCAGGGTGGACAGAGTTGTAAGCATCCCTGGAACTGCGGTAGGCATCCTCGACAGTGGTGCGCGAGCGGGTATCCTCCCAGTTATGGCCACCAACGACGACGGTCTCACGTCCGAGGTCGTGGCCGGTAAAGCCAAAGTCGTGGGTGTTGAACGAGCCGTCAACGTTTACGATCTCGCCGAAGTGCTTGACGACGTTGCGATCGTAGCCGACGTGGTGGCCGGTGTGGCGGCGCAGGTCACGGCTGAAGCCGTGGAGACCAGAGTGCCATTGCTCGAAGACAATTGTTTGAGTCTCGACCTCGCAAATTTGCTCGGTGATGATCCTTTGAAAGTGTCAATGCTTAGTCAATGCTGCATCATTCGTATAAGAAGCAGCTGACCTCTTGGCCATCTCCTGCAGGACAACCAGGCGCTGCTGGATGATTTCAACGCGCTGAGTACGGCAGACGAGTTCCTTCTCCTGTTTGACAACGACTTGGCTGAAGTGAGATCCATCGAAGTTATCAGCACCGTAGAAGTTGTCGAAGTTGTTCAAGGAAGCGTGGCCACCCCAGTTGTTGAAAGACGTGAAGCCACGAACGGCTGATTGCACAGATTGAGGATTCAACTACGCCACCCAGAAGAGATCAAACATACCCAATTCATAGTTGGGCCTGAGGGCGACTGGTCCAGCGGAGACATAAGAAGCCAAGGTGGCGAGGGAAACGATGGCGAGTTTAGCAAACATGGTGTTAATTTTTAAAGAGAGGATTTTCGCTAGACAAAGACCCGTAAGCCACCTGTACATAGATGAGTAAATAGGCACTGGCTTACTTGCTTGCAACAAAGATGTAAGGCCGACCCAAGGGAGGAAGTAAGAACGAATAAAAAAAAGACCGTAAAGGGCAACCTGGCCAAACAAGGATGAAGAGCAAACGAAAGAAGTAATGAAGTAGAAAGGGCTCTCAGCCGGGTTTTATAGATAATCGAGACATCCGCAAGGACTGGCAAGCATTAGAAAGGCAGTGTGCCAAGGAAAATCCTGCTATTCAGTATGATTTCTTGGCATCCGAGTCTGGACTGAGTACTACCTGCCTAAAAGAGTCAAATCTTGTCAAGCTGTGATATTTTTAGAGCGCTCACTTGTCAGAAACCACAAGATGTCAAGCGAGCGCTGTGCTCTTTCGGACGTTTGGCAGATTTACTGGATACCGCATGATAATGTTGCTTTGATGGTTACGCTTTTGAATGTACTGATAAGCTTCGCGACGCTGCTAATTGATTCAACAAATGATTAATGAATGTCATGAGAAGTAAAGAATTCAACACGAGACTCATCACCGTAATCGAGCAAGAAATTCCCTTACCATACTTTGGGTAGATCAAAAATCCGATTCTCCCGGTAACTTTGACGGATGCACCAAGGCAGGCCGGGAAGTACCAAGGCATTACGTACCACGAGCAACCTGTCAATTCGTTCGTCTAAGGAGGTGAGCGCTAATTCTGATAGACAGTTTCACTTGTTCAACAAGCCAACTGTCATAGCGAAGTATGGACGCAACATCAGTCGTCAAAAGTCTTCCTAGTCCAAGCTGAGGCGGAATTGTGATTCTGAGTGCAGAACATATGGACCAGAAAAGACAAAAGACATGTAATGGCAGTATATGTTGGCCCGGCCTTCGATATGAGGGGTGATTGTGTGCTCGAGTTGTGCCGCACAGACGAGCTTTGACGTGCTTGGAGAAACACAAGTAACCCGGAACGAAGACTTCGGATTCGCCGAACGAATCATGACTCGTGATAGGAGGTGGAGTACCGAATCTTTGTCGATCAATCGACATTTCGATAGCCCGCCCCAGACTGTCCTGCTTTGCGCTGTATAGTAACGAGCAGCTCGACACACGCACATGGCACGCAAACATCGCCTCCCGTAGCCATTTTCTCAAGCACAGCAAGGTGGACATCTAGCCCCTCTCCGTCCCACCATCGGTGGAGTTGCACATGAAGTACAACCAATTCGACACCAGCTACAGTCGTCATCTTCGTCAGGAAAGATGGGGCGGGTGGTACGTCCCGTATGAATGCCAAATATGACGAGCGCGGAGGTTACATCCTCAAGGTCATTGACGGAGATCATCATTTGCACGAGTATGAGGGGCTCTGAACGGCCAGAAAGCGTCATTAGCGACGTCTACCTGCGATCTACACCCATCTCCGCCCCACGAAGAGGATGGAGGCCTAGACAGCACCAAGGCTGCGGGCCTACCTACGCTAGACACATGTAATATTAGGCGAGGACGGTGGCGCAAGACTAGAGCGCATTGTTTGGGAACAACACCAAAGTGGACCAGAAAACGAAAACATAGACATCCAAGTCGTCGATTGCCCGTGAACGCTGAACACGGCAATGCCATTGCGCCAAAATTATACAGCGCTGATGATATCGAATACACTTTCGGAGGGTGGCTTGCTCCTGTCGGTCAGTACGGGACAGATACCTCGTCCTCGGAGGTACGCCACTTGCTATAGGTGCAGAGATCGGAGACAGGGCTCTACGTTGTTGGCGTATCGAAGGACACCCGGAACATCCGACGTATACGTGCTTCAAGTGCTCAATAGAGCCTCGAGTCGGCTTGGGTGATGAGGGGGCTCGGAGTCGTCGTCGACGAGCGTTGGATCGGGGATTGGGGAGTTCGATATGGGGGTTGGGGCACCCGAGAGAACAAATTCCTGCTCAATAGGCTATAGCTGGAAGGAGCTTTCGATCTCGTCGTCGTGCGGGATAGGATGACGGACCTCCATGACATGGCTCAGCTGTGACTTCCGAGTGGATGATGTATGATGTCGCAGTGCTAGGGGTAGGCCAAGGATGTAGCGAACCGGTGAGGCCGACGTTCCGAAGTTCTCGACGATTATGTCAACCTAAACTTTCAACTTGTCACGTATGTCGATCGGCTGGCGGGTCTATGTATGTCAAGTCCCGAGTGTAACATGAACAGGTTCGAATCGGTGGGTGGTTGCCACCGTCGGAACCGAGTGCATGGTAAAGGACACGGATACCTGGTGTCGTGTCGAAGTTGCGCATGTGGATGTGCTAATTATCGCCGATGCATAAAAAGAGTTTTCCGTTGACAGTGACACTGACGAGACTCGGAAACATTTCCAGAAACTTATTTATAGAACAGGTTATGGTCTAAGGTCACGCACGCACGTGATGGACGCGCCCCGACGCGTTACGGGTGTTCGGAAAGAAGCGTGAAACGTTATAACTTATGGCAACTCCAAGCGACCTTCGCTGTCGCCGCGCACCCGACGCGATGTACACCTTGTGTTGCAGTCGGAAACGCTGTACATCCAAGAAAAGCATGCAGGGAAAGCTGTCGTAAATTATGAACGTAAGAGGCTATGATACAGTGTATTTATCAGACTATTATCGTACAACTCGACCACTCAATCCAGCAGTGACGACAGCGCGGAGTCGCACAT
Source organism: Lyophyllum atratum (assembly GCA_014905825.1). Classification (NCBI taxonomy): domain Eukaryota; kingdom Fungi; phylum Basidiomycota; class Agaricomycetes; order Agaricales; family Lyophyllaceae; genus Lyophyllum; species Lyophyllum atratum. Next base: position 241,693 of record JACGCN010000017.1, read on the forward strand.
CAACATCAAGATCCAGATTTAGAGCTCACCCTTCATCTTCTGTCCGCCAACCTTGACCTTCTCACCAACATGCTCCCTCGCGTCCTGACCTTTCTCGTATGCCCGCTCCTTCTCCTGCTCATACTTCTTTTCCGCATCGCTATACCTCCTCCCGGCCTCATTCTTCGCTTCGTAGCCCTTTTCCTTGCCATCATTATACTTCTCCTCAACAATCTTCTCGCCCTGCCCGTAGTTGCCCTTCAGGATGTTCCAAATATTAGCAAGACGCTCCTCAATGCTCTCCTCGACGCTCCCAACGCTATCCTTGACCTTCTCCCACAGCGACTCGGCATTGTTCTGCGTTTGAACCCATCGGATGCGAGTTTCCTGCAGCAGGCCAGGACGAGAAGTGGGCAGCTTATCCTCGGAGATGTTGTGTTGGCGCAGGTACGCGCGGAGACGTGCGTCGGGCCAGGCAAGGTAGGCGGGGGTGACGGCGGAGTGGTATCTAAAGAATGGTTATGAGACGAATGTAGAGAACGAAAAAGCGACGATGGAGTACTTTTCAGCGATGAGTTTGACGAGGTCATCACGTTTCATCTGAGCAGCGCTGCGGTCATCAACGATCTTGTGCTTGACGAGATAGTCACGGATCTGGCTGTCGGTCCAGGCGGAAAAGAGTGTCGATTTTGCTTTAAGGTAATTGTCCCTGATCAATGAACTAAAGTGAGACCTCAGATCAAACGTGGATAGTCGAACGGTCTACGGACTGCATCATCTTCATCAATTTCTCGCGCTTAACCTCAGCATCGCTCTTGAGGATGCCTTGCTTGACAAGCCAGTCCTTGATTTGGGAGTCCGACCAAGTGCTGTAAATGGTGTCGTTTACGTCATAGTAATAATCTCTCATCTTCTTGAGCAGATATTCGCGAGAGTATGGCGAGGGAGGCTTGGGCGAAATGAGGTTGTGCGAAACCAGCCAGTCGTGCTATGAAAGGCGCACAGATAAGCACAGTTCAAACATAAACAAAAAGCGGTAACGCACTAAATATGAATCACTCCAGGCTTCGTACACGGGGGTGGTAACCTTGGCATACGCATCATGCATGAGGCGCAGGAGTTCCTCGCGGCTCTGCTTCGCATCCTCCTTTAGTTGCACACCCTTAGACTCGAGGTACTTTCGCAGCTTGTTGTTATCCCAGGTAGAATAGACGTAGTCCTTCGTATCGTCGAGAGCTCGAGCAACAGTGTCGGTTGCCTGCGCTGCGAGGCTGGAAAGGCTCTTAGTCGCCTGATGCGTCGAATCTCCATAAAGTGCAGTGCTAGCACGGGCGGCGAAGCTGGAAGCGGCGTTCTGATATGCGCGGTATTGTGTTTTAGCGAGGTGGACGAGCTGCTCCTTGGGACCCTTGGGGGCGACAATGCCTTGATCTAGAAGGAACTCGCGCAGGCGAGATTCGTCCCATTTTTCGAAGGCATCGTCGCGAAGGTCGGCGAAAGTCTTCTGTGCTGAGGCGTACTGATCGTACGTCCATGCGGAGGCAGAATTCCAATTCTTGTCAACGAGAGCCTTAAGCTCGGCTTGGGTTGGAGTTTTAGATTTGACGGGGATATTGTGTGCTTGGAGCCATGATTTTAGCTCGCTGACAGACCATGTCTGGTAGGGTGGAGCAGGTTCGGAGGAGCCAAACCAAGAAGATGCTTGCGCGGTGGCCGTCAGGCCGAGGCCAAGAAGAATAAGAGAGGGTCTCATGGTGCGTAGCTGGGGGAATTGTAAGGAAAGCTGGCCTGTTGGTTGTCTTATATAGAACGGATGTGACGTCATGTTGTGGGGTATGACGCGGGTTCGACACAGATCGTGCTAAGGACATGTTGGAGGATTTTGGCGCATCTCGTCATGCAGGGAGATCGCTAATTGATGGAAGGGAATTGGCGCCATGGAACACAGCATGCGTGGAGGACGAGGGGAGTGATGAGGACAACTTCAACAAGCAACAATTCAACTAAAATCACATGATATCACACATTCCAAAATGTTCGCATCGAATTCTCTCAGGTTCAGTGTTCCTCACCATGACGGTCTCATATGTTGCGTCGCATCCTTGCATCCATGTGGCAAACCAAAGGAAACATAGATGCTAAACGTTTCGTATCCTTTGCAAGGCGGAGGTCTCTCTTGATCCTTTGAAGGCTGAAACTATCAATGATCATGAATGCCTTACCGTCGACTGACTGGCTAACCACTTCGTTGATACGCAGGGCTCTGCGTGCGCAGTTCAAGTACTCCCAGCTTTATCCTTGTGCCCTTCCCTCAGGAGATTCCCTGTCTCTACCCCTCGCCCGCGTCGCTTAGACAGTTTTAGGTGTCTAATTACCACACGTTGGAACATCTCGCATTCCGTAGCCACTCTCCACATGCGCCACCTGAGTCGCTATCATCCGCCACTTGGTATCCTTATCTCCAGTTTTGCTTCCTGCGTCCGAGATATCATACATCAAGAGCTAGGACCCGCGTCCACAACCATATATCACCTCCGCCTCAATGTCTATAATGCCTATCTTATCACTCCAGGTAAGTGGCACAATCTGGCACAATACATAAACAATATTCCTGTTGCCATTCCAGCGCAAAAAAGCGGAACTTTAGATACCATGCTCGAACATCATACGATCTTGCGCACTCGCCAGCCTTGCAACATTTTTTTTTGTGTTATACAAAATCGACAAGTCAGAGGGGTGCTAGCCTCCATATCATTTTGAACGATTGTCTTCAAAATCGATTTTTGGAGTGTGGTATCGAGACTATGCTAGCCTCCACAACGACGACATTTCCGTTATCGTCTCCATTTGCACAGCGCCCACGTGTTTTTAACGTACCGACAACGGGGATGAAATGTAGGCTCTTCTAGGAAGGATCTTTTCGCTGATACACGACAAGGCACGGGTGGAGGTCCAAGGTCCCGAACGATGTCATCTTCCTGGTACTGATGCTTGAAGAATTGGAGCAATTGCATTAAATATTTTCCTGCGATGAATATTACGCCGAACCAAGCAGGTTTGGACCCAAGTAAAGTATTATAAAAATGAGTGATGGAGTGGTGCTGTGTCCTGGCGTTCCGACTTCCATGGATTAGCCAACGAAAATAGACAACATGGCCGACATCAATGAGTCTCGACGTCTATGCCATGTCCTTAGTGCGCGACCAAAGAACCGACTCTCTTTCTGACATCCTTAGCACTCGCGCTTCCCCGTCCCTTCATCTTACCAAACACCACAACTTTACCCTTCTCTCCAGCCCTCCCAGCCCTCCCCGCGCGATGCAAGAAGTCGATCATGTTCCTCGGCTCATCAACAATGAAGACATGTCGGATCGACGGTGAAAAGTCGAGGCCGCGAGAGAGCAGGGAGGTCGTTATCATGACATGCGGTGAGGACTTGGGGTCCGAGTTGATGCTGGAGTCAGAAGCAATGGGAAGGACTTTCGCCGACCCGATGTCAGCATCACCCTCCGTGTCCTTCGCGCCAGTCTCCCGCACCCTCAAGAACCCGTCGAGATGGTGGTTGGATCCTCTCTTCCGCTGATCGCTGGTGCTGCTCAGGGCAATGTTTTTGATGCCTCGCTCCTCCAGATACGCTCCTAGTTCGTCGACCTTGCTACTCCTGTTGCAGAAAATCAAGACCTTGCTCAGGCCGCCCTTTCCGTCCCCGCTGCCCTTGACCCCAAACATGGATGCGTCCTCCGCCCATACGCGGCGTATTCGCCGTTCGATGTCCGCAAGCTTATTCCCGCCAGTCCAGTTCACGTATTCTGTCTGAAGCGTCTTTGGGAGATGGTGCAGATGTGGAGAGGCGAGGCGCATAAGCTTAGGGTGATGTGTATCGAGATAGGTGGCAAGAGCTGATGGGATGGTTGCGCTTGTCAGAATAAAGTTGAAGGGATATTCGAATGGCGTTGGTCCCGGGGAAGATGTGACGGCTGCAGAGTTTGAAGAGGGCAGAGGGGAGGGTGACAAAGGGACAGGATGGCCGCGAGCCAAGCTTATGTCTGCAAGTAGCTGACGTGTTGTCTCTTGGAAGTCAGGATCTGGGAACATATTAGACACGACCAAGGGTGCAAAGACTCAGACTTACCAAATAGCACATCGGCCTCATCAACAATCACCCATTCGACGTTTGCCAATCCCATCTCCGGTTGACTCCTCCATTTTCCAAACCCAATCATCTTGTCTCTCCCTCTTCTAGGTTTAAGCTCGGACTCGGACTCTTCGACAGGCTCTTCTTCGTTCATCTCCTTCCGATCCCAGCCCCTGCCCTTCACCATCTCTAGCAATTTCATTGGCGTTCCCACCACGACATCCACGGGGAAGCTCGAGCGGTCCCTCACCTCAAACTCCCCAGACTTATCACCCGAACCGAATTGAGAGACCATCTGCCGTGCTGTCGCGTCACGTTCCTTTGTGCTCTTCATATTCGCCCGGCTAGCACAAAGTACGCGTAACTTCACTTCATGCAGAAGCGACTTCGCGAACCCGGAGAGCTGACGCGACAGCTCGTGGGTTGGGGCAAGGATTAGTGCGCGAGGGTTCAGTGCACGTTTGGGGCCGGCCTGGGATGACGATGCTGGGGGTAAGTGAGGTGAAGAGGCAGCATTAAGTTCGGATTGCTTGAGGTTTTGCAGAAGGGGAAGGAGATATGCAATTGATTTGCCTGACCCGGTCTCTGAGGCCAGAAGGAATTCTTTCCAACCGGAGCCAGTCTTGGCCGCTCCCGCGTCGTTTAAGAGCCACTTGAGACTCAGCGCTTGAATGGGAGTAGGTGTTGCACCGGGGCCGAGGACATCTGTAAGGCATGATAGAAGTCCTGGCATGAGCGGTGGGGAAGTGAATTCCGTGGCAAGTCCGTTGGAATCTACCGGAGCGGTAGTGGTGCGCGATTCGCAGAATTCAGAAACAATAGGGAGAGAATTACGGAATTTGGGAGTAGTGCGAGTATCTGAGTGCCGAGGTTGACTAGGCCTGTCATTCTGTCGAGAATTTTCCTCGTCCGGTTGTCTGCGTCTCTCCCACATGTTTTCCTTGTGTCCTCTCGATCCGGTTGGCTCCCTGTGCGTCACTCCTTGAGAGTCTCTCTCACTTCTCCATTTTCCACTTCTCTCTCCCACTGGATCATCTTGCCGGGTCCTTCGCCTAAACGAAGGGTTACGTTCCTCCCGGGTCACCGTGGTCATATATTCTGTATCGGAGTGGGGAAGAGACTCTCTTGCAAAACTACGGTTGGCGTTTGAATGACGGGTGGAAGTCGGTCCTGATACCCTAGCAGGGGGACGACGCGAGTCACGGGGAAAATTTTCTGTCACCCGATGAGTTGAAGACCCCGGCTGCTTCTCCCCGTAGAGACCATTTCTCGGGCTCCTTGACCGAGGCGCAACCTCAAGGTTTGCAGACCTTGAACCTGGTTTCATATCCATGGTCTTCGTGAGTCGAGTCCGCGAGGCATCTACGTTCAAGGAATGGTCAATGAAATATAGTCGTACACCAGGAGTCATTTACCTTCGTTGCGGAACTTGAACGACGTGGCAGACACAGCAGTGCTAGTATGGAACAGAGACCGAGCGGTATGGTCTGCTTTTGAGCATAGCTGAGAGGTTGTTGACCGTAGCATTGGTCCCGACGCGACCATGCAGACGCGAAAGCGTTCTTGACTTTCCGCCCTGAACTTTAATTCTTAATCCGGAATGCCGGAATTGCCGCAACACGTGAGCTGTCAGATCTCAGATTCTGGGCGCGCCTTGAACCTAATTTGGAGCGCGCCGCTCCTACCAGGTCGCGTCTCCGTCCCTCCCTGCTTCGCCCATCCATCTCCCGCTTGGGTACCCCGCTCTTTTTCTTTTTCTTGTATAGATCATGTTGATGTCTCCTCTTTCTCTTCTGACTTAATGTTCATGCCCAAACACACACCACGACATCCTTGCCCCCTTGAACAGGCACGGGAGCCGGCAAATGACGATTTCAGGACACAACCCGACCGTTTTGGCGGTAAGAGCCGCTCCCGCACGCCTCGGGCCGCCTGCCGAACGCAGACCAAGAGCACGCGCCGCTGGCGAGCTCGCCGAGTCCCCAGCGCGTGATGGAACAGAACAGATGAGCTACAGAGGGGGGCTGCAGAAATTACAGGGCAGACCCGTAAAGGCGGAGCCGTCATGGTGCGTTCAGGGCCTTGCAGGCGTGCAGAACAGCGGGAGATGCACTCTGGCATGCACGGATAACTGAGTGGCGGGCTGGGCCTCGAAATTACGCGTGAGCAAACAGGGAGGCGGGGGCGGTTAGGGCAGGGCGGGCAGGGGTGGGTGGGCAAGCGCATGTCATTCACATAGCTAACTGATATCATTATTTACGGTACAATATACACTGCTGTCATTAAAACAGGAGGATTAGCAGTAGATGCATGAAGACGACGCGCCCTCCCCGCCCGCCTGCATACCATTCTGGGCGCCTTATGTCATCAAACCATTCTTTCGGTTTTCGGCAATCCCCTTTAAGGATTAAAGTTCAGGGCGGAAAGTGGCCAACTACGCGAAAGTGTGACGGGAAATTTTGGTATGTTTATAACCAACGGTGAAGACAAATATCTCCAAAAAATTCGATGGTCCGCCGATCAAGAACTCAGAAGTACCCCTCCGAGTCTCTCGGAATGTTTAATGCCCCATGAGCTTGTGTATACGTGCGATTATCGTCTTAGGCAACAACAACCTGTCGTCTCTACTCAGCTCGTGGAGACCGCGCTCTCTCGTTCTTGTCCATATCCCAGCCGCATCTCATCTCATCAACCAGCCAAGTTGTGTTTCGATGTTGAGCTGCGTGAGGCTTTGCAAAGAAAATTCCCAATCTACTGTGGTTCGAGCTTGCAGCAATCAGAGTAGCTCGTTGCCATTGTGTGCCGTTTCTTGTTCTGGGCATACACACCGACCAATCGATGCCAGATGGATCTGTAGTCCACAGTGATTTCTATCTTGAAGATGGACTTCTCATCACAGCCTCCTGAAAGGCCCATCTTGGTTGTTCTTAGAACCCTGGGTCCCATTCAAGAGATCCAAGAGGCGTGGAGGATGGGATCCGCGTTCTCCATGGTCGTGGGTGATCATGATCCATGCTGTGTAAGTAGTCCAGTTGCCCTACCTGTGCTCGAAGTCGCCCGCCCCCACCGCCTGAGGCCTTTCAGACTTGGAATCGCTATTCTTCGGTCGGTCTATCCGTCAAGGGATTTCTCCCCTTCTTATATCTACGGCAATCTTGTGCGTTCTTAATTCCGCCGATACTCTGCGCGTTAGGCAGCACTGCACAGCTGTAAGCATCTGCAATGATAGGCCCAAGATGGCGGTCAATCCCTGATACTTATATGGCAGCGCACTTGAAGGTGGTGCAAGCATGATGGGCTGCCTCGGTCCTTTGCAAAACTATCGCGAACGCTCGCGTTACGCGTCCGCTACCAGAGCTTGGGGTCGCCGTGTGTACCTAATATGGATCTCACTTCTGAGGCGACGGAGGCCCTGAAGGACCACGTAAAATCTAGGAAGACGGCCTCCCACATTCCCCACCAATCCTGAGCTGTCGCGTAAGGCGCATACCGAAACTAACCTTCGACTTCAGGCTCGACACATTGGTTGGGAGGAAACTTACCTTCGTTGAGACAGCACTTGCAGGGATTCAGTGCAATGATTAATTTATTATGTTGCAAGGTGCATATACTTGTGCGCCATGATTTGATTCTTCCCTGAGTTGTTTGGTCTGTAGAGTGTTGCACAGTCTGAGCTCGGGCTGGATCAGTATCAACGATGGCTTTATCACTTACATTGCTTGCGTTGAACTTTAACGGATAGTCTGGGAAGGTCTCGCGGTAAGTAGATCCCAGGTTATTCGCGACATTTGATCGCATCCGACCGAGTAAGCATCTGGTGGGCATCACGGTCCTGCTATGTTCTTCAGGAGATTTGGGAGGTCTCTCGCCATCTTGTGGCAATGCCTAATAACGTCAATATGCATAACATGGAGAATGATGATGATCTTCTCCATCCATGTCTGACTGCATACAACTGATACAGCATGTTTTATCATTTGACCAACAAGTACGACTGATACGTCATCTCCGGAAGGGACTAGATACCGGAAATGAACGTAGTTGACACAGGTGAACAAGGCGTGCAGTGGATAAGCGGTAAGTACGCCAAACACCTAAAATCAAAATCAGCGAGGTGGATGGATGGACCCTGGATGGACCCTAGTGGGAATTAAAAGTAGAAAGTGACGACCGTTGCAAGGTATGCATCATGACTGGGTAGAACGTCTGAGTCTCAGAAGGAGCGGAGGTCGTCACTATGGGTTGGTCGGTCCAGTCTCAGTCTACTGACTGGCCCGAGAATTCAAGAATATAACTTGAGGATTACCAGTTAAACGAAGTGTTAGGCGTCACAGGGAAGGCGAGAAGCAGGGCAAGACGGAGTCTGTTATGGCGAAAAAGCTGTTTGCTGGCAATTCAAATTTTGCTACTTAGCACTTGCACACGGAAGAACGAGGAAATTTAAAAGGCACCGTGGCATCGCGAGCAACCCTGCATACTAGTGATGGCGACGAACACAATGCTACAAGCGAGTTGGAGTAAACGGCGACTTTCTCGTGATAGTCGTGATTTTACATATTCAGCAGGTTCACCAGACGTCGACGCTCTGAACCGTTCTCTTTCGGAGGTGGAGGAGGGAGGTGGAGGAGGAGGAGGGAGGTGGAGGAGGAGGAGGGAGCAATATTTGGTGGTGTTTGTTTGTAATGGATACCCCGCTCTGTAAGGGCAATGAGCAAGACGGGTAGGACATGGTTCAGTGGAATCGAATAAGGGGTACAGGTTGCTAGGACAGAGAGATATATGAGTCCAGGTCCCTGATCTAACCGTTGTTGAAGATTTGCCAGGTAATGAGATGATCCGGCAAGGCAAGGAGTGGTTGTTTACAGTGGCCGTGGCATGCATCATATGCGGGTGCCAACTCTAATCTGTCAGGGACAGCCAATTCTTTGTCCACTATGTCTGCTCCCAAACGCCTTCGACCACCCAACATAAACCTCTCTTTGGCCACCCAGAAACGAGGCCCGCCTATTGAACTCGAAGCCGAGTCGCCTGTCGACCTCTCAGACGATGACGACGACGACTACGATGTTTTCGAGGACACGTTACAGCTGTCGTCGGGCGAATCATCGCCATCCACGCCGCCGTCGATCCCAGCGTTGAAGCTTGACACATCGGACGAGGAGAGCAGCTCGGATGATATTTCCAAGGATTTGGAGGCGTTGGAGCAGTTGCGGAAGAGTGTAAAGCAGAACCTACGGTTGCGACCTATACGCTCACACAGTGCCTTGCCCAAAGTCGATCTTCATGCAACTCCGAAGTCGCCCTTCCCTCCATCCGCCATGCCGTGGAGAGACTCCGATCCTTTCAGTGCGACCAGCCCAGCCTCGAGCACAGCTTCAAGTTATTTTACGCCATTATCAGAAACCCACATATCAGCGCCTCCGAGTGCGCGGATGGCTTCCTCCGATACTTCCTCTGATACTTCATTTCCCCGTGCCATCGAAGCAGAAGATCTCTATGAACGCCTCACATCTCCAAGACGCCCGCTCCTGATCGATACTCGGCCACCCACGTCCCACGTCTCCTTCCACGTAAAACACAGCGTGAACATCGCCATTCCATCTCTCATTCTAAAGAGATGTCGCAAGCCCGGCGGTGGATTTCAATCACTCGATGCCTTGCGTCAGTTTATCACTACAGATGGCAGCAAACAGTCCTGGGACGAATTGTTCGCAGCAGGCCAGCCATTATGGGATGGCAATGTGGTCATATACGATGACGAGATGGACCCCAAAGATAGAGACAACGTGGGGATGACAGCTTGGGCTCTGATCCCAGTGCTTTCACCTTTGGTCACCCACGGCAGTGTTGATTATCTTAAGGGCGGGATATCAGAGGCCGGTCACCATCCGGATTTCGAAACTCTGATTATATCAGGTGGCGAATTTGACTTTGGTTTCAACGTTGATTCTCCGCCTCCGCAGACTGGAGGTGGAGGATTGAAGAAGGGAGGGGGCCTATTCCAACTCGACACCATGTCCGCGTTTCGTTCGAAGGCCCTACCAGAGCTCGAGCCTTCGTCAACAGTGTCGACACAGCCTCCTTCTCCAATGCCACGGTCTCCATTACCTATGATGCCCTCGGCCATGTCTTCCTCTCGAATCCCTAGCTCAAGTAGCCAACATGACGTCCACATCGTTGATCCCACCCCCTCCCCGCCACCTTCACAAGTGAGTTTCCATCGGCCTCCACCCCCGAACAGAAGGCCCAGTGTACCTACCCTTCGACGACTCGATACAAAATCTGCTGAGCGTCTCAACCCGAACGCTCCCAGTCTCTCAGTCCGCACGCGGCCACTAAGATCGGCGACATTGACCGTCCCTCCCTCCCTCACCCTTCAAGCCCCTGCATCCCCCTCTCATTTGAGTCTAGTTTATTCTAATCACTCACCGCCAGGTTCAGCGGCACGCTTCACCCCCTCCTCACCATCCCATGATCTCTCCAACTTCCTTACACCCTACTACACTCCGCCGCACACGCCCGGCACGCCGAAGCCGTTCCTACCTCCATCACCGTCGACCGCTCGACCAGAGCTTGACAATCCGCCCACGACCGAGGAGTCTTACTCATCTTTCACGATATCCACGATACTTCCCAACTTCCTTTACCTTGGTCCCGAACTGACAACGCAAGAACACGTTGAAGCGCTCCAAGAGCTCGGTGTACACCGAATACTCAATATTGCTATCGAGTGCGACGATGACCAGGGCCTGAACTTGAAGGATGTTTTCAAATATCACAAAATTCCTATGAGGGACATCGTGGAAGAAGAGAACATCGCGCGTGGAGTCAAGGAGGCATGTGAAATTCTTGGTACGTCTTTCCCCATCCCATCAAACCTTTTCATCACCCTAAACTCCCTTGTTACACCTCCCAGACGACGCCCGTCTCCACTCTTCGCCTACTTACGTGCACTGCAAGGCGGGTAAATCTCGCTCCGTCACAGCGGTCATGGCGTATCTAATCCACGCTAACCACTGGACGCTCTCACGGGCCTATTCCTTCGTCCTCGAACGGAGAAAGGGCATCTCACCTAACATCGGCTTCGTCTCGGAGCTCATGACATTCGAAGAGCAAGAGCTCGGCGGCAAGTCCATTGGCGTACATCCCTCCGCGCCTGCTAGTACTTCGCAGCACGACCAGCCGACTGGGCCCAACGACTCCTTTGGTGCGGCCGTTGGTGGTGGGGGACACCTACGCCGCGGAGGGCATGTGCGAGAGAGCTTACCGCCTGCAGCGCTGGCAGGCATGGAGAGCATGGCGGACGGCATCACGACGGGGTCGATGTCGGCAGGCGGGCTCATTGAGAGAGTAAATGGGGACTCTGGGCAGGAGATGGAGATCAAGGATGCATCGGGGCGCTATCGCCACGCGCGGCGGGCGCCTGTGGACGAGACTACGTTGCAGCCTATGCGGAGGGTCAGTAAGGCTGGGCTGGAAACCTCCGCCTACGCATAGGTGGCGTTATACCCTACGCATACGTGGCGTGATACCCTACGGAGAGGCTTGCTCTCCGCAATTGTTGTTGATGGCTTCGTTGCTTGGTGTTTTTGCTGACGAAAACTCAGCTTCCTCTCTTCAACTTTCTTCTTGGTGTTCAATCATATCTACGGTTTTTGTGCCATGTGAGTATATCCTGGGGACAATACCCTTTGCATCTTCGTTATATATATTTTTCCTGGAACTTGGGACCATCCGGATGGTGTGCTCTGATTTATAAAGTTAACCAATTACTTATTGTATCTATCTGGTCACCTATCGGATCAATTTCGACTATATAAATATATCATTATGTCCTTGAAATCCCAGCCTGGATGAGGACAAGATGAGGACAAGATGAGGACATCTGAATGGTCGCCAGATCGCTTGGCCTCGGGACGTTTGTTTCCTCGCCAAATTTACTTCTCGACTTCATGCGCTGTCTCAGGCTGCGAATTGCTTGTTCGCCCGGGATGGACGGTCTCGATCACCCTCTCACCAAAAAGCAGGTTGATCTTCTCGAGAGTTTTACCCTTTGCTTCAACGAACATCATGCTAGGAACATCCCATGTTAGTGATGGGAGCAGGTAGTCTCAATTACGCACAAGACACTGCATGTGATATCGGTAATATTACCCCTCAGATATCTGAAATATAATATATAAGGACGAATATCACAGCCCCGATGAGATTTGTACAGATGAAAACCGAATAGTACTTGCAACCAATGCTGGCAAAAGCACGAGGTGATATCTGGGTGAATATGACTGTCGCACATATGATGTGCGTAGTAGAAAAGCCCGTCAGATGAACTCGCAAAGTGGCGAGAGCATTTTTCAATGACTGTTGACGAGGACCTACGAACACAATGGAAGCTCGGGCCCTGATAGCTTGGCTCATAACTTCTGCCAGTACATAGATGTAATGGATCGAGTTGTAATTGAGTGAGTATCTGGGAACGTTTAGGCACGAGAAGCATAGCCTTTGGACCAAGCTGAACAAACGTACATGATGCTGAAACAGGATATGAAGGCGATGGTGAAGCCTTGCCCGGTTTCGTTTTCTGTTTGGGCATATCTCGCCGTAAAGCCCATGATGAGTGCCAGGTCACCAGCCATTACAATCCCGGTAATCCACATGGCGGGCTTTCGTCCCCACTTGTCAACATAGAGAAAGCAGACGGTATTCGCCGCCGGGCCTACCATGCCTGTAACAATCACGGGTTAGCTGCGGCTTGTTGGGAAGATACGGTTCGTCCTAGATTCGCCTCAAATAGGGGCAAGCAGTGTATAAGCAGTTCCGAAACGCTGACGTCGTGTAATTTGTCGTTCTGCATGATATGTGCTGACCGTATGACCAGTTATCCCGACGCCTCTGCAAGGCGTCGTCTGATATATGTGTATCAAATTTCAGGGGAATGCGTCTAACCGTATAAAGAGACATACAACCTTTGACGTGAGGACAGTCAGCGCTCAAATGGGGCGGAGGAGGACTAAACTTACCGTTTCTCGCATTGGTCCCCGATGACTTTGTTAATAATATCTGTACTAGGACGGCGAGAAGAAGCCTCTTCCTGGCGCTCTTGGTGGCCATGATCTGGGAGAGGCTCTTGATAGTGGTTTTTTTCTCGTACTGAATTTGTTGTCGCATCTGTGAGTCTTGGTTCATTGCCTGACGACAGCTTTCCGTGAACGACATCTTGCGATCGTGCCTTGTTGAATGGAAAGTTCATGGTCATGAAGTGGGAGAGCGAAGAAGATGCAGCGAGTCGTGTCAGAGTGCAAAAAAGTCCACGGATATATTAGTGGCATGCTGCAGTTAAGATAGGTGTAGACGGCAAGGAAGGTTGGCAATGTCAGGCCACAAGATAGGACGACATGAACCTGAACTGCCGGGCCGTCACAGTGACGCGCAACTTTTGGCCGGTCTCGTGATCACTGTTTCGCTGCCTTGTTGAAGTTGAAGTTGAAGTTGAACTCCAGCTTGCACGACGCGTCAAATTGAAACAGGAACCAATGTACCGGGTAACCTCCGAACAAGATCCATACAAGGATGCAGAGATACTCGTCAAACAAGAGACTCATTATCGCGATGGGGAGTTGAGCGGTTGGAATCAGGCGCGTCGCTTCCGAGGCTTTCCGAGGCCGTGCCGTCTCTCCCTTCATTTTGGTAATGTGACACCCCTCCAGAAATCCGTGTTCTTCTTTCATTGGCACTACGAAAACCTATCTATGACCACTTGGTATATATGCTTTGGGAGCGTGTCTTTGCTTCTGAGTCCCCCTAGACCTCGGAAGCAGCTTACAAGAAACAGGAAAACCGGAAAATATCCAGAAATGCTTTACGTCTTTGGACGGGCCGATTCTGTTGCGAGGTCACCAGGGGCCATCACCCGACTCAATCCATATCGAGCTCTGCTTCTTATTGAAGGTATCATCTGAAGTGAATGTGATAAAAACGTGAGGTCTCGACAACACCCAATTCCGCACTACCTTAACCTTGGTGTAAGGGAACGGTGAAGTGGCAGGCGTACGGACATGGTCAAATTCTCTAATGGTATGTGGTGGAACGCTGACGGCGTAGCCATCGATTGGGCGGTGGAGGCGATCAAAGCTGAAGCGCTGGAGCAGAGCATACGATGCGTCGCAGTAAGTGTCTGGTCCCAGACTCCTACTATACACTTGACACTCGTCTCTGGAAAGACAAGCAAGCATGTAAATCATCGGGGCGACACACTCAACACGCCGACCATTACAGTTGAATGCTCCTCGCCCCTTCCGGATATCCTCCTTTTGACTGGGTACCATTGGAAAGGACAGCAAAGGACCACACAAGGGCCTGACTACGAGCTCTACCCAGATGTTGACTATGAAAGCTTGGTAAGTTGTCTTGCGATCGATCCAAGGGCTTTGATCTCACAGGTATCTTAGGCGGCCGAAAGACAGGACTCTTTGCTAACTAGCAAGACCGATACTGCACTCAAGCTTGCGACGCGTACTCTGTCAGCTACAATTGATACTCGACCCTCCTCGTTCAACATTGATATTATGTCCCACGAGGTCCGAAACCCAACGATCGTTTGTCCTGGCTCGGACCATCTATTGACGAAACTTGGATGGCGTTCCATTGGATACATCAAGAAAGGGACGAATGCGCATCACCCTGGACTGTCTCTCACCGACCCAGATAAAGGGGAGAGGTGGTTCACGATGCAGTTCCAACTTTCCGTTGGGGAGAAGATCTATGGGCTGGGAGAAAGATTCGGACCCTTTATCAAAAATGGACAAGTGAGAGACCCGTATCTGCTCTATATGCGCAACTGATAGCATTCTCTCAGGCGGTGGATATGTGGAATGAAGATGGTGGAACATCGTCAGAGCTGACCTATAAGAATGTCCCTTTTTTCATCAGCTCTCGTGGATACGGAGTCTTTATACCATGCCCTGGATTCGTGACTTTCGAAGTTCAGAGCGAACGTGCGTTTTCAAACTAGTAGTATCCCCACTTTCAACTCATCGATTCTCTTACAGGCACCACCCGAGTCAACATCGCTGTTCCATATGAGTCTTTATCCGCCTACATCATCCACGGACCATCGCCCGCCGAAGTAATCAAACGTTACAGCCTGATAACCGGCCGCCCTGCTCTCCCACCACCATGGTCATTTGGTCTATGGTTGTCGACATCCTTCACCACGAGCTACGACGAAAAGACAGTGACGGAGTTCCTCGATGGAATGGACAAAAGGGACATACCCGTTGGCGTATTCCATTTCGACTGTTTTTGGCAAAAAGGTTTTCATTGGTGCGAATACGAGTTTGATGAAGAGTTCTTCCCGGATGCGAAGGGACAACTTGCGCGGCTCAAAGAGAAGGGATACAAGGTAAAATATAATCTTCCGCTCCGAGTCTTTCGCTGCCCATTAACCCTCCTCGTCATCGCAAGATATCTGTGTGGATCAATCCTTATATTGCTCAAGAAAGTAAAATATTTGATGAAGGCGCAAAAAAACGGGTACTTCATCAAGAAATCCGATGGCAGCGTCTGGCAGCATGATTTCTGGGTGAGAAATGGTGTCCGTTTCGTTCTCTATACGCGCGTTAATGTTTCATCTCATTCGTCTAGCAAGCTGGGATGGCAATTATCGATTTCACAAACCCTGGTGCTTGCCAGTGGTATCAGTCCAAACTTGAAGCTCTGATTGATCTCGGTGTCGATTGTTTCAAAGTACATTCGACATTACCAAATCCCATCAGTGAATACTGACAGGCTTGTAGACAGATTTTGGAGAACGAATTCCTACCGGCAATGCCGTATATTACGATGGTTCCAGCCCTGAGAAGATGCACAACTACTTCGCTTTCCTGTATAACAAAGTTACGTTCGAGATCATCGAGAAGAAACTCGGGAAGAATGAGGCCATTGTATTCGCGCGGTCCACAACTGCTGGTGGTCAGCGATTCCCCGTGCACTGGGGCGGCGACCCGATGTCAACTTTTGAGGCCATGGCTGAAACTTTACGTGGGGGACTGAGCCTTGGTCTTTGTGGCTTCGGTTACTGGGCCCGTGAGTATCATTCTCATGTCATTGTGGCCAGAGATGTTCAAGGCCGAATTTGTTTAACTTCTGTCAGACGATATTGGTAAGACACGGAGTGCGTAGCACCGCGCATGTCACGCGCTAATGTGCCGCCTTTCCTAGGGGGATTCGAAGGCACACCAGATCCTTCATTATACAAGCGTTGGTTTGCCTTCGGTTCTCTTTCCAGCCATTCCCGCCTCCACGGAAGCGGAAGCTATCGGGTTTGCTCCTCTTATCAATGTGTCGGTCCTGCCACACACTGACATTCGGCAGGTTCCTTGGCTCATCGATGAATCCGGCGAAGCCGACGCTGTCTTGAAGAAATTCATGGACTTGAAGTTAAGCCTGATGCCGTACCTGTACTCAACCGCGATAGCGACACATGAAACCGGCTTGGCGATGATGCGGCCTCTCTTCGTGGAGTTTCCAGAAGACCCTTTTGTATGGAATGTCGACACGCAGTACATGCTCGGAGAGAACCTCATGGTCGTTCCCATTCTCAACGCCGAGGGCACTGTCCAGTACTATGTTCCCAAAGGAACCTGGTATGATGTTCTAGATGGAAAGCTACGTCAAGGCCCTAGCTTCGTAACAGAAACGCACGATTTTTTCAGCCTGCCATTGCTCCTACGACCAGGCTCCGCCGTTTTGATATGCGAAGATGTGCCAAAAGGAGTCGAAGATCGAAAGCAGACCGTCTACGACTACTCCAAAGGGCTCACTATCCTCGTCAATGTCGCTGGGGCAGCGATTGATGCCGTTATCGAGGTCCCCGACAGTAGCAACCCTGGGACGTTGTCTGCAATTCTTGAAGTTGTAGGTGATGAGAGAAGTGGTACGATCAAAATCGTCGTCGGTTCGCTCAATGGGGAGTGGAAAGTGAGGAAGGTCAACAGTAATGGGACATACGACTTGCTCTCGGCAAAGGATGGTGTGAAGCAGGTTGGGTGGTGAGGAGCGTGGGGTACTCTATGACTTACGCTCTACATAACCTGCACGAAATGTTGCCCTGTGTTCCATACGATTAGATATCGTTCCATCGCCGGAGCCAAACCACCCAGGCGATCGATTAGGCTAAATATCGAGTACACCTGCGAGCATCAATACTAACGCAAGTTGTGAATTGTGCAGGTTTGCGGGGGGGGAAAGGCTATCAAATTTAAACTTTCACAAGTGTCATCACGACTGAGGTCGTTGGGGTGAGAAAAACATCAACAATTACGGGTATATTGCAATAACGAAGTATGCGTAACAGTCACTTCTACCAAGCCGCAAATATTCTATTGAGTAAGGTCATCAAATGTTGACGTTGGCAGGCATGCAACCAACAGCGACCAAGCCATCTGCAGAAGAAGTGGTCAGTTCCAATCCATCGCTTCAGATAAACCGAGAGCCGCTTTAAGCTTACTGATTTTATTGTCATCGCAGCAGACGGGCTGCGTGGAGCTAGTCACCGAAATAATATCAGTACATGCCTTGAAGTAGTGCTGAAAAAGTTACATACCAGCTGTTACCACCACCGCCGATGACGCTGATCGGGTTGCACTCAACACCGATCTGTCCGGTAATGCCTTGAGCGGCGGCACCAAGAAGGTTGTAGAGGAGCTCAGCGCCGGAAGCAGTCTGGCTATCAGCGACCTGGTTGCAGCATTGGACGGCGCCGACGTTGCAAGAGTATTCGGAGGGATTGTTGTGGGGCATAGCGACAGCGGCCGAGAGACCGAAGGCGACAACAGAGAAGAGGGCGACTTTGGAGAACATGTTGGACAAGTGAGTGAGTACGGCGAGACTGTTGTCTGGTGGGCTTTGAAGGCGAAGGATGTTCGACTGCGTAAATGGAGGGAATCCAGAGGCCTTTTATACCGTTCGCCACACCAGCTTCCCTTTTTGGAAGTGAGGATTAAAGAAGTGAATATGGCGTTCCGAATAGGTTTAGCATCGCTAGGTTGTCTCGCCAAAGAAGAGTGCCTGGACTAAGAGCATAAGAAGGGTGAAGGGAGCCTTGAATGGAATGAATATTCCTATAATAGGGTATTTTAATTCTTGAATGCCAGTGCCAGTAATTCCGGTGATCGGCAAGCGGAAGCAGCAGTGATGTTCACTAAAGAAAAAGTCATAGCGGATAGCCAGCTCTCGGAGCACTCCTTTAGATTAGAGACTCCTTCATCGACGTGGAAAGTGGTTGTGCCAGTCATACAGTACTCAAGACATGTCATGCCAAGCAGCCGAATCCCAGATGGCCGCTTTCGGCACCCCCTACTCCGCATTCTAACCTTACTACCCTGTCGCTGAATATTTATGTGGGGCGCATGCTAGAGCGTTAATTCAAATATGGCCACAGAAACATGCAATAAGGCTAGCCATTCTCAGTATTGACGGTGCACCGAATAACGAAACGAAACTGAATTTCTCGTCGGTTAGTCTCAGAGTTGCACAATATCAGCTAACTCAGGATATGGTCATGTCCTGAGTCGGCTGACTCCCTGAAGGCAGGATGTGAAGTTCGATGGAGAGTCTGCGGATGTCTCGCAGAACTTGGGCACCATCGTAAGTCTGAAATCGGTGGATGTGGATTTCCGTGAGTTGGTGCGTCGGGCGCTGCTTGGCGTACGAAATTTTCTTATAGATGCTGAGCACACTTCGGTGTCGCACTATCCAATGGGCATCCGCTGTATCATAAGAGTACCGACGCTAGCGGCGAATGAGGCGCGATGCATTTTTATGTCTCTCGGCGTTACATGGAGTAGAGTTCGCTTGAGTGATGCACACTCCTCCTCCTCCTCCACTGCATTCTTAGGTGCTGAATATAATTTATAAACTACGAGGTATATATTAACCCATGTATGTCAGGAGTCGTAAGGTAGTGTGGGGTAGGCTCAAACCTCTATACGACACAGAAAACATACCATACCCGAACGTACTGCATACAGGACCCATCCATTTTCTAATTATTACTTCAGTTACCTGTGATCTCCGGCGTAATGGAGGATCATGCTGTGGGGACTTCCAACTTGTCTGTGGGAACTTCCAACTTGTCCGTAGGGCTGGTACTCCTGCTCGCCAGTCGACTGGCGTAGCGGCTGCTATCGTCGTAATCGCTGCCTTCCGCTCGAAGCTCTGCATGGCCCATCTTCGTGAGTTTGTCGTCGAAGTCACGTTTGCGATATCCCGAGACGATACGCTCTAGGAGTTCCGATGTGGAGACGCCAGGTGTGCGCCTGGTGGGAATAAATTTGCCTGATGCACGCGATGATTAAGTTAGTTCGTCGGAAACGGAAGAAGAAAATACGCACCTTGGCTCTTGGCATACGCGTATACATCGTCGTGACCTCCACCTGCGTACGGGTCCTCGTCATGAGCTACGTAGTCGATCTCGAATCTCTTGATGAACTCCTCGTCGATTATCCAGGGCGCATCGGGGACAATTTCATCTACCCATCGACAATGCCTTGCCGCCTCAAGCCTTCGAGTCTAGAGTCAGCATGGCTGCTTCGAGATAGACACGATAACGAACCTCTCAGCGTGTGTCATGATAGTCTGCGCCTTATGGGACTTGACAAGTTCGTCCGAACAAACACCGACAAGGAGATAAACTGAGGGGAACGACATTTTTGCTTGTCTGAGCTGCAGAGCATGCCTGGCGGAATGTGTTAGCGAGCTGGAAATCATGCAAACGGCGGAATTACCCAAAGTGGAAGAGATCGTAGACGCCTGTCAGGTGATCGAACGTTAGTGGTAGTGACGTAGTGGCAGATAATGACGAACCGTCAGCGTAGACTCGCACAGGTCGGTCGGTCGGCGGGGGGTTGATCTTGTATGTTCGCCAAGACTCGCCGTCAATAGCCTTTTGCACGAAAGCTTGAATGTCCTCTGCAGTAAGCGCGGCCGGGCTGAAGGCAGCCTCCGACGCAGCTGCAACAGCCGGTTCCTCTGGGACGTGCAGCGGGAACCCCGGAGTCGGATGTGATATGAAGACAGGATGCTTAGATTCGGTCGTAGCTCGCGTAGATGGCATAGGATTGCTTTGTTCAGTGATTGGGGTAGTCGAGGAGGAAGGACAGGGTGGGCTGATAGGGGTGCCAAGAGTCGAAGTTGAGGAGGTGTGGTGGTGGTGGTGATGATGATGATTAGGAGTCCGTGAGGAGGTTGTATCCGGTCCAGCGGTCGCACTGGATTCGACATCTCCATCGTACGTGGGTGAATCTACTCCGTCTGAATCCGATAAGAGACTGGACGCGAGCTGATGTTTTACACGAGAAACCGATGCCGGTTTCGGGTGTGAACGCAGGATGCTCGCGTTATTTCCATGTCGGGTAACTGGGATCGTTACGGCTGGAGCACCATCATCTGTTAGCGGGTCGTTGTCCTCCTCAGATCTATAGCGAGCTGATTATTGGATCGAGATCAGTCCGACAGCACGAGGATTACGCACGCGTCGTAGGCAGGAGAGTCTATAGCCCTGGGGTATTTTCCAAATGATCGTTTACTGTGCAGCACCTTGCGGGGAGCCTCGACTGACATGGTGGAATTCGAGGAAAGGGCCAAATTTCAGCGTCACATGTTGTCACAAACTATTTCAGTGCCTTGGCGCCGGGCGATCACACAATTGGTCCGGGCCGCTGCCAGATCAACGAACGTTCGACTGTCATGTCGGAGAAGACCTCCGCCAACCACAAAACCCAGTCCACAGCTGGCGCTTCATGGATATTCAGTACAGTTCTTGTTTCAATCTTAATCTGTGGCTGGTTCTTCGACGCATACGATAACCTACTTACAACCAACAATTACCTCGTATGCTCTGAGTCGAACAACATATATACCGTGGATGAATCCAAACCTCGGGTAGAGTGTATCTCCATCGAAGGCTCGACGATCGTTGATACTGGCAATTTTGGTACCTGGCTGTTTATTAGTCAGTCCCATAGATTGCGCGACTGACGCATATTTTTGCAGCTGAACTCACCAAACACCATCTTTCTGCCGGCCTATTTCACCCATATATCCCGGAATGGACTTCGAAAGTCATCTGCAGAACTCCCAAAGTCTTCAATATCCCTCCGCAATCTATCGTCGTACCTGGTCTTGCAGGTAGAACCACCATTTTTCGAAGCATGATGTTTTCACGAAGCGTTGACAGATGCACATGCACATGTTCTTGAGTATGGGTTTATGGTGCAGCTTCCACTGGCTGGCGCGACATCCATCGGGGGTATCTAAATATAATTTTGGTATGATCCGTATGATAATCCTGACCTTACCTGCCAGACGTCGTCGATCGCATCAAAGCGTACATCCTGGCAGATCCGGATATTCACAGCGACAAGACGAAATGGGTCGAAGGAATGGGCTGGGATCAAACAAAGTGGCCAGGTGCTCAATTCCCTACTGCTGTGGGTTTTCTTTGTCTTCAACTGTTCAACAAAGCGCGCTAACGTGATCTTGACGTGACCACCCAGTCTGACCTTGACCAAGATCCTCTCCTCAAGGGTCGGCCCATATCCCTCAACCGTGTAGATGGCCACGCGAAGTGGGTATCTCCGCGAGTTTTGGAACTAATGGGTGACCTCCCAGATAAAGTAGATGGCGGAAGCATCATTCGTGACGCTGACGGCCGACCTACTGGTAAACCTTGCTTAATTTTCAAGGGCTAGTGGACGACTTCTCATTTCCAGTTCCAAGGTATCTTTGTCGACAACGCCATGGCTCTTATACCCACTCCTGAATGGACGGAGGAGCGCATGTCCCAGTTCTTTGATACAACAATGAAGGATGCACTGTCTCATGGTTTAACTTCGATTCACGACGCAATGTCCTTACCAGATCAGATCCACTTCTTCAAACGGTTTGTATTAGCTCGATATTCCACCTGAAAGCTCGACAACACATGCTAACATCATGACATTACCTCTCAGAAAAGCCGAGGAAGGTAAATTGCCCGTTCGTAAAGTCTCCGCAGCTGAGCTTTCATCCACGCTGACGAGCAGTATTAGAATCGTTTATACGTCATGGGACATGTGCCATCAAACGATTACTGGGGCTCTCAAATCCCGCATCTCTTCAATTACGGTAGACATGGACGGTTAACAGTGAGGAGCATTAAGCTTGTGACAGATGGTACGCTCCGCTGTCTTTTGCCGAGCATTTTACTTGATCTCAACCTCTTCATATTCAGGTGCTATAGGCTCTTGGGGCGCTGCACTCCTGGAACCATACTCGGACAAAGCAGAGACTAGCGGTCTCATGCTTACACCTCCCAAGGAGTTGTCCGACCTTGTCCACCAATTTTGGAAAGACGGCTTCCAGGTCGTGAGTTAGTTTTTGGATCTCGTCACAGCCACGCTTTAACCTCAACGCAAATGAACACCAGAACATCCACTGCATCGGCGACCGCGCCAATCACGTCGTCCTTGATATATTTGAGGACATTCTGAGCGTCCACGGGGGAAACGTGACGGAGTGGAGACCGCGAATCGAACATGCACAGATAATGACCCTGGAGGACCTGCAGAGAATAGGAAAACTAGGCGGTAAGCGCCTCATTCGGCCATGTCTTGTTATCACCCATGATAAGCTTTCAACAGTGCTAGCTAGCGTTCAGCCGACACACGCGTAAGTGAATCATCCAGTCATTGCTGATCACCTTTTAATACGACTTCCCTCGTGTGCAGGACATCAGATATGAGCTACGCGGAATCGCGACTGGTACGATCTCTCAAATTAAGCCACCATCGTCGTCTCAAGTTTTTGACGGTATAGGGACCAGAACGAATCAAGGGAGCATACGCCTACCAGACACTACTACAGTATGTATCGTGAATCTGGTGACCAACTACCTCTCATCTTGCGCTTTTCTCAACCAGAGTCTCACCCAACCACGTCCTCCCACTTGGCTCTGACTTCCCAGTCGAGTCCATAAACCCTTTGCTAGGATTCTACGCTGCCATCTCCCGCCTTTACGTCGATGGGTCATCACCTCACGGAAATGGCGGCTGGTACGTTATCAGCTTACTTCAAGGCATGCACCCCACACACCCTGACAATGTTTCCTCACTAGGTTCCCGCAAGAACGACTAACTCGTGCGCAGGCCTTGAAGGGCATGACGCTAGATGCCGCCTATGCATCTTTTGCGGAGAAAGACCTTGGGTCCCTCACTCCCGGCAAGAAAGCAGATTTCGTGGTGCTTGACCGAGACATTATGACCATCCCGTTTGCCGATATTTTGAAGACGAAAGTCAGCGCGACTTCTGTCGACGGCAAAGTAATTTATGGCTCTTTGTGAATCGGCACTTCTCAAGTGAGATCTTAAATTCACCGTCGCACGAGCTTGTCCGGGGCCAGCCAGTTCTCATTTTCCTTTTGCTAGGCGAATGAGTGTGCTGTCATCGAATTCTCTAAATAGGGTGTCAATGATGAGGATCAGAGCCGATATTTTGGCTGCGAAATATAGACTGAAGGATCGGGAGCTCGATAATGACGTGTGGCCTTATTCCACGACCTTGTCAACCATGCCTGACACTGTTAGTGTCCGGTTCAACTGACTTCACACTGCGCCTTTAGACTTCCTATATTCATGGTCGAAAGTCGAGTGCGCGGCTAGGATGACTGTTATTTGCAATCCGGACCACTAGCGGTGTAGTGAAATTTGTTCTTCTTGAAGGCTTTGACAGCCGTAGTCGAATTAGTGTTTCCGAATCCGAGGCTCTCCCCCCACCCCAGTTGACGAGAGCACGCGACTAGAGTCACCTATCACGCTCCTGACGCGTCGGTGTGACAGCACGCGCGGCATTTCCATTTGAATTTTACATGATCAGTGCCAGAATTCGGCTGGCTCCGTATCCGGTCAGACAATTGAAAACCAGCATCGAAGTCTCGACTCTCTACCAGTCTCTAACATGGCTAAATCTTACGACTCAGACACTGACGCGAGCTCCAGTGAAGAATCCGAGCACCATTCTGAGGATGACTATGTTCAAAAGTCCCAGAAAGCTGGAGTTAAGAGGAAACGTGGCAGCACCAACAATACTCGTCGATTGAAGCCAAAGGTTGCACCAAAACTACCGTAACGTTTCTATCCTCCTTTTATGGCAAGCATAATATAAAACCTATGACACAGATATGTTGCTCGAGTCACGGCAACTGCAACTAATGAGGCTGACATGTTGGAAAACGCTACTAAAGGTAGGCTCTAATGTACTGGATCACCGACAGATGCCTCATACTCTTCAAGTCGACAGGGCTGACAGCAACATTGTATGTGCTCGCCCTCTGTGTGCCTCCTATTTCATCAACCCTGTCTCAGCTTGCAAGAATAAGGAAGGCGATGAAGCTCGCTACGCATCCGGGAACCGGTGAAGCCGAAGCCAAAGTCGCTATGCGTATGGCGACGAAACTCATGCAATCTCAAAACCTGACGCAAGCCGATTTAATCGCTAATGAGACCGCCGAGGAGCGCTCGACTAGAGCTGGTCAAAGTACGGTTACAATCACATCAACCAATAACAAGTCGGTGAGGCGCCAGCGCTGGTATGGTTTCGCTTCGAGCGCAGCATGCGAAGCCTTCGACGTCCAGGTATATTCCGAGAGCTACGAAAAGTCTTTGGATTGGGTTTTCTATGGTCTGGCCGATGTTCGTCCTCCATATCCCATTAGATCTATCTAAACAACTGATTCATTTTCTCGTATATCCAGAATACTGTCGCTGCTGCTCTCGCTTTCGAGATGCTCCACAATCAAATCGAAAATTGGGCGATCGAAAGGAAGGGGGACCTTAAAGGCCGTTCTGCTGGCACTAGCTACCGCTCGGGCGTAGCACAACGTGTCTGGCAGGATGCGGAAAAGGAGAACAAAAAGGCTGTGAAGAAAGCTGAGGAAGAAGAAAAGAAACGGCTTGCAGAGGAAGCTGCGGCGGCGGAAGTTGCGCGTGCTGCAGAAATAGCCCGCCTAGCTGCGCCCATTGTCCCTGAAGCAGTGGCCACCTCACCTGTAGAGGAGAAAGGGAGGTTTTCCGTGAAGATTGAGGATGTACCAGACCAGGATGAAGCGAAGCCGTCGCGCCTACCAGAACACGAAGAAGTGAAGCCGCTAGGTCTACGAGGTAAGTGCTTTCATCTATTCCCCTCATCAATTGGACGATACTCATCTAACCACATATCATCAGACATGGACGATCACCGTGACGATGGCGATGACGATGACAGTGACAATGATCAAGCCCCTCCGCACTACGATGAAGGCGCTAACATGTCTGACGATGACGATGACATGCGCGCTGATTTCGACGAGCAGGACGGTGATGCTGGCCATCTTCTCGACCTGGACGCCCTCGAACGGAAGGTCCAAATCAAGTCCGAGCCAGAGGAGCCTTCGCAGATAGCTCGTCGCTGTTCCCCTTTAGTAGTGGTAAAACCCGAGCCTGAGGCGGCTAATCTGGAGATACCCACCATTAAGTCTGAACCCTCAGACGATGCTCCGAGCTGGAATTCTGCACTTCAGCTGCGTACATTCCGGGATAATGCAAAGACGATTGCGGAAACATACTTGAAGGACACTGGGTTGAAGATACGCAAGGGTCCAAAAATGCGCGCAATGAAGCACGACCAAGCAGCCTTTAATAAAGGTTGGGATGATGGTCAAAAGGTGGATCTTAAACGCAGGAGGATTGAGGGCGAGGAAAATATAAAGGAGGAGAAGTAATTTGTAGCTAACACCGTGCCACACTGATATAGGCTATAGTGAATTGTATAGATGTAATCCTAGTCTTGGGCATCCTACCATGACCGTCGGACATTCCTGTACATACTAGTAAAACCTCACATATAACGTAGCATCATTCTAGGAGACTCAAGTCTTGAGCCACCTTCTCAGGAACAAGGCTGGTTATTGAGTGTTGAGGCTCCACGGGCTCCGGCCACCTCCGACGCCGCGGATAAGATGAGGGGAACGTAAAGAATGCCTTCTGCAACCCATTTGCATCAAGAAATAGGCGCCGTCCCGCTCATTACCTCATACAATCCCTCCATCCTCCTACGTCTAAGTTGACTGCTCCAAAACTGCATGATGGGTTCCCATCCGGCCCTCGACGACGGCATTCCAGGTTCTTTACTGGTCTTTTCAGTAACATTCTCATATGCCTTCTTGTAGGCAGCGATAGCCCCCGACGGCAACGCAGTTTCAGCAGGAGGTGGATTGTGCACGACGAGGACTGGCGTGGGGCACTTCACAGACACAGTCGGGTAGGACAACAGTGGTCCCGATATCGATACGATTGAGCCTAGAGGGCCAGGAGAAGAGGAAGCAGACGCAGTGGCCCCCCGTTGGGCGGCGAGATGATCTTTCCACCACGCTATGCCAAATTCTGCAGCAACACTGCCCCCCTGCGCGAAGCCAAAGAGGTGGATTCTGTCTGACGGCCAGCCACAGTCGTCCACGAGATGTTTCACGACTTTCGCCATCACTTCAAGCGCAGGTGTGGGGTTCGGCCGCTCGATCAGTTCCCCCAGTCCGTCGAAGGAGTTATACCACTGGAAGGAGTCTTCGTAGAGGAAAGGAACTCTGAGTTTGGCATATATCAGCATAGTCTTGACCTATGAATTCGCATTTGCCTACTGTTCCGGCGCGCGGAGAGCGAGAACGGCAGTTTGGGGTAGTTTTAGTTGGCGTCCTAACTTAGCGAAGGGGACATGGGTATCACCTATCGGTGGTACATGGTTTATTTTGTCACTTAGAAGGAGAATGAGGAACTTACCTAGTCCATGCAGAAGTATGAGGAGATTTTCATCCGTCCCATCATCACTGGGTACATAAGAGAAAGGAACGGGGATGGAAGACTTTTTTGGCGCAATTTTCACTCGTGAAGAGGTATCGGGAGTCGACTCTTGGATGTGGATTTCTGACATGATGAGTTGGAGATGTTCCTGTGTGTATCGGAGCGGGTATCGGGGACGTGTACTTATCTGATACCCAGATTGATTCCGTCAATGATCTGTATTGACATTGAGCGACTATAAAATATGCCGGTGTCTACAGGATTAGTAAATGTACAAGTTACAACATGGATGAGACAAGAACACTATGGATACAGTCGAAATAATATAAGAAGCAATAGGACGAACGACGATGCATCATGGCATAATTACAAATCGCGAGCAGAGTAAGACTGTATCAGAAATCCTTATATCACCGTGTCCCATAGATCCCGGTGGCGGCGAGGAGCGCGGGTAAGTCGAGGGAAGAGTGGGGAAAGGAGCGGCTATGAGTCCCACGAGCTCAGGTTCCATGTTGGTGGATGAAAAATCATCCAAGGAAGGCGATTGAGGCAGACGGGAAACCTCGAGCCAGGGCTCCCAAACGCACACCTCCCGCCCAAGAATAAAATCTTCCGGGTTGCGGACGTAGATCTCCTTTTGACCCTTAAGCCGCGGCGGAGCAATAGTAGGAAAAGAAAGGACAACAAGATGATGTTGCTTCTCTCGTATGTCTGGTGTCACATGGGTTGGGCGAGTGTGCTTGGAGAAACGGGTAGAGACGACGCGACAGAGGGCGACGCCTGGGGACACCGTTGTGGAGACTGAAAAGGCACGTTTGCGAGGTGAACTAGGTTTTGCCGCTGCAGGGGAGTCGATGATTTCGACAATGCGAAGGCGCAGATCTGGGGTCATGCGATGAGATGAAGTGGCAAGTTGACGCTCCGTCTCTTTGTGCCACAAGACGAGAGAAGTATGAGAGCATGCCATGAGCTCAGATGCGCGGGCTGCTAAGCCACCCCTAGATTACGATAGATATGACATGAACGGAGAAACATGGTTTACATGCCCTAACCACTCACTTGACAAATTTGGCCTCCTTGCCCTTGCCCTTGACAAATTTAGCCCCTTTCTGGGGACTCATCCCAAGATTCCATTCCGAGGGTTCCTCCTTAGTAGAGGCTGTAATTTCTGGGTGCTGGTCGCGCAGAAATATGTGCGCTAGCTCGGCAGCGCCACTGTCCGTGAAAAGGTCAGTCGCGAGCGCAATTTCGGTCGTCGATATCGTGCGCATGTCCTTGTCTAGCGTCGTATCGGCGGATGCAAAGATATTAGGGGCTGGAAGGTTCTTTAAGGGGACACCAGGCCTCGGTAGCGGGGCATTAGGCGGAGGGGGCGGTAGCGGTGGAGGTCGCAACTGCAGGTGGGGAACTGTGATTGACGTTGTTTCGGTCTTGGCAGCACTACGGGGATCTGGAGGAGGACGGATACGATGGGTAGGAGCAAAATCCTTGTCCTTGTCTTTTTCCCTGGGGGCCAGAGGAAAACTGGGCACAGGAAGTTGTCTGAGGTTGGTCTTAGAGGTTGGCTTATCGAGCGATGGCTTCAGCGCTTCCTTGTGAATGAACGGTGATCTTGCATCCAACTTCGACTTCGACAGAGGCTTCTGCTGCACTGATTGGACGTTCCCGTCGAACGCCGATGTGAACCTAGGAACTTGGATATTGGTTTTTGGGACATTGACACTGGATTTGTGTATTTCGAATCCGTCAGCACGCCCCATTACGCGCCGGCGCTTCTTCGCCGGCAGTTCCTGTTGAAGAGGATGTTAGGACTTGAGTATTATACACTGTAGAATAGCGCACTACCTGTTCATTGTTGGTGGACAATGACATGGGGGTTGATAGCACAAGGCGTGACACTAAATATGTGTGACTCTGAATCTGATTCAGCTTGTCCGCGTCGGCTCTCTGAGCTCCAACGACCACCATGTCGAAGCTCGCAAAAGACTCTGCAGCGTTCAAATCCGTGCTCAAGAGGCAAGACTACACCTCATGGCACTCCCAACCACCACCTGCACCAGACCCACAGGCATCAGAGTCTCCAGCCCCGGAGCCGTCCTCGCAACCTTCGCCCAAGAAGAAACGGCCAAAAACGAGTATGAAATTGTTGTTAACCGCATGCTAACCTGTAGTAATCCTCGGCCTAGATATCGTATACTCGCAGCCAGCTGATACTGGGACCGGGATGAATATCAATACACAACTTGTGTATGCGGTCAGCCATCTCAAGGTGAGTATTTGTCC
This sequence comes from Lyophyllum atratum, assembly GCA_014905825.1. Taxonomy (NCBI): domain Eukaryota; kingdom Fungi; phylum Basidiomycota; class Agaricomycetes; order Agaricales; family Lyophyllaceae; genus Lyophyllum; species Lyophyllum atratum. The sequence continues at coordinate 270,955 of JACGCN010000017.1, forward strand.
AACGCTCAGATGAAGGACTGCGTGTCTAACGAAACATGCCTCGAACCAGTCCACTCAAAACCCCATGCGACTGCAAGATATCGCTATCGTCACAAACACACCACTTGATACAGATCATGTGCTGCTTGAAAAATTCAAAGCCCATGACCGTATTATATGGGATCCGAAAACCGACCTTTACTCATATAAGGTCTATGCTTCGTCTCTATCAATGCCTTTGCCGCTGAACTTCCGTAGCACGAATTTAACTTCCGAAATAAAGCTGCCCTGCTGACCGAAATCCAACGACAAACTCGGAAAGGCGGGGGAATCTCCGTTCGTGCTCTCAAAGAGTCGTGGAAAGAGGCTCCGACTGCCATAGAAGAGCTTGAGAAAGAGGGCGAGGTATTGGTGACACGGACAGTCAAGGACGGGCAACTACGGATGGTGTTTTGGAACGAGGTGAAGCCAACAGAGGAGAGTGGCGGTATGCCAGTTGAGAAAGGTGTGTCACCTTTATCCCCCTTCACACCGCAAATAGAGGCTTGGATGGAGGAAAAGGCTCTTGCGAACCATTGCTGATACCCTGGACTCAGAGTTCAACGACTTGTGGCACACTCTAAATGTTCCCAATGACGTCGACCTCTTGAGACAACTTGCTTCAGGTACATCGTTCTCCTTTGTTCTCGTTCACCCTTGGGCTTCTGAATCTGGTCGGAAAAGAGGGTCTACAGGTTACAAACGCCGAGGCGCCTGCACCCAAAGCCCCAACAGGCAAGAAAAAGGGCAAACGCGGTGGTGCGCCGCGTCAGCGCCAGGTGCGGATTACGAATGTACACATGAAGGGGGAGATCGATCTTTCGCGCGATTACATGGCACCGCCCAAGTAACATGTTTTATGAAAGACCGGGCGTATCGCATATCTGTATATTATCTGATACCCACAACAATGTACATAGGGCGGGCCACCAATCCTAATCGTATATATTTCCAACCTAGCTGTCAGGCATTGTTACTTCGAGTCCCCACACTAGTGGTCTACTATACCACCTAGGTGAGTTCAGTTCGAGTTTTCCGTGTCCTAGTCGTGATGCTCACCTGAGAGTGCGGCGATAAACATGAGTCGACGCTCATCAGGGCGGAACATAATATGTGGGTACTGGAACCAAGGTCAGTATATCCATTCGTGTTATGCAGGTGCACATACGTACCTTCCCAAGAAGTGAAAGTGTGTCTTCCTGCGGTATTCCATCCTTTTCACCCTCCAAGGGTCGACTTCAGCAGAGATCCAATCTCAGTCCAAGGCGCGAGCTCAACGCGCGCAACCGCTCCTTCAGCCTTATCACATCGTCCGCTGTCGGCCTCCCTGGCGCATTGACATTCTCGCCCGGTGATAGGCTCGCCAACATATCCTCCACCTGCTCCATCTGCCTCCTCTTCTCCACTTCCTCGTTCACCTCCATTTTCTGCCCTTCTGCCTCCAGATGCTCGCGCGCATGCTGCTCCGCCTCCAGGTCGCGCGGCTCGATATCCGAATACCTTATGTTTCCCAGCTGCGCAGAGATATCACGCGCCTCCTGCACTAGGGCTTCCTTTTCATCGTCAACCACACCCAGAGCAGCCGACGGTGCAGAGATCAGGAACGAGAGAAGTGCGGAGGATTGACCGCGGATGAGGCCGAGATCCCTTCCAAGAGGCGCTCCGACGTTTGCGAACCCAGCGTCGAATCCTTCTTGCACAGAAGCCTCCTTGCCAGCTGTTATTCCCTCGCGATATCCAACCTAGGCGGTCGAGGCGTTAGACATGGTTTCAAATGAATAACACGCGGTTTGGAAATTGGCACACATTTTGGTACTCGTCCGACATTTTGGTCCATTCCGCCTCCCTCGAATCTTTCCATGCAGTTTCTGTGTCACGAGCGTCGTCCCATGGCGTGTCCATTGATGCAATATGCTTGGGCTGCGACCCAATGAACAGATGAGTTTGCAAGACGCAAGATTTATTAACATGACCATCTCGGACTTTCGATCGATCGACCGGGCCGATATCGCGCAACTCCCGTCCATCCACTGGTAGCGCCCTTGTATATTGAGGAGGGAAAGATTGTTCGGTAGAAGTGTTCTCTATGATGGTCATCTCGATGCTTTATGCTTTTGCGATACTTGTCTCACTCTTGTTTCCCAACGCTAGCCTGTCGAGCTTCAACGTGGAAGAAGCTCTTCTTAAGCTTTCCTAAGACGATTTCCCGACCTCTACCCAAGTGAACGGAAACGCCTAACAGTCATTTGTGTTACTTAGGTATAGACGTGATGCTTAAATCTTGCAGAAAGATACAACATTCTTATTTCGTGCCATATTCGATCGAGCGATTGATCAAGCCCGCTAGCACGAGCGTTTGACACCCACTCTTTGGCACTCTCCTCGAGACTCTCGGACTCACTTATATTTCGTCAATAATATTAATATTAGGATTGTAAAACATCGCCAAGGAATCCATCTTGGTACTGAGGAATACACTGCTGAGAACGTTGAGAGTTCGTTGGAAGAATGCCGCCTGCTCATGGCGTCGCGGTCCCTAAGCTTCATAGTCCCTGCACCCACTCCAGCAACTCCTTATTCACCTTATCCTTCTCTTCCCATACGAGAGCGTGGCCAGCACCAAACTCCTTGATAGTCAATGAGCCGTTGCAATACTGTTGGGAAACTGCTTTTCCTATCGCCGCCACACAGACGTAGTCCTTGAGGGCAGCGCCAAAAAAGACGGGTTGTCGAATGATAAGGTTCTCCTTCGCAATACCTGCCACCAAACATATTCAACATAGGAAGAAAACCTGGCAAGGGTAGATACAATACCTTTGCTGTCTTCTGCGTCCAAGCCCAACACTGTCGTTTTGTACCAACACAGCGGGGCTTCAAGGCCGCCCTTCAGGAGAAGTCCCTTTTGAATTTCTATTTCCTAGAAGTTTTGTACGACTAAGGATTGAGGATAAGCTAGAAACGTGCAGGGCACATACCTCTTCAGGCACGTAGGATGCAAAGGTTGTCTTCTTGTCAGCTTCAACCCATGCCTTGAAAGCGCCGGTGGGCGCGACGTGCTCTCTCCAAAGCTTTGGATCCTTTGGCAAGAGTAAGCTATAGAAGGAATCGATCTACGCAAGGCCTATGAGTATGTGATTGCATAACAAGGTGAGAAAAACAAGCAACAAACATTCTTTTCAATAACTTTGTGCGCGTCCTTCTCAGAGAAAAAAGGCCAATATCCAAAAAGTTCATATCCGGCAAGCTTTTTGGTCTACGCGAAGCTCGAGTTAAATAAAGGGCGTGATATAAAATCACAAAGGATGCACACGCGCACCTGTGCAAGAATGTCCTCGAATTTGGCGTCACTGGGAGCCATATAACTCATGGCAAGGAACCCGAATGCAATAAATCGATCTGCATGATAGTTGGCCAGGCGGCTGACAAGGCCACTCCCCCTAGAGGTACAAATTATAGTGTTCAGTACCGCCAGTCAAGGTAGGTGATATTGACATACCAGTCGTGCCCGATTGCGATTGCCTTGTTCACATTTTCGGCGTCCAGGATATCAATTACATCCTGGCTCATCAAGCTCAGTAGGTACTGAGAAGGGTCAACAGGTTTGTCCGTCCCGCCATATCCAAGTAGATCAGGGACAATCGAGGCCATACCCCTGGCTTTTGAAGAAGTCGACCTGATACCTCCAGAAATATGAAGTGTAGGGAAATCCATGGGCGAAAAAGATGACTGGTCTTCCAACGGTGGGAGGTGAGAAGTAGTAGCTGTATCTGATGCCTCGACGTGTCGTCACAGATTTGTAGAGAGAGGAATGCATGATAGTCAGAGGGGAGTTGATGCCACTGAAGTTGAGTCCATCGTGCTTTTAAAGGCCTCCGATGGGTCAGCGTCAAAGCAGCCTGAGTCACGAAGTCAACCTCGAGTTTCAAGGATTTGTTTGATGATGACTAGACGGTGAGTGTGGAGCCCATAATTCCTTGATGACGGATGATCGCGCCGAACGTAAAAGGCTAATGTCACCTTGCTTGCAAAGAAGCATACCCTCAGCTCAGCAATGTTTTGTATGGAATGGAACAAAGATTTCGTCTCCATGTCGTGCTTCCTTGTTTATCGGCCTGATTGCACTTCGCGGGCATTAGGTCAGCTCAACACTAATGTAGCTTGATAACTCACCTCCGTGGGTCCCGCAAAGTTGCACGCGTTTATGAATTCTTGGTACGCACAATCCCTCAACCGGCGAGAACGCGTCCATCCCTGACATCGTAGACGGTATAGGAGTAGCACACGGACGCCGGCTGCTGACCCGCAGCCTGGTCACTCTCCAAGGCGGGCTTACTAGGTCCCAAATGGTTTGTCGGAGCTCACGCAGGCACTGGGACGGATATTCCGGGTCCTCGGGTCGTGAAAATGCATCCGGCTACGGCTTCAATCAGCCAAAGATTACTCTGCCCTGCTAAGATCATTGCATTCGATAAATCGGTCGAGCACGCCAATGTACATTGTTTATTCTAGACTTTCGTTGCTTATAGACAGCGGGATGGATCTTATTGAGACGGCATAAAAATCATTAGAAGAGGTGTACTAACTTCTCAACCCCCTCGACCCAGTCCAACAATTCCTGGTTCAGTTTGTCTCTTTCCTCCCACATGAGCCAGTGTCCGGTGTTGAACTCCTTTACAGTCAGCGGGCCCTTGATGTGCTGAGAGACGCCCATTCCCATTGCTGCCAGGCAGAGAACATCCTGCATCGCGGCGCCAAAAAAGACAGGCTTCTGGATGGACAAATTTTCGGGTGGAATACCTTGCAACGTCCACGTTTCACTATGGGAACAAAGAGCGAGTTTGAAATTACTAACTTTTTCCGTCTTCCGCGTCAAGACCCATCACACTGTTTTTGTACCAGCAGAGGGGAGCTTCGAAGCCACCTTTAAGGAGTTTTTCCTTCTGAACCTTCACTTCCTGCATTTATTGGGTCAGGGCGGCCGATGGAATCAAGATATGCGTTTATCGTACTTCCTCAGTAAGGTATGACCCAAGAGTGGTTTTTCTGTCACTCTCGAGCCAAGCCTTGAGCGCACCACTGGGCCCGAGATGTGTTGCCCAGAGCTTTGGATCCTCCGCCAAAAGTAGACTAAAGAAGGAGTCCATCTGTTTCAAAACTGTGAGATGGATGAACGAGATTGAAAACCTGGTTGCGTACATTCTTTTCTACAATTTCATGTGCGTCCTTCTCCGAGAAGAAAGCCCAGTATCCAAGGAGCTCATAACCCACAAGCTGTTTCGTCTATGAGAGGTTCACTTTTTAGCTGGGCCAACTGGAAGTGGGAGTCTAGTGGCATACCAATGCAAGTACATCCTCGAGTTTGGCGTCACTAGGGTAAACGTAGCTAACGACGAGAAAGGCGAAGGCGATAAAGCGATCGGGGTGATAGTTAGCGAGGCGGCTGACCAGGATACTGCCCCTGAAGTACAAGTTTGAGATCTGCGGCAATCCTGAGAACAGTACAGATGACTTGCCAATCGTGTCCGATGGCAATAACCTTGTCGACATTCTCAGAATCAAGGATATCGATGACATCCTGGCTCATCAAACTTTGCGCATACTGAGCGGGGTCGGTTGGCTTGTCCGTTCCTCCATATCCAAGCATATCGGGAACGATGAGGCCATATCCTTTGGCTTTGAAGAAGTCAACTTGGTATCGCCAGTCGTATGACGTGCAAGGGAATCCATGAATAAAGAGAAGAACAGGTTGGCCTAAGGTAGGCGGTGAGAAGAAGTAGCTGTACTTGAGGCTTCGGCGCGTTGTCACCGATTTATAGTGAGAAGGGGAGTCCATGATGAAAGTGGACATGCTGATTCGAAGTGGGTCCTAGCATAATGGGACTCGGAGGCCGGTATTACGCCAATCCAGCCCGAAAGGGGGTATTGCCTGGTATTGCTCAGTGGTCGTCGGGACCGATGTAGTCAACTCATGCCAAGGTGAACGACGATCTGATCTAATCATATTATCACTGATCAGTGTTTGATCAGTGTATCACGCTTAGCGAAATTCTACCAACTTGATGAAACGCAGCCTGCGTCGTGCTATCACTGCGTTTGTTATCTGTTTGAAGGAAACGGCTTTCCACTTGAAACTGATTGCTATCGGGACACGCTTTACTATCTTGACTTTGCTTAAAGACTGGGGCTTTCATAACCTATATCTCGCGTCATGACCGCAACTGGCATCTCCAAAACTCCAAAGTATGGTCGTAGCTATGGCAGGAATTTCTGTGCTTCATAAACCCTGGACCCACTCCAGAAGCTCCTGGTTTAACTTATCTTTCTCTTCCCACATGAGCCAGTGACCAGTGTCAAAATCCTTCACCGTCAACGTGCCTTTGGAAGTCTGTGCGGAAATCCCCTTTCCCATTGCTGCCACGCAGAGAGGGTCCTTCAAAGCAGCTCCAAAAAATACGGGTTGTTGGATGACTAGATTTTCCGGCGAAATAGCTGCAAACACCCTGATGTTAACCGTCGCAAAGTAAAGGAGCCTCGTGAAGGATGATTTACCTTTGACATCTTCTGAATCGACGCCTATGACGTTAGCCTTGTACCAGCACAGCGGACCTTCCATTCCGCCCTTCATAAGGTGTTCCTTCTGGATCTTCACTTCCTAAGAATGTGCATTGCTGAGTGATTGGAGTGAAACGAAGTCGAGATATGTACCTCTTCGGTAACGTATGATGCCATATTCGTTCTCCTGTCAGCCTCGATCCATGCTTTTGAGGCGCCAGTAGGAGCCACATGCGAGATCCAGAGACTTGGATCCTCTGCCAGGAGTAGATTATAGAAGGAGTCAAACTGTGGAAAAATCTGTGACTATTAAACCCAGCCAAGAAGCAAGCAGCGTACGTTCTTTTCGATGCTCTTGTGCGCATCCTTCTCAGCGAAAAAATTCCAATAGCCGAGTACCTCATACCCAACAAGTTTTGCTAACTACGGAGTATTCGGACTCAAAATCCAAAATTCGTGACGGCCGAAGTCATACCTGTGCGGCGGTCTCCTCAAACTTGGCATAACTTGGGGGAACATAACTAAGAGCAAGAAAGGCGAAGGCAAGGAAGCGATCGGCGTGATAGTTAGCTAGGCGGCTAACCAGTGTACTACCCCTAGTACCAAGTTTATGAGTTGTGGTGCACTGCTAACACACTGGAGGGGAAGGCCTCAACTCACCAATCATGTCCGACGGCAATGACCTTGTCTACCTTCTCAGCATCGAGGATATCGATGACATCCTGGCACATCATCCTCTGTGCATACATGGCGGGGTCGGTAGGCTTGTCTGTTCCTCCATATCCCAGCAGATCTGGGACGATCAGACCGTATCCCCTAGACTTGAAGAAGTCCACTTGGTATCTCCAGTCGTATGAAGTGCAGGGAAACCCATGGGCAAAGAGAATTACAGGCTTGCCCGTGATAGGCGCTGAGAAGTAGTAGCTGTACTTGAGACTTCGACGAGTTGTCACAGATTTATACAGAGAGGAATCCATGATGGAAACAGAAACGTTGATTCCGGGGAACCTCACTCCATCGCATTCTTAAGAAGAATCGGCGTAACGAGTGATCCGGAGCTTGATGGCTTCATAACGCTTCATGATAATTCAGAAGCATATCATGAATGACTTTGGATACTTACATGATCTAAACATAGATCATGATGGATTAGTATGTGAGGCCTAGGCTCAAATAAGCCCCTCTGACTGATGTGAGGCCATCATGGCAGTTACCGTCACTGAAGAGGCGGGTTATTCGAAAAGCTAGCAGTGGCTCAAAGGAAACATAAGTACAGCGATCGAAATACATTGCCAGATAACTCTCATAGCAGAGGCAGCGTCAAGCACTATATTACGCTACCAGAAATCAAGAAAAAAATAAGCAGCTGCAGGAGCCCTAGTCTAACCGGACAGTCAGTTCACCGTGGGTCATCATACTAATGTCTTACTGACCTCATGGTTCAAACTGGAATTATGTACGCTGAAATCTTCTCATACACATAACCCCCTCCTTCAGCAAACGTTACCTCCCAATCCGCCATCGTGTAGAAATGGTCTTCCGCGGGCGAAGGATGGTATAGTCGATGAAAGGGAAGTCCACCACATGCAGCATCAGGGTAAACATATCCAACAATGCCCTCGTAAGTGTATCCAGGGTCGTTGACAGCCTGGTCTCTCTCCCAGGCTTCCTTGGTGTAGAAGTGGTCCGTGATTGGAGCCAGGCTATAGAGACGGTAAAAGGGACCGTCCCAAGCACTTGAGTCGCGAAAATTTTGCCAGCGACACCTTCAGCGACATAAGTGCCAGTATCAACGGCGTTCTGGATATCTGCGGCGCTGGTTGTGTGGAAGTGGTCGGAATCCTGGGCGCTGTACGCCCTCAGGAGGGGAACGGCGGTCGCAGGATCACCGCAGGTACGCGCCTGGATAAAACCGGTCAGAAATAACTTCAGGAAGGAATATAGCTATTAGGTAGTCAGCTGCATGCTCGACGTACCTGAAGAGTGATTCCGGCGTCCCGCTCAGCGAAGGCGAGAGCGGACGTTTGGGCAACGAGGGCTGAGAAAAACGTGAGGGTGAACTTCATGGTGCTTCGGTTATTCAGAGAAATTGCGGTTGCTGATATTTTCCGCACTGCTTTTATAGGCAACAGAAACCGCTGGAAAAATGAAAATAAACCGTCGTGATGATCACCAAGCATCCTATCCAAGCTGGCATTAGGCGCCTCGGAAATTGCGAGCTGCAAACATACGGGGCACGAAGATGCCATGACCGACGTACATGGACGTAGGGAATGGTGATAGAAGACAGCTCTCCAGTCCATAGAATGGAAATCACCAGAGGGGTATCATACTAACAGAGGAACAAGCTGACATGCCGGACGTCCAAATAACAATGGAATGCCAGGTCAGTCTCACTGTTCGCAAGATGGAACAGCCTCCGCGTGAGTATGTCGAAAAGAGGTCTGCTTACCTGATGATTGACGCTCTATTGTTTATTTTAGCGACCAATCTGAGCCGATGACAGTTACGAGAAGCTCTCACCTCAAGTGCACCAGCGAGATGAGCTATGATGAGATTACTTTCAAGACACGCCGAATGAACAAGGCAATGATATTTGACACCACACACACTGTCCTGTCCATAGCCGACATAACACGGAACTGGTCTACCTGGCCGCCTTGCCAGGGCTGACTCAAACGATAGCTTTCAAGGGAAAAGGAAAGGAATGAAAACGAAGAAATTGACCGTACTTTACAACCACGGCTAAACATCCACCAAGAAAGGAATCGAAACCAAACAAAAGATCAAAAGAGTAGGTCTGAATCGGGCCGGTAGAAGAGCCTGGAGATATTCTTGAGGTCGATGGCATCAGATTGGAAGTGCTTGAAGAGGAGGGATAGTAACTTACCAATGGTGTTTAGTAGGGCAATATGTATGCCGCGATTCCCTCAGGGGCCCAACCTGTCCCTTGCGCACTGTCCCTTTCAGCGGCAGACATGGTGTAGAAATGATCTGCCTTTGCGAGATTGTACGAACGGTACAGAGGAAGGCCTCCGCATGCGGTATCGGCGTAGACATAGCCCACAACGCCTTCAGACGTATATTTATAACCGCTGACGGCGTAGTCTCTCTCCGAAGCACTGGTCGTGTAAAAGTGATCGGTATCAAGTTGCTTGTAGAGACGGTAGAGCGGAACCGTTCCAGGCTGCTGCTCGGAGAAGACATAGCCGGTGGTGCCCTCGGCGACGTATCCGAGGCGTGATACGGCATTGTTCATTTCAGCAGCGTCCGTTGTGTAGAAATGGTCGGAGACATCATTCCTCCACGCCCTCAGAAGAGGAAGAGCGGTTCTGGGGTCACCACAGGCGGGGCCGGGAGTACGAGCCTGTACAAAATGGCAAAGTTAGGCTTTTGGTGTATATACACTTAGAGCATGGCGTACCTCAAGAGAGGTAACCTCGTCACGCTGCTTGACAGTGAGAGCGGAGGCTTGGGCGATACAGATGAGGGCTGCAGCGAGTGAGAGGGTAAACTTCATGTTGTCTGAGGTGTTGAGATGCTGAATTATTTTACGGATGCACCACTGACTTTATAGAGAAACGAAGCATATATCTCCGGAAGAGCACCCCACGGTGAACGGAGGCGTGCACGGTTCTAGGCTGGTGGCGCGACATTTCCCTAATTGAAGAAGGTCGAACTTGCAGTTCAATACTCCATTTCAACTAGAATAACGTACGACGTACCGAACACATCTGACGCCAAGCACAGCGTAGCCTGTCTGGAGCTTGTCAACTAAACCACCACAGGTTAGCGGGACTCGCAGTGACATCGACATGGAATACGGAAGTACATCACAGAGGCCAGAAGAAGAGTAGGACGTTGTATTCCGGTCTAGGGAGTACACTTAGCAGATATGATCCGCGTTACTTCGTCCAGAAGGCCGCAAGGAAAGGTGTAATGGTAAGCAGCAGCGGGGATTGAGTGGGGATCCGCTTTCACCCTGGATCGGTTACAAGCTGGCGAAATTAAGCGCCCTGCCGATTTCGAAGCTGAACACCCGTGGGCTATGAAGACGGGTTATGACTGAGGTACATGCACGTAGCTCGTTATGTTGATATTAGGTGGTTTGTCTGAAGCCACCCGTGGTAAAAAGTTGATGGGTGCGAGTTCGGAGTTGGCGGGCCGGTGGCTTGCCCATGGCTTGCCCAGTGGCTAACTACTTTCTTCCGTACCAACCCCACTACTCGCAGTAAGACACGCCACAAGAGAAGAAGTTCTCCAAACTGGTAGCATGGCTATGGCGAGCTTCTGATAGGCTCAATAGAGAAACAAAGCATGTATATCCAAAGAGGGCGCGTACGGTGAATGGAGGCGTGCACGGTTTTAGGCTTGTGGCGCGACATTTCCCTGATTGAGGAAGATCAAACTTGCGGTGCATTGTTCCTTTCAACTGGAATAACGTACGACGAACTAAGCGCATCCGACCTAAAATGTAGTGTAGCCATCCGGAGCTTATCAACTGAATACCACAGGTTAGCAAGGCTCACAAAGACATCGACATGGAATAGAAGAGTTCGCCAGAGAGCCGAGAAGAAAAGTAGGCCGCTGGGCTCCGGTCTAGGGAGTACACTTGGCAGACGGGATTTGTATTACTTCGTTCAGAAGGCCTCAAGGAGAAGTGTCATGCTGGGGATCCACTTCCTGCCAGGGTTGCTGAGCTCTAGAGAACGTAATCCCATTGATGAAGCGGGCTACCAAGCCCGCATCCTCCCAGATCAGATCCTATGACTAAAGGACATCGAGAGCAGAGAACATAATTGTGGCAGCGGGACTTACGGAATCATGAGCGGGAACACAGCATATTGAAACAAGACAGCTTTTCTGAGAGGTATCTTGCGCCTTAAAGGCCATTCTTTCACCCTATGGATGTGCATCCCGCGGAACTGACTCGACCGCCAGGGCCCGAAGGGCAAAGCGTAGTCGTGTGAAAGGCCTGCTGCACCTTGAAGGTCGCCCGACCATATGTTGGATAGAAGTTCTGTAGACTCAGTCAAGCATGGGATCAAGGGTTAAATCATTCACCCAAAAAGCGACCCACGGACGTACCATATGTCTCTCAAGGAAGCCCGAAGTTCGACGTTACGAAAGAACTTGAAATTTGGACAGATCTAGGTGTATTTGGCGTTCAGTGATACAAACGAAGAAACGTATAGACGATACTTGCCTCGCTACGTTTTCAATCGCCACTTTTTTGGGTTCACGTCCCGTTGAAACAAAGTGACTTGAAGTGAACTTCAAACTATCCAATGACCATGGCTCGCACTTGCAAGGCTCCAAACACCAGGATCACAGCATCATGAGACCATACACGAGCAAAAAGGCTATTATAATTTGCGCGACCATTGGCACCTTTTATGTACATACAGCCTCGATGCTCCTGTGGCATGTGTCACCGGCCTGAGTCAATCTAGAAGACGCACTTAGTACCTGTACAAAGGGCAGTCAAGTTCAGGAAGATAATGAGGGGATAAGAGATTCAACTCACCCCCACGCTACCTGGCCATGGACTTCGTACCCAACGCGACGGGACATGCATGAAAGTAGTTTTTATTATGGCTTGATTGGTCGTATGAGTACGTGTTCAAGGTGACGTCACTGGGGCGTGACCGTGCCTCAACTTTGTCGTCAACTGCGGCTTCGTGTTTCCTCACTCTCTCCCTCTAACCACGATGACGATCTAGTGAGCTCTTGCCGTCTCTCCCCATTTTTTCTTGCTGATATCTTTTCTCAGTTACTCCCTTACCTTCATGCTCCTCGCGACAGAGGTGCGCGTTATTTCCTCCTTCCTTCAGGTCATTGTTCTGATAGCTTCAAATGCTAGATGGTGACATTCTGTCTGCTCGTGGCCCCACTCCCTTATACGGTCCGGAAAAATCTGTTCAGGTTTCTCTCGGAATCGCCCATCGTCGCAAAAGTTGCGTACGCGCTTAAGATATCTTTCATGTCCGTCGCTCCACATCTCCCACCGCTGATCCATAGCTAAACTCTGTGAACTTTTCCCCTCCACAGTTTTGTAGCCATTCTATTCGCCGACGCTCTCCAGCGTATGTTCCGAGTCACCGCTGAATCTGACATCGCGAAGTCCGGACAAAATGACGTCAGGACTGAAACCAACCTCGCAGCAAGGAAATTCTAGTCCGTCTTGATTCCCTTCTCTACATAGATACAGCACTTACATCGCTGGCTTAGCTCTCAGAGAAACACATACCTAACGGGTTTCACCCTCTTCCTCTCCCTGGTCCTTACTCGTACCTTCTACATTATTCTCGATCTCATTCATACCCAAGAAGAATACGCCAAGATCAAGAAAGAGAGAGACGTACGTCTTAGACTATACGACTTTGCACCTCCTAATGTTGCTCTTTTTCTTTTCGCCGCATGATGAAAACAGTCATCTAAAGGATCTGGCGCACAATCCCAGGACGCCGCCAAGGAGATTGCAGATTTGAAGAAGAAGTTAGCAGCAGAAGAGGCGAAAGAGAGGGACTTCGGTCAGTCATTCAACCATGCCTCCTACCATCCCCCTTCTTATGCTTGTCATAACGTCTTACCCAACCCTTACTGAACCTGTCTCTCCAGAAACCCTCAAAAAGCAAGCAAGCCAACAGGCAGCCGAGTTCGACAGACTGGCAACCAAGTACAACGAAGCTACAGGCAGTGTCAGCAACAAGCGTGGTGATTGAGCGGTTGCAATTTCATACACGTCATAGACGTTTGTTGGGTTCACTACTAGTAACTGGAGCCGAGCTTCTCGGGGTCGGTGGCTGCTCGTTTTATTGTACTCCTATCGAGCAGGTTGGAAGTCTTTCCCTAATCTCTTTTGCCATGCATCACAATGTCAGCGTATCCGCAGTCGTGTCTTCGCTCATCCAGCTCTAGTAGTCGCGGACGACTTGATTTCCTGTTTCTCCGTGACCCACAGCTCTTTCATCAATAATCCAGTGGCTGCAATGGCGATGATCGAGCCAACAAGCAGCCCGACGCACACAAGGAAGGAGACGCGATAAGTCGGGCCGTATATCGCTGTTATCTGTTTGAGCCTCTTCTTCGCGATGAACAGCCAACATGATCTGCTCACTCGAAAAGACGGTGGGTCCTAGAATCCCGGAGAACTGAGAAAGGGCGTTGGTGGTTCCAATCGCTATTGCCGCCGCCGTAGTGCCATGGGCGGCCTTAACTCGTGATGGCCATAAAACAGGATATACAGAGCCAGCGGTAGATGTTGCTACACACAGACAGAGATATCTGATGACGGGAATCTAAGTCGTGCATATCATTTAAACCTGGGTGATATAGAACATGAGCCGGGGGTGGCATACCTTGACAGTGAGCAGGAGGATACAGCAGATGACGTTCACAGATTCCACTGGGGTTTCTTAGCTAACGGACTCGGAAACATAGGACGCAGAAGAAACTTACGTCCGATAGCCACTCGGAATGGATTCCACGAGTGACTTTGGATGAGCCATCCAAGGGTGTTCAGAACCACGAATGTGCAGAGCGAAGGCGGCATGGACAACACATTTGCTAGAGCAGAGGTTGTGAAGCCTATCGATAACGACGTGAGATGAACCACAGGCTTTCAAGGACCCTCTGATTCTCACCAAGCTGGTAAATAACCGTCGGCAGAACGTAAGTCAGTCCGAACCCTCCAACTGCGTGGCAGAACCAGATGAGGCAGAAAGTCCAGAAGGTTGGGTTCTTCAGCAACTGCACCACTTGGGCTTTGTCCCATGTTTTGCTTGTTTGAGACGGTGCACCCCGGGAGAGCCGACCCAAAATTGCTGTCTTTTCGTCTGCACTCAGGAATTTAGCGGTTTGTGGGTAGTTAGGGAGGAGATAGAAAGTCCCGAAGCCCATCAAGATGGCCGGTATTCCCTCTATGACGCATGCGACAGTCATCAAGACGTGAGATTGCTACGATCTCTTGAAGATGCGTATTAACTCACCGACGATGAAGAGCCAGCGCCACCCAGCCAAGCGGCCGTCGGCAAACGATACTGCAAATGCAATAAAGCCCCCGACAAAGCCACTAACTTGACCAAAGGAGTAGAACGCGGCGATGCGAAGCGCCAACTCTTCTGGACGGAACCAGAATGCGAGATAGTATATTACACAGGGATAATACCCCGCTTCCGCAGCTCCCAATACTGAATAAAGTCAGCCAATTTCCGTGACACGGCTGCAGCGGGCGGGAGACTTACAGACCCGAACCGTAATAATGCCGCCATAATTCTGGACCGCAGCCACGCAACAGACAATGGCTCCCCAGGTGACCATGATGCGGCCTAGCCAGAAACTAGGGCTGAAAGAGACGACATGTCAATATCAACTATCAAGAGGACTGTCGTAAAAGTGGAAACGCACGTCGTCTTTTTCATCAAGAGAGTCGAGAGGGGTTCGAGGAATGCGTATGGATAAAAGAAGCTTGCAATGACCCAGTTCCACTGGCTCGGACTCAGATTTCCAAGCAGCTTCTTGATCCCATGTCCTTCTTCGATGTTCATTATCGCGGCGTTGGCGACGTTGTTGACATCAATGCGCATGACGAGGTAGGTGAAGCATAGCCAGGGCATAATCCTAAAGTCTGTGCAAACTTAGTCACAGCACGCAGAAAAGCGGTGGACCTGTGTTGGCCAATGAAATACTTGCCAATTTTGCGCTGGATTCTCGTTATCTCTGCCTTAGAGAGCGGTGTCGGACCCTCGCTTTCACCTACTACGTGCACCGCTTCTCCCTTGTAAATGGATGAGGTGGTGACCTTCTCGTCAGATTTGTCGAAATATGGCATGACTTGTATCTCTGGGGAAAGCGAGGTCAGGGACCTCAAGGAAAAGGCCTTGCATCATGGAGCCGTTCTATATACTCCAAACTGAGCTTCGTAGGCCATGGACTCCTACGTGGCTTGGGCATCTATGTAATCATGGGCATGAGTTCTCGCGCCATTCTTCGAACGCGTGGATGCTCGACTTACCAAGCACGATATTTGTAGAATGTAGAAGTCATTCGGTCAAAGCAGGGTGCTGGTGGCGGTCTGTTTTGGGAATTTGGATCGCGTCAACTCATAAAATGCGCACGTGGTTTAGGAAAGTCTACTCGTGCCAATCGTCACAGTCGCGTCTCTTCACCTTTTTCTTTCTTGGTCTGTACTTGGTCATTACCATGTCCTGTGCCCATCCGTTGCCACAAACCCCTCAAAGTCTCTTCTTCCCTCGCTCAAGGACAATGCACTTCATCAAACGAAACCAAATATAGCCGACATGGATTCTTATAGACTCACGCACGAACATCGCATTCGTCATGTAGAATTGGATTGCGCGATTGATACAGAAGCTTTAGGTGCAACTCCCGGCCATGGGACCTTGACGGCACAAGGTATTGAGACGTCGGGCCGATGCCTAAAATGGAGCTCCAGGATTCGTTCTAATCCTTAAAATGGAGCGTATGGCTCCCACCGTACTCTAGATTTCTTTGTCGAAGTGTGATCGCTATGCCTGCTCTCCTCAATTCGAGACCTCTTCTTGAGCCCTGGCCTCGTCCTGGAGAGACAACAGCTTCACTTGACTGGGCCGCTTTGGCTGTCATCAACCTGGCCAGTTTTGATACACCGGGTGGTAAACAATATGGGACAAAGTAATACGGAAACTATTTATCCTGTTTGCCATCATCTAGGAGCTACCAGAAACCTGTTTTGTTGAACGCCATAACTATGAATCCCCTTCAGAGAATAATCTTCGTTACGTATGTAATATACAGATCTCAGTTCCTTCTGATTGACTGCTCATAACTTGTAGATGATATATCATCCGCGTTCTGCTCAAGAGGACAAGAAAATCGCCGATCAGTGGACTGTGGGACATACTGGTAAGTTAAGTATTCCTGCAAAGCACTGCCAACGCACTGATTGAGCCACCGCAGATTTTGTTTAATCACAATATATAATTCAGCCGCCGACTATTGCTCACACATCATATAACAGGATCTTTGACATTGCTCTTCTCCGAACGTGTTGCCACGTGCGTCCGATAGCAGCGACTTGGACCTGGCATGTTACTAACAAGTACGGCTTCCTTCTAGCCTTCAGATCCGGACTCCTGACAACGAATGGAAATGGGTTAAACCCATTGATGGAGGGATTACCTGCAATGCCGCCGGTACAATCTCATTCCTCACCAAAGTAAGTCTATATCCATCATGCAAATTGGCGAAATATATATGACCAATGGCGTTTTCCAGGGATACATAGAGAGCACCATTCATCGCGTAGTTCGTCCCCCGGCTGATCAAGCCCATCTTGAACGCCTTGGACTGCTCTACTTTGTTCGGCCCGGAGACAATGTTCCTGTGGTCCCCGCTCCGAGCCCTGTACTACGGCGAGAGGGGTTATTGACACAAAAAGACGAAGAAGTCTCTGAAGAGGATATCGTGGTGACTGGTTACGGTAATTCATGCGACACCTCTCTTGCGTTTAGGAGCATGGCTAAGGTGGATTCTTCCAGAATACGTGCGCGCTCGTGTCAAGAACGTTCATGACCTGAAGTCGACCCGTGTCACTGTAAACGGTGAAGATACTGTGTTTAAAGTCAAGAATCTTGCCGTTCAGGATCTATACCTCTGAATTCGACGTGTTTCGGATTACTTCGTGTACTGCTCTATGAACGACAACGCCGGCAGATTTTTTCCCCTCAAAATTCGGCAAACGAGTCTCTGGGAAAGAAAGCTTGAAATACCACGTTTCGTGACCATAATGCGAACCAGAATGATCTGTGCGTCATCCATGTGCAGGTTAACTTTCACACTACAAAGGATCAACGCAGCCAACCTGGCGGACCATCCTTCATCTACAGGGTGACTTGTTTGCTTCTGGGGCGGACGCTAATAGCGGGACTCCAGGATTCGTTCCAAGTTTAGCATGGAGCGTATAGCTCTTAAGGTCCGACCATGTTGCTCCTTTCCACCAATTTACTACGCCTGCTCTTCGAGAAGACATAGTCACTGGCTACGGTGATTAATCCTGTCATATAACTGTAGTTCATAGACCCAACGCTTTATCCTTGCAGAATACATCCGTGCCCGTGTCAAAAAAATCTACGACCGGAAGGTACCGTATCGCCGTGAATACGGAAGACACCGTGTTCAAAGTGAAGAATCTGGCAATTCAGGATTTATGTCTTTAAGATAAGCATCAACATCCACTCATTTACTTCGCCTCTGAATGTTCACAATACTCGTATAAAAATGACCGTTTCCTACGTCCGCTTGAGAGTAGACTTTTGCCGCTCTCTTTGGAGAGCAGTGACTACACGAACACCGAACTTGAATGATGGGTATAAATATTATATCTGCGCCTGTGGCGCATTTACACTGAGCTGGAAGACTGAGAAGATCGTCGCTTGTAATTAAGCCTTGAAAATCAAACGCAAACTAGACACTTACTATCGTTTCGAGCATAATGGCCGACGACGTCCATATCGAACTTGCCCCTAGCAATATCATCTAGGTCCAATTCAGCCGTCAGGACATCCTCGGCGTCACGCAATGGACCAGCAAGGATTTTCCCCAAAGGACTGATGATGACGCTCCCCCCTGCAATCATTACTTTATCTGGACTGGGGACACCCTCGGGGGCAAGATTGGTCGAGGTGAAGTGCTCGTCCGGGTAGTCCTTTGCCTTGAGGGTGTTTTAGTTTAGCTGCATAGCTTCTGACAAATTCCGTATTATACCTGCGCATACTGACACGCCGCGAGGACAAAGCAACGGCCCTCGAGGGCAATGTGCTGCATAGTGCTTTGCCATTCTGGGCGTGCGTCCACCGTTGGGGCGCAATATAACTGAGTCCCCTGACTGTAATAAAACGTGCGCACTGGAAGGTTGTTCAGAACCTATCCCGTATATGCATGAAACTTCCTACATAAGGGCATGTAGTTTTCCCTACCCAACTGTCAAGACTCACTGACGCTCGACTCAAAAAGACAAGCTCACCAACATATCGTCGCAGACATTTTTACGTTCAACGGCTCTTCCGCAGTCCCAAAATCCTTTTCGATGACAGGAAGCGTCGTCCCATCGCCTTGACCCCAGACAAGTCTTTCAGTCCCAGTCGGCATGAGCTTCCGGTGTTTCCCAATATACCCTTTCAGCGGGTCCACAAATACGACCGTGCAGTACAAAGTCCCCCCGCCCCGTTCAATCACGCCGACAACCAAGAACACACCTGTGTCGCGACTGATGGCCTCAATGCGCGAGACTGCAGGCGAGGGGATGTCGATGGCCGCCGCATAGTATCGCGCGAACTCGTCCCGCCCGGATGGCACACGGTTGCCCATGGTTGCGCCAAAAGTGGAGCCCTTAGGATATCCGCCAATGCTACAGGAGAATGATTTAGTCTGCAGTCATAAGTAGCACGGCTTCGGGGAGTTTACAAAGCCTCTGGGAACACGCAAAATTGGGATCCATCGCGGTCACGGGCAAGACGCGTCAGGCGCTCGAGTTTGTCCAGAGTATCGTCGAGAGCAAACTTTGCGGTGCAAGTCTGTACGACAGAGGCAAGGATCTTTCTGGTCATGGTATTTCAGGTGAAGTCCAAATGATGAGTCAGTGCTAGAGAACTCGAAGGTCATGGCGGTTAAGTACGACATTACTCGCCGGGCCGACATGCTGCCGGGGCCTTGTCTGCTGAGCAAATGAAAGTTGTGCACACCCCCCCACCGAACAGGGTTCTTTACCTTGAATTCCTGCCACGAAGGTAGGCAACATATCCATTCGTCAGGCATTTAAAGCCTGCGGTATTATATACAGGAGGAGGAACAGGGATAGTCACAAGTGCAAGAAAGACTCGCCATATTTACACGTTCAGTAGATACCAAAAGTTCGCAGGCACAGATCAGGGGAGGAAGGAAAGAGGTCAGGAGTTCAACAAGTACACAAGGAAAGAAGAGAACGCGAAAGGAAAACCAAAAAGCGTCCCGAAATAACTTTCCTAATCCGCTCTCTGCTTCTTGCCCTCCTTGTCCGCGTCGCTAGCACCAGCAGTTTCCGCATCTCGCTTCAACGACTGGCTCTCCATGCGTGCGTGGATGGCCTGCTGTTGGTTAACATTCTGGCTATTGGCAAGAGCGCCTCGCAGGGTCTCCAGGTCATTCTCTGCCCTCATCTTCGCAAGCCGCTCCTCCTCCCACATTTTCTTCATCTCTTCGAGTTGCGTCTGCAGATCACCCATGGCCTGGTCCATGAGGAGCTTCTCCAGCGTCCACTTTTCGATATTCCGCGCTTCGTTCTCTTTCAGATGGTGGATGTACTGGACAGCGCGTGAGAGGATCGCGCCCTTGGCTTTCTCGCCAGACCCGTTGGGCACGATGCGCCCGAGCTCGTTGATCCCCTCATTGATGTTTCCCCGACGTCGACGTTCAACTTCTTTCTGTAGGTAGCGCAGGAACATCAGACTAGTTCTAAAGGAGAAGGAGAAAAAGGACTTACATGATTATCTTTACGTTGTCGACTCCATTCATCACTTCCCATCGTTGCGCTCCTGCCGCCCCGCGCCCTTGTCGTCGACGCCCCTGGTGATGAAGCCGTTTTAATCTCTGCACTCCCACTTGCCTGGCTCGCAGCACGACGATCATCTTCGCTAGCCTCTTCCATCTCCTGAGGTTGACCCGGAAGTTGCCCAGGCCGAGCGGACGCTGAAGTGGGTGAGGTAGACATAGCTACCGCCGACAACTGGCCAAGGTTGGGTGGGCCCCGGGGATGCGACGATGGGCCGGGGTCGTTTATCCCTGGGAGACCACCACCGCCATGTGGGGGTCCTGGGTACGGATGGGCGCCGGGATGGGGGCCCCCCGCTTGGAATGGCGCTTGGGAGAGGTTGGAGAGTGTTTGAGCAGCGTCTTCTTTGAGGTTACCTTGTTCGGTGAGCTGTTGATCAGGTCAGTGACATATTCTTTGGAGGGTCGGAGAAGAAGTATCTCGGGAAAGGGGTATTGCGATTGTTGTTCTCCCCCGTGACTGTCGTCAAAATGCTCGTGCTCCATGTCGCGACACAGTCACGTGTGGACCAATTAACGATCGTAGATGCATCGAAGAGGCGTTATAACGCAGAGGTCCAAGATGGTATGGAAAGAGGGGGAATAGGGACCAAGCTGAGGAAACGTGAAATTTACCTTGTTGAACACGTTGGGCAGGCTCCGAAGGAGGTTCATAATCTGGTGTGGATCGAGGGTATTAACCTGGATATTGGCGAGATCGGCGGGGAGAAGGGATTGCGACATTCCCTGAGGTGGTTGTTGTCCTTGCTGGGGTACCGGATTGCCCGGGTTGTGAGACAATGCCGGGTCGTGATTAACAGGAACGGTTGGTGCCATTATTGGAGTTCCCTGGGAGTCCGTGAACTAGAGGTAGGTAAATGGTGAGTGAAAGTTAATTACTCCTGCGTAAACGCATCTCTGATGAGAGACAATCACCTGTTGAGGTATAGAGGTGCGAGATGTAGTTGAACGGTGCGGAAATTTGGATTGGTCAACAATGTGCGTTAATTCCTCTGAGTGGTTGTAAATTGCCTCGCTTTACGGGCTTAAAGGACCCGATAGAGCTGCAGAAGATAGAGAGATGGGATGTGAGGAGACGGGCCTACAGAGGGGGGAGGGGGAGGCAGGGGAAATGGGAGAACGTGAAGGTCACGACAGTCGTGACCACAAGCCCTGTGACCTGCAAAATCATCCACGCGCATTCCCACGCCACATGATGTGTCATGTGTACCGTCTCGTGCGCGGGTTCTTCCGAGCTTCGGCCCGCGGATCTAAATCTGTGGAGATTGTGGAACTCTTGGAAAACGCAACCTCAGTCAAGCTTTAAAGTGTACATACAGTTATTTATGCTCTCTACTACACACAGTATGAAGTCGATCTATCCATATTCCGCGAGTTCATATTTACAATCTAGCAGGGCCGTCTTCTTCAGCCTTCTTGTACGCCTCAGCGACATAGTTAACACCCTGTAAAAGAAGATCGTTGCGATCTTTGTAAAAGAAGAGTGTCAAAGGTACATACGGTCTTGATGTTATTCTCCAACTCGGGGATTGCAGCCGCGACGAGGCTTTTCTCCTTTTCTGTGATGTTTCCGAGAGGGTGGATCTTGACAACGCCCTCAGGCTGCGGCCAGAATATTCAATTAGCATCGAATACGGCAGAACAATCTACAACACGTACACCCAGCTCGACAGTGGTAGAGAAGAATTCGAGTTCTTTCCCGAGTTCCTTGGTAAGAGCGGCAGCGCCATTGGGATCAGAAGCCAAAGCGACGAAGGTGGGGACAGCAATGCCCTTTTCGCCCTTCACCGCGCGGATAACCTTGTTGGTGAACTCAGCACCGGCATAGGCCATAGACAAGGTGGCAGATCCAGCGCCATCCTTAGCTTTGACGACTTCATCGCCACCGAACTGGATACGCTTGACTAGGGTTTCGTAATCGGAAGATGAAAGGTTTGAGGGCAGGGGGTGCGAGGATTGCGATAGAAGGGGCACGATCTACAGGAGATCAGCGTCATACCGCAATGTCAGATGTAGGCCACAGGAGAGACAACATACCGTGACACCACTGTGGCCACCAACAACGGGGACAACGATCTCTTTGGACAGATGGTAGTTACCGAGGACCTCGGCCACGAAAGTAGACGCGCGGACAACGTCCAGGGTGGTGACACCGAAGATTCTGAAGGGGACGTTTGGGACACGCGTGGAAGAGTGATGATTGGGAACACATACCGCTTAGGGTCGTAGACGTTGTGCCTCTTGAAGACCTCAGCTACGATGGGGACGGTGGAGTTGACGGGGTTCGAGATGACGAGAACGAACGCCTTGGGGGCGACCGTCGCAATCCCAGTGGCCAGATCCTTGACGATTCCGGCGTTGATCTAACGCGACTGTCAGTTCCGACCAGACGGATGCAGCACCTATGGCGTTAATGCACCTTGAAAAGGTCATCTCTATCCACAGTTGCCCCTACAATCAGTACAAAAAACGCGTGCTTTACCGGATCTTATCTTACCTCGTCATCTAAAGGTGCATCAGAAACAAATAAGAACGCGTCGGAAAAGGTCACGTACACCAGGCTTTCTCGGTACTCCAGCAGGGATGACGACAACATCGGCACCAGTAAGCGCTTTCTTGAGGCCGTCGTTGGGTGGGAGGTATCCCTCGACCTTCGCTGGGGTCGAAATGTGCGAGAGATCTGCTGCGACACCGGGGGTGTTCACAATATCAAACAGACCAAGCTATGGTATCACATCCACATCAGTCACCCTTAAAGCCCTTCTGGATCAAGTACTAGATAGGTCACCTCATCAACGAGCGGGTTGGTCTTCAACAAAAGAGCGAGAGGTTGACCGATACCGCCTGAAACACGCCCACACCAAACGCGATCAGCGCAAATCCGACCGATCCAGCGCCATCGGGCTGTAGAGACGGCTCACCAGCAGCTCCAAGGACAACAGCTTTCACCATTTCGATATTGGGTTAGTTGTGAAGGAGGATGTGAGTGGGGATGAGGGGAAGTTTGGGGCCGCTTCCCCAGGTATAACATCTCCTGCTCCGCCGCACGTGATTGGCCACAAATGTCGCATCCATCATCCCGCGATTTCACGTTGCGGGATCCCGAGGAGGAGGAATCTGCCTCCGGAGGTAACTTCGACGCGTCCGGTAAGTGGCCACGCCCATGTTTACCTTGTAAACTCGGGACGAGCAGGGAGGGATCAATATTATCATGCCCATCGCTCATTTGCCACGTCTCGGTCTGTCTCGCCTTGTCTCACGCAAGAATGGCGCCTTCAAGATCTTGATAGATATCCTGACACTACATCTCCGGCGCCATATTACCGCACGCCCACTCGGTAGCGATCATTATTTAGCTCGCAGCGAACGTTCTGAAGGAGATGTTGGAAGGAAAGTCGAAAGCCGACGGTCGCGATCGGCCGACGAATTCCAGATGTATGTGGCACGTGATATGAACGCGTCGCGTCTCCTTGATCAGGAAGCTTGGTCAGGGGAAATGTTGCGGCACCGTTGCGTCACTAGCGGGAGGAAATACGAGGTAAAGATGATCTGTCAACTACTTTAAACTTATATGTTACGTAGCGTGGCAGCCTTGCTTTCCTGTGTCATGTGTTGATGAAGACACTTGAAGACCATGTCATCTGGAGAGCCTAGCCACATGTGAACTCTGAAGGTGTCGGCACAGATCAGGTGAACTTTCGAGGGTATAAATAATTCAGGACATTAACAGTGCGTGAGGGCAGAAAATAAATACCGTAGTTCATTGGCTTAGCTATCTCTTACGGAATCAGAGCTGGTAGTAAACGATGACGGAACTCTCCCAGTATGCCGGCCTACGTCGGTGCTCAAAGCAGAAATAGGGAGTACATCAGAATACATCTTCAACTTGGCGCAGAGGTGCAAACGTAGTACCCGAAGGTGCAAGACGCTGATCAAGATTAGATCAAAACGGCCAATAAATTTGACCTAACATTGCGTACTTACCTCCAACAAACCCACTTCCTCGAAGCAACGTGTCGCCTGAACCTGCGAGACCACACGATAAATAGAAATAAAGTAAATTCTGCCGAAGCCCAATCGGAACCACCAAGTAAAGCCAGAACTCATACCCGTTCCTCGAGTTCCGGATTCCAGAGACGAGAGAAGGCGAAGGACATATTTGCAAATAACGAATACCTCGAGGCTCGCTAAACCTCGTCCGACATCGCTTGACAACGACATCGATAATGAATATCATCCATTCTGATCTTCCAACTCATCGATATCCCGCCGGCAAGGTCACGTACAAATTCGAAGCCATCCAACGTTCGAACTTCGCACCTGAAACCCAGCTCGCTCGGAATTCCTGACCTTCTCGACTCCATGAATCCATATGCTCTGCTGTGCGAAGTCCTCCCATTTGAATTTCTCCTCGGTCCGCTGCTGATTAGTCTACAGCCAGCATCCATCGATATCGATATCAGGCGTACCTGCAATTCCGCAACAAGCAGTAAAACAGAAACAGCGAGTACCGCGAGTCCGTATGGAAATAGTGGAGCCAACGCAAAATAGTACCCTAAGCGGTGCGCAGGGTTCGAAATCGGCGTCGAGGAGCAGAAGAACAAAAAAGATAGATATACGACACATACATACGCAGAGTTGGTCCGAGCCGGCGCATGTACGGATCCTCCTACATGACGTCGATACCAATGTATCAAACAGCGACCTGGAACAGCCGCCCGACGCCGCCGGGACAAGTGCTCCACCCAGCCTCACCTGTTATTGTACCTACCCTGCAAGAATTCTTCCACAAGTTGTAAGGTTCGATAATATGTACGGACCGAAAGTCGGATGCACCGCATTTGAGAAACCTGTCATAAGCACGTTCACAACAACTCCTCGAGTTCCGGGAACATCGAGTGCCGGCCCCACGGATATCATGGGAGGAAAGCCCGAAGATTGCAACTTTCTGACACTTGATGCTGAAGAAAATTTGAAAGACCTACGCCTGTCGGTCGACCTGAAAACTTGCACTGGCTCCGGACGGAGAGCCAGATGGCCCGACGCCGTGATCTGAGGAGAGTTCGCAACAGGTCTCCGCATCCGATCGCGAGTCCGGTGAGTATGGTATTGCATCAGGTCCAGTTGACTTCCTCTCCTGTACCTGGGCGTCATCTTGCAAGTGTACCGCCCCGATGGTACTTCTTCGTAGACCGAACGCCTGATGATCACTCGGCCTAACACCCCCTAACCGTCTCGCTGGCAGATGACGCCATCGTATCTTTTGTCTAGACCCCAGCCTCAAGGCAGGTCAGGTGAATGTGAGCATGAAGGTTATGCGATATCAAAGCTCGAATTCGAATCAATCTTCAGATCGTCATCTACGCCCTTCCACGCAGAGAACAAGAACGACTTGATTGGATTTTGGGGACCAGGTGACCCAGGAAAGAACGTATCAGCGTCGCTGCCATGCCGTTGGGCAATCAAGTGTGAGATCTTCAATCTTGAACGCCTTGGGAATAAGAGCAGGGCTTCCGGCGCCGTGTGCCGGGCGCGGTGGTTCGAATTTCAACTTGAGTCCCTCAGTGGGACTCTTAGACCAAATGCGACTAGCAGGGCTGATGTCAGTGGTTGAATAGAAACAAACGAACTATCATGAGAAGTGACTGGAAGTGATGTTGCGAATTGGAGGTCAGGAGATATCATATGACCGGAAGTCACGTATGAAGGCGCAGGTCGTGCAGACTACATGGAGCATGAACCTTAGAGCGTCGAAGCATAGGTATGTCGCGAGGTCCCGAGGTTTACACGACGTCCGAAAGGCTGCATATCTGCCTGCCAAAGGCCGTTTAGAGATCTATCAAAGGTCAATCACCACGGAGAAGCAGTGTTCCTATCATGGCTATCATGATAGCCTAACTCTGAAGCTTGAAGCTTGAACGTCGAGGGTTGAAGTTTATAGAGCAGACTGTTGTCATTCAAGCTCAAGCTTAATGAAGACGGATGCGCAAGTATCGGGAACGATCATTGAATACAGTATCACCAAGAACGAATACTTAACAAAAAGCGTCCATGACTCGGATGATAGGGACGGGAGGGGATCTACGCGTGGTGATGATACAGGCGTGCTTGGAACGTGATGAAGGGTGCGGAATGGAATGGAATGCAGTGGGGAACGAGGAATGATGATCGGAAGGGTTCGTGGCGGTCGTGGACGGGGTATGAGGGAATACGATAAGGGTCCATGGCGGTCACAGATAGATATAATCGAGGGGATGAGGGAAAGGGATGGGACAATTACGCCGTATTATACGATGGAATAATAAGCGACAATGTCAGAGCAAACAAGGGTTGGGTAGAAGGTGGCCAGGCAATGGAACGGGTCTAGAGCGATAAGCGTCTAGAAACCCCCAAGACATCCGTCGTCCTCAACGCGAAAGGCAGATACGGCATGACGCACGGATTTGCCCAAGGCGGAGATCTTGCAACTCGTTTTTGTCGGTGTACGTTGGCCCGGACTCTCGGGGGCGTCTGGTATCCGGTCGGGCACGCGGGAGGCATCGTGCTTTCGTTCCCGGCGACGCTTGTACTTGGTCATTTGAGGGTCGTCGTCGTATACAGACATGTCATGGGCATAAGGAGAGCGGGAGGGTGAAGAGGGCGCGTGAGGGAGGAAGGAGAGGGCGGAGGGGGAGACGGGGCTGGCGTAGGGGTCGACGTCAAAAGAGTTGTAGGCGGAGTAGCGCTCCTTGGGGATGGCAAGCCCATGGAGGTGGGTGGTATGGGTATAGGATTCAGTAGCGGGGCTGGAGAATCCGTCGGACTCATCTGATTCAGACGAGAGGTCTGGTATCAGGGGCGGGGGCAGGGAGTAGGCACAGCTTATACGCTCAGCGTCTTCGAGGTGCTGCTGTTGGCGAGCTGCGTTGAATGCGAGGGCACGCGGGTGGAGATCGCGTCCACCGTATGGATGGCCTCGTTTCGGAGAGGGTGAGGGCGGCGATGCCGACTGCTCGTCGAGTGTATAGGTTCGGCCCGGACATCCGCGTTCAGGCAGTGCGCAAGAATTGGGAGATACGACAATGGGGGAGCGGTCGTATGCAGAGGAGGAGTAGACGGAGAAGGTATGGCTTGTGAGAGATGGGGAAGGCGGGAAGTGGACCGCGTTCTGGGAACCGCTGTAGACGGGGGCTGACCGCTTGAGAATTGGGCGGGGAGACATGGCTGAGAGGTATAATCGGTGCGCTGTAGCACACACAGGACGACGCAGTGGTCAGGGAGCTGGGGTTAGCAGCGGATGGCCATGGTCGAGGAGCAGCTGGGTCGTTAAATAAAAGACCACCGAGCGGCTGGCCAAGATATAATTTAGCTCTATTGATCGCTATTTGGTCTTCTGTTTTCTTTTTCTGACCGGCCTGGCGGTGTGCCGTCCGCAATCGCCGTCCGCCACCAACATCCCCTTGGCCATCCATCTTCGCAGACTTCTCGCCTGGCCATGCTCTTCGCTTCGAACCTCATGCCTTCTCCGCTTCCCTAGGATCTTTCCCTTGGCCTTTATTCCCGCCCTTCCTGTTTCGAACAAGCCACCAAAGGCGGTGTATGTAACATCGGATCACCCCCTTGTCTCGCCGCTACAGACCACAAAGCACCAAGAACCAACCACCGTGCGTCCTGGCCTCAGGTGCCTCGTTTGTGTCGCATTTATGTTCAGCCTTGTTCAACATCTCAGTTTGGCATTCCCGTTTGACATATGTACCGACTCCGAGTCCCGACGTGTCGTTGCATCTCTCTTGCCGGCGTAATTCCCGCAAACAAGGTGCGCGAAAACATCCCCAAACATCCTCCCCTCGGTGGCGCAGAACACGCACTTGCTGTATCTGTGAAGCCTCCGTCCCCACGGGCTCTCACAATCCTCTGTCGTTCCTTTGAGGGTCCCTCCGTTGTCCACGCTCGAAGCACTTCGATAAAGGACGTGTGTAAGTTACACCGATAAAGCAGGCGGAGAACACATCCTGAATCGATTCCAACATGTGGCCCTCGTAGCTGCCATCCCACTCTGAGTCTTCGACGCATCGTCTCTCCTAGGCACTCCTTCTCCCGCGAAGCTCCCCCAATTCCCATACCAGATCCACTGGCCAAGGCTACTTTGCCCTAATTGGGTCTGGTTGATGTGATATATACTCCTCGGTCATGGGATAGGTCTATCGCAACCCAGATCACTATCGCTACAAATCTCCTCGTTCACCATATAACGTCCCCAGCCCAGCCTAGCCCCGAAGATCCCACTCCCGCCTTGGCAGAAGCCTGCGCTACACATGTACGACGTGCGGAGTATACCTCCACCCATTCCTGGAGCGTAAATCCCTCTGTTCATGCCATTCGATATTCAGACTTCCGTCGGCGCCGTACAACGCTCGACGCTGTATGCTCAAGGAAGCAAATCTCGTGATTTCTTATTTGATATTGTCCCTCCTGCATCTCCTTAAATCTTCGAACCAACTTCTGATCCTGGACATGTGAGCTGGCGTCATGGCGGTCAGGTTCATCCCTGTGATACCTAGGACTTGACGCTGTCCTATTCCGTACTAGCCATATCACAGCGATATCCACATCCATGCATCGGGAGCGTTAGCTACCGTTGCCTTGTCTGAGCCTTACTTTGAGTGAGGGGAGGCTCGACCGAGCACATATGGGTACCTGAGGCAGCTGATGCTGTCCAGCGCGTCTAGCTGCGCTCCACATCCAGATCCAAGGCGCCGGGACGCGGTGTTATTATTAATCATCCAAACCTCACGCACCTGCTGTGCCCGCAGGTGATCTGCAAGGATATACGATAACGTGCTCGCCTCGCGGTTTGATATATTGGCCCGTGCGCTGGCAGGCGTGTTCTACAGGACGTTTCTCACCATGATCAGTGGCAACAATCAACACACGAAGAATGGAATTATGTGTCTGCATTATATTTGCTGGTTACTTCGTGGCTTATCTCTATATCATGCCGTACATGACATGCGCACACGTCTAGCCGCTGTCGCTCCATCGGAGGATTTCGGTGGACCCACGAAATCTCCCTTCTAAAATTTGGAGTGACAGGGCCTTTGGTCACTAGCACCCCAACTTTCACGACATCTGCATGTCTAGACGATTATCTATGAAAACACACCGTCAAACAGACAGACGTCGCTGATCCCAAAACCCCGGTGTGCATAGATAGATATACTAATAGATCCCCTCCCTGACCCACGGGTGACTCGCCCCTCGAGGCTCCTAAACGCCCCCTTGTGAGTCCGTGCCTCCTCGTGCCCCTCTCCATCACCAGCACCCATCACTGTCAACCGTACATTCTCGAACCCCGAGCTTCGAGAACGTCGCAGCGCAACAAGCGGAATAACAGAACATTTGGTATTTGCAAATCGCGAGTTCGACTACAAGGTGATATCTTTAGAAATCACACTGATCACACACATCAGTTGCCCCTTCCCAATTCCAACTCCCCTTAGATCCAGGACCCGTGCACACCCTGGGATCAGGCCTTCAGGCCCACAAGAAATCGCACCACCGCGCCGGTCCTCCCCTGCCTGATACCACCTCGAGAACCCAACAAATCACTGATTTATGATTTCATGGAACTCTATATAACACTTATATGGCCCAGCGCACCAAACCGGTAAGGTGGTACGTCCTTAGAGTAAGTAGCTGCAAATGGAGAGGAATCAGGAATCAGGGTGCAATTTGTTCAGGGCACCAATGTGCAAGGTTGTGTCTAAATATAACCAGGGCCCAGGTGGTATGATCGGTCTTCCGATCGTAGGAACTTGAACAAAACATGACTTCCTAGGATATGACACCACTTTGCCACATATCTCATTGGTTGGCACGTACATGTACTAGTATGTAGTAAGTATCCTAAAGCCATGCAGTTTGAGGGAGGAGCGGCGCTACTGCTACATTCACTATGCCACGTACGTGGGTCCTTGATGCGTGAGGCTACCGCACGACCACAATGTATCAAAATGTGGTGCATGTACATAGTTACTTACTACGCTCCCTAGAAACGCGCCATTGGTCGATATGAAGCGAGTCGGTGCGGTCTCCGAGTGTAAGTGGCCTGTGCGCCCACCTGCCGATGCCAACCCCATGCCATGGTAGATCATGATCAGTACTGCCCTGCATTGTGTCTATCACTCCACTCCATACA
Organism: Lyophyllum atratum; assembly: GCA_014905825.1. NCBI lineage: Eukaryota > Fungi > Basidiomycota > Agaricomycetes > Agaricales > Lyophyllaceae > Lyophyllum > Lyophyllum atratum. The sequence continues at coordinate 301,289 of JACGCN010000017.1, forward strand.
TCTCGGCCTCGGCTCGTAGAAGCACGACGTACAAGGCAACAAAGCAAGAAGACCTCGACATTCTCACCCATACCCACATCCGGGTCCCAGGCGTCGGAGACAGGAGGTGGATGGGTCTGTGATGCTTTGTGATAAGCATGGGACGACCCTAGTGCATCCCACGAGCGTGCAGCATCGGGAAGACACGGTTAGGAATGACGAATGTGCTATTAGCGACGTTCGTTGGTGGGTCCGCACACCGTACCCAGGAGCTCCAGAGGCCAAGATGAAGGTGGTGCGAGCGCGATCTGTACGGCGATTCGGAATGCAGATGGCTTGTCAATCGTCATCGGCGACGGTGATGAGAATGGGATATAATAGTTGGTGATATCGGGTAAGAGGTTCCCACTGTAGTATCTTTGCGCTATACGGGCAGCCGAAGAGAGTTGTGCCACCGGACGTGTCACTCCTATGATACTTACGGTGAGGGAACGGGTTGGCGCCAAGAGGTGTTCTTAAAATAGGTCTTGCTCGCAACCTCGATCGGCGGTCAATAAACCGGGAATGAGAACGGTGACCAAGAACTTTGTGGAATGGATTGTGCTCGATACGGGCTGTGAGAAATGACTTCCCGAAAGTATTTCCCGGCCTCCCATCGGCGTCGGCCTGCGTGTCGTCGATGTACACGCTGCTACACACTGCGGAATCACAAGCACGTCCTCCTGTCCACTCCAGTCCAAGTAAGTATAACTTTCGACCACGAAGATCACCGCCTCACGTCGTGCCAAGGTAGGCCAAGGCGTTCAAGGCCTTAGCTGACTCCCGATTTCCCTGGCTAGCACTCAACGTGGATAGCGAGAAGCAAGTGCAAGGGAGCGACGGAGGCCGAGGTAGCGGCTGACGATAGTGGCCAAGCCCATGTTCGAAGCATGATGATGATGTATCGATAGGCTCGAGCTTCGAAGACGCCACGATTCAGATTTTCCATTCCCGAAAGAGGCTGACGATTAACAAGCAGCGCCAAGGGCGCGCTAAATTAGTAGTTTGAATAGCCCGGACAGATGACGAGGGCAAGGAGATAAACGGTGGCCAAGACAAGCGTGGAGAAGAGCCCAAGACTTGACCCGTAGATGATGGCCTCCGATGAAACGCGGGTTCGTCGCACAAGCAACCTCGTCCGAGCTATAGGTGTGTGATGCAATTGGATCAATATTTTTCGTGCTTGCCACGCCAAGTACGCTGCGTGCGCACTCCAGCCGCCAGCACAGAGCTTCTGCTAGCCCATATTCGGGCCCACGATAAGGGTCACTGCACGGGGAAGTAAGCTGCAGCGAGGATAATGTGCAATTCGAGAACAGAGAATGCCTTCGAGGTCAAGACGCTGAGATATTTCCTCGGCTCTTATCGAGTAGTCGTTGCTTGGGAGCTTGGGTCTGGGCTAGTGGAGGATGATGATCCGGGGCTGCTTATAGGCTGCTATAGGCTGCTATCAAGGAGGACAGGGGTCTGGGCGGAGCCATGTCACTGCCAGTCAGTGAAGTATGAAGGTTGTCAACGCAAATGCATTGAACGTTCCTTTTGAGGGTCACGGTGCAGGTCATGGTGCAGGCCTGTGTAGAAAGTTTTCCGGAACCCATAGGTTGCTTCTAACCCCGGGTCTGGGCCCGAAAGTGCTGGTGCAGGATTATCTCTGATTCAGCGTCAGATGCGGCGTACTATGATAGTTGCACCCGTGAAGTTGTGATGGTTGGTGGGCAGCCAGGGGCAGCCTCGGAGGAGGGGATGGTTACATCAATGATCTGGAAAAGCAGACAAAAAAGATCCGTCTCCTAAGTCTTCTACACTGAAGGGGAATCGAACCCCTGCCGCTTGCTATAATCTCATGCCATACATGGCGATCATGGAAGGCAAGCATGATAACCACTTCACCATCAGTGTCTGTTCATATCGTTGGAGATCATTATCCAGATTGGACAAGGGGCTTTACTGGCCAATTTAGCTCGATGTGATGGTGGATAAGTACCAACGATAGATAATGTTGAACTACGTCGCGATTAAGTACACGGCAATACCGTCGGTTACTAGCATCTAATAAAAGGTCCCTATAGTGTGGGTATGGAGCATGGTGATATACAATGTGTTGAACAATTGAATCCATCCAGGATATGGCGAGATGCTAACCATAGCATTGACGTCTCGCCGCGAATTTTTATTTTCCGTTTTCAAACACGGCCTTTGCTATCTTTCCTGTCATATGTGGGGAGGCCGCGGTTATCTGCGCTGGAGGAGACAATGATCTCATCCACGGAAGTGTCGCGTTCGTGCAGATTGGACTGCGGTCCGACGTAGTGCTTGCGTGCTCCAAGCATGTACCATATACTATTCATGTAATAATCAGCCACCGTCACAAGAGATTCGTAACGAGGACGTACCCTGAGAGCACCATGACACCTACGGTGATAACCTTGAAATAGGCCTGAGGTCAATGTTGGGAAGACGTTGATGCGGAAGAAGACCCACCGAAGCATAGTTCATGTTACTTGGGGTCACTGGCAGAACAGTGGGCAGCGAGAAAATGACGACAATAAATAGCGTCCACGTTATGCAGATGAAATTGCAGGCCTTTCCGATGAAACCGTCGCCCATGTAGAACGGACCAGGTTTGAACATGACGTCAGGATGGTCTTGGAATACACGTCGCAAAAAGATGGGGATGATGTAGCTCAGGTCCAAGGCCATCGCCGTTAAGGAGAAAATGGCGTTAGCCGCGATTGGACTGGCAAGGTCGAGCAAACCGGGCAGGATGCTGAATATGGTACTCAGCCAGATAGCTCGGATTGGCGTCATGGTTTTCTTGGAGTTTCGGCCAAAGAAACCCCAATCGGGGAGACCTTGAAAGATGGAGTATTGATACGATAGTTCGGTGAGACATAAGACGGTACACACCATGATCACGGCTAAAGGCGTAGACTGTACGTGAGGTCGCCTGGAGCGCTGTTTGCACGACGAAGAATGCAGTGAGGCAGACAAAGGTCTAAAGAAGTGTAAAGATGGTGATACAATGGGATATTTCATTGAGCTCTCACCCAGAGAATCAAGGCTCCAGTTTTGCCCATACGCAGGTACATAATCTTAGAGCCATGTCAGTTCCAGGGTCATCTTTCTGTGGCGAGAATACTCACTTGGAGGAAAGCGGAACCTGATGGGCCAGGAAGGTCCTCGCTGGATATCATCAGCAAGGAATGCCACCATAGCAATGATACGGCACATACAGAGGTCCTGAACACAAGACCATAACAATGTTCAACAGCCATCCAATGATACCGGTGCCGATAACTATAACATATGTTTGTAACCATTCCTCGGCGTGGGTCGAAGAAGGGTAAGGGTGTCCATACCAGCGATGAAAATTGCAGATGGCGCTGATAACATTGGCCCGTCAGGATTTGTATCTTTTCCATCGCCGAAAGCTGCGCACCTGCATATGCCGCACGGCGTACTTCTTCCCTGTAATGGACTTAGATCCCGAAAAGCCTTGGAAAAAGAAGAGCGTACGAGATATGAGCAGTGGCATCATAGTCCTAATTAGGACTTAAGTAAAATATACAAGCAGTTATAAAGGTTCACTGACTGTCATCTACAGGCGAACGAGTTTAGATCCTAGAAGCGCCGAGGAGATGAGGTACGCACTGTCCACTGAACGCTGAGCAGTCCAAACAGGAACGCTATTCCTGTGTTCCATCCACCGGTTTGGTTCACAATACCATCAGACCCGAACACGTATTTTGCGGGGTGCATTTCAGACCGAGGAGTCGTCGCAAGCAAGACAATGATGATGACTAGACAACATTATTAGATAGTGAGATGACCACAAGTATAGTGGATGTGAAAGGTGAGAAGCGTACGAAATGTTGCTCCCAGGTTCACGAACACAAAACCAGTTGTCATCCGAGCAAGAGATCGTGTTGTAAGGGAATTCTGGGGATGGCGATGACGTCATTATAACGAGGAATCTATGAACAGAGATGATATTTACCAAGATGCCGTGGAACACAAGGAGAGCAGCGAACAAGCCTACAACTTTGCCTTGCGTGACTTCATAGTTCCCACCCTGATTCAAGACGAGTAAGTTATCTGAACGATGCTCGGAGAATGGAAAACATACCTTGCCAATAACAACCGCAGCCCAAATCATATTGGCAAGACCAAATTCAGTTGACGAGACTCCAGCCACTTGACCTATTGAGGGGGACGGACGTTAGCCATCGGTACGAGTTTGAAAGGGTCAAGGAAAGTCGCACCTAGAATGTTCAGCCACCCAACCACCCATCCAACCTGTATAGCTTAGATTTGAATAACCATCTATATCAAGATGTAGGGGAATTTACCTTGGCACGATGCTTTTTAGGGGTTAATTGTGCGGACGCAGTGTACCTGGGATAAATTTCAGACCGGGGGGGGGGGGGGGTAGGTACAAGTCAAGGTTAACACTTACAAGCCACCGCAAGTGGGATAGGCGCTAACAATCTCGGCTATGCTCGAACCCAGGGTAAAACACATACACGCCCCTAAAATCCAGCACCATACTGCCTGTAAAGAAAGGTTTAGGGCTCATCAAATGGAGATAGCGACCTGAAACCTACGGATGCTGGACCGCCGAGGAGAAGAGGGGTATTGAAAGTGGTTGCAATACTTGAGCAAAGGCCCTATAGTCACGACCGTGAGCCCTACTAGTACCTCCAGACGCGCAGAGACCTCACCATGATACTGAACGCGAAACTGATCTGTTTCGCAAAGCTCATTGTTGGTATGGAGTGCGGAAATGGACACGACGTACCGTAGCCAGATTAGAGAACTCCCTCTTAAAAGAAGGCTTGTACCCCAATGCCACTAGCTCTCTGTCATCATCGTCAGCGCTGCTAAGCGAGTGGGTAGACTTGGTGGAAGCCATCGTCGTAGGAAGAGCAAACAAGTAGAGAACTCGGCTCTAGTGCACCTCCGGATTGGAGCAACCTGTCACTTCTAGTGGAGTCCCGTGGGTGAGCGCTCAAGCAACTGACGTGACTAGAAAGAATTAGAGGGCCTGAGCGTGGTTGATGAGTACAGGTTCCCATTCGTTCGATAAGCCATACGGTCGGTAAAAATGTTGCCCACATCAGATCATGATCTTGTGATCGCCCAGGCTCGCTAGGACGCGATGACTACGCGATGGTGGTACGCGACGCGTGTGAAATATCTGCCAAGCAGGCACAAGTCCTGGATAGCATGTGTAGGCGGCGTCACCGATACTTAGGTCTGCTTCTCTGAGTTATGCACCAGGCCCTTAAGGTATTGGGCTCACCTCACGTCTTCAGCTTGAGGGTCTCATTGCCTGGCCAAGTCCAATAATATGACCAACGTCAAGATAGTTTAGCCGTCTTGGTTGCGCCTAATATCGGTTACTTTCTGTCAAGCAGAATGTGATAAGAAAAACCCCTAAGATAAGTCCACTTTTGGCCCAATTTCGAGATCGCGTGATAACGCATGGCTGCATATCGTCGTGGATGTAGTACCATCACACAAACCCATTGGGACGCTCGAGTTACTGCCAGCAAGTAGAATGTCAAACAGGATTGTATTTTCTGACGAGGATAACAAGACATGGATGTACGAGTATTGAACATGGGGCAGTATGCCAAAGCGAAGATTCTGCGGAAGCTGAATATCGTTCGACGCCATCTGCAGAGATTCACATATAGTATGAGGGCAGGGACTTCATTCATAGGAGAGCATGGGGGAAAGCAATATGGCAAACAGCGAAAGCAGAGATAATAAATTCAAGTGAAAAATAGAGGGCTGGAGAAAAAGATATACTTGGGAACGACTTCAAGGTGTGTCCTTATGGGTGCATGCTGTTGAGGGGTATAAATAACAAGATATCATGGATGGATGGCTGGGTGTTCCCTGAGACAGCCTATAAAGATTAGGCTCAAGCGGGTGTCGGGATCATGCTCCTCCGCTTCGAGCTCAGATCTACGTTTTCCTTCTCCTCTTGCTCAGAGACGCTAGGGACTGGAGTCGTATTCGGTACTGAGCGCAGGGACTTTAACTTCGCTGGGGTCTGTTCCAGGGAAGCCACACGTCGTGGTGGAGCCATAGCTGCAGGTTGCGCCCCAGGCTTCGTGGATGACGATCGCGAGAGCCCAAAAGATGGAGGACCACGCGCCGCAGGGGTTGGTGTGCTGCTGGCACCGCCGAATGAAGGGCGTGTTTTCACGGGGGGAGGACCCATAGACCCTTCAACCCGCTTAGATGTGCTGGCCATGGTCGAAGATCCATTCACCCGCGTGCTCTTACCCAGTGCAGGTAGCTTCGCGGCTGAGGATATTGGGGTTTCGATACCAGTACGATTACGATCTTTGCCGACGGTGCTACCTGTGTCAGATGCGACGGACGAAGGACGAGGGACAGCGGGGGTGTTGAAGATTGTCGAGTCGCGACGATTGGTGGCGACGCGAGAAGGTGCTGGAGTGGAGCCTCCCGTACCTCGGACTCCCAGATTTCGTTTAATCTAGAACGGCGGAAGACGAGCGTAAGGGTAAGGTAAACATTGGAAATCGCAAGACGTACCAGCTGCAGTTCCTGCTGTTTCGAATCCAAGGCAGTGTTCATGCCTTCAAGGTCCTCTTTATTCTGCTGGACCCGCTTCTCGAGCTGTACAACCTTTACCTCCTTATCCGCGCTCTCCTGCCGCAGCGACTGGATCTTTATCCTTGAGCGCTCCAGCTCCTCCTTCAGGGCTTTGATCTTGTCCGCAGAAACCTTCGCGTCGATGTCCACAGTAGCCTGGCGACGAACCAAAGTCTCCATCTGCGTCCGCGCCTCGCCCTCACGCATCGAAACCTCCTCCAGCGCCCTAGTCTGCTCGCTGACGATATGCGCGTGCTCTCGCCTGAGGTCGCTCATCTCCTCCCGGAGCTGTTCAGCTTCAGATTCTCGTTCCCTCATCTGTTGGGAAGATTCGTCGACTTCCTGATCCCGTTGGCGAAGCTTTTCTTCCAGACGCGAGATGTTCTCTTGCGAAAATTGACGCTCTCGGTCAAGCTCTGATACGCGGTCTTCGCATTCCCGGAGTCCCTTAGTGAGGTTCTCGGAATGCTCCCGTTCTTGTTGAAGTTGGTCCTCCAGCTGGAAAACGATAGCGTTAGAAAAGGAAGAGGACAAGGGATCCATACATACCTGCTCTCTCTCCTTCTCCAGCTCTTCCTTGTAATTCCACACCTCTTGAACCTCGTTCTCCAATTCGGCCTTCTTGGTATCGCTCTCGCTCCACTCAGCATCCATGTTGACTATCTTCTCTTCAAGCTCCTCGATGTCGCCCCTGAGTGCGTCGCGTTCTTTTTCCAAATCAATGACCTTGGACTCCAAGGCCTCGATCTTTCCAGTCGCCTTCTCGGTGTGCTCCCACTGAGCGTTCAACTCCGCTTTCAAGACGCCATACTCCTCCTCGCGGGTCTGTAGTCGAAGTTTAGTGTTCTCCAGGTCTGCCTCGAGTGTCGAATTCTCCGCTTCCACGCGCTGCACCTTGGTCACCAACTCGGCCCTCTCTTCCTCCCAACCAAACTCGGCGACCCGATGCCTCTCCCGCTCCTGCTCACTTCTCTGCTCCTTCTCCATGACGATCTTCTTCAGCTCCTCCTCATCGATCAGTCCACAGCTGACATTCCCCATCTGCTCCATCTGCTCCTTCGCGTCTCGGATGCCCTCCTGCAACTCCCGCTCGCTTTCATCACGCTTCCACAGGCTCTCCTTCAGCTGCATGACATCCTCACTTCTCTCCTTCACTAAGCCCTCGAGCGTTGCCACCTCTTCCCTCAAAATCTCCTCCTTCCTCCCCCAATCGGCCTTCTCTCTCTCCAGCACCGCAATCTGCCTATGCAACATCCTCAACGCCTCCCCGCTGGCCTCATCCATGATACTGCGCTCCAAGCTATGGTGCCGCGAGCCTTCCACCTCCTCCTCCAGGTACCGGCACGTCTTCTCGAGCTCCAGCACCTTTTTCTTCCAGCTTCTCAGGACACTCCTCCTCTTTCCCTCGTCCTTCTCCACGTCGCCAAGCTTCTTCCCCAGAATCTCAACCAGCTCCTCCCGTGCGCGCAGATCCGTCTCGTACTGCCCACACAGCTCCGTCTGTAACGCCAGCTGCGTCTGCAGTGAGAAGATGATGCTCTCCTCCTTTGACGTCTTCCGCACGTGTCTTGGCACGCCCTGCGGCGGCGTTACCGGGATCATCGTCTGCGGTGTGTAGTACGTCGTGGCATTCGCGCGGAATGGGTCTGGCTGCTCGGGCGTGCCAGAGTAGACCACGAGGTCCTGCGAAGACTCGTCATTGATGTCTTCCTCGGGAGGTTTGGGTGAGGCGCGCATCATCGACTGGAAAACCGTGTCGCTGAGGGCGCGGCTCCTGTTCTTGGCTAACTTAAGTGAGGACACGCGGGCAGGGAAGTCATCCTTGTCAAGCAATGACGCTTTAAGATCGCGGGACGAGAACACCGCCGATGTGTCGGGGGAGGAGGTGGAGTCATTATTGGCCATGGAATGGAAGACGGTTTGGCCGAAGCTGAACGACTGGCTGCGATCATGGAGGGCTGAAGGGAGGCGGGGTGACTTTTCGCGTGCATGGAAGATGGTCTCGTCGATAGGCATGGGCACGTTCTCCTTCTCTGGGGTTACGTCTGTAGGAACGTCCCTGGCTTTGCCTTTACCCTTGTCCCTGAATGGTGTCGAAGTCATCGTGCTGGTTGGTCCCGATCGCGCCCCTTGATCGCCATGACCATCCTCGGTCATGGACATGTCAACGGCACTATCAAGTGTCGGCTCTAATACGTCAAATCCGAGGCCTGGAGGCATCTTGGGAAGGTCGAGATTCTGCGATATGTCGAAGAGGTCGGTAAAATCAGGCTGCGGGATAGGCGACAAGAGGTTAGTCGAATTAAGGAAGGTTGCCTGCTCTCTCGCAAGAGGGGGACCGTCAACGCTGCTCAAAGGCGAAAATACCTCTGCCATAGTGGGGCGCGACGCCTTCCCGCTCGAGGATGCCCGGGTTATGGCAGGGGTCCCAGGTCCATCAGGACTGATTCGGTCGAGACGATCAAAGGCGGCCTCCTGCGTGGCGTTTTCGGCGGGCTGCTCTGAGAGTTGCATCATCGGGTGGAAGTCGGTGTCCATGGACTGATCCGGGCTGATCACCTTGTAGGCGTCGCGGGAGAAGAAACGCACGTTTTGGCCTGTACCTGGTGTCTTGGGATCGCGGAGGATTGAACGAACCGAACCGAATTTGATATCAGCTGATGGTGTCATTGGTGATGGTTCGTTGGAAGGTGGGGTGTCGTAGTTCATACGCAGCATATCTAAGGATGGTCGGCGTAGAGCAGTCCCAGCGCTAATCGTGGCGTTAGGACGGCTGCTCGACTCGGTGGTTGCGGGGCGAAGCATGTCAAAGGAAGACCTGCGCGTGGGTGATGGTCGATGATTTTCTGTTGGAAGCTTGGAAAGAGAGGCTTGAGAGTCTGGCAAATAATGTCATTACACAAAGGACCCAAGTCTTTATGAGCGCAACTCACTGTTTCCATTACCGAGGTTGAAAGGAGACTTGACCTTCTTAGGTGGCCCGATCATCGGTGAAGGGGCTCGTAACGAATCGTTGTCGTTGAAAGGCGCTTTTGACATCCGTTTGAACATATTTCGCTTCGCACTCTTCGATGGCGACGGCGGTGGGCTAAGATTTGTAGGGTGTTCAGAGCTGCTATGAAACACAGAAAGGTTTGGGTGTTGTTCAAACACTCTAGACATGACATCGGCCTGAGATGAAGATGGTTCAGGGTCCCCTTGGGCTACACGAGGCTTCAGAACATTGCTGATTTTCGACCACATAATGGGCTGCTTTCCGTCTATGCCCTGGTCCAACCTGGTGCGGGGAGCGTCCTGAGAAGCGGCGGGACTGTGCCTTGTTGATGGTGGCCTCCGAACGTGGTGACGGTTTAAAATGCGTGACAGGCAGAGTAACGCAAGTTTTCAACCACGACGCGTCAGTCATGTGATCGAGTTTGATGCGCGACGCGACCCCCGAGCCTCGAGGCCCGACATCCACATGGGTTCTGTCAGTACCGAGTGTCAGCTGCTCCATTCCCAGAACATTCTGCATCTTTTGAGTGTCGCAGTTTGATGGGACGAGTCGGAAGGACCAAGCCGGGAATATGGAGGCGGCGTCTGCGACCAGAAGGTTCAACGAGTTTTTCTGCTGGTGAAATGTGCTGGAAGGCAAACGAAGACCGATGCCTGGTCACCTCGCACACATACTCTATGACCGTCCACCATGATAAAGAAGGCATACTTAAGCTTCATACGCCGAGGCTAGGCATTGTGGCTTGGATTTTGATGATTATCATGAAGCGCTGTGCTCTGCTGTTGTCAGACATCCTGATCGCATCGCCTCCACTGACAGATTCGAAAGGTGCTTGTTTATTTATCTCTCGAGGATACGTAGCATACTGAAACCCTACGGCTCTTTTGAAACTATCACGACATTCGTAAGTTACGAACGGTCTTCCACCGACCCTTGGACCATGAGCATGATTCCAGACTAACCAATCGGTTTGGCTGTAGAAAATAGGCATGATACCCAAAATGGAGCCCATGCACGGAATGAAACACCTGCCAAACACAATACGCCGAATTTCCGTGCCACGAACCTGCAACCTAGTCGAAACGCAGTTGTAATGGCCAACAGGCTCGAAACAATAGTGGAGTCAAGAAACGCGACGCCGACCGACTAGAGATTCGGTGATCGCGGGTTCGACCAAGGGGAAAGGCTCAAGCTGTCACAAATGACGGTGTGCACAACAGCACAAGGCTAATGACGTACTTATCGACATCTCCTCATCATAGCAGAAAACTCGAGTTGCTCTGCATCGCAGCAAATTACAGGAATCCCTGGACTAAGAGTAAGATCTGACACGCCTGAGCGCGCCGTCGAGACCTTCGAGATGAAATGGGCATCCCGCCATGCGTGGACATCGCTTAGCCGCTCCGCGCATTCCGAGATTGACTCGATCCTCTGTGACCGCTACTCTACCGCTGAATCAGCAACCAATCCCCAACGCGGATGAACATATCTTCGGACCTGGAGTGCGAAGATGCATACATGCTCCTTCGGCCGTTGGTGCGCATAAGCAAGGAACGTTCTTTGTGGCTGGGCCGCTCTCGCCCGCCACCGAGACACACGGATGTCCGCTCTATAACCGGGAATATTGGTTATCAGGGAGAAATTCCCTAGGCAGTCTCCTAGCAGACGAGCGGTTATAGAGAAATTACAGCGTTTCATGGCGAGACAAAGATCTACTGGGGTGGATATAAGGACTGCCGATACGCGTCCCCATTTTATTCGCAGTGAATCGTGATGTTCGTGAACTTTCCAAAGATGGTTCCAAATCCAATTGTGATGACGACACCATCGATCTCCGATGGATTGATTATCTACTATAAAACCCTCCACGCCCAATCCACAGCCCACAAACTTCCCTTCCCACCCAAACCCATTTTTCATCACCATGGTCAGTGTTCCCTGTCTTTCTCCCAGCGAACTCGGTACTGAATCTCGCGCAGGTTAAAGTCGGTATCAACGGGTACGTGTCTTGGTCTCAGTGATCTTGTCGATCCTGTATCTGATGGGTTTGGGTCTTCTTCAGATTCGGTGAGTAGCTCTCTAGATTTCTCAGACGGCAGTCTAACAAGAAGCAGGTCGTATCGGCCGTATCGTTTTCCGTAATGCCCTTCAGTTGAAGGAAATCGAGGTCGTCGCCATCAACGAGTGAGTGAAGCCACACCGCGGCGTCAGCCCTGACAATGTCTCAATTTCTTCCTCCAGCCCTTTCATCGACCTCGAATACATGGTGCGCTCACGCTCTGCCTTGTCGTGGCTCGATGCCTCTAGTGCTGATAGCTCTGTATAGGTCTACATGTTCAAGTACGATTCCGTCCACGGCCGCTTCAAGGGAACCGTCGAGGCAAAGGATGGAAAGCTCTGGATCGAAGGCAAACCCGTCACTGTCTTCGGCGAGAAGAACCCTGCTGATATCAAGTGGGGATCCGTCGGTGCTGACTACGTCGTTGAGTCGACGGTGCGTCACTTCCACGTTTCTCAGACATCATGAAGACTGACAATTCGGTACCTCGGATCAGGGTGTCTTCACGACAGTCGAAAAGTAAGTTCCAAACCACCGAAGTTCTGCCTCTCGTTATTGATCTTACATCTGGAACTTAGGGCCGGAGCCCACTTGAAAGGCGGTGCCAAGAAGGTTATCATCTCTGCTCCCTCGGCTGACGCGCCCATGTTTGTCGTTGGTTGCAATCTCGACAAGTACGATCCCAAATTTACCGTCGTACGTATCATTCCTCCCACTTATCTTGCCGTGCCTGATCCTCCTTATCTTCCCTTTCTTCACGCTTGCGTTATCTAATCTAGATCTCTAACGCGTCATGCACAACCAACTGCCTCGCGCCCCTCGCCAAGGTCATCAATGACAAGTTCGGCATCGTTGAGGGCTTGATGAGCACCATCCACGCCACCACTGCCACGCAGAAGACCGTCGACGGACCTTCCGCCAAGGACTGGCGCGGTGGACGTGCCGCGGCCAACAACATTATCCCCTCGTCTACTGGCGCCGCCAAGGCCGTCGGAAAGGTCATCCCCGAGCTCGACGGCAAGCTGACGTAAGTATTCACACCTCCATCCTCCCCACCTTGTCTTAATGCCTCCCCAGTGGTCTCTCCTTCCGTGTGCCCACCATCGATGTGTCCGTGGTCGACCTCGTTGTCCGCACCGAGAAGAGCGCGACGTACGAAGAGATCAAGCAGGCCATGAAGGAGGCTTCCCAGGGTGCCTACAAGGGCATCATCGAGTACACCGACGAGGCCGTCGTCTCCGCTGACTTTGTCGGCCACAACGCCTCCTCCATCTTCGACGCCGCCGCCGGCATCCAGCTCAACCCCAACTTCGTCAAGCTCATCTCCTGGTACGACAACGAGTGGGGTTACTCCCGTCGCGTGTGCGACCTCCTCGTCTTCGCTGCCGCACAAGACGCCAAGCAACAGTAGATATCCCGTTTCCTACTATCTCATTGCTTTCATTCGCCCAAGGCCCTTTTTTTTCTTTGCTCTTTCTCCTCGCTTGCTTGATGAGAGTGATGTAGCTGATGCGTGGGCTGAAAGGAAACAGCGGCTGTAAAAAACGTTTTGTGACGCGCCATATAGACGGGTCTGGACACTGGACCTCGTACTTCCTGAATCAATCGTTCTCGAATGTTTACCGTAAATCGAAACAAATAGAAATCCTGTTGTACAAGTATCCTACACAAATGCCTTTCCACAACCCAAAATTTCAATAGACCAGGAGAGTTGAAACATTCAGCTCAGAGCTGGGGAACTCTCATGCATGTGCTAATTAAGGCCTATTATGTTCAGTACCAACTACCTCCGATAGGAGCCTTGACGCGAGATAGTTGCCTATCTGGGTCTAAGCCTTGCAACATCCATGATTTCGCGAATGCTGGTACGGTCCATTGATATACATGTCACTTAGGAGTGGCGAGAGGTTGAGTCTATACAGTGCCCATGGCGGTACGAAGACGTTAAACCTTCAGGCCGTGTTGGAATCGACTCCATGCCCCTGGGTCGCGGTTAACGGTGACACTTCAACACTTCGGTATTGAAGATTGAACGAGCTCGCAACGATCCAACCCAAAGCACTTTTCCCAATTTATGTCAAGATAAGACTTCACCTCGTCCCGTTCTTCTGCGTTGATGCTATGTTACAATGATCAATGGTATGCGTTACACACTGTGGCAACCTACTGTCTAAGCCCCCGAAAGCAACCGAAACCCCGACTCGCCCATTCCTTCATCACTTTCAAGTTGCCGACGACCCTTTCTTCTCCGCGTCCCTCCAAACCTGTGTGGCGCATCCACAAGCCCCCTCCCGTAACGCGCCCCGCAGCTTCCTCAGCAAATAAATATACGCAGTGACATGGTTCGTGCATGCCGCAAGAAAAAAGGACGAAGTCGTAGCATAGTCCATGATCATGGTATCAGGGCCGGCCTGGACTACTCGTACAGAGGCAACGGCAACGTTGATGCAGCCTGTTGCAAAGAGGATGCATGCGCAGAGGGCGTAATGGCTAGCGAGAAAGTGGTGGTCCTCATACGGGTGCTGGATGGGCTCGGGCATGCGCCTGGGCACGATGAACGCGCAGAGGGCAGCGTAACTGAGTGGAATCAAGAAACGGGACTGAGCATATATTCATGGGCAGAGGCGGGTGGTAACGGAGAGAGAGAGAGGGCTCACCAAAGATTTATAAATGCGAGCACGGCTGAAGTCACCGGGAAACGCGTTGACTTGGTGAGCGAGAGTGAAAAGGGGTACCCATTGCTTGAACGCACCAAAGCTGGGGGATGAACTGCTTATTTAAGTTGTAAGTAGATTCAGGAGTTCTAGACAAGCCCCATGTACAGAACATGTACAGAAATGAGATAGGGCTCACAGAAAGGCCTCATGCAGGATCATTGTATTCGGCATCGCGAGTCTAGGCTGGCATTCAGGAGCCTGGTGAACGTAAAAGGGTGACTTTCAGAAGCAGCTAGCTTGGCCATCGCTCCTTTTTGAAGTATTTTTGGTGGGTGATTGGGTGAATGTGATAGCCTGGGTCACAAATAGGCACTGCCACTGCCGGTTCGAGCATTTCAGTACTTCGCCTTTTGAGGCGATGAATGTCCAGGAATTATATTGTGCTAATTACAGTATGTGATGCTAGTTGATACAAGTGGTGTATGTGGTGTGTATGAAAGGGGGAGCCACTATTTCACGCGAAAAAGCTCCTATCGTTAGGTTGGAGCTGTCTATAATCGTCAAGTCGTGTATTTGGGTCGCTGAGGCGGGCTAGCCGCCAAAGGTGAGATCATATTTCACGTTAGGACGTCAAGCCCGTCTTGGAGCTTCCCTCATACGGCGGTGGCATCAGTGCTGCCCGTGTGCGTAGGTCTGGCCGCATAGCGTGGCAGCGATTCGATGGGCTTGGAGATCAGATACCCTGATAGAATAAGGAAGTTAGTCCATCTGAATTCCAAGAAGTAGAAACTAGAAAAAAAACTGACCTTTGAGCCCCGCTGCCTTCTCTCCCTGTCTTCCGAATCCAAATCCAGATTTACCAGAACCCGCCTCGGAGGCGCGCGTCTTGTCGTCGTTTCCGCCCCACATGTTCGACACTGATGAAGAGGCAACAGACATCGCTGGGCGCACATCGACGCCCGCGACGTGGGTGGGCAGCGCACTCTTCGCGTGCTCGCGCCATGAGGTCACGGAACGCTTGGTCTTGGCGGATTCGCGCCAGATGAGGCCAACAAGAATGTTGAGGCAACCGACGGAGAAGAGGAAGAAGGCAGCGACGAGCGTGAAGGTATCCACACGATGCGAGAGGATGGCAGCGCCGATCCTGATCGTGATTGATGCATGTCAGGATGGAAGGTAGAAGGAGGGATGGGCGGAAGGAAGCTTACAGGCATTGCATAAGGCCGAGCGCACCGAGGCCAAAGTCCCGACCAAGCACGGGGAAGAACCGACTGAAAAAGGAGGCAGGCCATCCGAACTCGGACATGATGAGCACGATGGTCTGCCCGATGATGAGCAGCCTATTTAGGACGGCCCAAAACGCGCCGGCGGGCTGGTTGGGCACGGTGCTACCCCTTATAGACAAACTGCGTTAGAAGGAAAGGGATGAACATTTCTGGGAGGAGGCGTACGAGATGTAGTCCATGTCAACCATGTGCAACGTAGAATTCGTGGTGGTGGCATCGGTAGTAGAGTTCGACTCAAGCCTCCCGGCAGTAACAAAGCGGTTGACAGCTTTGATATCGCTGACGAGAGTGACGATGTTGCTGGCGAAGACGAGGGTGAGAGCGATGATGCTTAGGATGCGTACACCGTTGAGGCCGATGAAAGTATCTGTCGGTTCGATTGAGTTAATTAACTTGTGGTCGTGGAGAAAATATGAATACTAACATGCACGAGGAGGAAGCATTTCAGAGCGTCGGACAAGGCGTGAGGGGATGAGATATGATTTATGAAAGCAACCAGGCGTGAAGTGGGCCAGATGCACCAGCACCTAGATGTGAAGGGTGAAGGAAGGTAAAAGAAAAGAGAGACGGGAAGCAGAGCCGTGCAGACAGGGAGGGATGGATAGTAAATTTATGTGCATTCTCCACCTTTATGTAGGGACATGAGGCGGCCTCCTGTTGCCTGGGCGCGGACAATGTCATTGTTCTCCGCTGGCTCATTGTTCTTTGTTCAAGCTCCCGAGCCGAAGAATGAAGGGGATGTGTCACATCCATGTGACGTGACGGTGACCGTTGGCAACTTCCAATCGACATGGCGACGTTCACCCAAGGGCGATGTATCATTGTATGGCATGTATATGGTCGACGAGTCTTGTTTCACGACGTGGACTCGGGGACGGTGTGAAGGATCATTTCCCGTGTCGTAACTTGAAGCCACAAGGCGCCAAGGACGTGGTCTGTTCAGAGGTCCTTGTCTGTCCTTGTAGTAATTCTTACGAAAAACACGTCGCCTGCGAAAAGAACTATTGTCAAACAGTGCATCCGAAATATTATAGGTGCTACTGAATCCCCAGCCGTATGTAAAATGTCCCTCGTCCAAGACCTATCAGAAGATCAAACTGCAATCAACATTCGTACAGAAGTGTGTGTATCGTGCGCGGAAAGGTATAAAAAGGTATCTGGAGAAACGAAAACAGTGATCCATGAATGGAAAAAGCGAAAATGACTAGGGACCAGGGAGAGGTGGAAGTGGTGGTATCTGGCTTCCTGGCCGTTTCGAAGGTCGGGTCAGCTTGCGCTGTTCGAGCTCCTTTGCCCGCTTCTCCTGCTCAGCTTGCATAGCCTGCATAATCTGCAGTTGCTGTGCGATGAACTCTGAAGTGTTAGGGCTAGAGGACTCGGGGTCAGCACGCCACATTTCTTGAGACGAGAGGACATACCGCATGCGAAGAATCCTCATGATGGTCTCTTCACTGGTGACCTCCTTCTCCTGCCGTTTCTCCTTCTTACGCTCCTTGATCGTACCCAGATTTCGTTGAGAATATACACTCTTCGCGCGCTTCTTGACCGTCGGGGCTGAGCGTAGGCCCTGCTGCATCATGCGCACGCATTCTTCCATAAGATCATCCCTACGCAGAAGTGAGTACTAGTCTCGAGGAAAGATAGTGGTGATCTTACGTGTGCCAGTCGTAATAAAGCCGTATAGAAAGTACATCGCGGTACTTCTGGTTCTGGACGACTTCCAGAGGCACAGGGCCCTCACCTCCAGCATAGAAGTAATCCCTCAAGAACTATAAAACCAGTTAGAACGCCAGCATGAAAGCTGAGAGAGTCTAGATGGCACCTTCAGCCACTTGAACACGATATCGACCTCCTTGTCGCTCAGCGGTTTCAAGTCACTGGAAATATCCGATAGTGGGGGGATCAATAGCCCTTCCAGGATCGTCAAAACCTCCTTCCAGACGCGGCTCATCACCATCTCCTTCGCTGTGTCGCTCAGATATGTATTGAGCGTCTGAAGATTCGCATCAAAGTAGTCGAATAAGGGCAGGATCGCCTGCTCAATTTCCACGTCCGTCAAATCCTCGGGCCGAACGCGTGGCTTCTCGTCACGAGGGAGAGGGATTTGCACCTCGTTGGTCGAACCGCCCAGGACGGAGCGGTAGAGCGCGGTCGCGTTCCCAAGAGCCTTGTTGTAGTCCAGCGTGTTGCCTGGTTTCATAAGGCTCTTCAACACGTTGCGCGAGAGACATTGTTGGATGAACGGTGACATCTAGGTTACCATTAGCCTTTAATAAGTGCAGCAAGAGATAAAAAGGAAGCACCTTGTCGATGAAGATTCGAAGCATGTCGGCCTCTGCCCGCTTCAGCGACCGGAACGCCCGACCAAAGAAGAATTGAATATCGTCCTTTTCGCCTTCCATGCTCACGCGAATCAACACCCGCCCATGCGGCTCCAGGTTCATCCAAAGTTCGTGTGCCAGGAAGTCACCAAATCGCCGCGGATCCAGGCAAAGGTAGGCGCGTCCAACGGTGTCGTGCTTGCCAACCAAAGCACGATCGCGGACACTGACCATCAGCCATAGCTCCTTGTCGACGGAGATATCAAACGTCTCGTCCCCTGTGCAATGCTCGTTAGCAGATTATCACTCTACGAAAAATAAATTTATACATCGCGGGTTGAGCGTCTCGTATATCGTCCGCGTCTTCGCAAGTCGGTTGCCTTCTGGATCACTGAGTGTAATGAAGGTGTCCAGTTTTGCAGACGGGCTGCTATCCAACGGGACAAGCCCCTCCGCGATAACGATCTTCACTGTAAACAAGAACCGATCGCGTTCGACCTTGTCCGGCACTGGCGGGGCATGCTTCTGCACGGCATCTGCGACCTTGTCTGCCTGCATCTGATTGTACATGTTGTCAAGCAGCTTGCGCGCGGACTCGACATTGTTGAGTTTGACGCAAGACTCGGGGCGGAAGTTGAACGGCTCGATCCGCTTTTCGCCTTGCGCCGCAAGTTGTCGTGCCTTTTCGAGCCAGGCAGACGACTTTTGCGGCTGGATAAAGTCGGTTGGTCGAGGGAACATTTCAGCCATGAACATGGACTCGATATTCCTGCAGTATTGCTCGACAGCTTTGGAGATCGTCTGCAGGAAGGAAGAGGGTCAGTCACAGATTATAGGTATTGAAGGCATTGGATGGGGTGCCACATGCCTTGGCTAGAGCGGTGAAGAATCGACCGTTCTGATACTCGTCCTCCCATTCAAGATCCTGTAGGAAGTTGATTGGACTCCGGAGAGAGTCAAAGAGGTCGACTATCGATGAACTATGCCCTTCAGCTCCTTCAGCTTCAAACTAATCAAATGTTAGTCGTTTCAAGTAATCTGCCAGAGAGGATGATGAGGTACCTTGTCCGCCGCAATCGCCTTGAAACAAATAATGAGGAGTAGAAGGGAAGGCAGGATGAAAGGTGCTCACAGCTTGCACCCACTGCTCCGTCTTGCTGTCTGTATTCAAAAGCCACTGCCGGACATAGGGTTCGAAGAAGGCTGTGATGTCAAAACTGACGTCACCACTGCACATCGAGTCATGTAGTTAGCAGGGTAAGCAAGAAGGCATCATAAACACACCTTGGGACGAATGCCGTATACATGCCTAAGAGTGTTTTTGTCCGGCGGTATAGGGCGAATATGTCTTGGATAGGCACGTCAGGAGTTGGGCCATTCATGGAGGATTCGAATAAGCGCCTCTGCGAGTTTTGCAAGTCGGTGATGAGATGTGGGATGGTGACTGAGACCACAAGGGATACGACGTCAAGTTGACTGAAAGACGGTAGAAGTCAGCAAGGGACGACAACGGTATGACGACGATTGTACCCCAATATTGGTTCCGGGAATCTCTTGTCCAAAAGTTTGGCGGATTTTTCGAGTTCGTCAGTCATTAGCAGTATGGGTAGCGCGCGGTTGACACCAGGGGCTTTCTGCAGCTCCTGCATCTTCAACTCGTAGAAGTGTGCAGACACTTGTCGTATTCGCTCTTCTACGTCGGCGAGTCGAGCGCTTATATCGACGTCGAAACGCTCGAGGAGCCCGCTGTCCCGCACTTGCTCCAGCACAGCGAGATAAGGTTCAATTTCGGAGGGTTTGAGGTTAGGTATCGCATCCATGGCATGATAGAGGGAGGAGAGGAAGACGTTGAAGAGAGAGGCATACACGCTGGAAAGGTATTCAGACTGTACATCATATATGTCAACAGTGAGGTTGGAGATCAATATGCCTGACACTCACATCTTGGACGGGCCAATGTTCCACCTCTGTCTCCTGCATCACCTTAGCGACGTTTTGCAAAGCTTCCGGTATGCATTCGAGGGGTACGTCGTTACGTTCATAAAACTGTTTAACCAGTTCGAGGAAACAGGAAACCCGGTAAGAGTGGCCTATTCGCCATCGTAGTGCACATTCGTTGATGAGTTCAATATGTGGGGCTGAAAGGATTCCCAGGGAGACTTCATCGTTGTCGTCTACCTCAGGGCTGAGCATGATCTCCAAATCAGCAACGAGGCAGTATTCAAGTAACCGTCGGTAGAATTTGCGAGGATTTGGGGGTATAAAAGTGAAATGATGACCAACGGGAACTTCGTCATCACCGTCGACATCGCCGTTGGACGAATTGTCGAGAAATAGAGAACGTCGGCTCGATATAGATCCATGACGAGTGCTTGCTCCTCCGGGCGAGTCGACGGCGGAATATAGCGATCCTGGACGGGCATTAGAGTTCTGGAAGGACGGTAGTACTTCCGCTGGTGTTGACTTGGCGAGTTCTGGATTGAATTGAGCCATAATTACCATCAGTTGTTGGAGGTGCGTTGTTTCGAGCATCTTCCAATGATTCCACGCAGCGTCGCTATCGAAGTCTTCTCGCCGCCCAGGAAATGGTTCACCTGCGTTAATGTTCTTTAAGCATGTCTGGATGGGCGAGTTATCAACATATGTGGAAGTCTGCTTGGGAACATCTTGCCTTGAGATCGGTCATCGCTGCCTATACAAGTGATCAGCATGTCTTGGGAAACTCGTGTGTTTCTGCGCACATGCCTTTTCATTAACC
This sequence comes from Lyophyllum atratum, assembly GCA_014905825.1. Lineage (NCBI taxonomy): Eukaryota > Fungi > Basidiomycota > Agaricomycetes > Agaricales > Lyophyllaceae > Lyophyllum > Lyophyllum atratum. Next base: position 322,013 of record JACGCN010000017.1, read on the forward strand.
ACCTGTGTCCGCAAGTGATCAACTTCCTTTTGGACTGCGTGGTCAGGCAGCTTGAATAGATGAGCCACCGTCCGAACTAATGGCATATCCGCAATATTCGAACTGAGCGATGGTGCGCTCATGGAGTCACGATCGCGTGAAGTAGAGGTTGAGTCATAACCGGAATCGCTGTAGGTCTGTGACGGAGCAAGTTTCGCGGTGTATATGTCCAGTCTCGAAAGCAGTTCCGGGGAGACATGGTTGACATTCCGTAGACATTCCCGAAGCATCTTCACGAACTGGGCAATTTGATTGTTGAGTTCGACCTTCCAGCCGTCGCCTGCGAGGGAGGGTTCCTTCTTGAGGACACCTGTGGCGTGGGTGGCAAACATCAATATGAGCTCCTCGATCTTCCTGTTCTCCTTCATTTGGCGTTTGAAACTGTCAACCATGAATTGACCATAGAACTTGGCCATGGTCCTCCTGACCAACTGATCAGAGTAACTTGGATCTGGGTATCAGCATTTACGGCACCCAGTGGACGATGGTCATAATCACGCACACAGGGTCCTTGCCCATTGCGATATCCTGCAACTTCTGCTCCAGAACTTTCAGCAACTTCTCCGGAAACTTGACGCTTTTAGGCCCATCCCTGACATCCCTAAACATGTCGCTAATGGAGAAATTCGACAGCGCTGAAAGCCGCGATGAGTGCTCCCGTTCCCGAGCTTCAACTGCGGCAACCTTCGACGGCTCCACGGCCTTAGGCATCATTAGGTAACTTAAGATCCTGCAAAGGTACCAGGGGTTCGGGGAGACCTTCAAATTGCTGAACATCGGGACTCACGCTACGCGAATAACATAACTGGCAGAAACAAATGAGAAGTGCTCAACGATCCCAAGGAGTATCATACACACTTGAATAATTCCTCGTCTGTAATACGATACTTTGAAATGCGCTTCTCGTGGGCGAAGCTGTCATAGCTTCGACTTGACATGGGCCAGGATAGGGTAGATCAGAGTGGGATGGTTGGAGAACCAGATAGCAGATTGCCTCAAGGCGGCGAGGATGATTTCCCCAGTGTGCGCAAATCCAAGTACATTGGCGTGGGAATTCATTAAGTACAAATAAAGGCACAGTTTCCGCTTCGGGCCGCGAAGTTGTGCTGCCTATGTATGGCACAACTTACCCAACCACAACACCGCAATTTCGGCGTTGTTTAGCCATGGTGCGCACTTCTTGGCCGTAAAATTCTAATGCGTAGTCCGTGTGGCAGGGACTCCGAATCAGCGTCAAACAACGAAAACAAGCCATGAAAGCATCAACCTCGAGTCGCCTGCCACACGAATCGGTTGAGCTTCTCATTCACCCACCACATGATGATGAAGAAACCTTGAGGCAATGTTCAGCCGCCTCCCCAGGCATGCTGCTCACACTATTTCAGCGATACTTATCTTCCAAATTAGTTCCCGAGGACTAAATCGATGCCATAACCTGTACTTAACAGATATCGACGATCGAACGATTCACCACTCGCATGTTATGCTTGCCATCTCAAAATCCCTCTCAGACAATTAATCTTTGGATATTCAGACAGTGCCTCAGCCTTATTTTAATCCTGGAGGTGTTGCGTGGCTATGTAACAACACACCCCCTGGGGAGTCAATCGTCAATCTGACTCAATCATGCCTTTCGCTGCTCTACACTTGGAAATTGGCGTACTCTCCTAGACTCGTGCCATATGCCTTCTATCACCAAATTCTGTCGTGTTAGCTGTCTTGAGTTCCCAGCTTCTCACTTCTCTATCTGTCCACAATTGGGGCGGCTTCCGCTTTTGATGCTTCCGACTACTAGGAGGCAATTGGACCCACCGACGAAGGTACTACTGGATTCAAATCGTATGTATGACGACATCTGGATCGATACGGACAAGGGCTATTTTGAACGTCAGTCCCTCAGACGAGTCCGGTCACGTATTGCACTGGATGCTAAACGCGCCCAGGATCTCCGCTCCGCTTATCGTCCCTTCGCGAACTTGGGCACTGGCAGGACAGGTGCAAACACTCTCCTGGAGATACCTGGAACTTGAAAGTCTGGTGGGACTGATTCATCCTGGTATCGCAAAGGAGTGGGCTGAGGGTCTGATCAACCTTCTGATTCATTGCCATCCGCTGTGAGGCTTTCTCGCTTGACGTCTTCGATTGCTCGGTCTGCTTCTTAATCAACCTCGATCATGTCATTGAGTATGTCAATCTGGATAGAAAGGGTGGTACAGGATGTTATTCGCGGAAGGGGGGAAATGATGTCTCCAACGTACTTATAGCTTCCTCAGTGGCATGTTTTCTTCATATTCTTCTGTCCTTCTTGGCCGTTTCCCGTTCAATCGCCGTGATAGAAAAGTTGGAGCGACGCATCGGCGACTGTGCCTCTAATTGCAGTATTGTGGTGTTCGTTACACTCGCCCTGGTGAAGTTGCCTTCTTGAAATCGTTTTGATGTTGTTTTAGTGGTTTACGCTCCCCTACGAGTTCCCCTTTTCCATATCTATTTAAGGTACGTTCTTGTATCAGGCTCGGTACGCCACGGAACCTGACGAGATAATTACGCAAGTCTACATAAACCGTTTTGAGGGCGGCCTTGCTTTTTCTCTCAATCCCGGCCACTTACGCTCTGCGTCAAGACTCAGCATTCAACTCCCGGCCATTCTGATCAAAAGATCTTGGAAACATGATTGATATGACTTGTGAGCAGTGCCTTTGAATTCTTTGCTGCATTTTTGCTCAGGACATCACCCAAGCCTTCGAGTTCGCGAGTACTCTAGATACCGCGTCAATCAAAAGCTGAAGGAATGGATCACATAATGTTGATAATGGTGCAATAGTGGTGAATGACCTGAATTGACCTCCCATAGTTTAAGTTGCCGGCGGCGGCCTCCTTGAACCGCCCAATTAAATAATCAAAGTATGGCACGAAGTAGTTAAACCTATTTCAAACCCTCCCATGCCTGAAATCGAAATATTGGTAGTTTCCTAGGCCGTACCACTCTGGATGCGAAGGGAACGCACGGTGGGACGGACTGAAAGAGAATTCCACATCCAGTCCGACGTCACGTGCTGGAAATTTCGACGTGTCTGCCACGACATCGGGGGTTGGCGTTTTCGACTCGGACCAGACCCATTACACGTAGATGCTTGACACTACCCAAATATTCCTCTAATCACTCTGCACATCTAATTGCCATGCGACTTATGCATTGCTGGACTCTCATGTCCCTTTTGGCTCTGGTTCCACAGACAACGCTGGCCTCGGTGCTCGCGATCGACTATGGAACGGAATGGATCAAGGCCTCTCTCATGAAACCAGGCGTACCGTTTGACGTTCTGCTCAACAAGGACTCTAAGAGGAAGATTCAATCTGCTGTGGGATGGAAGCGCGAGGAGCGTTTATTTGGGTCCGATGCTGCTAATATGGTACACAACCCGTTAGTTCTCTCGTACTACGCTAACATCGAGTATCAGGCAAGCAGATTTCCCTCAGACGTCTTCACAAACTTGAAATATATTCTCGGAGCGCCATATGAATCAGAGACCGTCTCGTTTTACGCCAAAATCACCCCCGCTGAATTGATGGAAACGGCGCGCAAAACCGTAGGAGTGAGGCGGAGTGATGGTACAGAGTGGAGCGCTGAGGAGCTAGTTGCGATGCAACTCTCCTACATCAAACACCTGGCGGAATCGGTGGCAGAGGAGAAGGTGCGCGATGTGGTGATCACCGTCCCCCCATACTACTCCCAATTCGAACGTGACGCGGTCGTCGACGCAATTGAGATATCGGGACTTCGTACCCTGTCCCTGATCAACGATGGAACTGCTGTGGCTGTCAATTACGCCATGACCCGCACATTTACGACTCCCGAATACCACATCATCTACGACGCCGGCGCGTCTTCAATCGTGGCTACGGTGGTCTCCTTCACTCCTATCGATCCCAAGAACAGCTCTCCTGGAACGCACATAGCCGTTGCAGGAGTTGGGTATGATCGCAAAACGGGTGGAATTGAAATGGACAGGCGGATGCGGCAAATCCTCATTGACATGTTCAACACCAAGTACAAGAAGGACGTACGTGAGGATAAGAAGGCCATGGCGAAGCTCTGGAAGGAGGCTGGTCGTGTTAAGGCGATTCTGAGCGCCAACACCGAGGCTATGTCTGCTGTAAGCAGTCGCAACTCTAGTATCTAACTATGTGCTCATTCTTCATCCTAGGTTGAGAGCTTAGCTTGGGACATTGATTTCCGCGCCAAAGTTACAAGAGCAACATTCGAAAGTGCCTGTATTGATCTGAAGGGTCGGTTTACTCAGCCCATTTACGACGCTTTACACGCGGCAGACTTGACTCTGGTACGATCATTATCCAATCCTAGTGTCTTCATCTCACAGTTTCCTAGGATAATATCACATCCGTTCTCCTGGTTGGAGGTGCAACACGCACGCCAATGGTGCAAAGCGCTGTCAAAGCAGCTGTCGGAGCGTATGTTTGCAAGTCGGTTACAACTTCCCTTTCTGACACCTGTTCGCCAGTGAAAAAATCGCGTTGAACGTCAATGCAGATGAATCTCCCGTCCTAGGTAAGCTCTCCTTCTTTGTCTACACGACTATTCTCACATATCTTTCAGGCGCTGCTTTCCACGGTGCCAGCCTTAGCCGCCAATTCAAGACCAAGAACATGAAGGTATCTGATATCAGTCTTCACGATGTCGAAGTCTCCTACTTCGCTGCACCCACTACCCCTCTGAGCCGACCAAGGAGCATCACGACCCTGATTTTCCCTTCCGGCTCCAAAGTCGGAACGAAGAAGACGCTAACTTTCAAACGCAAGGAAGACTTTACGCTTTTCTTCGATTATAAGCACCTCATTGCTCCGTGAGTAAGTTATTCGTTCGTGACGACATGAGCCTAATTTGGGTGTAGTGGATACCCTCAACGCATATTCGAGTCTGAAATCACTGGCGTTAGCGAAGCGCTTGGAAACCTTACGGAGCGTGGAGCGATCGATCCTGTCGTGAAAGCCACCCTTCTTCTGTCAGATTCTGGCTTCGTTTCGGTCTCTGAGGCGGTTGCATATGGTGAAATCAAGGATGACAGCCTTACAGGTAAACTTGCGCCCATGCATTTAAACATTCATTGTGTTGATTTATCTTCAGGCAAATTGAAAGGATTCTTCGGCGGAGGCAGCTCCGCCTCGGAAGAGGAGACGACTGCCTCTGAAAACACTCCTCCTCGAGACACTGAAACCTCGTCGTCGTCTTCATCGTCATCATCATCAGCATCTTCTTCGTCCTCTTCTTCGTCTGCTGAGCCTTCACCTTCGGCAAACGATACCGCCACTGAAAAGAAGAAGGCCTTGTCCAAGGAAGACACGATTAAGCTGAAGGTTGTCACCACTTTCCCAACTATTCCACCTATGACTGTCGAGGAGAAAAAGAAAGCACGGGGCAGGTGAGATTCCATGGTGCCTCGATCTCGTTCAAGTTTTCACATATCCCCTCTTTACAGGCTTCGTGCCTTAGATGTGGAAGAGGCTGCTAAGAACAGGAAGGAGGAGGCTCGCAACTCCTTGGAGAGTTACCTTTATCGCATGCGGGATCTTCTCGATGAGGAGAATCGGGATACTCCTTTCAAGAAGTGCTCGAAGGAGACCGAGCGGCAGGCCATTTCTGACAAGCTCGAGGAGTCGTTTACTTGGCTGCATGATCGTGGAGACCTCGCGGAGACTTCGCAGTTCCTCGACAAACGCATTTCGCTCGAGTAAGTTGGCTCAAGTCAATTTACGAGACCCCTACTAACCCTCCATCCCTCAGGTCCATGGAGAAACCCATCATCCATCGTTATCAAGAAATCGAAGCATTCCCTCAGGCACTGAACAACAGTCAGATGTGGAACTGGAGCACTCGTCTATTCCTCAATGACGCGAGACAAAACCTCACTGCCGAACTTGAAGCAGACCTCCCATCGAAATGGACCGGTGAGGAACTCGACGCGCTCGAGAAGACCTTGAAGGAACATGAATCATGGCTCCATACTTGGGTCGAGAAGCAGAAGACTGTGAAGCTTAATGACGACCCTGTCATCGAGACAACCGAGATGAAAGCTCGGGCTAAGATGTTGGAGACAAGCTTGATGAAGCTGTATAAACGCAAGGTGCCCAAGGCGAGGAAGCCGAAGGTGACGAGCTCCGCCGAGCCTGAGCCCACACCGCAGCCGGAGGGTGATGAAGGAAACGGGGAGGCTCCGCCTGTTGAGGAGCAACATGTCCCTGAGACGCCCGAGGAGCAGGATCAGGCTCAGGAGCCCATACGGGATGAACTCTAGGTAGAATTCATGTATACTTGGTCACCATAATTAGATGGGTGATATGATATTCACGGCTACGATGATGACCTTTACTTGTGCAACATGCATATGTCGTGCGCCTCTGTCTTCTTGGGAGGACACAGTCAGCGCAATGTGCGGTGGCCCCTTAGCTAGCCTGAGGAATCGGAGGCAATTCCTGTGTTGACTTGTTTCGCGCTGGTTTCGCTTCAGACCAGAAGGCAAGTGGGCGAGGAAGTACATAGAGAAGTTCACACGTCAGCTAGCAGGAATTGGAGGTAATTCCTACTCTATGTTGACTTGCTTGTCAGTGGCCTTGGACGCGTCTTGGGAGCACGTGGTTTGCACGTTTTACATTGCAGTAAGTTTTGCTGGGGCCAATGACAACGACGTCAATGCTGAAGCGGGTGGCATGGACTTGCAAAGATGCATATAAGCTGCCTATAAGGCTACCTGAATCATCTCTGCCACCTCATCGATCCTTAAGCCCACTCCCACTTGCCTCTCTAGTCAACTTCGAGTCTCCGACGGCCTTGAGGCGCCCCTGGGCGCCAATTCTGTATTGCTGTGTGAAAGGCCGCTTTGACTGACATCCACGATCGATTTCCAGGCGATTCCCACTCCTACGTACGAACGACTGTAACTCTCATTATCGTCTAGTCTATCGCTGTGGTGTCCTTGGAAAGCAAACTACTTCTCAGGAAACGTCTGAGGCTAGAGGTTGTACGGTAAGAAGCAGCACATTTCTGACTCCCATCTCCAGGTAACACAGGCGGGCAATCTGTCTGCGTAGCTCATACTCAATGGATGGGATACATCCCCCTCTTCACGATGTGAACCACGACCTTCCTTTGGAGCAGCCGCACCATTTAGCACCCCGAGCCAAACGGCATCCCCAGTCTGAGGTCGACCATGCCATCATTCATACTATTGGTCTTCGACTTCTGCTTACATATCCACACGTTAACGCGTGTAAGCTTTACTCTTACATCGAGGAGAACATCGCTGCACACGGTGATGCCGTTGTCGATGTTGCCCAGGCGGCAATCCGCAATGGTTGGTTCGAACTCGAAGGACACAATTTGGGGAGCCATAAACGCAAACGCGACGCAAATGACGGCGATGGAAATGTCGATGAAGAACAGGCACTTCAGGGTGAGAACCCGGCGAAAAGACTCAAATTCGACTATGGGAACAAGGACAGGCCATACAACGGGGGACCAAACTACCTTGCTCTTGCCGTGGTGCGCATCAACATGCCGTTATACTTTTGATATAAAGCTAACATAAGACTCGTAGGATCAACTACAGAGTGACTTTCCCTTTGTATCGGGGGGCTACATCATGCTTCATTTCATTAACCACAACTCGTTATACGCCCCCACTCATCTCCGTCTCCTCCTTGATGAGCAAACAAAACAGTTGGAACAGTATCGAAAGAATGAACGGGTTGACCTCCCTTACGCGCAAAGGAATGTCCCATTTGTGCCTAATAAGGGGAAGGGGCGTGAACTTGAGGACCCAGAATTTTCTCGAGAACGTGCATGGCTGCTGGAGCTAGTTGCAGCTGGAGATGTTGGCGCAGCCACGGAGGAAGCTCAAGAGTTTGACGAAGCGGTGCCTGGAGCCAGCGTAACTGAAGCCGGCAGCAGCGACGAGAGCGAGAAGGAGTGTGGCTGTTGTTTTTCCACGTTCCCTTCTGTAAGCACCTTCGTCCCTCTTCAGATGGGCCTTGAAAGACTCATGGATATGCAGAGCGAAATGGTTTCTTGCACTAACAGCCATCGTTTTTGCAATAAGTGTGTGGAACGACACTCCGCCAATCTTCTCGTTATCCACAAGCCAGATATCAAGTGCATGTCGACGGATGGCTGCGAAGCATCCTTCTCTGCATCAGCTCTCAGACAATGTCTACCCGAGAAGCTGCTGAACCTCTGGGAACGTCTGAGCTGCCGAAGCGAACTTGAGGCCGCCGGTCTGAAGTTGGAGGATTGCCCCTTCTGCGACTGGGGGTATTTCATTGACGCCGCCGATGAACAGGAGCAGTTGTTCAATTGTCAGAATTGCAACCGGGTCAGTTGTCGAGCTTGTAAGAAACAGGTGAGCATCTCAATTTGTTCCAAACGTTAGTCTGCAGGCTCAGTGCCTCCTCTGCTTTTGTATATGATGTAGAACCATTTGCCCAAGACATGTGATGGTATGCGACTATCGTCCTTAATTTTATTACGCCTGGCTGACTCCGTAAATAGAGGCTCAGGAAGACAAGAAACTGGAGGGACGGCACGTCATCGAGGAAGCCATGAGTATATCTATTCCTTTTTCACTTCCTCGCGCACGATACTGATCCTCGAGCCACTTTAGCTGGCGCTCTGGTGCGAAAGTGCCCTCACTGTACGAAGCGTATGTCCAACTGTTGTCTATGCTTCCGTCATTCTTAACGGCTCGCCCTCGTAGCATTTGTCAAAGAAGATGGGTGCAATAAGATGACATGCCCATACTGCCGCGGCATATCATGTTATGTTTGTCGCCAGCCCATCAAAGATTACGAACACTTCGAAAATGTTTGTCTACATTCTGCCTTCTAGACTTCTGTCTGATAAAGACCCTCACCATCGACTTATCCGATCTCCCAGAATGCTCCAGGTCGTGCCGGGCCAAGTAAACCCACTGGGAAATGTTTACTACTGGACTCAGTCGAGGAGAGGCATCATGCAGAGGTCAGTTCTATTTTACCGCTCCAAGTATAGTTTTCCTTCGACATCATTATAGGTCAAGCAAGCCGCTGTTCATGCGTTCGTAGCATTCAAGCGCGATAACCCAGATGTCCAATCCGGTGATCTCGAAGTCGCATTGCCACCTCCACCACAACCAAACTCGGTACCGCAACGACGACGCATCCCCGGCGTACGCGCACATCCGCTTATGGCGCGCGCAAACTACGGAGCTCCGAGAATGGAGCTACAACGACAAGCCGTTCTTGCGTATAGACCCGCAGCTATATTGGAAATCCTCCGCCGTCTCAGGCAACATCCACATCCACCACATAATGTCCAGGACCCACAATACTTTGCCCAGCCTCCTGGGCGTGTAGATCCTGTGGCTCCAGTGCGACTCCCGCCACTACCGCAAGTTCTAATATACCAACAGATTCCGCCCTATGCGCCTGCACAACCACCCCAACAGCAACTCCTACATATACCACAACCTGTTCAGGCACCACAATATGTCCCGCGCCATCTGCCCGCACACCCGCCTGCGCAACCCCTTCCACTTCGACCACCTTCACCGCTACAATATCTACTGCGACGACCACCTCGACAACTACAGGTCCCGCCTCATGTGGCTACACCTCCGCCTCCACAGCAAGCCGCACCTCCACCACGACAGGAACAGGCAGCACAACAAATACCGCCGCGTGCTATGCCTGCATACCAGCTACCACCGCAGATCCCATATGTGGGGAGGGTGCACCCACCACCTCCACCGCTCCATATGGCTGCGCACGCTCCCGCACAATTTCCTCCTCAAGAACAAGTACCGCAGCCACAACCCAGGCCAGCTCAACTTCAGGCACCACCGCCACAGGTCCCTGCACCTCCTTATCTCGGTGCACAACCCGCACACCAGTTGGTTTACGACATGAATCAACATTACGATGCGCAAAGGAACCAATACCTTCGCGATGTGTATGGCCAACACCAGATGCAGTTCCAGTATAATATGCTAGACCAGCAGCATCAAATTCCACCTGCTCCCACTGCACTGCCTCCTCCAGCGAACTTCCAACAATTTTGGGGGACTCAGTACCTCCGGCTGGATGACCCTCAGATGGTAGCTTCGCTGCCCGGGCCACAGCACGTGCAGAACTGGATATGGGCCGGACATCAAAACCCGGTCAACGTTCACCAGACTGTTGCAGTTGAAGCCGATCAAGGCCACGCCCCTAATTTTTACGTTCCTCAAGGCCTTTGAAGCCTATCGCGATGCTACTGGGCAGACGATATGTATAGTACCGCTGCATCGAGGACTTTAAAGGGGATACAAGTGGGAGTACTGGTGGATCAGAAGTTGGACGACAATGAACGCTTTCTCAAAGTTGTAGTATAGTCACCTGGAATGCCGTCTACGATATGTATTTTCCTGTCTCTATCACCACTTTACTAGGGCTCATGGATGTCGCATTTTGCATTGCATAAGGCTTGATTTACTGAATATCGAATGGTCACAAGGATGAACCACATGTTACACTACGGCGGCGACGGGAACTCAGTGAGTAAAGACGGTAACTGGAGCTCTATCGATGCAGCGCTATCACAGGCGAAGCAAAGATTTGAATGAAGGGGTGGGTGCACATATATACTACCAACGATTCTATGCAAATGAGACAACAGATTTGAAGAAGCGCATGAGCGCGTAAGGCTTGATTTACTGAATATCGAATTGTCATAAGGACGGATCACATAGTACACTACGGCGGCGATGGGAATCCGGAAAGTAAAGACGATGACTGAAGTTCCATGAATGCAAGCGCTATCACGAGGTCAAACACATTCCCGTGCGGCATAGGAGGGCCCTGCATAGGGTGCTCTTGTTTCACGACGTTGAGGATTCTTGTGAAGTGGATTATCATCAGCAGATTTCGTGGAAAGAAGGGAGAAAACTCACGAACATGGACTTCATCAATATGGTGCAGTGTAATCCACCACCAACAATTCGGAGGGCCTGCGGGTTAAGACACATAAACGACCCGTAGCAGGGCAGAGAGCGTAGTCAAGCATCTGGCTCAAGTCATGACCGGCTTTTTCAAGTTCCCAGAGACGTATCACCTTGAATGACCACCCAAAGTCCCCTCTTGTAGCGACCGTCTCGATAGGGATAGGGGAGAGGATGAGGAAGAGCTGGTCACTATTCAACCACAATTGAGTTATATACCGATCACAGAAACGCATCACGGGGAATCCATGTCTCTCTGGAAGTGGGGTGGAAAAGCTGGAGTCGGCCAGGAGAGGGACGCTCGTTGGGATGTTAGGGATCTTGGATTTATCCGACTTGTCCCAAATATAATAGTCAATAACGGGTCTAGCATCCCAATCCTCGCCTACAAGGCCTAACAGATGTTGGTCGGCTCGCCCCGCCATCCAATGACTCGACACCGAATGGCCCTCCTGGTACGGAACACCAGCCATGTTGCATGCGATCTCTGCAACGGGAGGGTATGGTTCATTCATGACGCTGGCGTCGATATCGTCCGCGTCACGGCGTTGGTGGAGCGGCGGGATGGTATAGAGGGAAAAGCTGCCTGGCTGGTATATAATTATGTGTCCTTCGCAAACCGCAATCTGAATGGGGGGCGTAAGCTGAGGTCTCCATTGTGCGAGCAATATATCAACCAACATCAAAAACTTGGGGAAACTTGTGGTCCCAGCTAAGGATAGAATCGTCCCTGAAATTCCAAACCGTTACATAGCCCGAAGGATAAGTTGAGAAAACAAATAGACTGTCGGTCCATGCCCAACGTAGTTGCCGAAAGCGTATACCATTGAGAGACGCCACGTGTACAAATTCTGGGGTTGAGGACAAGGGATGAATGACATGCACGGAGACATCTGAGGTTCGCCTACGCAAATTTAGGTCAATCATCACCAGATAAATACCGGGATACCGTACTGATAGGCCGTAGTAGGGTCTTTAACCACGAATAGCAGGATACCCAAGCCGTCCGTAGTGGGTCCGCACCCAAAACCTGAGACCTTAAATGCTGTATCTATAGGCAGGGATGCAATAGGATTTAGCGGGAGTGTGCGGTTGACGCTGATATTAGCACCCAGATCCCAGAATAATAGAGCATGGTCAAACTGAGTGATCAAGTATCGTCCTCCAGGAATGAAGTCGAAACGCTGGAATTCTCCGAACTTCCCAGCCGTAGCAGAACGAAACTCGATGATGCGCGTCTTATGTGGTTTGGGGAGACTATCCGGGCTTCGGCTCGTAAGCATAGAAGAAAAACGTAGAGGTCCAAGCGCCGCGTTTTCGAGTTCCTCCATAGACATCTGCTCCATTGGAAAGGATGGCATGAATAAGCCTTGGGATATGCAAACGCGGCGGAGAGCACTCTTCCAAACTTCTCGCTGATGCGTAGCATCGTATAAATATCTACAGGTCTGCCATGTAACTATCAGTGAGCTCGTGCCAGTGTTACTGCAACTCTTTTTCCTAAGCCCACCTGCCGGAGAGAAATTATATCGGAAGGTTCGATGAAGCTTTGTATATGAGCGTGAATTTCCAAGGATATACCGGTGATTCCTTCATGAGCTTCACCGTCTCTAGCCGAGAGGATGAACATAGTTAACTTGGTCGTCGATACCAATGGCCCGGGATTACATAATCTTTGTGGCACAAATTTCGCCTCCGAATTCCGACAGTCTCTCCCATAACTCAATGGTCGCTCGTTTGCTCGCATCTCGTCCACTCTTTGGCTCAACGCGTGGTTTCGCCACAAAAGCCACCCCATCACGGCCATTGATAGGAAGGTACACTGACAAGGTACCCGTTGACCTGGCACGCGTGCAGTCAGGGCGTAACGTCAAGCTACGCGACTATGCAACACAGCTGAAGCTCAAGAGATTTAGCTACGATCTCAAACTGCAGGACGGGAAGGTTTTGCCTGCGGAAGGGGACAATTTTATTGGTGTGTGGTCTTTTCCTGCTTGAGTAGCCGTATGCCACGGTGTCGTTGAATTCATTCATTTGGTTCACTCTAGGACCTAATGGCTGTTCTTTACGCGAACCTCTTTCGCCTACATTCCAGGAAGTGGTGCGGAATTTCCGTGGCGCGAACATTATCATCTCTGTGATACCGGAAGGTGACACCGCGCACTCATTGGTCAACTTGACTTGACAGACTTAAGCTGCACTCTGGCCTAGGAACGCCTCTACCATCGTCTCTCGTGATTTTACATGAACATTCGGATCACTTCTCCATGCAATGTACACGACCCATGACTTTAGATGGTGTGTCTACTTTTTGCACTTACTGCACAATATCTGACGGTAGCCTCAGAGCTCAACAATGAGCTAACTGAATTCATCACCACTCACGCAAGAACTATGGACAAAGAGCAATTTGACCAAGAATATCCTTTCGCTTTATAACCTTTGCTTCTCGATGGGCTCGAAGAGACCCTGTTCCACTACCTATGGACAACTAAGTACTCACATAGCTTCTTCATAGACTTCGATATCCTATTCGTCTTTGAATCTAATCAAGCCATCTCCGAAGAATAGCTCGACTTTCGTCATGCTCCAGTGAATGTTTTGTAGTCCGAGTAAGTTCATTGCTCGCCGGATACTTGAATGAAGTTGCCTAGCAAATGATGTGATTGCAGCTATATACATATTCACCTCGGCCTCTGAAGAATGATGATGCTCTTGTTGCAACCACGGACGACGCAGCTCCTTAGCCTTCAACAGCGTCCAAGAACGCGCCTGAGATCGAAATTTTGGACGAAGACGAACTCCCAGCAACGCGTGAGGCGAAAGGAAATTCTGGCAAGTAGCCTAGCTCCGGATCTAGCACGCAAGTTCTTCGGCGTTCATTTACCTGTGGCATGGCATTCACAGTGTATAGGGATGCACTACTGAAAATCATATACTGTTCGAGTATTGCCGAGCCGTTCGAGCTCTGGAACCCACCAGCAGAATGTAACGATAAAGCACCAATTCTCAAGGAAGCACAGTCAGCGACATTCGAGGACCTAAGGAGGTAGTTGCTGGACCCGCGACCGGTCACCTCTACCCTGACACACTCGTATGAGCACGAATTTATGGCCTGCGTCCGAGAGCGTCATTGTGGACAGTACATATGAAGGACGTCTTTTCAACAAGAGATCTGTGAAACGGCCTAATCGGTTCTGAGTCAGAGGAAGGTTAACTCTTGACGTCTTACAATCTGGTTGCCTTCGGGTGCGCAAGGGATCCTGAAGCCGTCTGTTTCCAAATTCAGAGCTCAGAGAGGTGGTGGGTTATATGGGCATCATACGTACCAGAAGACGTGTGACTGCTTCTTCCTATGCGCCTGCTGTGCATCCAGAAGCTACTCTGTAGCCCTTGGCACGGCACCCAAACCCGCGATCCGCTCCTGCATCGTGTCGAGATGGGGCGTCGCTGGACGATCCTCTGGGAAGGTGGGCAAGAGCCGGAAGACTGTCGCTACAGGCCTTGTTCAGTGGACCAGTCCGGCCAAGTTCTGTCTAACAAGTTTCTTGCGCCGTGAGAGGAATGCGGAGATGTGGGGACGATGAGGGGGAAAAGGTATGCCACTACTGCGAACCTTTCAGATTCTCGAAGTAACCGTGGCGTATGTTCTATTTATAAATCATTCGACAGAATGAGACATTGGCACGTCAGGGGGCGCGTTATTAGATGATCAACAGCAACGTCATGTACACGGTTCAGGTTGACAAGCTTGGACGCCTAAGGCTTGGGAAGTAAAGTTGCGAATCCGAAAAGTGGTGGATGGTTAAAGAATCTCCGAGATGCTCCTGAACTAGATCGAGACCTGAGGGCTGACGCTTATGGGTTCCCGCCTTCGTCCCATTTGGATTTGAAAGTTAGGGGCGAGCCCACTTGTTTCGCTTTGCCTCTGTTTCAATTAGGTCTCACCGAGTGCATCGGCTGGATCACAGCCTCCACTGCCGTTAGCACCTTGTTATCAAATACCCGACTGAGTCTACAGGATGCTCAAAATCTTCGATACCTTCCAGTGAGTGTTATTTGCGACCATCATATACGACAAACATCTTACCGTTGATGACAGACGGTTCTTATTCGCTGTCTCGGTGCTACTCCTCTGTTTAGCAGTCGAAATGCTCAGAGCTTCTAGGTGGAAACACCTAGTGAAACCAAAACCCAAACCCATTGAGCCCCACACTTCCTCCCAGAAAGTTGACGAATACACGCAACGCATACTCGAAATAATTCCTGACGCGGACCCTATTCACCTGCATGTCATTGTTAAGGATGCCGTCTCGAGACGCGTAGAAGCGGTCATAGAGCACGCTCTAGACGAGTTTTTCCTCACTCCCCTCACCTCACTCCCCGACACAATCGAAGACAGCGAGATTCTGGAGAACATGAACCAGGGAGACTTCAGGGACGCGATCGAGTGTGGTTGTTGTTTCGCAACCTACCCATTCGTGAGTCCTCTTTCCACGTCCAAGGAGCGTCTTTGAATAACAGCATATGTAGGAAGAGATGGTACAATGTGTCGAGACTCATCTGTTCTGCAGTGGTTGCATGAACAGCCATGCGTCCATCCTTCTGGGTGCACAGAATCCAGATATCCGATGCGTGGATCAATCGGGATGCACTGCCGAAATATTGCCCTCCCAGCTACGCCGTGTCCTGTCTCCACAGACAATGGAACTCTGGGAGCGCGTTAAACAACGGCAAGACTTAGACGCCGCGAGATTGGAGAATTTGCAGTGTTGTCCGTTTTGTGACTGGGGATGTATCATTGAAGATGACCCCGGAGAGATTCTGATGTGCAGAAATAAGAACGTGTGTGGCGTTAAAAGTTGTCGATGGTGCAAGAAATTAGTACGTCTATCAGCTCTGGCATGCACCTATGCGATGACTTAAATCCCCTATTTTCCGCTGTAGGATCACCGTCCAAAAGTATGCGCAGGTGTGTTTTCAACTGGCCAGAGGAACTTATCATTGACGCAATTCTGCCTGTAGTCAATACAGAGAAAGGGAAACATCACGTTGATGAAGCAATGAGTGCATCTTATGCCTCTTAAGACGGTGTATGGATCTTTCTAACGTGGTTCCATAGGTGGCGCACTGGTACGACGTTGTCCCGGATGTAAGAAGCGTTCGTAATTCCAATCTATCCATATGCGAACGTTTCGACTTAACCTCTCTGTCTTAGCGTTTATCAAGGAGTCTGGGGTAAGTATGTCGTGACGGCAGCCCTCATACTGGTCTGACCGGAGCTTCAAGTGCAATAAAATGATGTGCCCCTACTCCGGTTGTGGCACATTTTCGTGTTATATCTGCCGACAGATCGTCAAAGGATACGATCATTTTGACGCAGTTTGTTTCCTATTTCTTCTCTTCAACCGAATATCCCTGAATGCAAATACGTTCTAGTCCACGGAGGCAATAAGCAAAAGCTCCAAAAAATGTCGTCTTTGGGATAAAGTCGAAGAGATACACGCGGAAGACGTCAGTCTTTCTTGCAACGCGTTTCACTCGTTCAAGATGGTTGATTTATGAACACGGTTTCTAGGTCCGAGTAGCAGCTGAACGAGCCTTGAAAGATTGTCATGTCCAGCACACCAAAGCGGATGTTAAATCTGTGCAGGTTACTCACCCTCCCATCGCCAACGCTGCCAGATTACCTCTGACCTGAAATTATCACTGAGGTCAATCCTCTCATATCCGGAGTACCTTTCACCTACCTATGATCTGGTGACTCGGTATTCCAATTTGTTACTTCGGGTGATAGCTCGTATGGCCAGGCCCTTAACATGGATGATGCGAACGGGTCTGGCGGGGGAATTCGCTGACAATTCGGCAATGGCTAACAATTGAAACATGGGACTTCTAGGATGTTCTTGGCAATAGTCGATCTCTTCCCTCCAATAGACAACTCTATGCTTTTAGTCTGTCTACGGGACACCGTCTTACGAGTAAATGTCTTGACGATCCATTCTTGTTGAGGATTAAGGTGCTCTGCCTTCAAAAGTTTTCGCAAGTCCGAGATGATCCACTTTAATTTCTTCACAAAGTTGCCTATCGGAGACCTAGACTTAGTTGGCTGGAGTATGATGTCTAGCACTTGCGCATGTTTGGGCGCGCACGGAAACTTGTCACTTTATGTATGCTTGACGAAAAGTAGACCTGCTAGAAGCCCAGAGGGACCCACAAACCGCCTGGTTGAACGGCTGAACTCGATGAGCTTCCAAAACTTGTCAATGGGTCTTTCGCAGAAGAATTTGATGGATAATCTTCTGTAGACATCTGTGATGCTTTCTTACATATGTATATCAATCGTAGCCGTTCTTCTCTACGACTTTCCATCTTCGAAGGTCCTGACATGATCTCGACTTGAACTATCAAAGGGAATTGCCATAAAATTATTCAGACTTACTTTGACGACACTTATAAGGAGTGGCGATTAAGAAGGGGTCATCAGGATTTCAGTCAGGGTAAAGGATACAGGGGGGTTTTGGAGCGATCTCGGACTGTATTGTAAGCTCGTGGCAGTGGCAGGGTGAAAACCAAAAATGACAACAAAAGGAAAGAAAATAGGGAGCTGGGGAAATGGGAATGGCGTTGTCATTGACCCGAAATGGTGTAGAGAGAGTCGGCTGATGGTGGGGGGGTGATAGAGTAAACTACTAATACTGCTAAAACGTAAAAAGATAAGAAACCGTCGTCTATGGCATGCAAGAATCGTGGTGTGTAATGTGCCTTCCTTCAGATGGCGATCGACGAGTGTGGGACGTGTGAGAGAGATATTGTAAATTGCATGCAAAAATTGATGGGAGTATGAGAGAGGGACACGAGAGAGAGGTAGGAGAATGGATGGATGGAGGTGAAACCGTTGTAAAAAGGAAAGAAATGATCAGAAAAAAGAGATAGGAAACAGTCCGATAACTGTCTACTGCGTTGCCGTCTTCACCATCTATTTATAGCCCACATTAGCTAAGACGTAAAAATGGAGGTAGGGGTGTTCCATACCTCACGGGCCCAGCGCATGGTCTTCTTGGTCTCAGGGGGCATGCGGTGCTTGGATCGCAGCTCTGAAGCAACCCAGTTGTTGAGCAGCAGCTGCTTGAGCTGTCCATTGGGGAACGAGTCAGCGAGATCACCCAAAAGGCCGTACGACAACCGCGCCAGAGCGTCTGTCCTCTCGTCATCAGCAAGGCACCGCTGAATGAGCTCCAAAATATGCTGCGAATGAGGTAGGAGCAGCTCCACTGGAGATAAAGCGCATCAGCTTCGTCTCGAAGCAAAAACCACGGATACGCACCTTTTTCGGTCTTCTTTAATCCCGTTACAATACCTGTATATGCCTCTAAGATACCTTCACGGAGCTGTCCAACGTATTCTACAAGATCATAGTCAAGCTAGGGTACAGGATCGAGATCAGCACATGCATCGGAAGGCGAGGCTAACGGCACATACGGGGTTCGGTTCCACTGCGCCCGCCTGACGGAGCACACCCATCGTCGTATCAAGATACGGCTCAAACGCCGGGCCAACAGCGAGTGCGATGTCACCGAAGCACGACAGGATCGAGATCTTGACGTTGCGGTTCAGCACGTCGCTCTGCAAGTTCTCAAACAAGACGGTCATGAATGGGTTCGCGTACTGCGCGCTCTGCTCGCCGAGGGCGCGGGAGATGTCACCGATGATACCGACGGCTACAGTGCAGAGCTGCGTGTCCTCGTGTGCCTTGAGCGCAGGGTAGAGGTACGGCAGGAAGGCTTGGATGTACGGCGCAAAGTTGGCCTCGAGCGCTACGGAGAAGTAGTGTTAAGAAAAGAGTGTATGCGAACGATGAAAAGATTCGGCTTCTTACCAGATGCAAGTGATCCAACGACAAGGAAGGCGTCCTCAAGAACGGTCGAGGTTTTTCCTGCGGCCTGGATGAGCTGGAGGATGAGGGTCATAACGCGGTCCGCCAGAGGTTGAATGCCGTCGTTGAGTTTACGGATGACGCACTACAAGCACAGCAGTATCAGCATCATGATATTTCTGAACGACTGAAATAAGACTCACAATGACAACACCGCAGAAGTTGCTTTGGAGCTCGTTCCAGTTGTTGCGGTCATCGACACCCAGGATTTGGTTCTACCACGGCGTCAGCCATCACACACAAGACTATTTAGCACGCAAACGCACCTGCATCCCCAAAAGCTGCTCCATGCGCTGCAGAATGGTGATGATGGTGTTCTGCACCACAGGAATAGCATCTGGTGTCGCCTGTGTGAGGTACGACGTGATAGCTTCGTATGCCGCCGTCCTGAAGTTAGCCTCATTACCCGCACTGCCGCAAGGAGCATCAGCATCACCGACAAGCGTCAACAGCTTGTACAACTCACCTTTCCGTCACACGCAGCAGCGCCTGCACAACGCCCTCATAGTAAGGCGATAACGGGCCCGACGTCACGCGTGCATCAGTCTCATCCTCATAGTACAGCCCAAGCTGGTCCGCAAGGTTCATAAGCGCCCAGCAGCAGTTCGCAACGACGCGCGGCGAGTCCGAGAGGCCCGTCACGAGCGCAGATATAAGCGGGTGCAGGTGCACGTCGGGCTTGATGCACGCGATGAGGAGGTCACAGATGCGCCCGAGGGTCCAGGCCGTGGTGTCCTTGACGTGCGGGTTGGCATCCGTCATCATGTCGATGAGGAGGGGCAGTGCCTGGTTGACGAGGGGCGTCAGGACGGACGGGTCCGGGCCTTCGAGGATGGAGCCGAAGGTCATGACGGCGGCTTCGCGCTGGTGCCAGTCCTCGGCTTTGATGTGGGCCTCGATGAATGGTATCACGGCGGGGACGATCGCGTCTTGCACAGCGCCGGCCACGAGGGAGAGACAGGTACCTGCGGCCATGGAGACGTTCCATTCGTCCTCGTCTGCGTCTTCTTCTTGCTTGGTCAGAAGCAGGAGCAGGACGGGGATGGTTTCGGGAAGAGCGATCTTGGCAAAGTGTTTCGATTCAATTTCAGGAGGTTCGCCATATTCTTGGGCCTGTGTGAGGTTATTAGTCGGGAGTGTAGGGGAAATCAAGATAAGGTACGCACCTCTTGAGCCTCGATAGCTAACTCCACCTCCTCTTCGCATACAGTCGACCAGAACTCAACGGCTTGGAGTGCAACTCGCTCGTCTGAGTGTTTCATACCAACGACAGTCAACTGTGGGCATAACATTAAGCTAGATATCTCATATCATGCAATTTTCACGTACCCCGAAGAGTGCCTGCTCCATGTACAATGCCATCTTATCATAGTACAATGACATGATGCGCACCAGACACTCAAAGGCGCCGACTTGAACTGCCACTGCCGGGTTTTGCGTAGCCTCGCAGACCACTTGCATGATGTAGTTTCGTTCGCCCTGCACAAATAGCTTCAGATCCAAACCTCCAAAACATGAAAGGGAGCACATACCTCGCGCTCGAAATTCTCACGCACGAACTCCAGCGAGTTGTACAGCGCATGGATGGCCGCCAACTGCACGTCCGTCGACTCCTCCTCTTTGCGGGCGCCATGAATGACGGCAGTCAAGATCTCGTTAGACCGGAGACTCAAGATCTCAGGTTTCTGATGAGATCGATCAGGAATAGAGATTTAGGTACGGATGATGCAAAAACACGCACTATCGTCTCGCAGATGAAGCCGATCGTCTGGAGGGTCGCGATTTTTAGATTAGTGTTTTGCTGGTTGTTCACGAAGCCTAGAAGGAGTTCGATGAGCTCTGGCCAGTGCCCTTGCGGGAGCTCGACGGCGGCGATAGCAGCCACGACCTGGGAGGCGAAGTTTCCGGCCTTCTGGGACGCGGAGCCGAGAGTGACTAGGGCATCGTTCTTAATCTTTGCCTTGGTGTCGACGTTGAGGCTGAGCCATCTATTCGAGTAGTCGGCCTGGCGTGCAGTGTCCTAGATAGCAGCGAAACCGAAGAAAGGATGTTGGAAAAGGGAAAGAAGATGTAAAAAAAGGCGAGTCTTACACGGGCGGACAAAGCATTCTTCAAGGCCAGACCCGCTGCGTTCCGGACATGGAGCGGGTTGTTTTCCTCAAGCAGAACTGAGGAAAGCATCAGCATGTACTCGGGCTACATGGTTGTGGGAAGCAGATGCGGTCGATGAGCATGAAAGTCGAGTTAATGGCAACGAAAAAATGAGGCGTACGTAGTTGTCTCGTGCGGCATTTTCGAGCTGTTCTGTCGCAGCCTGGCGCGTATTCGCATCTGCAGGGGAGAAAGAAAGGACGATGAGGGTTGTGGGCGTGGTGAGACGCGCTCTGAGGCAGTGGCGTACCTGCAGAGAGGGTATTTGTGAGGAGTTCGGTTGCATTCATGGCTGATATAGCGATGGGCGTTGGCAGGAATCGTGATGAAAAAACGAAATAAAGAGCAGCCGGTGAGGGCGTGCGGGGATGTTGGACGATAGAGGCTGTTCTGGTGATATGCAGATGAAGGACGGTGTTATGCCCGGCTGGACTTCAATTTCTGCTCTTTTTGTTCCACATCGATTGGCACTACAAACCCGGCCACCCTTCCCTTTCCCAACCTCACCACTACTTCATGGCAGATCGGGTGAGTAGACCAGCACCCCTGTGGCATTCTGCATATCGACTCATCCAATAGGGTCGCGGTGCAGCTCGAGGCGCCCGAGGCGTTGGAAGCAGCTTCAAGGGCCGTCATGGTGGGCCCCAGGGCTCCCAGCCAACCATGGACAAGCCCAAACGCGAGGCAATCCTCGATCTTTCAAAATACGTGAACGAGCGCATCCGCGTCAAGTTCACCGGCGGACGGGAAGGTGCGCAACCGTATCTCTAAGCTTCTACCATACATCTAATTTTTTTTACAGTCAAAGGCATCCTCAAAGGCTACGACCAACTACTGAATCTCGTGCTGGACGAGGTCGAGGAGGACATCCTGGGTAAGATCCGTATATTACGGCGTCAACGTGCCCCTTCACGCAACTAATTATCAAATAGAACCTGAGCCGCACACACGCTCGCTAGGGCTCGCCGTCCTACGGGGACCTACAATAACTCTATTGAGCCCTGTTGATGGGTCAGAAGAGATCGCGAACCCTTTCGCCGCCCAAGAGGAATGAAAAACACACCATCACCCACCTGTAGTTTCTCTAGATCTCAGTCTGTCACCCTTTTCTG
This sequence comes from Lyophyllum atratum, assembly GCA_014905825.1. Classification (NCBI taxonomy): domain Eukaryota; kingdom Fungi; phylum Basidiomycota; class Agaricomycetes; order Agaricales; family Lyophyllaceae; genus Lyophyllum; species Lyophyllum atratum. The sequence continues at coordinate 344,275 of JACGCN010000017.1, forward strand.
TGTAGTTATAACATGTTTCTGTATGAGATACATGCCAAAAAATGAATCCAAGCCCAGTGCGAGTCAATGGTACACGATGTGGGAGGGACATGTATGTATGTACGGTGTTCCATAACCTCGCTTGTCTGGCTGGACAATGGGGATGTAGGGCAAGAGGGGGATGGGACATTATCGAATCCGAAAATCAAGCAAGCAGGGCGGGGGACTGAGTGAGTGTTGGCTGGGGGCGGTGGTGTGGGTATGCCCCTCCCTGTGGTCCACTACGATGCAACATAACATAGTAAAATATTGAGATCAACACGAAACCAGAGAAACGACCACAGGAAGGGGAGGAGAGATGGAGACTCGGAGATCCAACAACATACACAGGGCCGCGCAGCGCTCGGCAAGTTCGTTTTTTGTGTTCCCAAGAATCGAGGGGTCTCAGAACCCGAAAAATGGCGTTTGAGTATGATTATGTGCCTGGCGTGGGTGGAGGGGCGATGGCGGCGAAAACTCTAGTGCACGCCAAGCGCCGGAGGGTTGATGGTGTGGCTGGTCTGAGTATCAGGTGGCAGCGGGCGATGCTGGTGGCCCTTTGAGGCTTGGTGGTTGCGAAGGCTGTTCGGTCGAACCATTATGTATGGTCGCCGTATCAAGAGGCGAAGGAGGCACATCACCGCCTATCGCCTTCGCAGTTGACGGCGGCGGCGGTGAATGTGGAGATGGAGACCGTGAGGCAGAAGTGGCATACCCGGTCGACGAAGGCGCCGGAGAGCTGCCGTTCGATGTCGAAGAGGGGTTGGGGGAGCTCGCCCCATCATTAGCAGGCCCGATAAACTGGCCACGCTCGTGAGTGGATATATCGTTAACTGGGGACCGTGAGCGGGACCGAGGACGTGGGGGCGAGCGGGATCGGGAGCGTGAGGAGGTGCGAAGTCCGAATCCCGAGATGCGTCGGGCCGAGGCCGACGCGGTGAAAGAACTACCATGTACAGGTGAAGAAAACTTGGTGATATGCGGTGGCGGCGTGGGTGCTGTGATCGTTGTGGCGGACATGGAATGTGAGTGTGAGTAAGTGGCGGGCGTCGGCGTCTCCGGGCCCGCAGGGGGGCGTCCAGCGTCCGCAGCGAGGTTGGCATGTATACGCTGGTTGTTCAAGGACGTTATCGCTGGCAGATTCGATGGGAAAATGTCTGGTGGGACTATTGGGGTGGCATTATGGTAGGGGTGGTGTGTTTGATACTGCGACAAGAGAGACGAATGCGATCCGGGGGTGGGGTATAGAACGTTCGGGCGCGGTGAACGCGGGACGGTCGTTTGGTAAAATACAGTTGAAGATTCTGCAAAACTTGGGTGGTCCATGGGAGATTCAGGAGACGGAGGTAACGGGACCGAGACACCGATGGGTGTATTTATCGACCATGGTGGTCCGCGTGGTGGGCGGGGTGAGCCACCTATCAGCCGTTTCGACGTTTCCGAACGAGAAGAAGAAGGTATTGGCTCGTGGGCGGGAGAAATGTCGCCGACTCGCTGGTATCGCGTACGACCACCAAGAGCTTGCTCTCCTGGAGAGATTTGAGGCACACGAACGACAGTATCGCGGATGTGCCAAGAAGGACGGCGATGACCGCCAGGGCCATTCATGGTGGATCCCTCAGTATACGAGCGCACGGAAGTGACATCGTCAGATTCGGCAGCATCCGATCGATTGTCTTCGTCGGTCAGGAACTCGCTGTTGCTCGAGGAGTACGAGGCTTCGCTCTCGCGTGCCCCTGTAGATGAAGTTGCCAACTCCAGGCCCATGCCTAATTGGCTCTCGAACAGGGAGTGATCGGCTGATGGCGCCTCCACCGGCGGCGGGCTGGTCCACTTACTCCGCTTGGGAGCCATGTGCTCAGGCATGGGTTCTGGCGGAGGGCGGATCGATACATGTTGCACTGCCAGGCGTGGACCTGGTTCGAAGAATTTAGTGGGAGGGGAGAGGCGTTCCGCTGGTGGAGCCCCCTTCGGGCGCAGCGACTGACTTCCGACGGTATATGGGGTTTGTGGTGGGAGGGACATTCGAGGGGCAACATAGGGGGGAGCAGAGACAAGATCTTCGTCCTTTCGTTCTTCACAAAGTTCGGCAAGTGCGATGATAGCACGCTCGGGACGAGCTGACAGCACTCGGGCTGCACGCATGAACTCTCCGCGAATCTGTAGAGTGGCTTTTAGTTGTAGCCCGGAAATGACGGAGGTTGACCATTTACAGTATAGAGGCCATCTTTCGTCACGCAGCGAGCGACGTTGTAGTCGATTTCGAATGGGTCCTGGCGGGGAGCGGTGATAATGTGAGAGATGCTCTCGAACGTTCCTCAGCTAGGCACAACATACCTCTATGCAAAGCCTATTGCGCTCTCGCGAGTCATTGAAACGCCCACCTGACAACTGTGGGCAGTCCAAGATGAGAATGATCCGATGCAAGTAGAAGGGATACGCACATCATTTTGCCATCCCTTTGAGTCCTTCTTCAAAAGACCCGCCCTGATGGACGCAACACCAGTATTGTAGGAGAAGTCGCGAGAGTAATATCGGAAGAAATCAATCAGCCTTAAATGGGGGTTCAAGCTCCAATGTCCACTGATGGTAGAGGGAAGCTCACAGTTCTGCCACATTTTCCGTGTTGTCGGAATGCCAGCGTTGCCTGAGAAGCTCGATATCGTCAAAGAACCATGTATTGTACCCGGCAAGGTGGGTATCCTCCTACACTGAGAAGTTAGAAGCAGTCCAAAACCATGTGGACAGGGGCTTACCGTTGTTATTGGACGCAATGGCGGCATCTGCTGGAGATTGGGAAGGACTGGCGGGTTTTTGACGTGGACCAGGAAGTATATTACAAGTAAAACATAACCATAAGACGAGAGTGTTCCTTTGTACGGAGAGTTGATTTTTCTGTAGGATACGATGAGATGAATACCCAGGCGCGCTCGGATTGATTACATACCTCCGCTTGCTCCAGACTTTCACTGGATATGGAAGGAACGATCAACAACGAATCTAGACATGGGTTCCGTACGGCTACTCACAAAACAGGACCATTGTTCGAACACGAGTGGGGTCAATCATGGCGTAGCACATCAGTAGACGCGTGTTTTCGAGTGCCAATCTATTTTCGAAACCGATATCACAGGCGATGCCCAGGGGGAGTCCAGGTGATGGGTCAAGTGAGAGTTTCACTATGGGTATTCGTGCATGGGGAAGAGGCTTGACGTGGAATTTCGTCTCTGGGGACGGGGCTTAAGCTCACATAGGGAGCGGAGAAGGCACAACACACGTACCACGTTCAAGGAGGTCACCCAACATAGTCACTAGATCGGTTGCCGCTAAGCGCTCCTTCGAATCTATCAGGCAGCACAAGTCCATATCTGTACGCAGGCATGTTTAAGAGATATCCTGGTAGTATCAGGCTGTAAATAAGCTGCTGACCAGAGTTCCGCAGACTGAACCCGTTGGCCGTACTTCCGAAGGACAGCAGCCGGCTGTCTGGCTCGATCGTGCGGATGAGCCTCTCAAGCAGCTTTCTTACGTCCTCCTTGACTGCCATCTCCTCCGTGGTGGGAAGCAACTGGATCACAAAATCGAAGAGACACTGGGAGAGGTCGGCGACGAAGCGCATCTTGGAGGCATGCCTACGTTGCATGGGGGGCGTCGCCGGCGTCTGAACGTCACGGTAATGTTGGTGGATTGCCTGAGGGCTCATGGTCTGTGTATAGGCCATCGCTGCTGTCCGCTCGGGTGGGAACCGGCCTCGAGGGAATGGGACAAGGGAGTGAACCAGGATTGAACTGATCACGATGTAACCTGGTTCCTTGCGGCTTATTCGCGCCTATTATAGCACTTCCCTAATAAAGACATTCGGCACAAGTTTTGTGACCTCTCCCCTTGTCTTCCGTATTCCTTGTAGTAATAAGGGGCCACTGATCTACAAACTACGTACGTCCATCCCTTATCACCCCACGATATGGCTCACTTCGTGGCTGCCTAGTGTCCCGCCCGTCCTGATCATCATCTCGGCCCGGCATCTACGACAGGTTCCAGCAGGTGATCTCCGGTGAGAATGTAATCGGCTGGTTGGGCTGAAGCAGAAACATGAGTCCCCCTATGGGCAGGGAAAACCAGCCCTGACTCCTAAGCTGGTTTTGCAGCGAATACGCTACAGCGATTACACCCCGTTTCGGTCAGTGAGCGCGATGACTGGGTTGAACCCCGTGCCCGCAATGAACAAAGGAGACGTCCGGAGAACTGATATCACAGCCAATGAGCTATACTTACAACCTGTCCGAGATTTGTCGAGACACCGAAGTATCAGATCGGACGCCATGACTCGTGGGGGTCCCTTGCGGACGTAGTGTGCAATTGTATCACGCAGATCGCCTCAGCGAGTTATTCCACGCGTCGCGAAGTGGATGAGTCTGGGATGAAGCCGGATGCCCACGCGAATGACATGCTGAATAGAGCCTGCCTGCCTGTGACAATGATGGAACTCAATCAGAGATCTCAATACAGATGCTGACATAGGCAGATGTATACTTTAGGTTCACGTTGACCTTCGGCGTGGATTCGAATTGCCTTGATGTGATTGTCGGGACCGCCTTTTCGAGTCATTGAGATGTGGTTTAGAACATGATGGACAATGTCATAGGAATTCTTCAGGAAATCTCATGTTCAGAGCGGGGATGTGTGGGCTTGTACAGTTTGCGAACCGGGCCGTAAATTCCCTTGCAAGCATCCAAATGGTGTTCCCCGGATGGAATCGTGTATGAGACTAAGTTCTGGAGTTATGCAGGCGTTCCACGTTCCATTTTGACGCTGGTCGTTATAGACTGTTAGCAATATACTCGGAAGGAATGCTACTTACGTGGTAAACATTGTACCTAGCACTCACGATGTCAACGCGATGTCCCTGAAAATCCGACATAAAGTGTTCCCGCAATGCGCTATAATCTCGGCTGAAGACAAAAAACAAGGATGAAAGCTTTCGAATTCTGAGGTCGACCGTTGTCCCAGATGTGGAAAGGCAAACTACGCGTACAACAATGAGCTGGAGGAAGTGATGTGTGCAGTTGTTTGTCCACCATATTTAACGTCGAAATATCAAGTCTAGGGTTGATCCTGTTTCTGCTGGGCAGCGGACCTCGCTGTCGAGGTAGCCTACACGCTAAACTACCCTATCCATGAGATGGCTTTCTTTGCGAGACCACAGTCTACGGCCATAAGGATTGTCGACCCGAGTACTCAGGACGAGCTCAAGGCGCCCAAGAAAGGTCAGTCCGGCCTTGTCCATCGCGTGTAGTCATTTGAGTTCAAATCGCGCAGAATCTACGCAGAGGAAACAATGCAGGAATGTTATGATTCATGGGTAAATTCTTAGACCTATCTTGCTAAAACCTTGAGCCAATTCGTATAACGATAGGTTCTGTAAGTTCCAAGATAAGGGCTGCGTTTATTCACATCCGTCGGTATGTAATCGTTCGACCCACCTGCATGCGGCTGACCCTTCCATAGGAGGAGACACCATCGCCTGGGTCCGTCCAACGCCTCGAAGATTTATCTTATCTGACCATTGCTCAGCCCTCCCTCGCCTTCCCCACAAGAGTTGCGCACGTCGACTATCACGTCCCAGGCCGTCAACGCCCCAGTCTTTGTCCCAAAAGCATTTGCCGCTACTGCCACGCCTCCCACGCCGTCAGTAGAACGTGGCCCACCGCTTGACACGACGTGGGTCATTCCGTCAGATATTCCGGATATTTTTTGTCTAATAATAATAATAGACCCTCGGACACGCCACCGGTTGCCCTAGGTTTGGCGGAATATCAGGGATATGAGGCACAAGAAGCGTATAATACATATACATACCCCGGAGAGGAAGACGACCTGAGTAAACAGATGGAACAGGCACGTTATCACATCCCTACGCCTCGTGCTCAATTGAACTTCTCCGTCTAGCTGGACCCAAACTTTTACGATGACGGCCAATACGCCGGTTACGGTGATTACGACCCGAATGCCATGGACTCCACCTACTACTCGCCCGCACCGCCGGTATACATGCGGCAGCCAGTATTTATAATTCTAATCACTTCTCATATCCTCTCTCTGAATTTCCTCTAGTTAGACTATCATCTCTACACTCCGGCTGGATTTGCAGCATCCACTTCTACCAACCACTTCGTGCTGCCGTCTTCCAGTCTTCGACAGCTTCTCCATAAGCGCAGCGAGACGATCCGTCAGATTGCCCCCATCGGTGTGTACTTCCATTCTCGCTATAGGGACAAGTTATTTATGGTCCTGTAGGTTCTAATTTGCCCGATGAGCTTCAGGGATATCATACACTTGTCCCGCTGGAAAGTACTGGAGGCACAGTGGAACGGAGGAAGCTCGGTAACTGGTACTCAACCGTCTATCGAGCTATCCGTACCTCCGATGGTCTGCCATATGCACTCCGGAGAATCGAGAGTGAGCTCGTTTGGCTACTCTTGTCCCGACTACTTATTGAATGGTGCTGGGTAGACTATCGGCTGATGCACCAGTCAGCGTTCAGTGCGATTGAGATCTGGTCCAAGATCCGGCATCCCAATATCATTTCAGTCAAGGAAGCGTTTACAACGAGATCTTTCAACGACAATTGTACGCTCTCCCTTGTAACATTTGGTTCTTACCGGAGTTGATTAAGATGCAATAACTAGCTCTGGTTTTCGTGCATGCCTACCACGCCGACGCCCAGACGCTTTTCGATGCGCACTTGAAGCCGAAGCCGCCGACTGTTCAAGCGCATTATCAGCACGGTCGGTCACCGCACCTTCAAGCCCATCTGCCTACCATCATCCCGGAACGAACCATGTGGTCTTATATCGTCCAGATTGCTTCGGCTATCAAGAAAGTCCACGACGTCGGGCAAGCCATAAGGATGATCGATGTCTCCAAGATTCTAGTTACAGGACACAACCGGTCAGCAGGCCACCTAGACTTTCCATCTGTCGATCGAACTCACCCGTCATCCTGGCCTACAGGATCCGGATCAGCTCCTGCGGCGTTGTCGACGTCCTGATGCATGATACACACCAGGACATAGGCATGCTGCAGCAGGAAGATCTTACGATGTTTGGGAGACTACTGTTTGCGCTGTGCTGCAACAACGTCTCGGCTTCCAGCGGGCAGAACTTTCAGAAAAGCCTAGATTTCATGGGCAGGAACTACAGCACCGAAGTCAAGGATGCAGCTCTGTTCCTGATCAGCAAGGGCGGACCACATCGGGTGGGTGTGATTCTGCTGTGTATGATAATTCTATACTGACGGTCGACGTTTATGTGGACTAGAGCATTGACCAACTGCTGGCCCTGATTCGGGGGAAGATCCTTGTCGAGATGGAGGATGCACTCAAGTATGATTTGCTTTGACTCGTGTTCCCAGATGTTTAACCTAACTTTTGTCTTCAGTGGTACTGATCAGCTAGAAAATGAGCTTCTAAGCGAGCTGGAGAACGCCCGGCTGGTGCGCCTGCTGTGTAAATTCGGGTTCATCAACGAACGGCCAGAGTGCGTTGATGTCCTTCTTTTCCTTCGCCACCTGGGTCATTGCCTGTCCTGACTCTTTCCCCTTTTTCACAGATTCGCTCGCGAACCACGATGGTCGGAAACAGGTGATCGGTACATCATCAAGCTGTTCCGCGACTATGTCTTCCATCAGGTTGACGAACATGGGAACCCCGTCGTGAATCTCTCTCATGTCCTCGTCTGCCTGAACAAGGTTTGCATGTTTTCCTAGCTGTATCCATCCTCTCACCATCTTTTACTTATTCTAGCTTGATGCCGGCACTGATGAGAAGGTCATGCTCGTTGCGCGAGACGAACAGTCATGCCTGGTCGTGAGCTACAAGGAGATCAAAAACTGCATCGACTCTGCGTTTGGGTATGCTCGTTTCTACGTCCCTCAGTCGCGCTTGAATGCTCACTCTGTGGCATGTAGTGACCTTGCACGTGCCTCTGCGGTGAATAGACGATGAAGATACGGTGCTATACACGTACGAGACGCTCAAGGTGGGTTATAAAATGGGTAGAATCAGAAAAAGACTCGGAAAATACAATAAAAACACGACTTGCTGCTTTTTGTCATGCTTTGTTTCCTGCGAGCGCTTCGCTCGTTGAATCCTCCTGACAGAAAATGACAGATCTCTCCTGTGCAGAGTCACATCGAATGTCTTCCTTATTCGAGTTTGTAGGACCAGTGAGCGTGTCACCCGACCCCTCTTATCATGAATACATACCAGCTGCCCAGGTAAGTACGCTAAGCAACTTGAACCCAGTAGGCTAAACCTGCTAGAACCTGCTCAGCTAATACCCAGGAGTCGAGCAGACGACCTTGTAAATATCTTGCCCATAACTACTCCTAGTCCTTCCTCGTCGCTCATCGCCCGGCGAAGGCTGGCTTCAGCGACGATCATATTTTGATCGAGTACATGGCCGAGAAGATAACACCGAAGCAAGCAGGCGTGCAAGCCACGATATCTTTCTTGCCGACTATCCTTGCATGAGTACCATCCTGAGAAGCGAATCCTATATCGATTGGCTTTAATGCCTGGTTTTCGAATAATGGATAGCTGCACACCTTCCTTCATATCCAGATAATTCCGGCATTTCACTGTTGTCAATAACGTGTCGCCCTCAGCCCCCGTAACCCTCGGTCCAATGTAGAACAATCTTTGTATCATGGGGCTGCTAGAGTTCGCCTTGAGTTGGCATTCCCAAAGTGACACTTTTGCCTTTTCCTAGGTTGACACGCAACCAAATACATTTCGATAGCACAACGGGCAGAACACGCATATCTGGTATGTATGTCCATCATACCGCAGCCCATGTGCTAGAGTCCTTACAGAAGGTCTAGAAGCACTTCTGCAGCTATCGACGACACAGACCTGGTCCCTGTAAGCTGAGCACGCGACAATTGAGACTTTTGAGGTGGACTTGAGTGAAGAGGTGCTTTGAAGTCAAGAGAGACGAATCGGCGACTTGACGAGCATGGAATATGAGTACGCCGGAGTCCACGAATCGTTCATTTTGAAAGGAATTAAAGCAGCCAAGCAGGGTATAAAAAGTCGTTAGCTGAAATCTGACCGTCAGCAAGACTGCCAGGAATACAAATGAAATCAAGCGCATTACTGACTTGGGGTATTCCACGATCAGGTACGTTCTGCCTGCCTCTTCAAACCCTCGGCCTGCGCATTGAACGCCAGCACCAACTTCTGGTACATGAAAAAATAGACCAGATACATGATTATCCCCCCGAAGACTTCCATCGTCTCGTACTTTGTCTTACCATCCACCACACTCAATGCTTGCCATCGTTCCGCGCGCAGCAGAAACTTCGGTAGCGTGCAGTTGGCCCAGCCCAAACGATGGTGCTCGTGGTCCACTGTCGTGATCACTTCCAGCGCAGACTGTTTTTGGAACCACCCAGGCTCGCCCATGGTTGGTGGTAGGTGGACGGGTGCTAGCAGAAGGTACTGGCCTTCAGCTGGCGTTTGGTCAGGCAATGCCTTTCCGGACTTGTCGACGACGGTTTGACCGCGACTAGTTCAGTTGTCATGTTACTATTAAACAACAGAGGCAGAACAAGGGTGGCGAACATACAGGAAGGGGTTCCTGGAGTGGGTTCAGGACCTGCGCAAGGCAGTTCAAGCAGACAAGGTGACTGACCATTCCTTGTACGTGGGGAAGTCCATCATTATCGACCAGACTTTCTCCGGCGGGGCGTCTATTAGGACTGAAGATGAAACCGAGAATACGCCATTTTCGACGAGGGGAGGCAGGTTCGAACTGCCCATTGCATACGCTCTCAGTCTAGTAGAAACGTGGCTTGATCACAAGGTCGCGTTTACCATACTTGGCGGCGACTTGTGTGGCTAAAGGCTTGATCTCAAACAGCTGAACACCAGGGATGCTACTTTTTGGTGTGCTCTCTGATTTGAGTACACCTGTACGCACAAATCATCCATCGTCCTGGTTCTGCGGTCACGCATCAAATGTCAAATAGAGAAAACTCCAACAGGTGCCTGAAGAGGCTAGAAATGTTGCGGTACAACACCGTCGAGGAGGCTTTGACTATCGGAAGTACGCTTCAGCGTTTTCCGACCTGCTCGAGTGCAGCACACCTACTGACGTACATGCATGTAAAGCTTAGCCATTCCGTTGCGGATAAAATAGCGAATAATTTCAGACTTCGATACATTTACCTGTAAGCATGGACAAATTTAACAGCCTTGTCAATGATATTACGCTGATAACGCACCAGTACTTGTACTTCAATTTCACATAACACCCAGGCCAGCCTTAAGCTCCGCCTCCAAATCATCCATCCCGCCATCGACCTCCGGTTTAAGGTACTTCGCCTCTTGTAAACACCGCACGCACATACACTCGCCGAAGCCCCAAGCCTGTAGCTCCTGTCTCCGTCTCCGTACGTCTAACTCCGGATTGACGTATGTAACGACTAGCTCCTCTCCAGCGGCGATGGACCGCTTCGCGATCATTGCAATTCGTGAGAGCGACGTGCGATCGTTGTGGCGAACAGAGACGTTCGGAGTACATGAGTGGTTCAAGTGCGAGTGGAGCGTATACAGGCCACCATGCGCCTCCAAGTCTGCAAAATGAGAAGTACATCAATACGAATAGAGGAGACATCAGCGAAATAACACACTCAGACTCATCCGGCCCAGACCCCGCAAAAATCCATCATATTCGAAAAGTGCCTTCTCAATCACAGGATTCAACGGCTTCTTCAGTATTTTCGCGAGACTCTTCTGGTCCGCAGGGGTCCTGGGCGACTGGAACGCCTGTACGAATACATTGTGCGCCTTCTTCCAAGAATCCCGTTCTGGTTCACCCCTACCTGATCTGTATGATAAGATTGATCATCAGTGAACACTGTGTCTGATTAATTTGCGAAAACGCTCACGAGTTAAAGCTGTACTTGAACCTCTCCTCCATGCCCAGCTCCGCGAAACCGGTCACGATTTTCCAATTGTGGTCCTCCTCTTCCGCACTGCGCTGCCCCGCGAGCAGGACACGCGACGTACATTGTGCCAGCGCGTGGAGCGCCATCCACCTGGTCTCCTTGATCATTTTCATCAGGGGCGCACTTGCTAGATTTTGCGCGGGGCATAGTAAGGGGTGGTGCTTTGCCGAGCGCGAGAGGCACAGCCGGTTGCAGAAACGGTATGCACAGTAGGTTTGCGAGGAAGAAGCGGGGCAGGGAAGGGTGAGCGGAGAGGAAGCCTCCAAAGGAGTTGAGCAGAAGCCACAAGCAGCGGAGGTCGCCTGTAGATCAAATAAACTCCTGCACCAGCGTACGTTAGGTGAGGGGGTATGACACTGGAAAATGTACGCACCATTCCGGAGCAAGAATAAACGGATCCTCCTTCCATATTACCTCACCCTCCTCTATATTCTGAATTGCCACGAGGCCCTTCCCCTTCCTCTTGTCAAAGTATTTGACTTGTGCCTTGGCTGTCCATTTGGGTATATCAAGATTGGGGATAAGGCGCGACGAGGGGTAGACCATGTCCACGCCTAATTGCGGACTCGGTGAATCGAGGATGAGTCCTTCGTTCTGCAGAACCTTTCGCGTGCGCTTCTCGCTGACGGACCAGTCTGGGTAAGTCGTGAGTAGAAGTGAGTGGGTTTTCGCGATGCCGAGAGTTGGGTATCTGGTTTTGAGCGCCACCAATGCCGACTTGAGCTCATCCTCAGTCGGTGGGGCTTTGGGCTGATTCGACATGTTTGAAATAGTTGAGGTGAGGCAAGGAAAGTAGGGCTTAGGCACTTGCTTCTAGCCTTCCACGAAGGTCACCCAAAGAAATAAATTTATCGATTTAACGATGATCGAAGAGAACAAGAAGATTTGGTGACGCCCTTAGATCTAAGCACGACCAAATCTATGTGATCGGTTGTTGCCGTTTAGGTTCGGAGCAAGCCTGTCTCCGGGCCGGCGAGCCGGCGAATCCGTTTTGCCTGGGAGCGCAGGTATTTCAGCCTAAGGTACTCGTGCCCACAAAAAGTAATGAGAATCATATATTTTGCTTGTAACTTGGGAACGAGTGAACATTTTTGCATCAAGTAAGATACCAAAATGGACAGAATTTTATGCCTGATCTTCTGGTATGCACAGTGGAACATAAGGAGGGGGTGATGTTGTCCTAGGCTGGTATCTTGAAAAATGCGAATTTTCAACTCAACAAATAGGAAATTTTACAAAATTCGTATCAGGCTATTTTGAAGAGAAAGAAATTCTCTGTTGAGTGGTACTTTGGTTGATGGGTATTGTCAAGCTAGTTATTGAGGTAGAAGAGTTGAAAAACATCAAAAAACCGCTTTTTTAGTGATTTTGAGTGATTTTTGGCACTTTTCAGCTCCTCTACCTCCATAACCAGCCTGACAAGACCCACCAACCAAAGTACCACTCAATAGAGAATTCTTTTCTCTTCAAGATAGCCTGATACGAATTTTATAAAATTTCCTATTTATCGAGTCGAAAATTCGCATTTTTTAAGATACCAGCCTAGGACAACATCACCCCCTCCTTATCTTCCACTGTGCGTACCAGAAGATCAGGCATAAAATTCTGTCCATTTTGGTATCTTACTTGATGCAAAAATGTTCACTCGTTCCCAAGTTACAAGCAAAATATATGATTCTCATTACTTTTTGTGGGCACGAGTAGTAAGAAAGACACTGAGCTGTTTGAATCCCGGGTTTCAGTGTGCTTGTGGTGTAGAACGAGGAGAACTGAATGCTCATCAGCAAGTTGATGAGGTGACTTACCTGGTAAAGATATACGGCTTGAGGGCTCATGAAAGTCTCAGGAGTGTTTTAATGATCAATCTAGCATGTTATTGAAAGCTTACAAGAGCCTGTACAGGAATTGACGCGGTCTATGACGAGAGGGAGCGCGACGAACGTCCTCGCTGTTTGAGCGATCTTGGCCCAAGCCCCTTCACAGGTTCAGGTGGCGGAGCCCGAATACCCTGATCCTATCGTGATCCGATTGATGTGAAGGCGGCTTGTACCGAACCTAGTTGCCGTTGAACTTGAAGTTGAAGGTAAACCTGTCACACCTCTAGATCTTGAATAAGGACCCGCTGTTTGAGCAACCACTCTGTAATGCGTATCTCAGCCTCGCTTTACTTGCAAGGTGCGCCATTCGACGAAAAATCGACCATCAGGTTCTGCCTATTCCTGTTCATCGAACATTCTACAATCTGGCGCTGCAAGTCGTTGACAGTGTTCATATGTAGGCGTACTTATAGCTGAACTTTTTTCCTTCTATGTCAGTTTTTACGGTGATGGAATCGCCCTTCCAACCCGTCGCGTTACTCGAGTCGGGCATAGTGGAGGGAGATAAGGCTTTTTATCTTATCTTACAATAAGCGTGACATGTCATCGCAAGGAGTTGACAAATACGTGCATACAAATCAAGGCAAACGCGGTGTACGCGTCAACCTACATTGTGCGCTTTACCCCGATCCTACCATGGCTCCCCTCCCCGTACAAATCAAGCACGCCGGAAAGGTGTACGATGTCCAACTAGACCCCGATCTCCCCCAGCTGTCTTCAAGGATGCAGTCTACCAGGCCACTGGAGTTCCCGTTGACCGAATGAAGGTTATGGTTAAGGGTGGTGTGCTCAAGGTACTCAGCAGCCTTCTACCTGTGATTTATGCTAACTCAGCTATGCAGGATGATTCTTTATGGAAGAAGATCGGTCCAAAGGCAGGGCAGACATTCATGATCATTGGTGCTGCTGGGGAGCTACCAAAACCCCCCACAAAACCTACAGTGTTCCTGGAAGGTAAGGTCTTGCCCACACTTAACATCTTCAAAGCTTAAATGATATCCCTAGATATGGATGATGCAGAACTAGCAGAAGCTGTAATCTCCTTTGTCCCACCTTACTACTGCGTTCTAACAATACCTTCAGCTTGCCAAACCTGTCGGCCTTCGCAAGTACGTTCCAAATATATCATTCTATCTACCTCCAGTAACATGTTAACCTACAGTCTCGGTAATACGTGCTACATGAATGCATCTGTTCAAGCTCTGCGCGCCATCCCCGAACTCCAGATCGCTCTCAGCACGTACGTCATCCTTCCATCTTTGACCAACACAATCTAATACGCCGGGCCCTTCAAGACCTTCCCTCCAGTCAGCAACTCCTCTTCCTGCTGCCCTTCGCGATCTGTATTCTACGATGTCACGGACAACAGACAGCATCACTCCTATGACTTTCCTTTCAACTTTGCGCCAGGTTAGCAACGTCCTTTGTCGCGTCTTTTCAAGAAATCTCGATATTCATCCAATACAGGTCAATCCTCAATTTGCAGAAATGGATCGTAGCTCGAAGGCGTCTGGTCTGGGCCGCGGTTACGCACAGCAAGGTATGTTTTGCTGCTATGCACTTGTAAGGATCGCTGCAACTGAACGAAACAACAGACGCGGAAGAATGCTTGGGACAAATCATCAATACCCTCCGAAATGTCCCTGGTCTTCCATCTGGCTCCTCTTTGTCCACCCCGTCCGAAGTGGCCGTGCCAAGCCCCAAAAAATTCGTTGAGCAATACCTCATGGGCGAGATACGCAGAGAGTTGAGTTTCAACGCTCGAAATGAATGTGGAGGATGGCTGATTGTAGAGTTATCTCAGACTGACGTGCGATGAGGCCCCAGAAGAGGGGTCATCCGTCACGCACGAGACTGTCCTCAAGATTGAATGCAACATTAACATTACGACAAACGTTATGCTCACAGGTATCATGAACGTACGTACCTGTTCCTTCCACGCTCTCCTTAGTCTTACCAACTCTCGAATACCTAGTCGCTCGATCAAAAAGTTGAAAAACGGTCACCCACCCTCGGCCGCGAGGCCGTTTACACACAAAAATCGCGCATGACGCGGATGCCAGGATACCTTCTCGTGCACATGGTCCGCTTCGCATGGCGTCAGGACATCCAGAAAAAGGCAAAGATTCTGGTACGCACCCACCCTTCCTGGTACTTTGTTTCCAAATAATCAATACCACCTCTAGCGCAAAGTCAAGTTTCCCGTCGAGTTTGATGCCCTGGATCTTGCAACGGATGACCTGAGGGCGAAGCTCCTCCCTGCCAGCCGAAAAACGAAGGAAATTGAGAAGGAGCGAGTAGAGCGGCGCAAAGTGCGACAGAGGACCAAAACCGTTGTGAATGTTGCCACCGCAGCGGAAAGCGTCGCCGAAACCGATGTCGAGATGGACGAGGTGGCGGCCGCTGCTGAACCTGATACCCCTACGGCTGATGCGGTGCTGGACAGCGGAAAGGT
Source organism: Lyophyllum atratum (assembly GCA_014905825.1). Taxonomy (NCBI): domain Eukaryota; kingdom Fungi; phylum Basidiomycota; class Agaricomycetes; order Agaricales; family Lyophyllaceae; genus Lyophyllum; species Lyophyllum atratum. The sequence continues at coordinate 359,638 of JACGCN010000017.1, forward strand.
TGTCTCAGGGGGCGAGTTGGAGGACGAAAGCGTGTATAGGAAGAGGGAAAGGGAGGAGCTGGAGGCGGTGATTAACCAGGAGGTGAAGCAGGACATCGGCGCGAGTGTTAGCGGGCTGTATGATCTTGTCGGTGGGTTTATCCTTCGGTTATTCTTTGATTCTTCCGGACTAAGATATTTTATAAAGCTATCGTGACACACAAAGGTGCTGCAGCTGACGCTGGGCACTATATCGGGTTTGTGAAGAAGAGTGTATTCCACGCGTCGAAAGCGGCCGCGTCTGCTCAACTTGGATCGCCAGAAAATGCTTCAGGTTCGGGTATCAGCGCGCCGTCTGGGTCTTCTGGCATTGAGCTGGACGAGGAGGACGAGGATTGGTACAAGTTCGATGACGAGAAGGTCTCCGTGTTCCCTCAGGAAAAACTCGCCACGCTCGATGGCGGAGGTGTGTTCCGTATTCTATTGTGATCCACACCTGCTTATACTGCCTCGTCTTAACAGGCGAAGACTCTGTGGCGTATGTCTTGGTTTACAAAACTAAATCGGTTTGAGGGGCCAATCTTAGTTCCCAAAAACTTGATCCATGCAGGTTTACCTGCTGTAGATTGTGCGCGAATCAACGTGATATCGTTTGCATGTGTAATACTGCAAAAATGTATCAATTATGCGATAAAGGCCAGACGAAGGTACAAATCCAATGGACATTTAGATAGGTATATATACATACAAGAGCAACTGCAGGTTACTCGTAGAATACAAGGGCCCTCAACTCGATAGACTCTCTCAGTGGTGCTCCCTCCGGCGTTGTGGGGTCTTCAAATCCGGTGTGGGGAGTAAACCTAGCGACACTGCCGTCCTCGATCGAGTCGAAGCTAGGAAGCCACGCGTCAGCATGATCTTCCTATGCGGAGGCCGGAACGCATACCATTTGATCAGAACTGCTTCCTCTGGTGTCACTCCATGGAAGTACTTCCATTTCTGATTGGGATTATACACGATGCCATACGTTTCGCCCTCGCGGTCAGGGTAGACGAGAGCGACGGGGAGGGCGTCTCGCTTAGGGTCAACGCTTCGGTAGTCGCACAGGCCCAGGGGCCAGTCGATAGCGGGATGGGAGATGGGACGCCAGAGATTGATTATCTGGAAGCGGCGCCGTAGGAGGGCTGGCGCGTCGGTGGGAGGAAGATGCCTGTGCACGCGTGCAATTGCAGAAGCTGTGGTTTGGTCTACATGTGTTTGTGAGACCGGTTGGCGCTTATCGGGGCTGTCGTCGATTTCTCCGGGGCGGCGGCGGCGGATCGCTGGGCGTAAATGTCAGGAATTTGAAGTCATATGTAGGGCTGGTATAAACGCTTACTGTGGTCGAAGAATACAACTTTGCTCGCGCCGGTCACTTCTTTGATGAGCTGAGCACTCTCTGGGTAATACTCTCGTTCGATTTCGGCGTCGTCGGTGAAAGCTGTGTGTTTAGCCGGACGGTGGACGAGCTCGAATCCAGCTGTGTCAAGTGTAGCGGTGTCCTCCTTCCCACGAAGGTTCTCGATGAGAACCTCCTTCTCCTCTCGTCCAGTGTTTCGAGGACGTTCGCCGGTCTTTGGATCAGCGTTGATGTTCTGGTATGCGCGGACACCGTCAGGTGGCGGTATGAAGAATGTAAGCTTGGCGGTCGTCGAAGAGGGTGAGATTCCTAGAGCCATTGCCACTGGTGTGAAGGTACTATAGAGAGCCGGGTTTCCACTCGCGCTTATAAGTCCTCGAAGCCGTGCATGAGATGATAAAGCCAATTTGCATCACGGAAGATTCGCTAGGATTCGCTCCAGTCGCGTGCTCAGCTTACTAAAATTTATCGGCCAGCTGACCTCGTTGACCTATCCGTTATACTCGGGTGTACTGCAAGAGCGACACCCAGGTGCCAGGTGATGACTGATCTCTGACGACAAGATCTTGACCGAGGTTGGATCCAGCCAGGATTCACCGTCGAGCCCTAGATCTGTGTCAAAGTTTCCGCAGTTGCGTCCTCGAGGAAATCAAGTGGTGGACCGAAGAGGTGTGCATCGTGTGACGGTGGAAGTCCTGAGCAATGCTTAGGGGTGCAAACACCAAGATGCGAGGTTGAGCAATACAGTAGAGGCCAAGACGGGAATGCATTTAATTTTGAGGTCAAGGTGGCAATGCAATGTTTGACGAAGTTCTGGACAAATGCTTTGATGGTGAAGACGTTTCACAATCTTTGCTAGTATATCGGTTAGTACACGCGCCTGTCATTTGCATTTGCGTGGTGCGCGCGAAAGCTGGGTTCGACTCCCAGGCAGAGAGTTATTTTTTTCACACCTGAGCTTAAATGATTGAGCTTGGGGATGTCGATGGACCACGAAAATTGAAACAATATTAATATCAACACAGTCCAGCCTAATACAGTGTACAACCCGAGTAGCACCTAGAGGTTTCCGCAGACGTTGTTCTTGGGAGATGAAAGCTTGTTAGGGGTGCCTTACGCTCCTCCTAGGCCCATTCGAGTTTCATGGTAAGTATGGCACGTAACGGCGTTTAGGATGATTGTAGCAGCGACTTTATTGTGATGAAAAGAAAAAGGAGGATATAACGAGACGCGATCAGTGAAAACCCCGGCATAGTCTGTGGTGAAGCATATTCTGACTACTGAATGTTAATCGTAGAACACAAGAGCTCTCAACTCAATGGACTCCCGTGGGGGCGTTCCCTCCGGAGTAGTAGGGTCTTCGAAACCGGTGTGAGGGGTGAAGATGGCTACACTACCGTCCTGGACCGAGTCAAAACTGGACAACCACTTTAACAGATAGTTCGAAACATACAATGACCATGCTCACCATTTGATCAGGACTGCTTCCTCAGGAGTCACACCATGGAAATACTTCCATTGCTGGTTAGGATTGTACTTGACTCCGAATGTTTCTCCTTCGCGGTCGGGGTAGATGAGGGCAACGGGGAACAAGTCCTCCTTCTGATCGACGCTCCTGTAGTCACACAGACCGAGGGGCCAGTCAATGGCGGGATGAGAAATGGGACGCCAAAGATTGATTATTTGGAAGCGGCGTTTGAGAAGGTGTGGTGCTTCCTCGGGAGGAAGATGGCGGTGAACACGAGCAATGGACGATGCGGTGGTTTGATCGACGTGAGTCTGCGAGGCAGGTTGACGCTTATCCGGGCTATCATCAAATTGTCCTGGGCGACGGCGACGGATGGCTGTGGACGTTGTTAGAGTTCGGACGTCCCGTAAAGAGTAAGTCGACGCTTACTGTGGTCGAAAAAGACAACTCTGGAAGCACCAGTCACTTCCTTGATGAGCTCAGCGCTTTCCGGATAGTACTCTCGTTGTATATCAGCATCGTCTGTGAACGCTGTATGTTTGGCGGAGCGTTGAACGAGCTGGAAGCCAAAGGTATCCAACGTAGCGGCCTCATCCTTCTCCCGAATGTTCTCGATGACAACTTCATTCACTTTTTTTGCGAAATTTTGCTCGAACGCTCCAGTATTGGAATCCGTGGTTATGCGTGAGTATGCACGGACGCCGTTTGGTGGTGGTACGGAGAACGTGAGCTTGGCGACAGTCGAGGAAGGCGAAATTGTCGAGACCATTTTAACTGCTGTTTGGATAGTGAAGAGATTTCTTGTGTTTACGCTGGGCTTTTAAACCTCCTCAAAATACAAGCGTCCATAGTCTAGAGATGATAAATCCTGATGCAAAAGATCTAGATTACTTGCGTGCGCAAGCCGCAGCTTACTAAGTTGTCGAAGGAGCTGACTGAGCTGAGGCTGGTGAACCCAGGGGTGTACAATGAGATTGGGGCGGAAATCAGGAGTAACATCAGATTCCGTTGCCTAGGTAGTCATTCAATATAAGAGGATGGTGCCATGCAAGCTCTTCTCATCTGCGTCGCGATAAAGATTCCGGACAAGAGCTGGCAGTGAGTCAACTTCTCCAGGTCCTCTGGGGTTCGCGTTTCGAGCAGTATGCCAAATGCCGTAGACATTTGCTGAGGCCTAAACTTGGGGTACGCCACACAATGAGCGACTCGATATTTACAGTCGTAGTGGGATCAACCAAGGATCGTTTCCCAATTTTGGCGGAGAAACTTAGGTTGGCTGAGGCGCGCGTGATTGCGCTTGGATTTACACTACCAAACGAGCACAAACAACCCCGACACCGTCTTTGCCAGCTAGACCCAATCCAAATTCAAGGCGGCGTATGGATACCCTAGTGTCATTTCCGTTCTGAACCTTCTCCGGTGGATCGGCAATAATGATACATCAACCATCTACGAGATCTACTCGGGTGCCGCTGCGGTTGCACCAACAATGTCCGGCACATGAACAGAAACATCTACCAACAGCATCTATCTTCTGTGTGCAAAATTCAATTGTAGCAGCCAGGCCCAATGTGCACGGATAGATTATTACATGTCTTCTAAAGTATCGTTGGAACTAACCACTAACCACGGGGCACTCATCATACTTTACAAGGCTCCTTTCCGGTAGTCACTGGTCAATCGTAAAATACGAGAGCTCTCAACTCGATGGACTCTCTTGCAGGCGTTCCCTCTGGAGTGGTAGGGTCTTGAAATGCGCTGTGCGGAGCAAAGATGGCCACACTGCCATCTTGAATCGAGTCGAAGCTGGGAAGGAATCTGTTCAGCGGGCTGCTTTCCAAGTCATTGCGCTCACCATTTAATCAGAATCGCTTCCTCCGGAGTCACCCCACGGAAGTACTTCCATTTCTGATGAGGATTGTACTTGACTCCCAGTGTTTCACCCTCGTGGTCTGGGTAGACAAGGGCAACAGGAAATGTGTCCGTGTCTGGATCCACACTTCCATAATCACACAGACCCAGGGGCCAATCGAGAGCAGGGTGGGAAATGGGGCGCCAGAGGTTGATTATCTGGAAACGGCGGCGAAGGAGGTCCGGAGCCTCTTCGGGGAGATGCATTTTAACGCGAGCGACCGCGGATGCAGCCGTTTGGTCGACATGGGCTTGCGAGACTGGTTGACGCTTGTCGGGACTGTCGTCGATTTCTCCTGGCCGACGGCGACGGATGGCTAGAAGAGATTCATCAGGATTCCGAGGGTCATGGCGTCAATTCGATGCTTACTATGGTCAAAAAACACCACTCTTCCCGCTCCAGTTGCAGCTTTGATGAGCTCAACGCTCTCCGGATAATACTCCCGTTTTATCTCATCATCGTCGGTAAAGGTTATATGTTTGGCTGGACGGTGAAGAAGTTGGAATCCAGCCGCGTCGAGCGTGGCACAGTCTTCCTTCCCGCGGAGGTTTTCTATAACGACCTCTTTGTCTTCCTGAGAGTAGTTTCTGTCGCGCTCTCCAGTCTTCGGATCGGCGTTGACTTTCTGGTACGCACGGACGCCGGGAGGGGGTGGTACGAAGAACTTAATTTGACCGGTGGTGGAGGGAGGGGAGGCAAAAGTACCCTTGAGTAGGGCGGAAACTCTGGACGGTGGCATGTTCAACGAAGGTATGAATATTGAGAGAGTAATTCAGGATGCGACAGTTGGAAAGCTCAGGAGGATTGGCCCCAGCTAGCTCGCTGACAAACATACTGCGATAATAGGGAGCTAAGTAAGAATAGAGTCATGGAGTGAGTAATTCTAAGGTCACGCTCGTCATCGATTCTAGCACGTCCTCTAGCTGCTAGGATGTGTACTAAGGTCCCTCAAAAACCACCTCTTTCCTCAGAATTTTTATCTCGGAGGGGAGGCTATCAAATAAGGTTGTGAAACTGACCAGACGGGACATGTCCGATTCGGTAGCCCTTGAATAGGCCCTGTAAAGTGTAATCCATCTGACTCTACAACTTGGTGACGTCATTGGAACTGACCTTACGGAACGGTCGAAGTGCGTGGTCCACGCTATTTGACGCTTTGAAGTCTCGCGCCGTTCATTTTGGCGTTGCATTTCACTTTGCTATTCTCAAGTCTGCACCTCCAGGCCTGTCGAATATTGAATTTTTGTGACACCCTATGGTAAGTACTAAAGTTCGACATCCGGTGAATTTACGTGAAGTGTCCCAGTGTCCCGAGGGTGAAGATGGCATGCTTGAGATAAGCGCGTAAGAAGCCGCGCCATAGAGCCCCAGGACCACTACTTCGGCGAGGGTGGCCGGTACGACTGAGTGTTGGAAGTTGTAGAATCCCGCCGGAGCAAATGCTGAGGTATGTTGATTGTGGGAGGACCAGCTCATCGCCGGGGCCGTATGTCCATCGCCCATCGTCATGTATCGATATGATGAGGTAGCTCGAAGCAGCGATGAGAAATTCGATAAATGAGTGTGATCAGGGAGCTTAGCCTAGTATGGAATTGGACATCTTCAAGTCAATGTAATAGAATATGCATACTGAGCGAAGAGGAGGGTAGTCGCTTGGTCACGATGTTCGAGAAGTTAGTCCCTTCGAAAGTCGAGGCTGAGGCCTTATTTAACATCTCGGTGGTCTGAAACACCTCGACGAATCGTTCGTCGTCCACAGGAAAATCGGACCAGTGGTCCAGCGCCTCCAGCAAAGTGCAAATTCCAGAGGGTGCCCGAAAAGATTGCGTACTCCCAGAGGTTGGAGGTTTAGCCTCCATGTCGACATACGCGGAAGGAGTGGCATGACGGAGTTTCCTCCTGCGTATGTGGAGAAAGATGGGCCACCTTGCTTGTCATTTACCGCATTGACGGTGGGAGGTCGCCGTCTCCATGAACGCACTTCCTGTCGCGGCTGGGCCTGCATGTGTGGAAGTAACGCTGATGGGATCCATAGGCAGACTACACTTCGACACCAAGAACAGACCGGACTCAAGACCCTTGAAACTCGAATCGGAAAAAGCGTGAATCCCTCCACCACGGCTAAGACTACTATAACGAGTTCTGCAGGGAGATTTCGTGCGGCAGGAGTGAATGCACAAGCTCGCCAGGTCGGCTGAAGTAGAGTGACGTTAAATCTTGATCAAGTAGGTCCGATTTCTGGCGAGCATCAGGGCGTTCCGTCTCTGGATATCGAAAGACCTTCATAGCCGTTGTGACAGCTTCAGGTTGAGGCCTTTCGGGAATCGTTGGGCTGTTAGTAGGATGAGAGAGGGTGAGGGTGCAAATGATTCGACACCTAATGGGAACCAGTCGGACCTGAGAAGACTCGAATATTGAACACAGCGAAAGGAGCCCTTAACGATCTGATAAGGACATTAGCATGGGGGCCTGGACTCCTGTATACTGAAGAGAAAGGCGGCATGGAGTATGTCAATGGGTGAGAGGCATGAGAATGACTCAGGAGATGATTCAGATGAGGCACGAAAGCAAGCTGCACACCATCCCAAGTCACGCGAGCCTAGGCCTTGATCGACTTCGCACCATACCACCACCACCATTCCCACCGCCGCTCTCCGTCTCCTCGGGCTCTCCTTGGATCCTTCATAACCAATAAAACGATGAGCCGCGGAACCCAGCCAGTGACCCCAAGAATACCAACCGTTCACGACCTACGCGTACGTCCCATCCATCCCCTCATCCCTCATCCCATCTCCCAACCCCGCCCCAGGTCAAACTCTGCTACATCTGCCGCGAAGAAGAAACCTACGACGCCCGTAAGCCTCTCCCCTCCTCCCCTCCCCTCCCCTCACCCAAGTCCTCAACACGCCCCACGCCCCATAGCACCCGACGACCCTCCCCGCGCCTGGACCCACCCCTGCACATGCACCCTCCTCGCCCACGAGTCGTGTCTCCTCCGGTGGATCCAGACCTCCCAAGGCGACTCCGCACGCGCGCCCAACGCCCTCAAGTGCCCACAGTGCGGTACGCAGTATGAGCTGGTGAGCCACCGCCCGAGGATCCTACGGCTGCTGGGGCTGGGGAACAGGGTGTTGCAGCGTATTGGAAGGTTGCTGACGCTGGGTGGTGCTGCTGGCTTCGTGGCTGTTCTTGCTTCGGGTTCGTCTGTGTCTCGTGCTTTGCTTGGGATCCCGAAGACTCATGTGTGCATCTTCTTATAGGTATATACGTTGTCCTAACCGCCTACGGCGCCTGGGCCGTCAAACAATTCCTCGGGAAAGAGTACGTCCCCCCCTCCCTCCCCTCCCATCCAAAATGTGTGTGTGTACTAACGCCCATCCCCAAAAGAATGTTCGACCTCCTCATCACCTCCAACCCCTCCAACTGGCCCTGGACCACCTTCATCAACCTCCCCAGCATCCCCCTCTCCCTCATCGCCGGGCGCTTCCAATCCGCCGCCGTCATTCCCACCCTCGTCCCCATCCTCCTCGTCTGGCCCCCCGCCCCGCTCGTCCGCTCCCCGGGCCAGAACCCCACGACCGACCTCCGACGCCAACTCCAACTCCAGGCCCCGACGACGGACACGCTGTGGACGTGGCCCCCGACCCCCGCGGTGTTCGGGTTCCTCATCGTGCCCCTTGTACGGATGGTGTACCGCAGGGTGTGGGCGAGGGTGCAGACGTGGGTGTTGGGGGCGCAGCCGCCGAGCGCGAGGCTGGGCGGGGCGGGGGCGAGGGGGAACGTGAATTGGGATGGGTGGCCCGTGGTCATCCGCATCCGAGCGAATGTCGTCGCGGAGGACGGGCAACAACCGCCACAACCACAGCAAGAAGACGGCGTGGGCGTGCAGGCGCCGCAAGCCGAGAACGCCGCACCACCCCCACCAGGAGAAGGCGACGTCCCAGAGCAAGACCAAGCCCTCGCCGCCGCCGAGCAGCACATCTCCATCTCCGCCTCCTCCCTCGGGCGGCGCGTCGGCGGCGCCCTCCTCCTCCCCTACATCTCCAACCGCATGGGCGCCCTCCTCCTCGCCTTATCCCGGCACTCCGACGTCCTCCGAAGGTTCCTCGCGGTGCGCCCGACGCCGCTTGGGATGGGCGGGCAGGGGGGGAGGTGGGGGTATGGGTATGGGGTGGGGAGGGGGGAGGGGGAGGGGGTGGGGGGGGTGGAAAGGGTGAGGAGGGCGTTGGGGATGGTGTGGAGGGCGAGTTGGAGGGGGACGAGGGCGTGGGCGGAGGCGGATCCGGTTTGGTGGGTATTCCTCCTTCTTCCCCTCCTTCTCGTTCTTGGGTTTGGTGGGATCTGACGTTTCGCGCTTCTCTGCAGGTGGAGGAACGCCGTCGGTCTAGGCCTATTCGTCGTCGTACGTCCCCTTCCCCCTTCCTTCCCGCAGAGAACAGAATAGTGGACTAACTTGAACCTCACGTACAGGCGAAAGACTGCGTAGAGCTCCTACACCTCTGGCTCGCGCTGCGCGAGCTCGAGAGCCGGCACGTGCGCAATCGCGACTTTGCGGGGGTGGATATTCGGGAGCTCGACCTTGTACCTGGGTTTCACGGTAAAGCGGTGATAACACATACACATGTACATGCACATACGCATTCGCCCACGCGCGGGATGTGATGTGAGTGTTGCGTTTTATGGTGGGTGGGGTGGAGTCTGGAGCTTCGATTCCTGGGGATGACGGTGTATATAGGACGCTACATGTACACTTAGAATCTTGTCTTCTTATTGCACCACTCAGGCTAAGAGGCAAGAAACACCTTCGCTTCGTATTCATCACAGGCAACTATGTCAGTAGGTGGATCGCTCCACAGGGCATACGCATACGGAAAAACAGGCAAGATATGGAAGAAGCAAAAGGGTCGAAAAAACTATGAACGAATACAGAAGGGGAGCTCGCCATGAAGGCGAAGCCCCACATGGATCATACTTTTCAGGGCAGCAGAACAGAAAAGAAAAGAAAAAAGTTTACAACGAAAAGAAGTTGAAGGAACACGGCCCACACCCAGGCCTCAATGGTCATACGGCGGCGTCGCCCCCCTCTCCCTCTCCTCCGGCATAGACACCCCACCCGCCTCCTGCTTCGTCTCCTCGAGCACAGGGGGCGGCGGCGTCCGTGCCCTATCCCTCTCCCTCTCCCTATCATCCACCCGCCTCTCCTCCCTCCTAGGCGACGCGCTCCTCCTGCGTTCACGTTCACGATCGGGGAGCGGGCTGCGGGAGCGCCTGCGTTCGCGGTCCCGGTTGTTGTTGTCGCGGGTGTCGCGGCGGGGGCTGCGGGAGCGTTCGCGGTCGCGGTCGGGGGCTCGGTGGTCGCGGTCCCGGGGGTCACGGGTGTCGCGGGGGTGCCGGTGGGGCGGGGAGGCGCGGCGTTCGTAGCGCCAGACGGAGGACGGGGGGTTCTTGGCCCACTTGAGGTATGTTAGCGGAGGCAGGGAGAGGGTATGGGAGGGAGGGTAAGTACCTGGATGCTTAGGCGGGAGCCTTCGAAGTGGCGGCCGTGCCTGCAAGGGGAGGACGGTGGTGAGGGGGGAAGGAGGAGGGAGGGAGGAGAGACGTACATTTCGTAGTAGGCATCTTCGGCATCGCGCTGGGAGCGAAACTCGACGAATGCGTAGCTGCGGGTGGTCGTGTGTTGAGCGTTCGTTTTTTTTTTATGTTATTCGGAAGCGGATCGACCGTAGCGTAAAATCGACGTGCGCGTGCGCGTAAAAAGGGTAGCAGTATGCTCGCGTCGTGGGGCGATTCGACTCGACTCGACCGACTTTGACTTCGACTGGGGCCAAAGGGGGGCTTGGGAGAGGAGAACGGGGGGGAAGGTACTTACGGGTTGGAGCTGGCGTGCGGGTTGCGGGGTGCGGGGACGTCGCAGCGGACGAGGGGGCCGTAGCTGTTTCGTGATTTTTGAGTGAGATTTTTGAGTGACGCAGCGGGGGTGCGCTTACCGCTCGAATTCGTATGCGAGGTCGCGTGCGCGGGTTGCAGGGTGGAAGCCGCTGACGAAGAGAATGCGAGGCATGGTCGGCGGGATGGAAAGTGTTGAAAAGAAAATGGGGCAAGGGCAAAAACCTTATTTGGGCGTGTTTGCATCGTGGCGCGACAACATGATGTGAAATTTGAAGCGAGCGTGTTTCTGCAGGCAACGTTACGCAGGGAGAGGCCAGGTCAGTGCAGTGCTCATTCTCGACGTCATTCCTGTGCACTGACGCCGATGCAGATGCGCTTATCGTATGCAAATTGCTGCACGCGCCTTTTCGACCACTTCGCGTCCCATCCGGTCCACCAAGTTCGTGGACGCACTCCTCCGCGAGACCCGTGAGCCCGTCTGGCGCCTCCTCACCGCACTCAACACCCCGCGGTCCGTGGACCTCCCCGCCGCCCTCAGCCGCCATGGCGTCTCTGCAGACCAGTTCCGCCGATGGAGGCCTCTGGTCGTCGAGTCCAACATCTCCGCCGCCGTCGGCCCGCACCCGCACCCGCTGCCGTCCTGGCTCGTGCTCTACCTCGTCGCCTTCAAAATCCGCACACACGACCACGCCTTCCCCACCGCCCTCGACCTCACATACGCCCACCTCCCCACCGCACCCATGTCCGTCCAGGGCCCCCTCCTCATCCTCACCCTCCTCGGCCTCGCCCGCTTCAACCTCCTCATCCCCATGCGCCGCGTCGTCGACACCTTTCTCGTCACGAACCTCGACCACCCCCAGCTCTACTTTAACCTCCTGCTCCAGGCCATAGCGTGCACCCCCACCCGCACTATCGAGGCCGCAAACGCCGTAGTCGCCCTCCTCAGACGCATGGACGCGCAACAGCTCAAGCTCACCCACGCGACCTATGATGCCCTCCTCAACGACCGCTTCGTCACGTTGCAGCTTACAAAGTATCTCCGTGAACGCATGACGCGTGAAGGCACCGTGCCGACTGCAGAGCACCTAGAGGCATATTTGAGGGTATTTTCGAAGAATGGCGCGATACACAAAGCGCATGACTATCTCCAGGCTATCCATGCCCGGCCTTCAAAGTCTCCCCCCATGGACCCCGCCGAGGACCCCCTCCATCGAGCCAACACCCTCTTCCTCACCGCACAAGACGACCGTGCCTCTGCCTTTACCTTCCTCCGCACCCTCCTCGCCTCTCCCGACCCCGCAGACCCCCTACCAGCCCCTCCAACCCCTCCCACCCCCTCCCCAACCACCAAATACTCCAAAATCCCCCTCACCCCCCGCCTCACCCACCTCCCCTCCTCCAAGTCCCCCCGCACCCCCAAACCCCCCATCCCGCACCCACACCCCGCCTCCAAACCCGACATCTACACCTCCACCGCCGCCCTCTCCCTCGCCGCGCGCGACCACACCGTCCCCGCCCCCGCCCTCCTCGCCCTCTTCAACCGCTTCCAGTCCCAGTCGCAGCTCCACCCCGCGCTCGCACCCACCACCACGACGCACACCGTCCTCATCCGCGGGCTCCTCGCGCGCAAGAGCAAGCTCGCCTTACCCGCGTGGGAGAGGTTTTATGGGAGCGGGCTGCCGGTTGATAGGGAGGCGCTGGGGGTGGGGATGCAGGTGCTTACGAGGGCGGGACACCCGCATTGGGCGTGGGCGCTCTTGGAGGAGTTTGCGGGTCCTACCTCTTCCCCTGCGGGTAAGATGAGACACGGCCGCCGCCCGGTACAGATCACGGTTATAACGCTGAACGACTGGCTCGTCGCTTTGAACCGCATCGCCCGACCCGATATCGTGTTCCGCGTGTGGGACGGCATGCAAGCTTTGTACGGTGTGCACCCCGACGCGCGGACGCTCAGTCTCCTCCTCCAGGCCGCGCGACTCGCGAGGAGGCTGGACGATTCGTTTGGGGGGGCGATGGTGCGGCTGGGGCTTGAGTTGCGGAACCCGTTCACCTCCCCGCAAGACACCGACACCGCCACGACGCGAGAAACGCACACCGCAATCCTCTCCACCCTCCTCGGCCCACCGCACCTCCCCTCCCCCCACCCCTACCGCTCCGCCCTCTGGCACGCCACCCTCCCCTCCACACACGCGACCCTCATATTCCAGCAGGCCCTCTTCGGCGCCGCCCCTTCCCCGCATAAGCTTAGGATGGTAGAGCCGCCGGCGTATGCGCTGAGGAGCGGGAGGGAGGAGGGGGCGGGGATGGGGTTGATGGTGGGGTTGCCGCGGTGGAGGGGGGAGAGGGTGGGGAGTGGGTGGGTGTTTCCTGGGTGGGGGGTGCTTCTCCGACGGCGGGGTCTCTCTCCCTCTCTTCATGCTACGCACAAGGACGAGGATGAGGAAGGGAGCCAATACGAAACACGATACCCAGCCATCGCCCCAACAAACGAGAACTGCTTCAACTACATCCTCCTCCTCGGGCTAACGGGGCGCACGCGCGAGATCGCGCTCGTGCTGGCGTGGATGCGCGAGGTGGGGATTAGGCCGGGGAGGGGGACGCTCGGGGCGGCGCTGGTGCTGTGGGGGGAGGTGTGTGCTAGGGGGGTGTTGGTCGAGCGGTGGACGCGTGCTGCTCCTTCCCACAACCCACAGCCACAACAAGGGGAAGACAAAGAGAAAGAGAACCGGAGAAGCAGGCCAGAGCAGGACGAGTACAAGAAGCTCGAAACCTGGCTAGCGGAGTGGGTGGGGGAGTGGCGGATGCCGGGGCCGCGGGCGTTGGCGGTGTGGACGCGGAATTTGGCGAGGTTGAGGGAGGGGGGGAGGGAGGTGGGGGAGGGGGAGGAGGGGATTGAGGAGGCGGAGAAGGTTGGGGATGAGGAGGCTGCTGCTGCTGGGGAGGCGGAGGGGGAGGGGGAGGGTGGGGAGGTGGGTGTGGAGGTGGGAGGGGAGGTGGGGAAAGGGTGAGGAGGAATCTATACTGTATATATCATAATCTATTGCTTTCAGGTTAAACTGCCACGGTCGACGCGTCTATTGCATCAGGTGTTATCACAAGTCCGTTCGTAGCAAGCCGCAAGCACAAGTACTACCAACGATTACATGCAATTGAGAGAACAGACCAGAAGAAATGGAAGAGCGCGTAAGGCTTGATTTACTACATAATGTCACGGCCGACGCGTCTATTGCATCAGGTGTTATCAGGAGTCCTAGATCCGCCAGCGCATGTACTACCAACGATTCTATGCAACCGAGAGACTAGACAAGGAGAAATACAAGAGGGCGTAAGGCTTGATTTACTGTGTATCGAGTGGTCACCGGAATGCACCACTACTAATAGTTAACTACGGCGGCGATGGGAATTCGGAGAGCAAAGGCAGTGACAGGAGTTCTACCGATGTAGCTATCACGGGCGAAGCAGGGATTTGAATGAATGGGTGGTCCACATATGTACTTCCAACGATTATATGCAAATGAGAGACCAGATGAGAAGAAGAGCGCGGAAGGCTTGGTTTACTGGATATAGAACCACTAGGCTTCCGTTTCTTCTTCGAATGTAAAGGACTACCACTCGAGTTTCCTCGCCCTCTCTTCAAGAGTCGACCTGCCCCGTCTCAATTACAGGGTTCTCTTCAGGCCCTCTTGCTGCTGGCGGCTCGATTGCATCACTTCCACAAGTACATATTTCCTTCCGAGTAGTCTTATTTCGTTCCGTGAACTCGTTGCCGCGAGTAAAAAAATGCAATAGACCTACTTCTTCACTGTCACGTCGGACATGCTACGACTGTGCTCGGATTGATATGAGCCCACTCCTACGTCAAGAAAACGCTGCCTGTCATGAAATGATCCATATCGAAAGTGGGGTATATGATATTTTTGCAATCCCGTTCTCTGGCAGTTCATAATCATAATGTCCATTTTGTCGAGTATCCTTGTGAAGCGAATGATCGTAAGCGGCAAGTTGTGGAAAGAAGAAAGAATACTCACGAATATGAACTCAAATCAATTTGGTGCAAGGTAATCGATAATCAAGAATTCGGACTGGCGGGTCAAGACACATAAACGACCAGTAGCAGGGCAGAGAGCGTAGTCAAGCATGTCGTCCAAGTCATGACTGGCTTTTCCCCAAAGATTTATCACCTTGAATGTCCCAAATCTTCCCCTTGTAGCGACCGTTTGGGTAGGAATCAGAGAGAGGGTGAGAAAGAGCTGATTATCTTTGGACCATAATTGTGTTGTATACTGATCACAGAAACGCATGATGGGCGATCCATGTCTCTCTGTAAGTCGAGTGGAACCGCTAGAGTCGGCCAGGAGAGGGATACTCGTCGGTAGATTGGGGTTATTCAACTTTTCCCAAATATAATAGTTAACAATGGATTCATCCTCCTCATCCCTGGCTACAAAGCCTAAGATCTGTGGGTCCGCCCGCCTCGACATCCAATGATTTGACACTCCAGAGCAATCCTGGTAAAGAGTACCACACTGGTTGTGCGCGAACTCCGCGACCGAAAAGTTCGCGACGCTAACGTCGAGGCTGTCCGCTCCATGGCACGGCTCGAGGGGTGGAATGGTATAGAGCGAAAAGCCATGTCGCTGGTATATGATTATGTGTCCTTCAGAAATCGCGACCTAAGTGGGAGGCATAAGCACAGGTCTCCATTATACGAGGACCATATCAACCGACATCAAAGACTTTAAGAATCCGGTGGTCCCAGCTGACGATTGAATTTTCCCTAAAATTCCAAACCGTTATGAAGGCTGAAGATTCAACTGTGTAAACAACTAGACTGTCGGTCCATGCCCAAATTAGGTGCTCAGAACTTAAGCAATTGAGAGACGCCACGTGTGCAAATTCTGGGGTCGAAGAAGTGGGATAAATGACATGCACGGATATATCTCTGAATGGCCTAGGCAGCTTTAAATCAATGACCACCAGATAGATACCGGGATAGCGTACTGATTGACCGTAGACAATTTCTTCACAAACAACAAGACACCCAAACCGTCCGCAGTGGGTACGCACCCAAAACCTGACACGGTATCCATCGATAGGGATGCAATAGGATTTGGCGGGAGCGCGCCCTTGACGGTGATATTAGGACCGAGATCCCATAACAATATGGCGTGGTCACACTGAGTGATCAAGTATCGTCCTCCAGGAATGAACTCGAAAGTGTTGAAGTCTCCTGGCTCTTCACCAAGTGCAAAACGAGACTCAATGACGCGCGTCGTATGCGGTTTGAGGAGGCTAGCCGGACTTCGGCTCATAAGCATAGAAGAGAAACGTCGAGGTCCAAGCGCCGCGTTTTCGAGTTCCTCATTAGACATCCGTTCCATTGGAAATGATGGCATGAATAAGCCGTGGGACGCGCAAACGCGGTGAAGAGCATTCTTCCAAACTGCACGCTGGTGCGTAGCATCGTATAAATATTTGCAGGTCTGCCATGGAATGATTAGTGAACCCCTGCTGGTACAATTTCTTTTTGAAACCCAACCTGCCGGAGAGAAATTATATCGAAGGCTTCCATGTAGCTCTGAATGTGAACGAGAATTTCCAAGGATATACCGGTAAGTCCTTCATGGGCTTCACAGTGGCTCGCGGCAAAGGTGGTCATCGATGCGGACAGTGAACCAGAGGTCCCGTCAAACGGCGGCTCAAAATGGGCGCGTTGTTTTTGGTTGTTGGCCAACAACGCGTTTCTAAATTCTCAAATGGTAACTTTAGGGCCAGCGCCTGATTGAAATTCATCACAAAACCTTTTACTTAGTGGATTATCCTAGGCTACAAAAAGCTTTATACATTCAGAGCTCACTCCTACGTCAAGACAACACAGTCTGTCATGAAATTATCCATATTGAAAGTGGTTTATATGATATCTTTGTTCTGGTACTTCATCATAGTACCCGTTACGTCGAGTATCCTTGTGAAGCGAATTATCGTAAGCAGCAGGTCTTGGAAAGAAGAAAGAATATTCACGAGCATGAACTTACCTATCAATATCATTATGGTGCAAGGTAATCGGCGATCAATAATTCGGACTCATCGGTCAAGACACATAAACGACCAGTAGCAGGGCAGAGAGCGTAGTCAAGGATCTCGCTCAAGTCACGACCGGCTTTTTCAAGTTCCCAAAGACGTATCACCTTAAATGTCCCAAAGTGCCCTCTTTTAGCAACCGTTTCGGTGGGGATCGGGGAGAGGGTGAGGAAGAGCTGGTTATCCTTGGACCATAGTTGAGTTGTATACTGGTCACAGAAACGCATCATCGGGAATCCATGTCTCTCTGTAAGTTGAGTGGAACCGCTAGAGTCGGCCAGGAGAGGGATGCTCGTTGGTAGGTTAGGGTTATTCAACTCTTCCCAAATATAATAGTTAGCAATTGGTCTAGCCTTATTGTCCGTGGCTATAAAGCCTAAGATCTGTTGGTCGGCCCGCCCCCGCATCCACTGATTCGACACTGCATAACCATCTCGGTAAAGAGCACCGGCCTTGTTGTACGCGAACTCCGCGACTGAAGGATGTGGTTCATTCATAACGCTGGCGTCGATACTGTCCGTTTCATGGCGTGGGTGGAGGGGGGGAATGGTATAGAGCGAAAAGCCATGCCGCTGGTATACGATTATGTTTCCTCCAGAAACTGCAATCTAAGTGGAAGGTGTAAGCAGCGGTCTCCATTGGGCGAGCAATATATCAACCCACATCAAGGATTTTAGGAGTTTGGTGTGGCCAGCTAACGATGGAATTGTCTTTGAAATTCCAAACCGTTACGAAGGTTGAAGGGTGAGTTGACCAAACAAATAGACTGTCGGTCCATGTCCAAAAATTACGCTCAAAGTGTAAGCCCTTGAGAGACGCCACATGCACAAATTCCGGGGCTAAGGAGGAGGGATGGATGACATACACGGAGATGTCTGTGATCGGCCTTTGCAATTTTGTGTTAATTTGAATCATGTCCAGATAGATACCGGTTAACCGTACTGATTAGGCATGGGATCTATCATCACAAATAACAAGGCACCCAAGCCGTCCGTAGTGGGTCCGCAACCAAAACCTGGGACCGTATTTATGGGCAGGGATGCAATAGGATTTGGCGAGAGTGCGCGGTCGACATTGATATTAGCACCTAGATCCCACAATAGTATGGCCTGGTCACACTGAGTGATCAGGTATCGTCCTCCAGGAATGAACTCGAAAGTCTTGAATTCTCCCATCTCCTCAGCGATTGCAAGACGAGACTCGATGATGCGCGTCGTATGTGGTTTGGGGAGACTATCCGTGCTTCGGCTCATAAGCATAGAAGCAAAACGTCGAGGTCCAAGCGCCGCGTTCTCGAGTTCCTCATTAGACATCTGTTGCATTGGAAACGATCGCGTGAATAAGCCGTGAGACGTGCAAACACGATGAAGAGCGCTCTTCCAAACTTCACGTTGGTGCGTAGCATCGTATAGATATTTACAGGTCTGCCATGAAATGATTAGTGGACCCATGCTGCCACAGCAATCTTTTAACGAAAGCCAACCTGTCGGAGAGAAATTATATCGGAGGGTTCAGCGAAGCTTTGGATATGAATGAGAATTTCCAACGGTATATCGGTGAATCCTTCATGAGCTTCGCGATGGCTCGTGGAAAGGGTGGTCATCGATGTAGACGGCGAACAAGAAGTGAACTTATCATCACCTCCAGATCGGCGATTGGCAAAGGGCGCGATGGCCAACAACGCGCCTCTCCGAACATGATTGCTTTAGGGCCAGCCTGATCCGCCTGCCTCGTTGCGCCGAAACATCACCCTGCGTGACCCCAGGAGGCCGGGAACCGAGCACGCTCAGGATATTGACCTATACGAACGTATATAACCCTCCCAGAAATTGAGCACAGTCAACCGTGGCACCGTTCACCGCTGTCCTTGGACCTTGTCCCGAACAGGACTATCTCCGCTTCAAAATGCATAGCTTCCGAGTCGGACGGCTGCGAGGCGTTTCGTCTTCGCGCAAACCTGTACATTAAGAAGGCTTCTCTTTCCCGTTCGAATGGAACAGACTTTCACTCGAGGCTCCTCGCCCTCTCTTCAGGAAGTGGACTCCTGATCTCATGGTTATCGTGTTCATTCCCTCGTTTCGAGCTCATTCAATGCTCCGCGGGAACACGTACAAGGAGTCTAGTGCCAAGTCCCTGCAGCTACCACCTCTTCAATGTCGCAATGGACGTGCTATGATTGTGCTCTGATTTGAGCTCACCGCCACATCCAGAAAATTCGGCTTCCTTGAAATTATCCATATCGAAATTAGTATATACATACAATAAGTAGATGCAACCCTTTTTTCGGCCCTTCATGATAGCCAATATTTTGAATATCCTTGCGAAGCGAACTATCATAAGCAGAAATTTGTGGAAAGAAGGAAGAGTACTCACGAATGAACCAAATCAATATGGCGAGAGGTAGTCGATAACCAAGAATGCGGAGTCGTTGGTCAGGACACATAGACGACCTGTAGCAGGGCAGAGAACGTAGTCAAGAATGTCGCCCGAGTCATGCCAGCCTGTTTCCCAAAGACGTGTAACCTTGAATGTCCCACAATGACCTCTTGTAGCAACCGTCTCGGTAGGAATCGGGGAGAGGGTGAGGGATAGCTGGTTATCCATCGACAATATTTGAGTTATATACTGGTCGCAAAAAGGCATCATCGGGAATTCATAAGTCTCTGGAACATCGGTTGAACAGCTGGAGTCCGCCAGGAGAGGGATTTTTGTGGGTAGGTTAGGGTTATTCAACTTTTCCCAAATATAGTAGTTAGTAATGCGTCGAAGCTCATTGTCTGTGGCTACAAAGCCTAAGATCTGTCGGTCGGCCCGCCCCGACATCCATTGATTCGACATTGGATGGCACCCCATGTATTGAGGGGCACCAGTCTTGTTGTATGCGAACTCTGCGACTGAAGGGTGTGGTTCATTCGTGACACTGGCGTCAATATTGTCCGTTCTAGGGCGTGGGTGGAGGGGGGGAATGGTATAGAGCGAAAATCCATGCTGCCGGTATACGAGTACTTGTCCTTCGGAAATCGCGATCTAAGTGGGGGGCGTAAGCGGATGTCTCCTTTGTACGAGCAATAATATCAACGGACATTAAGAATATCAGGAGTTTGAGAGTCCCAGCTAACAATAGAATTGTCGTTGAAATTCCAAACTGTTATGACGTCTGAAGACCGAGTTGAAAAAACCAGTAGACTGTCGGTCCATGCCCAAGCTAGTCGCACAAAGTGTAGGTTATTGAGAGACGCCACATGTGCAAATTTCGGGGTCGAGGACGAGGGATGGATGACATGCACAGACATATCTATGAATGGCCTAGGTAGCTTTAGGCCAATGACCAGCAGAGAGATACCGGGACAGCGTACTGATTGGGCGTGGACCATTTCGTCACAAACAACAAGATACCCAAGCCGTCGGTAGTGGGTCCGCACCCAGTATTTACGACGTTATCCATGGGGAGGGATGCAATAGGATTTGGGCGGATTGTGCGCTGGACGTTTATATTAGCACCCAGATCCCATAATAATATCGCATGGTCACAAGTAGTGATCAAGTATCGTCCGCCAGGAATAAACTCGAAGGTCTGGAAATATCCGAACTCCTCAGGCATCGCAAAGCGAGACTCAACGATGCGTGTCGTATGCGGATTGGGCAGACTATCCAGACTTTTGTTTATAAGCATAGAAGAGAAACGTCGAGGTCCAAGCGCCGCGTTCTCGAGTGCCTTAGTAGACATCTCTTCCACTAGGAACGATGGCTTGAATAGGCCGTGGGACGCGCAAACGCGGTGAAAAGCACTCTTCCAAACTGTACGCTGGTGCGTAGCATCGTATAAATATCTACACGTCTGCCATGGATGATTAGTGAACCCGTGCTGCGAGTCGCGACAATTATTTTTTGAAACACAACCTGCCGGAGTGAAATTATATCGAAGGCTTCCATGTAGCTCTGGATATGAACAACGATATGCCGGTAATCCCTTCATGCGCTTCGCAGTGGCTCGTAGTAAGGGCGGTCATCAATGCGGACAGGGAACGAGAAGACCCCTCAAATGGTGGCTGGAAAGGGGCGCGTTGTTGTTGGTTGTTGGCCAACACCGCGTTTCTCAAGTGGTAACTTTAGGGCCAGCGCAAGGCCAGCGCCTGATCGAAATTCATCACCAAACCTTTCAGCGGATTAGCTTGGGCTACAAAAAGCTTTATACATTCAGAGCTGTTACATATACACTGCCCGTCCGCAATCCATTGATATCGAATAAGTTCAAGTTCTAGTGGCACGACGGCAAGTCAGATCAGAGAGGGGTCCGAGGACGATCATCCCCGTTTGCTCATCTGCGCCTTTCGTTTCGCTTCAGCCTCTGCTGCTTTGGCTATGGGAGAGGATGGGAAGAATTGTCAGATGGAGTCCACGACGTAAAATAGCGGGGTGGGAGAATTTGGGACAGTAGGGAGGGCGGGAGGGCGGCAGCAGGATGTGATCAGACGACATACCTTCTGTCTCTGCCTTCCGCTTTGCCTGCGCCGCTTCGCGTTCCTCGCGAATCTTTGCAAGGCGAGAAAGATCTGCCTTGGCTTCTAGGGTCTTGCCTTGGACATGTAGCTATTTTGGGGATTAGACAATTCCGTAGAAAGGGCGAAGGTGAAGCGATACTAACCTTCCAGTACCGCTCTTTCGCATCCGCCTTCTCCTTCTGCTCCCTTGAAACGAAATATTTAGATATCGCACTAACTCTTGAGAAGCGAGGAAAGAATGACGACGAACCTCTCCCGCCTGGAGAGCTCCCTGGGCGCGCCCAGATCCGATATATTCAGCTTCTTCTCGACACGGTTCGGGTTGATCAGATCTTCGTCCTCGTCGTCTGCGCCCTTCTGCTTGTCCGCGGCCTGCTTCTTTTTTTGTTCACGTCTTTCAGCACGCGTCAGCTCTTGTGCTGGGGCTTTCCCTGCTCCCGTGGTCTCTTCCTCGCCTGATTCTTCTTCTTCAGATTCCTCTTCCTCCTCACCAGATTCTTCATCTTCGTCAGAGTCGTCTTCATCGTCCTCGTTCTTGCGCGGGCCTCTGTGATACGATAAGATCGGTTGTCCACCTATAATCTCTTGATCTTACCTCCGATTGTAGATGGTTCCACTCCCGACAGCAGTACCATTGGCATCGAGTGTCATGTCCTTGCTATACATACACAGAGTCAGATCGCCACCATGGCTGATGCATTGAAGAACATACCTGAAGTTGCGTCCACCACCTCGTTTCTGCTTAAATTTTCCTGTCCAAAACGGCCCCTGTTAGCTGCCGAACTTGGACAGCTATATCGCAATCGTCAGCTCACCTGTTCCGCGGACCATAGCAAGTAGTCTCAGATATCGATAATTGGCGATTGAAGTGGTAGTAGGGTGGAGTCAGAGGAGATAATAACCTCGGTTAAGCGATCCCTATGCTTTCCATATCGGGGTAAGCGGACTTGGAACTTGTTCACGCCCGTTGTATGCCCATATTTGGCATAAACTTTGAGGACGATGACCACCATACCCGCCCGCCTTGCGACGAAGGCCCGCGTGTCGGGAGATTTCACCGAGACTCGTCGCCGCACCCTCCAGCTTTACCGAGACTGGTACCGCGGGGTGCGTAGCCACGTTGAGCACATGTAGGAAATCAGCTCATTAGCCATCTAACTCCGAACCAGGCCCCCGAAATTGTCGCCCTTTATGCACTGAACGTGTCGCCCGCCCACATACGCCACGCGATCCGCGAACGCTTTGAAAAGAACCGACATGTTACCGACCAGCGGGCCATTGATGTCCTACTCCACAAAGGCCGCCAGGAATACCAGGAGACAATGAACTGTTGGAAACAGACGGACCATATACTGGGCATCCTCATCCAACCCCAGACCAGGCCACAGCGGACGTTTTTACAGAAGTTTTATGAAGGTGCGTGATTTAGCCTCCCCTTAAGAATTTCGAATAAAATGAGCGGTCTGTGCAGGGAGAGACGAGGATGCGGTTCTTCCCGCTGCGCCGGGCGTGACGGTGTAACACTCTTACAATCCATAATAGACGGCGTTATGTACTGCATACGACCTGAGCTGTTCCATTGCCGCCATTTTTGACCGAGCGACGGAACTCGGGTCTCGTGTCTTCCGAGTTCAGACCTGTTGCCTATCAAATCCGAGATTCCACCTCCCCTGGTACAAAATGGATAGTGCGAACACGAGGTGCATGACGTTCTCAAGCCACGCTGTCTAGATTTCATTGAATGCGATGATCTATGATTTCCCATAAATGCCGTTCGCCGAACAGTTTCTTTCTCACTGGATCATCATCAAGAACGCGCCGCAACCACACCTATGGGGGTCCCTCTTTCCTGCGACAGGTTGTATTTCCATAAATCAGATCACTTCGTTCCTAGCGCTTGGAAAGTCGACGAACTCAAACGTGTTGTCTGCGCTCATGGGACCACTGCTTGTTCGCTGCGTAATCGACTAGCGTGTCATCGACCCTCCCTTTCCAATAGCTTCCAGGAACGTGGCCAGGAGGGTCCAGGGTGATTACCCCATACATGTGGCCGTAACCTTCAGCCCACGAGACCATTTTCGCTTTCATTCTTATCTATCAACCGATACATATTCGACCGCGGCGTGTGTCATCCTTCTCATCTTTGGCCGAATGTCCCGATTATCAACTGTCCAGCGACATCGTGCCCTAACAGAGCCTCTATAGCTATCTTGTACAAGTAACCACCTTCTATGGGATGTGGGTTTCGACCCAGCCCTTGCGACCTAGAAAGGGCGCGACGCTACCCACACGGTGAGATATGCTGAAGCTAGTTTGCAAGGCACCCAAAGAGGAAGAAGTGGACGGCACTCAGGCAGTTTGACCGAAGGCATGATACTTCCCTGCGTGAGTGCTCCCTCTGCCTCATGCTTATAGACCTACTCGAGTATTACTATTGGTACCGATATTTTTGCCCCGAATAAGCCAGAACCTACTTCTTCAAAACGGCGCCATTCGAATAATTGCTCTTCCCCGTCGATGGAAGTCGCCGTCCGTGGTGGTTCCAATGACCACGCCCCACTTTCTCGGATTGTCGAATTACGCGGCCGGCTCATACATGTACAGCCGTACAAGGTAGCCTTGTGCTTTGTCTAGACAGGTCTTCTATGTCAAAAGTCCTAGGTGCGGCGGCGGCGGATTGTTGCTTCCGTAAGATGATTGATTTGGATCTGACTTGGTTATACAGAGAGGAATAAGGAGGCGGAAATCTCGGCAGGACTTCCATTGCGAGTACCTTTAAAGAAACGTAACCTTGTTGTAACCCGACGCCCACGTTCATTCCCTCGTGCTCGGCGCAAGATACAGACACTATGTGGGCCAGTGCTCTGAGTTTCTGCACCATTCCCATGGGTGCTTTTTTGTAATGCGGTCCACTGTGCGGTCCACTACCTATGCACATCGAGTTCGACGTCGATATTACGCTTAAACCACACGAGGAATCGGCACTGCCCTCGTCAAAGGGAACGGAGTCTCGATTGCGTTGAGGATGACCTGAAGATAACCAAGAAGCAGAGGGGCTATAGCTGTGACATTCCAGCGCCAGAAAGTACCCCTATCCGTAAGCCTTCGTCAATTAAGTGGATCCGAATTGCATTCAACACACGTCGAAATTCATGTCCGTCTGGCACTCGACATGCTGGCAGCTAGAATCGAATGCAACTGCCGTATTGATTCCTTCGAATGCGTTTCCCTATATCTCGGAACGCACATCGAACGGTATAAAAGTCCTATCCTTATCCCAGCATTGCTCCTTAATCGATCGGTTACCTCCAGTATCACCCATCACAACATGAAGGTACACCCTACGATGTCTACTCCTTCCATCCTCTCTAACCATGATTTATCTCGCTTCGTCCTTTATAGGGCTTCGTCACTCTATCCGCCACCCTTGCCATCTTGACCACCCTCACAGTCGGCTATCAATTGCCGATTCAGGTGCATCCTTTTCGCCAGCCTGCCTGACTCAATGCTCATATCCTCCCTATTCCTATTTCTCGTTCTGTTCTGTCTAGCCCTCTTACGAATCTAAATGTGTGACAGCCAAGGACGTTAAATGCTGGAAACCTGCCACTGGCCCGTACTTCCTATTCTCGTTCTGTGGCCAACCCAATCTCTTTCCCAATACCGTGTCAGGAAACCTCTACACGTGCTACCCGGGGATCGTTGGGACGGAGAAATTCAACGCGGTAGACTGTGGATATGATGAGTTTTGCTCGAAGTAAAGTTGAGATGGAGAGGAGCTAGATCCATTTAACCTGATTGTAGTTGTAACTTGACGAAATTTTGACCAATATGTAACGCAGAGGTCGCAGCTCAGCAGGACATTTTACGCTCTTCCTCGATGTTCATCGACATAGGGACAAAAGAGAGCTAGAAGTGAATATAACTAGTACTGTCGTATCGGGCCTGATTTGAAATTCCCCTACTGCTCATATCTAGCCATCTCGCGACGCATATCGTTTTCAGGATAACTATCTTTTGTGACAAAGCATGCATCACCTCCGCTACCAAAAGCTGCCTCGCTTGACTTCCTTAAGTGTGGCGTACCTATTTTTATCAACCGCTCAATATAAACACACCATCAATGGTCGTCCTCTCGATGCGAGAGCGTCAGCGGAGAATACCCGCAGACCGGCTTATTAGTCGGCGGACGCTCCTTTCGTGTCCTAGGAGTTGGAATATTTATTGCCTATAGGAATTCCGAGGTCGCTCAATTGCAACAACTTTTCACACGTGTTATTTGGGACTTGTTGCGCAGGATGAGCTGAAGAGTGGAGTGTGTACACGAGTGAAATGACATGGTTTCCGTATTATATATGGTACAATATGTTGTACAAATGCCTAGATATCTGCAGCCGAAGATCAATCCATTATTCGTCTCCGTACTCTCCGTGCGTCCACTGCTGCGCACAACCCACCTACTCAGCCCTCCGTATACTCCCACATCCACTCTGCTCTCTGACTCCTCGCTGCCCACCAAACACCCTGGAAGCCCGCTCCCAGCGCGTCCACGGCTCGCCGCCCGGGACGACCCGCGCTCGCGCCATGGCGAAAAGCCAGCGCTCCAGGCCATCAAAGAAAAAGAGTATGTGCAGCACAAGCGTAGCCTTCATACCCCCAAAGATTGACGCAGAGACAGTGGAGTCGAGGGGATGCGTTGCGGGGATATGTAGAGGAATAGCGGCGGGCACGGGGCGTGCGCGGAGATGCTGGCGTTTGCTCCTCCTTGGGGTTGAGTCCCGGCCAGCTGCAGCGTCTGCAGAAGTTGACGTGTCGGGGGAAGAGAACGTGGACACGAACAGATCTCGCGAGGAGGTGGAGAAGATACCCTCGGTATCGCTCCCTAGGAGCAACGCATGCTCGGGTGACGGGCAAGCGAAGAGGAGGGTGAAGAAACGTGGGGAAAGATAACATACCACCAGGTGAGGTGGTGGTTGCGACGACGCATCGAGGGCAATGCGAGGCAAGAAAACGAGATCAGGGACAGCGGGATCCGCTGCTACGAGGGAGACCTGAATATACAAGTCCGCTACCCGCTGACGGAGAAAGGCCTCCACCCTTCCGCGCGCGTACCGCTCGAGCGGGCCTTCGCTAAGCCACTTTACACCGCCGCCCCGGCGCATGCCAGCCCAGCTGGACGCGACCTGGTTAGCAGTGCTGGGAGGCAGAGGCTCGGGCCTTGTATATACGTCGAGACGCTTTCGGTAGTGCAGTGTCCATGCCTCCGCGAGGATGCGTGGGAGGGAGAGGAAGAGCGCAAACGGGGCGCGTGCGAGCGTCCGTAGTACGTTGGCTGTTGTAAGAGGGTGCGCTGCAGTGGGTCGAAGAAGGGCAGTCAGCTTCAAAGGGCCAGGGATCGTGGGGGAATCTGGTGACGCGGTGTGGAGATGCACGCGAACGGCGGGTCTGGGTGGAACGCAAGATGCCACATCGGAGATGGGCGGATGTGTAGGAGATTTAATGGAAATAGTGTAAAACCCAGAGCGATCATTGAATGGGGAGACGTGGAATTCACGAGCGAACGTCCATTGGTGATCACACCTAAGACGCACAATTTGAATTCTGTACGGATATAGGGACGGTGGTAGAACTCACCCATTTGGCCTAGACGGAGGATCATCTTCGTTCCGGCCGACCTCAAGAACATGAACATGTGTTTCTCCAAATGTATTATGGATCTGACGTGTTGTGTCTAAGGTCAGTTCTCGTCATAGACACTATTACCAAATGATTAGACACACCTCAAACACGATGAGCCGAAGGGCTCTAGATTTATAACAGAAATACATTGTAAGTGGGTTGATTCCTTCAAAACCCAAGAAGCTCGGCATTGTCATCATCCACGCATCGTCCACCACACTCTCCTCCTCCACACTCTCGAATCCCCTGGTCCTCAAGAGCTCCTCTAACTTCCTCCGAATACTATTCGTCTCTACAGCCCCGCTCGCACCTGTCTTAGACTCCCCAATGCTGGGAGAGAGGTAGGGTGCTGCCCGTAGTCCGATGAGGCGTCCTCGGATACCCCCGTAGCTAAACACCCACCCGCGCCCTAGGTCCAATTCTTCCTTCTCTAAGGCGTTGAGAGAAACGAGTAAGGAGATGGTGGGGTAGGTGAACGCATGTGCAGAAGCTGTAGGAAGAAGGCGAGCGTGTGTTACCTGGTTTTCGAGAATATAGCCCCGAGCCGGCGGGGGTGGCGTAGGAGCGTTCCTGTTTCCATGATGCTGATACTGGTAGAGTAATGCGGATACGGAGAGACACAAAAGAGCAACTCCAGCGTCCAGGGGTGAAAGCGTCAAACTCATAAATTACATAGGACTTGAAGCTTGAAGAACGACGAGAATAGCTCCGAAGATGAGCAATACGATAATGATGCCATCAGCGGGCAGGCAGTTTGCTTCCGACTGCACAGCCAAATAGCGAGATACGCACACGTGATCGCTTGTGAGGTCGACGACGATGAGTCCCTAACCACCACCAGCCACAGTGCCAGCCAATTTGGCCGTATCTGTTATTCTTCAGGACGCGCCATGGAGACCCCTCTACCCGGAAAGGTAGCCCTATCCAAAGAACCGATCACGGTCGAAGAGAGTCGCGCACAGAGGCTGCAGCGTCAGCAGGCGCGGTTTCGCGATCGAGGCGGGTCAGTATCACTATTCTCCTTTTCTACCTTGCGTGACGCATTTGCTGAACGATATTGGGTGCAGGATCTTTGTTCCGACAAATCGGAATACCCTGGTAGATATTCTCCTGGGACGCAAAACTGCGAGCCCGAAGAAGGGGAGAGGGCGCTCGATGTCGGTCTCTCCCCAAAAGCGGGTGGCGCAGGGGGATGGAGGGGACGATGGTGATGATGGTGCCCAGAAGACCCTGAGAACGTCTCCGCGCAAAGCTGCACAGAGACGGGCGGAAGAAGAAGTTGCTGTTGCAGGTGTGCCACGAGTAATTTATCTGGTTCCTCAATTATTGAATTGTTACCGTATCAGGCCCATCAAGACTGCCAGCGGACGAACCCGCACCGAAGGTAGCGAAGACATCGAAAACCTCAAGCAAGAAATCTACCGCTACAGCTACAAAAACTAAAACTACAACTGCAACTACTGCTGCTTCGAAGAAAGGCAAGGCCAGGGCAAAATCTAGTACATTTCTCTCCCATCCTAGTTTCTGGATACCGACTGAAGAAGTTATCCAGTCGACACCGAGAAACCCGCTCCAAAGCGCCGTGGACGGCCTCCCAAGGTCAAATCTTCCAACATTGACGATGAAGGACCTCTTGCCGGGGCCATAGAAGAAGACGAACCCCAAAAGTCTAAACCCAAACGGCCTGTGAAAGCTCCTCCGACACGAGCGAGCAAGAAGGCTGGGTCCCCTCGTACTCCGACTATCGCAGAATTACCTGTCGAGGACGACCCGCTACCCGAGCTCACGACTAAGGCCAAGGCAAAGCGTCAGACGAAGAGTGCAGCTAAGCGCCCCAGCAAAAAAGCTGTTGCCAACTTACCAGAGCATGATGTGGACGATGTGGAAGATGTAGACTCCGCCAAGGGTGCCTCCCGTTTACTCGACTCTAGAGCACAGCCAGGAGCAAGTCGTTCCTTGAAGCAGTGTTCTGCGAACTCCAAGGTCTTGGATGTCGATCCTTCGGAAGACGGGCAGACGGGCGAACCCGTAATACCGAAGTCCTCGAAAAAATCAAAGAAATCCCAGCTCGAGGACGATAGTCTAGCACCTCCACGGGTAAAGAAGAAGGGATCGCAACGGGATCAGGAGAAAGCCGAGGTCAAGATCACGACAACGGAAGGTGATGACCCTCCCACGAAAGATAAGGCCAGGACAGGCAGGGTTCGACACGTAGAGGATGACGATGACGAGAATCTATCTCTTGAGACCGCCAAGTCATTTAAACCGACTAGGAAACGTGCCAGGCCTGAACCAGACACAGCGAGCGAGGTGCCCAAGACTAAGCGGACCAAAGCGATGCCGAGGGAGGAGGACGAGCCGCCACCGGACCCTGGCGCGTCAAGAGGCAAAGCCCTACCTAAGGCTGTCAAGACGGCCAGAAGGAAGAAAGGCGATGCATCTGAGGACGTCGATGAGGCTGTGGTCGAAGCACCTGCCTCGCCCCCTTCAAAGAAACGCGTACGTGAACCAGACAAGGACGAGGTGAACCATGTGAAGCGTGTCAAGATCGCTGGGAATGGGAAGGGAAATGCACTCAAGGACGTGGACGATGACTCCGTCGCTATTAAGGCGAAGAAAGCGTGCGTTTCCCAGCTCAGCCTATTTGATCCCTGTTTTTTGATGTGAAAGTTGCAACAGAGGATCTACCAAACCCACTCGTGCCCGAAATGCTGCCCCAGCCAAAGCTTCCAACGCGAGCAAGGTGAGCGCCAATCTGACTGGACCCAATTTCCTTCATATTGGTCCTCATCTTACTTTACAGACATCGTCAAACCCCAAGCGCGCACTCGCTTCCACATTCGTATCTATGCCTAAGCTCCGGCCGCGCAAAAGCGTGATGCAGCGCATTAAGGAGCCGCTCCCGCAGATAGAGGATGACGAACCGGATCCTATCAACTTTCTGTGCTAGATTTGTTTGCTCAGCTGCTCTGATATATCAACACTGCACAGTATACCACTACCCATACTGCTATATTTTCATATTGTAGGACCCATGTATATTTTCGATTTGTATTTAAACTCGGATATTTCTGTGCATCTGCATCTGCATCTGTCAGGTCGAGCCCAAGTACTGACTGTCTTATTCTCTGTACCATTGGACTCAACCTGGTCTGCGGAGGTTCTTGATGACTTCCTAGGCTGTGGCGAATGACCACAATGTGACACACGTAGTAGACGAATTTCATTTCATTCCCCTGTTCTACGACAAAAAGACCTGGCCATATGCCCTCAACCTTATCTGTACCCTGGTTGACTCGCGCTTTACAAGCTTTAGCACCTGGTGTTGGCGTAGACCTGGGTGGTGAAGCACTGTTGGAACATCCTTTAGTTACTAGTCGATTTTGCAATACGAGGGGGACGTACGTTGTAGTTGTCCGCGTTGATGACCGACTGAGAGTCAGAGAGGTTCTGGTCAGCGGAGCAACCGTAGGTGACGTCATCAGTGTTGCCGACGGCGTGGGTGAGCTAAAGAACGAAGTGCGATTATGTCAGTCGTCCGTCGGGAACGCCTTGGAAGAAAAAAACCCGGACCTCGTGGAGAGTGGTGCCGCCGCGAACGTTACGAGAGGCGACGGTGGTGCCAGAGCAAAGGCTGGAGGTAGCGACTTCGTTGAAGAAGATGCTGCAGAAGTAGATCTACACAACGCGATTTACTTGTGAGTTTCACGCACAAGAACGGAAGTGGGAGAAACCGAGCTCACGTTCGTAGTGGAGGTGGCAGTGTACGCAATGACACCGCTCGAGCAAGCGCCCAAGGAGTCGACGCAGCTCAACCTATAAAAACGGATCCCATCTCAGTGAGTTAAGCTGAGATCAAAGGGCATAAGCAACTTACGTCCTGGATCCAGAGTTCTCGTTGGCGACGGCATTCAGGATGGAAGTGACGCTGGAAGTAGAGCTAGCGCCGAAGTATGCCTTGTAAAGAGCGTCGCCTGCACCATGGCTGCTGATATATGAGGAACCAGCCGATGCAAGAGACTTTCCTTCCGTGTAGCTGTTTCCAATTAATCAGTATTAATCGCGAGACGGTGATAGGTTGCGAACCTGGCGTCGATGAATGACTTCTTGGAGCTGTCGGTACAGATATCAACGGCGCGCTTGTTGAGAGCGAGCTCTCGTTTGGCAACGTCACGAGTGACCTCGACTTCGACCGTGCTTGCGGTCGCCTCAACCTTGGAGAGCTCAGAATTGGCGAGACGCTGCTCGACAGCCTGGACTTGGAAAGTGGTGATCGGCTGGAAAGAGAACTTTCCAACACCAGCGGAGGCAAAGTCGAATAGCGATGCGACTGCGGCATGGAATTAGCTATTATTGCACGCAGACCGCTAGGCCTTGGAAGCATGCGCACCCTCATGGCTTACTGTAACGGTCTCGCCGGCAGGGATGACGGTGAAAGCGGAGTCGTCAACTTCGGGTAATGAGACCGAGAGCTAGCAAATGAACGGAATGTCAGATCATGGAATTATCAGTAAATGGAAAAGAACCACGGACCTTGACACCAATGAAGGGAACGGCGACGCCATCCTTGGTCACCTTGAACGACTTGGTTGGCAGCTTCTCGTCGAGAATGGTACCGTATTTGAGGATCTTCACGGCCTCAGAGCCAGTGTTCTTCACGGCGGCGGTGAACTTCAAGGCGTCGATGGAGCCGACGCGTTCCGAAGGTCCAGAAAGCTCGACGGTGATACCATCAAACCTCTTGAAAGGGCCGGCGAGAACGCTGCTGGCAAGGCTGAGAGCGACGGCGGAGAGGAAGAGCATGTTGTGAAAAGCTGAAGTACAACCGCGCTGAAGAGATCCTGAGACCTTGTAAAAACACCCTCATGTAAGGTGGCTTTTATACAGCTCGAGAGACAGGCGTACGCAACGCCGAGCGTAAAGGGTAAAGGTGAGCCATGTGGACGAGACAACGTCGAAGAGCCCGCAACGAGAAGGAACACATGCACAGGCAAGGGTTGTCGTCCGAGAAGCAGTGCCGGAAGAGATACGATATGAGGAGGACTTGACCTTGACAGATATTGGAGCCGTGCGAAGTCAAAGACACGCGGAAACTAATAGCTCAGATGCGGCATATGACATAGTGGGGCACGAACCCGAGGGTGAGTTACCAGACGAGATGTTGGTTGGTTCCATAAATAGATCCCAACAGATGTGGCGAACTCCAACGGACTCCACAGAATGAAACCGACGCGTGTTTATTTCCGGAGAAGTCTTCGACCGCACGAAGGGAGGAGTGCTCGAGATCACATTGGCATCCCGGCCGGCGCTTCACTGACTATAATCCAGGTATGACTTCCGCAACGTCGCAACCTTGGTCGCAACAATCAAAATTCAAGGAAGAAGTTAGCAATAACGTCACATGCACCTTATCCTGAAGAACAAAGCTAACTCCAACCTTATTCGGATCCGGTCAAAATCTGGTCAAAATCCATGTCAAGCCAAGACATGGAGGATAAAAACGGCTTCTCACTGTTCCAATCATATGCGACGAATCTATACTACTGAGAGTCAGCTAGCAGTTTCGTTGATGAGATTATCATTATGACAACATACTGAAGGCAGCGAGTCATAGTGCACCGTCGAGACAGCTACTCAAAAACTGTCATGCTACTATATCTTGCCGAACGCTCAACCTCGTTTGGGTGTTGAAAGAACCTTATCAGGCAAAAGAATGCCAAGCCAGAACACGAAGCGAGGAGATATTATTCCACGAGGCCATTAGCCGTCGGGTAACAGTCATATGTCTGAGCAAGATGATCAGCGGTAAGAGCATATTCAAGGCCTGACCTTACGAGACTACCGAACTCGCCGTGATGATCGTTGAAATTCGACTTATTCGACTCAGATGGTGCTGCTGTCGAGAAAGATAAGCATATTCAGTACATAGTAGCTGGCGAGCCTGTAGGTGGAAACCGCTGGTCTGGAGATAAGGCAATTACGACCAGTGTTTTGAATCACATTGCAAGGAATACATTGGCCGAAGAAGGAGAGCACCCTGTATCAGAGCTTGAGCTGGAACAAACGAACAGTCGAGGACGGCCGGACTAACCTCAGCGTACTCAGGAGGCACTGCCACGAGATGATGGTAGGTCGGGTGACAATGGGTATTCTACCTTTTTCCGTACGAATTTTCCGTTCTCTCAACGCTTCGCCACAGCTTGCGAGTGTTCGGTTCCGCTGACCAGAGAGGCGAAACTGTGAATCAGTTCCTTCCAATACGGACCCCACAGGACGGAGGAAGGTCCGTCTGGCCGGGAGATATCTACCCTCGGCCAGCTGGTCAACTAAAACGTTCAGCATAGGCAAAATCTACAATCGACGAATCAGCAGAAGTCCACATATATTGTATGCACATGTGGGCTTCGGATCTTACTGAGAAACTATTTCTGGACATCCAGCTTAGAGAGCCAGCGCGTGATAGGTTGACGGAAGTTGAAGGCGCCCGTGCAACGGTGGACAGGAACAGGATCGCCAACGCTGGTATCTGGGGGGCCCACCAGGCATCAGCGATATTGGTTGAATATTCTTGACCTTTGGTCAACACCCAAGGCCATCGAATGCTACGTTATGGCCATCACGTCCGGCAGTCGATGGCCGTGTGTAGATATACGCAAGAATTCCAGAGACTGGAAGGTGGCAAATGGATCGGCCTGAAATCAGGAAGAGGAATCGGATGGATTCAGGGTTACGATAGCTCCCAGATAAGGTAGGTATAGTAGCCGTTGTGGTATTGTTGAATCCAATATGCGATACATAGTGTATCCACTTATTGTCCACGAGCTGCATAATGCTGTCGGAATTACTTCAGTTCAGATATCCACCTTTGGTACCGTTGAACGTCGAGAATGTGGGCAGCTAGAAAGGCAGGTAAGTCCGGAGTGGTTGGATATCATAAGGGAAGAGCTTCTTCAACTCGAGGACATCTCGTGGACGGCTCCAGCGGACCGCTGAACATGTTAATGCTTGAATGTCGTCATTTGACGGCGATGAGATCCTGACTCTGAAAGAAATCTTCGTACATTTTCAGCCAGCCCGAGGGTGTATAAGGAATACATATCTGCGTCTAATCTACCTCCAGAACCGTACCGCGTTGCACACTTCCCCATCCTTGTAAGGAAGATACATGTAAATTTATAGTGGTAATCATTCAGAAAATGATGCTTACCGACAAGCCGCCAATGCTTCTCGATCCGGCGGGAGAGGGCGACCTTTTCACCAACTTCTGTGCATGCGGGGGATGTCAACTGAATCTTGGCCAGATCTGCCTTGACGCTAAGGACTCGTCCACCAGTCGAAGTAGAGCCGATGTTGATGAGGAGCAGCTCGTTCTTGACGAGCTTGGAGACCTTCGTCTGCTTCTTGTCCTCCGTCTTGACACCAAGCAACCGACGGAGTAGGAAAAGACTGATTTCGAGTTCTACATCACAACCGTGAGCTTTCGCCACTCACGGGTAGGGTAAGGGCGTACCGGTGTAGATTTTAGGCAATTTGCCAACGGCACCCAAGACTTGTCCAACAAGACGATCGGCTCTGCAGAGAGTAGGGTCTATTCTGGTCCCCACACCGATCAAACCACCTGGCACAGCAAACGAGAGGAGGTTGTTCTCGGCATGCAACGACATGATGCGGCTGAAGATAGGTTTACACCTTGTGCGGCCGGCACTATCCTTCGTTACGATACCCGGTCGGATCTCGACCTCTAGACCAAGCCTCAGGACTCCAGTCAGGATCGAACCTCCGGCTACACCGCCTTTTAGGTCGTCAACCTCAGCACCAGGCTTGTTTACATCGAAGGAACGGATGACAATGAGGCGAGGATCGGACGTGAAGTCGCGCACGGGGATAGGGATCCGTTTCACGATGTACTCGTTGACGGCGTCGATGTTGTATTTCAGTTGGGCGGATATGGGGACAATAGGGGATGACTCAGCCACAGTTCCTAGGACGATGTTAAATTTCGACGTGCCAAAAGTTTTAAGAGTAAGTACCTTTCACGAAAGCAGCAATGCTTTTTTGATGCTCCAGCGCCTGTGCCTCCTTTATGAGATCCACCTTGTTCTGCAAGATGATGATGTTCTCTAGCTTCATGATTTCGACAGCAGCAAGATGTTCTGACGTCTGGGGTTGCGGGCATGTTTCGTTTCCGGCAATAAGTAGTAGGGCGGCGTCCATGACCGCAGCACCGTTCAACATCGTGGCCATCAGAATGTCATGTCCGGGACAGTCGACGAACGATACGTGACGGATCAGCTTCATCCGATGATTGCATCCTGGTCGCTCGCAAGGCGGGTTGTCTTCTTTGTCGGAGCGATACGATCGGTAGCACCCTGGTCGGGGGCAGGCTTCGTTTTCACATTTGTAAATCTTCGTACAAATTAAAAGGTCAGCTAGTCGGACAAGGTATCGGTCACATACTTTGGCATTGGCGTAACCAAGCTTGATGGTGATATTTCTGACCAGTTCGTTCTTGAAACGGACTGTCATCACCCCAGAAATCGCCTTCACCACCGTTGACTTTCCGTGCGCGACATGACCAATAGTACCTACCCATTTCGATCAGACTCCGTTCCCCAAGCTAGAGATCTTTCCTACCAAGATTGATAGTAGCCTTTCATGCAAATTCAGATCGGGTACATTTTTTCGATATAAATCCACTCACTTGTTTCGATATAACTTCTGGTGAAAGAGGTGTTAGTTTTGACGGATCAATCTCGACCTTTGGAACGCTGTCGATAACATCGTCCTCTTCCTCCTCCTCCTCTGATTCTGACTCCTCGTCTCTTTTCTGCAGAGTTTCTTCTTCCGCCATGTTGATTTCCGTTGATGGATATATGTGTCTGGGTGTAAGTATGGGATAAGCTGAAGCTGTTCAAGTAGAAGTAGAGTAGGTTGTATGACTCTTTGGAGGCTCAAAATTCCTGTGCGGAGCTTCAATCAGATTTACCACGTGCTGAGCCTTTTATAGACAAAACACTGATCTCAGTGCGCCTTCGCGAGTCCCTGTTCTGGCTGGATGTATCTAGGTCAAAGAAGGAACTGCTATTGGCCTAGCTGCCTCTAGGTGAGGGTGCAGTATCAAACTTTTATTTAAATCAGGATCTGATATCAACCTAATGCAAAATCCATCACCGTCCGAGTCCCGACTCACGGTCCAGCTATCCCCACTGGCAGTCATCGAGCTGTTGGCAGTCTCGAATGCCTATGAAAGGATGATGCTTGCCGTGTATCTATCCAGCGTTTCGCCCTTATAGGTGAGTGAGTGGTGGGCTAACCCGCCTGGAGAGATCTTGGGACTGGAACAACTTGCCCAGACAACATACGCAAACTATGTGCGTCACACTTGACGACCCCTATATTAACACTGCTTCCAGAGTAGAGGTGGTGTATCTTCTAAAAATCAATCCCACGAGCGGGAACTTAAAATCGACATATAGCTATGTCTCTCGGAGAAGGTGTGTTGCAGCACCGGCACAGCCTTGATCAAACTAACCCGATACACGGATGATACATAGCGGACGGAAAGTTTCCTACTGCGAACCAGTATGCAGGCTTGCCACCTTCGCCTACCAGAGAAAACCCCGGTCAGGTGCGCTGCTGAACCTATGGAGATATGGGGATGCTGAAATCCCACCCACACAGGTATTTCCCAAATCCGACCCTCAGGCAGGTATTTACTACCATGCATAAAATTTGACGACAGCCTAATAACCACCTTCTCTAGCACCAATAACTCCGCCCAATACCGGCCCTGAGCAATATATAGGAAACCCCTTCCTAATGAACGGGGCATTACGCAAGGTGGACCACGCGTTTGGGGAAGTGATCACAATTTTAGAGAGTGAAGAGAATTCGCATAGTGGCGCAGAGGAGGAAAGCCCATTGCTGCTGAGGTTCCGCCAATGGAGGGATGAGTTGGATATGTTGCGTGCAGACTTCCGGACACCCTCCATACGGACACCATCCGCCCAGACATCTGCGTTCGCCACGCCATCTTTCCTCACGCCAGCCCTGACGCCGGCTATCCAAACTCCCTCTATTGAATTCAGGATCACGCCACGAACAAGATCGCAGTCCCCCGAGGCCGGTGGAATGTTCGCAGATTGAGTGGCAGCTGGGGGTAGGGTGCACCTCAATAGCAGTCTTATTTATTCAGAGGCATATCCAAATATCCCGAGTCTAGCATGGTCGCATTGTAGTGTACATACACGGAGACTTAAACAAACAAAGTAAAAAGTTTGCAGAACTACAAACTGTAAAACCCAAGTAAGCCTGAGAAGGAAGCGAGGCGTGTTCAAAGCGGTGCGAATGACAAAAAGCCCATGCAAAGCCAGTGTGGCGAGAGAACGAAGGGATAAGTGTATCTAAAGCAACAATTCTATTGCAACGCGAGGAAGAGAGGCGCCGGGGAAATTATTCCTTGAGTGGTCTTGCAGCTCTAGGGCGCGGGGTGGGCTGGCGGTATTGGTACATGGAAGTTTTTCCAGTACAGAAGATCCCAAACCGTCTCTGTAGCGGTCGTACTGAGAGGCGGGCCTGTGGAATAGCATTTTCCTGGTCGTCGTGAATGCTGCTGGAGCGACGATGCCGAGGAGGCGAAGTCTCGATGTTCCAGAGCTGGCGCGGTTGGTTTGTTACTCGGCGCTCTGCTGGTCCGCTGGGCGCGGCGGATGCCACAGGAAATGCATCAGGCGCTTTATTACACGTCAGTCCTATTTTGACTACGCTTTGATCAGAAAAACTCACGGAGCATAGCGGCAATAGGTACTGCAGCAGTGGAAGTTGAGAGGAGGAAATTTGGGGTAGAGGGAGTGGGTCGTTGCCCAATTCTTCGTACCTCCGAGGTCGCGGAGCCGCGTGGAAAGGGGGAAGGGTAAGGATCGCCTTTCCTTGTGATCTGGAAGCCAGAAGACAATGGGGAAAGTAAATTTCTGACGCGGTCTGATGAGGAGAGATCAGCAAGGCGGCCTTCAAAGAGAGACGCCTAATCAGTAAGATTTACCTTCGAGAGCGGGGTCAAGGTCCGCTCGACGCTCTTTGAGCATGTAAAGCATGTCTACGTATGCGGCTTTACAGGGAACTAATGAGTCAGGACAAGAACTAAACAGGTGGATTTGGATCCCTGCTGCTTTTAGTGTCTTGCGAGCTATCTTTTGTTGGTAAACGAGTAGTAAAAATAGGGTGTGAGTTGAAATGCTCTGTGGCGGAAGAAACCCGTCGTTACCTCGATCAGTGTGACAATCTGCGGATTGCACGGCGTAGATGTCAGCGCGAGAAAAGAATCCAGACAAATCGATTGAGTTACCTTTCTACCGTGGCGTTGGAAATAACGAGAGGGTGAATAACGACAAGACTGAAGCTCGTGAGCGGCCTCGAGAAATTGGGCCAATGACCCAAGGCGAGTGGCAAGGGCCACAGCATTGGCAGACAAATCAACCATTGCTGGGAGAAGGGTGGCCATAGGCCGAAGAAAAGGGATCACAGTGGTGATCTGAGCCCCTTCAAGGTGGTGATTATAGGTAGAGAGCGGCGCGCTGATGGCACAGCATTCCAAGTCAAGAAGTGTGAGGCGTTGTGTTGGTTGGAGGTCTTCTGCGGTATTTCCCGGACTGCTGTTTTCAGACATGTACGCCTGCCACTTGTCCACTTGCCGACAATAAAAATTGAAATGGCCGTACTTCCATATCATACAACGCTCAGTGGCTTCTGCATTAATTATTACTGACTGTAACGCTTCGACCATGACTTTTCATTGGCCTTCGCCGAGATAAAGTTTGTCGGCGTTGTATCTGAGTTTGAAACTGTCGTTTGTGGCCAAATGTGGTACACGAGATCAGATCAAATAAAGGCTCGCAAGTGCAAACAACGCGTCGCGTTGATTCTACGGTCGACAGTTGTGCCATTGTCCTAATCTTCCTCAGTCGTTCATGGAGTCTTCGGCGAGTAGAGCAGAGGAGGAGAAGAGGAATCAAGAGGAGATACGGAAGAAGATTGCTGCACTGCAGTCGCAGCTCAAGGACGTCGCCCCGGAGGACCTCATCACTGCTCCTGTAAGGTCACCCAAACGGAAGCAGATTGATTCCACCACTTTGGTGCCCCCTACCCCTTCTCCTAGTAGGTAACGTATACCCTCTGTTTCAAATTGACCTGACACATGTCATAGAAAAGCGCAAACTTAATAATCGGCAACCAGGTGCGGTGCCCACGAAGTCCGTAACGGAGCACGGGCGGCATGGTGCACAACTGTCTGGATCTTCGAGACACGGGATAGGCAATGTTTCCTCGAAGAAGACACAGGAACCGCAGTTCAGCAAGCCAATGGCATCCAATCTCCTAAACAACCTCGCCCGACTAAACCACAAACAGCAGGACTCGGACCGAAACATACCAGTCGCACGATCATCTGGATTCACGGACAAACCACCCCCGCCTGCCCGGCAAGAGGATGAAGATGACATATTTGGCGAATCCTTAGCGCCGAAAAGGGACGACCGTCTGGCACTTATTGAGGAGCTGGAGCCAGGACCGGTCGATCACATTCCACCAGTAGACGACCCTAACTTCGAAAAGCTGGAACCAAACTCTGGCATCCGATTATCGTATGACTTTTTCATTCACCCAACGCTGAAACTCACGTCCTCTACTTCTATCCAGCTCTCGTACCGTTCCACACGAAGACCTGCAGGATCACCTGACTGGTCGTTTTTATCTATCACCATCACAATTATACTCCTCCATCCAATTACTCCCCGATAAGCTAGGCTACGATGTGCCAGTACCCGGAGACTGGATAACCATAGCCGTCGTCGCTGAGCGTGGCCCAATGAAGTTCAGCAAAGCACCTGTGGCGGTAGTTCGTGAAAAGGGCGACGAATCTGAGAAAAAGGCGGCATGGAAAGGGAAGAAAAAGGCTCAGGAGGACACAAAACCTAGTGGCAAGAAGTATGTCAACATAAAGCTCATTGATTTTGGCGCACGTTCGCGGTCGTCGTCTTCAGCGACTGGGGGTAAGGCCGTCATACGCGGCGACGCGTTTCTTTCCCTGCTGCTTTTTGAATCGGACGGGTTTGACCTCGTGACGGATGATGGGGCGAGCAAGCCGCGAAGAGCCTACAAAGGTGGCAGCCGTGGTGCGTTCGAGTCGATGGCGAAGTTGAAAGAAGGAGATGTTATCGCGCTTCTCAATCCTCGCGTCCTCAAACCATATCAGGTGTGTGCATCCTCTTGATTTTCTCTCAATGGACCGGAACCTAAAAGTTGTCTGTTCCAGCGCTCGAATGACAGCCCACATCCTGTAAATAACATCCTCGCGATAACACCCGAATCGGCCTCGTCGATCATGGGCATTGGCCGCGCACGCGACCTCGGTATGTGCTCCGTGCTCAAAAGGGACAACGCCATCTGCGGAAGCTGGGTCGACAAGCGCGTGAGCGACGTCTGCGAGTGGCACGTCCAGCACGCGGTCGAGCGACGCCGTGCCGGGCGTGCAGAATTCTCCATCGGGTGAGCGCCGTCTCTGATTCCCACTCAAGTATTCTCATTTATGGTTATATTTTAATCCAGGACGACGGGCATGTCGACATCCTCCGCACCAAAGCGTAAGCCCGCGTACGACCCTGCGCGGCAGTGGGGTCTGAAGCCCGAGCCTGTCGCGGGTGGCAGTGCCACGTACATCGTGTCTGGGCATGTGGTGAATAACTCGAAGATGGACTCGCGGTCCCTGTTTGCAACGGAAAACATTGGCAGGGAGGGGCAGGCTAAAGCGGCACGGAAGTTGTCAGGGAAAGATGCGGACAGGGCGCTGAAGAGCCTGCTGGAAAGGGATAAGGAAGGGATGAAGGCGGTTATGAGGGCGAGGGAGGTGGGGAAGCATGGATTGGGTAATGGCAAAGGTGAGAAGGACGCGAAAGGGAAAGGCAAGGAGGAAGGGCAAGAGAAGGGGAAAAAGAAACGGAAGAGAGGCTCGACGGCTGACGCGGAAGACAGCGAGGAGGAGCCGCCGGTTTCTTCGAGGACGACGACGGCAAAGAACGCCTATTCCGCCCAGGTCATCAAGCAACTTGGCTTTGACCCCATCGCGATGGCAGGACAGAGTAGGGGAACGAGCGACTCTGACATGCAGAAAAAGGTGAGAGCTCAGCCAACGCAGACATGCTCGTTCTTATCGACTGATCCTACTTTTCTAGTTGCGCTCGCTGGAAGCTCTTCAGTCATCTCGGAGGGATATCGTGCTTGCTCCACGACCGGGACAGCGAATCCGCTCAGGCGTCGTTGCACCCGTTGCGAAAGGCTCTCGGACGTCTCTTGGCACACGAGAACTGCATGCGGTCGATGATGCAGGCGACAAGCTCTCTGTAAACGCTTTGGAACGGAAGGAGGATGTAATGATTGACTTGGATGATTGACATGCACACCCGATATGGGTGTGAACCATATGTACTTGCTATCTTTATTCACGCATACTTGGATACATACCCTCAAACATCGGCAACTGTAACAGCGGATTTGTGGCATTTATCTTCTCCTTCTTCTGATGCATGAATTCAAGGCCTAGCCCTATGTGCTTGTGTCGAACACTCTCGGATAGCTGTCCGGGGTCATGGCCTGGACAGGCCCTAGGTATCGTTGAATATCCACCACACATCGCTCTTTCCAAGGGCGTCTGAGACTAGGTCAAAGTCTAATGGATGTGGGGTGATGCAATGAAGGTCTATATGTGGTCATGATGCGGGTGCACTCTGCTTGTCCGCATCCACCTCCATAGAATCATCAAGGTCATTCGCAGACGGCACAGCCGCAGAGGTCGCCGCTCCAGCCGCTGCCTGTTGCAGTTGTGTTGACGCGACGTCCCTATAACGGAGACCACCGCTCGTCAACCGCTGTTTTCTCGAGCACACGACTATCGACGCACCATTTGATCTGAAAGCGTGTTACACGCGGTTTTGCGCTAATCTCCCTCACGAGGCGCTCAAACATGATCCTCGCTGGTGGTGTTTCCTTCATCTCCTCGTTATCGTACTCCGTGTTCTGATAATATCCAACGCGCACGAATTCTTGGTCGTTGTAGGAGCCGGTTAGTATGAGCGCGGCGACGCCCAGGACGTCCTCGACGGGTATCTTAGATGGATCCGGAGGGGAGCCCTCAAATTCGAACGAGTTGACGCCGACAGGCACTGGGCCCACTAGGCAGTCGTCGAGTTCTTGGTCAAGGTCTTCGTCGCCTGGTGACGAGACATAAATCAGTTTCCATTCGAGATCTTGTGGTGGACAGAGTTAGCGGGGGGTATAATAAGATAGCTGGGGTGCTTACCATCCTTGAGAGGTGCTATGCATTCAAAAGTTACACGGAAGCGATACACATCTGAAAATCGAGCAGGGTTGTTGATAAATTCGACGTTCTGGGATGAGTCGGTGAGTGGGGAGGTGGGCTATGCGCTGAAGCGTACCCTAATTGTTACAATAGACATGTTACCGGTAGAGAAAGAAGAGAAAACGAGCGAGGATACAAAGCGAGGGAGAGATGAGGCGCGACGCGACTGTGACGGTGACGGGGGTGACGGCACGTGCATGCACGAGGACCCCGGTCAACCCCGAACGGGCAGAATGGGGGCTGCCAGCTGCTGCCAGATAGGGTTCGTGTGCAGACTGCATTTCTGGCGAGAAGATGCTGTCCCACTGCTGTCCAGAGCGCGACATGTGGCTCAGGGATGCCAGGCTGTGCCGATTTCCACTGTCGGGAACGGAGGCAGTCGACCTCGGGTCCACGTGGTACACCTGGACCATGACTAATATTGGAATTTCAATATGGCTATTGTCCTCTCTTCAGTTTGTTGTTGACACTGGCCGCCGCAGCGACGAGCCCTCTCGTTGACATCGACCCTTCTCCCCGGCTGTCTTTCGCTCTTCTTTGTTTTCTCTGGCCATCGTCTTGCCCCTCGGCGGTGGGCGTTAATCGGGTGGCAGTTGTCTAACTTCATCGCCTTAAATCATCCGGCTGGAAACTGGTTGCTCGTCATTCCTCTCCCTCCACCCACCATCGTTCCACGCAAATAGCATGTCTTGTTAGCTTTTTTACTGTTATACTCGCTCTCGCCGTCCTGTTGTATATCTTGTTCAGCACACGCCACCATGACCGATATCCCTCTTACCCTCCACGACGGAGATGATGATCTTTCGCGCCCCGATACGCCCCTTGCATCGAAGTCTCC
Source organism: Lyophyllum atratum (assembly GCA_014905825.1). NCBI lineage: Eukaryota > Fungi > Basidiomycota > Agaricomycetes > Agaricales > Lyophyllaceae > Lyophyllum > Lyophyllum atratum. Next base: position 402,794 of record JACGCN010000017.1, read on the forward strand.
ATCGCAAGCCATCACCCGCGACGATATGGCCGATCCATTGATCGTAGTACAAACTTCGGATCCCGAGTCCAGTGCCCCACTTACCCCAAATGATCTACCGTCCGCCAGTCTTATGCTGCCTATCCCCACGAACTTGACGAACAAATCCCAAACGTCTTTCATCTTGTCAGATGTTATGGGAGACACCACTGGCACCGACTCGGTGCCTCCCGAGCTTGCAGACGCAGATATCACCGTTGCTGGTATGTGCCTGCTTCCCTAATACAATGAGTTTTGTTGATCATCAGCTCGTTTCCGTCTCTAGCCAACGGAAGCTTCGTCGAAACAACCTCAGGTCCCGCTGCCCGCGAGCTCAAGAGATATTGGGATCAACAAATCGGAGTCGGAAAGTCTGTACGTTCGCCCTACGCCATCACGGCTCTGGTAAACCAGTATGGCAAACAGATGTTCCGTGTTGGGTACGTTCCTTCCGCATCGCCTTCTGCCACGTATAATAATATGATCTTGTTAGCCGCCGTGAGCTTACCGCTCCTGCAGCAAACGCAGCTGAAATCGAAGAACGCATCACCCAGTCGACGTCGTCCGCAAGCGAAGCATCCAACTCCCCTCGCGCGAAACGTCGATCGCGCATGAGCATGCATGCATTCCCCTCCATGTTCAAGAATGGTAGTATATCCTCAGGAACTCGAGGTCAAGCCCCGCAGTCATCTGCTCCCCGAAAACTTAGGAAGACGCGGTCGATCCCTGACATGGTCAGCTCAGCCAACGATGCCTACTCTACAGAGAATATGGGTCCCGCGCCGGGGCGTGTACACTCCCGAAGCGTTACTGGTGCCGACGTATCCCCCTTCTCAACTGTGGTTCGCAACCCAAATACTGGAGACCTTTTCGGGGAAGTGATGGATTGGCAGCCCCCCTCCTCCACACCATCAACTTTTGCTACTTATAGCCTAGCTACTAATGGACAGGCATCTAACGAAAATAACGAACACCCCAAGCCTCTCATCGCTTATCCATTTGGGCATGGCGTCACGTATGATTCCCCTTCTCGTAAAACCAGCACCGCAGAACCATTATTACCGCCTCAATTGCCACGGCTTTTACGAGAGGTTCAGTCCTTTGAATCAGGGCTCACCGCTCGTCAGGTCGAGTCCCCCAAACGCCCACCAAAGGAGTCGTCTTTAGCTATGGAATATTACCTCGATGACTCAGAATCGGGTCGTCCACCATCAGCTCTACGCGTTCTTCCTATCTCTTCATTTTCAGATCAGGACTTGACCCCGACCACACTCACGCAAGACCCACTACCGTCACCGACGTCCGAAGAAGCCCTTCTCTCCCGTTATTCTACGGACGTTTTCGACGTTCTTCAGACGTATAGGGGCATCCCGCTGCTAGAGAAGCTGTCCTCCCAATCGGAAGAAACAACTGTCATTAAATTATCGATGTCCGCCGACGAGAGCGCTGCCCCCCGGGACGATCCCCGTTTCGTGATATGGGGCGAAATGCAACTCGACCGAGATCACGACGACCAGTCCATCTCACACGAAAGCGTCACGGACCTCTCTGTGCACTCCTCATCACTCTCCAGGAGACGCGCCAGCAAGGCCAAAGCCGTCGAGACCCCGAGCGTGCGGGTGTCGTCCGGGGAGACGCAGAAGGTCCTCATCGCGGCGACGATTGAGCGATGGATTGCTCAGCTGACCAGCGACCTCAACTACGACGAGCTGCTCGACTTTTTCCTGACATATCGCACCTACGTGAGCGCAGTCGACCTGTGCCACCTGCTCGTCGCACGGTTCCTCTGGGCGCTACAGCCGTCAACCTCCGCGCGTGACGAACGGGTACGCCGCATCGTGCGCGTGCGGACCTTCGTGGCGATCCGGTACTGGCTGCTAACCTTCTTTACCGTCGACTTCTTACCGAACCGCGAGCTGCGGCTGTTGGTGTCGAATTGGCTGAATACTTTGATCCGTGATCCTATACTGAAGAAGCACAATGATAGCCTGGTGAGTCGTGTGATAGCTGGGCCTGTTGCAAAAGCAGTGCCTTCCCCCTCGCCCTTCTGTTCCGCGTGCTTAATGTGAAATGTAGGGCATTGTGCGGAAATTAATCAAGGTCACGAAGGAGTGCAAGCAGGCGCATACACGGTCGTCCATAAAGCCAGCCAAACCCCGGGCGTCGCTAGGGGCGCGGCCGTCAACCCCCGCTAAGAAGGGCCATGTCCTGGGAGAGAAATTTGCGGCTGCTACACGGAAGGTCGTCGTGGAGGATGAAGACTCTGATGTCGACCTCGACTTCGTGCCCGACGAGGCGGATCAGCAACAAACCACCCAAGGCTTCCCTCAAGACATTGCCAACGCCCACCTCAGCGCCGCCCACGTTGGCGCCGGCCTCTCCCCCACGCGTCCCTCCTCGATCCCTTTCTCCTCGTTCTCCATCCTTCAGCGCACCGACCATGCGCCTGGACCGGGCCCCGAGACTGATGTTTCCTTCGTCCAGAATCCTGCGACGCTGCCGATCCATCATAGCGCTCTTTCTCGCGTGTTTGTCAAGACTATAGGACGGCTGGGCCGGTGGAGGAGGGTGTTGAATTCGCGGAGTACGACACGAACTTCGATGGCCGCGTGTGCCGACACATCGGCCTTTGACCCGGGGTCGAGGGATTTGCTCTCGGGGAGTAGCGGGGTTTACTTGAAGGCCATGGGTCCGCCTCACTCAGCGTCGGCTTCGAAGGCGGTGGAGGCGCCAGTGCCAGTGCCAGTGACTTCACCAGTACCGGCGTCGCCATCAGAAGAGTCTTCACCGTCTTCCGCAGACCTGACGACACAAGTAGAAGCTGAGCGGGTTGTGGTCCCCCCAGAGCCGAGTCAGGTTGCGGGCTCAGAAGAGTCGAGTGCAGCAGAGCCTCGTCTTGAAGCACCTACTGGATATACTGAGCCCAAGGTGCAATTGCCACCTGGCAAACCGCTGCCTGGCGAATCTCGTATACCTGAGATGACCACGCCCGAACGTAATGCGCCCTTATCGCCCGCCGTGGCCGTAGAGCAAGATGATCGAGCACTATCGATACGATCTTCAACGTCGACTGACTCGTTCGGAGTGCCTCTCACTACTGCACGATCCTTCCCACACACACAAACACAGTGGCAATTTGACGTAGTCTCCATCGATGACTTAGACCTCTCCGACACCTCTTCGGATGATCATGAGGTTGCACCTTCCGCTCCACCAGGCCTGCGACGCCCTCCGCGGAAACTTCCCATGCGCCGCGATTTCGAGTTCGTGCGGAGGTCAGACACCGTGTCGTCGATGGGTTTGACGTCACGGGACTCGATGGCTTCCAACACGTCCTCACATGCCTCAGCTTCGTCGGCCGTCGGTCTGGGGGGCAACGTTGCGCAGTGGCAGCTGAATGCGCTCATTGACTCTCTAAGCGACAACGAGGAGACGGGTGATGTAGAGGATGCTTTACGAAGGCTGGAGGGCCAGATCAACCCGCAGAAGCAGCAGGAGAAGGCCTTCAAAGTGGACGGCTGGGTGCGCACGATCCAGGAGCGTATGGCTGCGGGAGATTATGAAGACGAGCCGCCCAACTTCTCCGACGACTCTGATGACGAGGAGTATGAAAGGCGTGAAAACGAACAGAATGAGAGCTTTGACCACGACTCTGCGAGTATACATAAACCGCAATCGGCCCCATCGATCTCCGAGCCCGAAGATCAGGGTGATGATCTCTCGGAGGGAAGGCAGGATGTAGTCCACACCCCCATCCCAACTCAGACGAAACACGTCATTCCTGGTGCCCCTGCTCCCGAATCTCCAACGCGCACCGACGCAAAACCCGCGGTAGAGGATGCTGTTCCTATAGAAATATTGCAAAGCAGGATGCCCTCCCGCCCGTCAACCGCTAATTCGGCCAAAGCGGCTCTTTCACGCTTCACGCGAGACCCAGAGGCTCCTCGTGCCCATCATTCGTTCATCCTGAACCATCGCACCCTAGACCTTGCGGAGCACTTCGCCATGATCGAGCGGGAGCTCTTCATTGGCGTGAAGTTTGAGGAACTGGTGCTGGACGATTGGCTGAATTGCAAGGAGGTGGATGTGCTGGATTGGACACAGTATCTCAAGGATAGGGCGCGCTGGAAAGTGGAGAAAAGGTACCCCGATAAGACAAGTGCTCTGGGTGCCGTCCGCGCCCGTTTCAACTTGATGGCTAACTTCACGATATCTGAAATTGTCCTTACACCTCCTCAAGCACGTCCTTACTTGGTTTCGAAGTTCATTCGAGTAGCTTGGGTAAGCGGTACCATATCTTTCCGGACGGCGTTTTACTGACAAACTTCCAGAAATCGTATAGGATGTGTAATTTCAGCACTCTCGTTGCCATAATCACTGGGCTCAAAAGTGATTGGGTGACGAAAGCGATGATGAAACGACCTGGATGGAGTCGGGTGGGCATTTGGGAGAACCGGATGTTCAAGGACTTGAAAGTTTTCACGGCCAGCTTCGAAGACTTCAAACATATTCGTCAAGCCGTTGCAGACATCGTCGACGCGAAGCCCTTGGATGCTAGCTCCCATGCAGCGTCTGTTGTGAGCGGAGGAAATACGGATTCTTCTCAATCTGGCAAAGGCAAGACTGGCGGAGATCGACCTGCCGCAGCCACAGCCTGCGTTCCCTTTATTGGTTGGTTTACTTTACCTCGTATTGCTACGGAATGCAAGTTTGATTAACGACGTTCTTAGGTGTTTACCTGTCCCAACTACAACGCCATAGCCGACTCCCCGACTTGATTGATCCCACGGCGCCCGACGAGCCCGTCAATATCAACCCCACCACTACGAGTTTCGAGTCTTTCGACGCGGCGGCGCATCCTGAGGTCTTTTCCGCCTTGGCACCACTCCCTCCCACAATGCACCTCGAGCCTCTCATCAACGTCCACAAGCAGCGCAGGATAGCGGGTGTCATCAAATCTTTAGTCGCCGGTCAGCACCTCGCGAGCCGAGTGCAATTTGACGTCGACAGGAAGTTGTTCCAAAGGTGTCTTCGACTCAGGGGGTTGAACGCCGAGACACTCCAACGAGTTTTCTCGATGTTCCCGGAGTAATATTGTTTCATTTTTGGGCTTCTGTTTTCGTTTGCATACTTATCTATATCTAGAGCTTCGTGGCATAACTTTGGCATATGTATTATGTAGATTTTTTTCATGACAACAAGAACTTTGCAAGATTTATGTGATCTCTACGCCGTCGACTTCAGACGCTCTGGTGGTTCCAGGTCTCGATTCGTCGAATTTTTGGATTCGTTCAATTCGTTCGCCTGATTATTTCGGCTGTATCGCCAGTTGCATCCTGTTGATACCCGCAACTTTAAGCACAGCCAGTGAAGATGGCCACAAGGATGGCTGACGTTGCGTATCCTTGCTTCTGAGAAATCTTGGTAACCCATTTGTCCAGAAAAACGTCATGGAATCGCTTATAAAAGCGATCCGGCTGTATTTGGCGACTAACACAGAAGAGGGGTCGAGGGGGTGGGGACGACCTCAGATATCGTGGACTGGGCCATCGAGTTGAACCGGATACCGACAGCGCCCAGAGCACTGTTCTGGTATATGTGCGGTGGGATCCTTGTCCCCAGGAACCTCCACATCTTCCAGCTTAACACGCGTCTGCCTGTTTCCTAAAGTACCCCCTGATGAACGGAGCCAAACTCGCAATCTGCGTAGGGCCCCAAGGCTGGGACTGACGCGCGACCGTCTTACCCAAGCATAAAGAACCGGCGCCTTAGAAGCCAAAGTCTCTTTGTACCACTGATCCTACGGCCGGAAAATCTTGCGCAAGGGCGCGGAGCGTCCGGCTGCCGAGCTGATCAGCCCATGGGGATAAAGGTGTAGGTCCATCAAGTTATCTAGCCCGACATAAATCACGGAGGGCCAAGGATAAGTAAAGCAGTCGAGACGCAGGGCAGATGGTTCATCCAAGCTCCTCAAGTTGCGAGTGACTGAAATAAGAGCCGTTAGCGTGACAAAACGCGGTCAGTCACACTTCACATCCTTTCATCCCATACCATCACGGCAAATTTACTAAACATTGCATAGTTTACGCGTCAGGAATGGCTAGCAGTGGCTCAAGCAAGGTGTCTTCACTTCTCAGCGCTTTGGACAACTCCAGTGGCGCTCCCCCAACTCCAGACGCCACCCCCGTCAAGCCCATCCACCCCTTCTTTGCGAAGGGGTCTCAGTCTCGTTCCAGTCTCGATGCAAGTGGCTCACAGGATATGAAGGCCGCTTTAGAGATTGCAAGAGCTACGCAGCTTCAAAGCATGCTTGGGACAATGAACGAGAGTGAGTCTCTTTGACGTTGTACACTGAGCTAAATTCGCGGGCTTACGCGATAAGGACAGTCAACGATGCGACCCTCCTTGCGCGCTCCTTAGGGCGATCGCCTGCGTCGTCGTCCATGTCCGGAGGCGGCGGTTTCAGACTCAATTACGACTATCAGACGCCTGTGCGGGCGATCGACATTGGTGGTCCTGACCAAGAACAAAGGTCTGTATCTTAACAATCGCGTGTCCTCCGCCATCCTTAACAAACAATTTATAAATGTTGTGTAGAATGGCAGAATTCGTGACGAAATCCATTGACAACCTTAGCCATGGCCTCACTGTTAAGAGCGCCATGAAAGAGCTAGGACTCAAAGAGTGAGTAGGTCATACTCCAAATTTCGGCATGCTTATTCTTTGGACAACAGTCAGAAGGATCTAATTCCTGGGATGGAAGTCCGATTGTTAAGCCATCAGGCCATCGGGGTTGCATGGTGCGTTTTCTTTGTGACAGACTTAGGTTTACATGTATTCAAACGTCTTGCAGGATGTTGGCGAAGGAAGAAAGCTCGGATAAAGGTGGAATATTGGCGTATGTCCGTTTCTTTTGCTGGTAGTCTGTGGGATTTTTACGTTTCGTTTAGAGACGATATGGGTCTTGGTACGCTTCATAGATCAAATTTTCTGTGCTTTCTGTCTTGAACATGAGATAATATGCAGGCAAGACCGTGCAAATGATAGCGACGATGGTCAAAAACCAGCCAAGAATGGATGACGAACATCGAACGACGCTCATTATCGTGCCAGCAGCGCTCCTTCAACAGGTAATCTGTCTACCATTCTATGGATCAGTTGAGCATGTTCTGATCCGTCATTTCAGTGGAAGGAGGAGGTCGAAACAAAGACGAACGAGGTCTTCTCAGTACATCTGCATCACGGGAAGGATAAATTGAAGGTACCATCTTTCGTCGCGAAGATGACCTGCGGCCGATTACATATGCTTCACATTTGCAGAAGCTATCACAGATCAAGAACTACGAGGTATTTCTCGCTATACATTGCTGGCCTTTCATTTTCTGAGCTGTGATGTTTAGGTTATCGTCACAACCTACCAAACCCTGAACCAGGATTTCAACATTCCGAAGGACGTCGATCCCTCCGAAGAAGCCGAATGGCTCCAAGACAATGGGTTTGTACATTTGTTCGACACTCTGCTTTCAACCGCTGACGCGGGTGACCTGTAGAGGCATCCTGGCTCGTGCAAAGTTTTACCGCGCAATTGCCGATGAGGCACAGTTCATTCGCAATCGGTATGCTTTTTCCTTTGCATTCCTTGTGGGATACTTTCTTACTATCATCATCATGTTGTTATGATTTCTAGTGGCACTCGCTCAAGTATCAGTCTCGCCCACATCAAAGCCAAGTATCGGTGGATGCTAACAGGAACTCCTGTCACAAATACTCTGTACATGTTTTCGCTGGCCGGTCCCATAAGTTTGGCACTGACATTCGATCTATGCAGGGCTGATATTTACGGCCTCCTGCGTTTTGGCCGTTTCCGGCCATGGAATGACTGGACTGCGTTCGATGAGCATATCGTGCGTAGATCTCGTCGTTTCGGACCTAGATGATTAATGAAACTCGATCTTCTCTTCTATACAGGCTAAAATGCAAAGCGAGGACGCGCCTTTAGCTGGTCAGACAACCAACATATCTGTTAGTCCGATTGATCTTGATGTCGTCTCACAGGTTCCCGCGCACAGGCTATATTGAAGCCTATCCTCCTTCGCCGCACGAAGGATTCTAAACTTGAGGGCGAGCCCATTTTGCAGCTTCCGCCCAAGAGTATCGAGCTCGTCAAGCTCCAGTTCTCAGAGGAGGAACGAGATGTAAGTATAGTAACGTCCTCCCGTTGACGTGACTGAATACTAATACTTGATAGCTTTATGATTCATTTGAGAAGCGAACTAAGATCCGACTCAATAAGTTCATCAGAGAACGAACCCTTGTACAGAAGTACGTATATTGATTATCTTCTGTATGTAAAACGGTTCTGATCACTGGCGGATGCCATGCAGCCACGCTGCTGTTCTCGTAAGTTGCCTCCCTCATGATAGATACTTACACGAACATGAATTTATCCTTTCTTAGGTTATGATCCTCCGGTTGCGGCAGCTCTGCTGTCACCCCAACCTCATCCTCGTACGTATACGATATTGCAGCAAGCCATCGTCACATCTATTGAACTGGTAGCCTAGTCGCAAACAGACGGGTACGAAGACCCGACCCTGCTCGTCGGTAGCGACGGTGACAGGGAGCTGGGTCGCGCGAGGAAGATCATGGGTGGTACCTGGGTCGCTGAGGTAGGCATTTCGTCCAGTATTGGCCCTTGGTCACTAACCAACGTTTACAACTTGTGTCCCAGGTCAAGCAGAGGTTGGATGCCTATACACGCAACTATATTACTGGTCGTTTATCATGCTTGCTTTACTAGGTCTTTGACTCGGCGTCGGGCCTCGGAGCTCCTTGACTTCTCTGACGAAGCGGACACTCCTGAATCGAGCTGCCCTGTCTGCCAAGAATGTAACATCCTGTTCATTGTGTATCATGTTTCATCTCTCAAATCTTCACAATAGTCCTTATGAATGATAGTGGACGAGTCTTAGCATGCACCCATGAAATCTGCTTCGGTGCGCAAGTTTGCTTTCTTCGAGTTTGACGCGATCTGATAGTGATATCGGAAAAGACTGTCTCCTGGACTTGCAGCATGCTCCCATTGCCCATAACGGTATATTGTAAGTCTAGATCTCTGCCCTTCTTGTGAACCACTTTATTGACCTCAGGATTCTGCAGTGGTGAGGGTAATGAAAAGGAGAATATCGCGGCTGAGAAGGAGTATGAGACGGGTGCTGCCAAAGGCTACCGGCCATGTTAGTGTCCTTTCATCATTTCTCCCTGTCTGGACTCACCAAAATCTCTTTGTAGGCCCGACGTGCAAAAAGATGAACGATCTAAGCCCCGACAAGATTTTCAAGTCCTCTGCGTTCGAACCCACGGATGAAGAGCTCACAAATCACGCTCGGGCGACGCGCCGCGCAAAGGTGCGGAAAGTCCCGAATCGCGATGTCAGGATGAGGTCCCCCTCTCCCGAGAAGACTTTCGAGGAGCGTGGTCTCGACGACTCTGACGATGATTTACCTGACATCTCAAGTCTCTCTGAAAAACGCCCAGCGAAGCGTCAGAAGAGGAATCAAATTGACAGCGACGAGGACGACGATGTCGGTGTACCTATCAACTTTTAACCATATCAAGTATTGACCCAACTTGTGTCTACTGTGCAGGAGATGACCGATCTCACGATGGGCAAGGTTTCTGCGCCCCTGGACGATGTCAAGATGGGGTACAGAAGCGACTCTGAGATTGAATTTCTCGATCCCAGGGACAAGAAGCCGAACGGCCCTTCCTCTTCGAGGAATTCCTCTATGTCCCCGAAGGCAAATGGCAAAACCCCGGCTAAACGCCCAAGGAAGAATGGTAGCGATGGCCCCTCTGAGGCAGTTATCGCTACTTGGAGACGGGGGGATGACGATATGGAGCCAAGTGCTAAGATGCTTGCCCTGATCGATCTGCTCCAGGAGTGGGAGGCAACTGGGGATAAGACCATTATCTACTCGCAATGTGCGTCACTGTCGTTTTCGTCATTGCGTACCCTCCGCTTCGCAGGCTGACGGACCCTGTGTTCACAGGGACATCCATGCTTGATCTCCTGGATATTTTGTTCACGAGACATGGGATTCAGAGTTTGAGGTTCGATGGGAAGATGGACCGACATCAGCGAGATGCCGTGCTGAGCACGTTCAAAAGACCAGGAGGGCCGAAGGTCATTTTGATCAGGTATGCCTCGTTATATCTCCTTCAGAACGATGTTCTTAACGGTCCAAACTTTCCAAACTTTAGTACCAAGTGTGGAAGCGTCGGGTAAGCTTTCTGGCCTAGAAATGCGGCCAGTATGGCTTAACTTAGGGGACAATTGTTAGGTTGAATCTGGTGTCCGCGAACCGAATTATCAAGTCAGTGTTTCTCTTCGGTCATGGATATTGCACTGACTTGTGCTCTCTCCAGCATGGACCTTTCGTGGAACTATGCAGCCGAATCACAAGCTTATGACAGGGTCCATCGGATTGGACAAGAGAAAGATGTCTTCGTGAAGCGCTTAGTCGTAGAGAACACTATCGAAGAAAGGTTCGTGGGTTGATCACACTTTTTCACTCATTTCCGACGCTCTCTCCAGAATGTTATTGCTTCAAGATGTGAAAGTTGGTACGTATCATTACACCTGTACTTGCCGAACAAAAGTTAATGTGACAAACAGGTCTTGCCGAGGCAGCTCTCGGAGAAGGAACCGGGGCAAAGCTTCATAAGCTGAGCGTGAAGGACATTAAATACGTACGAGTTATGTCCGCCTATTGCGTCGCACCATGGCTAACAACCCTTACTGAAGCTCTTTGGAATGACGCCCGCCGGGAAGAATGGGCCAGCGCCTGGGCCAGCCGCATGAACTAGGCCGAGGAGTAACTTTTCAACTTGAACAGCCTCGGCCTCGGCGAACGCGGGATTGCTGTGCAGTCCCTCCTCGGAATCTAAACTCGATATTCTAGCCTTGCTTTCGTCTGGATGGGGAGAAGGTGGTTTGGAAGGATTTATAACCTGAGGATTGGTTTGCATCGGAATATGTAGCATTATCACCCGTTAATATGTTGCATCAGTGTATATGTACTTTTTTTTTGGTCTTTCATCATATTCTAACCTTCGTATCTCCAATATATAGCGCCAGCCGCCAGGTTTTGTCATTGACCGCACTATCTAGGCAGTCTGCCTGACTACCCTCTTCGGTGGACCATAACCACGATTAGCAATGGCAAGCACAACTGAGATGCGTTTCCTGGGACCGTTATAAGATACGGGAAACTTGACTCATACGCGCTTCGAGATTCAGAGAAGCCTTCGACCCACCCGCGTCGCGTCAGATATAAGTACACCATGCTAACGCGTCGATTCGGACGCGTCGCGGCAATAATTTACGACACGTGGAAGTCCCAAACTCCCCATGTGTCGCAACTTCCAGGCAAGGTATCGTGTTACTAGTGGGCCAGGGATTATATCTTTAGATTTACCTACTATCCCGTTGAAAGTTCGATAATTATGAATCTACCATAGATGAGGAACGGGAGATCTTCTGAGCTGCAGCGTTGCTCTGAGTATCTCTGAGTTTCAGGGTACTAGATTTGTAGTAATGTATACTTCGTTCATGATTCCGGCGCAATATTAAAGGGCGGTGGGTGTTCCGAAGCTCTCAGGGTCAGCCCTGTCCCTGGGGTGCTTCGAATCCTTCGATGCAGTACCCGAGAATGAGTGATGCGAGCTATGTCCACCATGCGCATCTGAGTAGACCTCCGTCCGAATGTGTAGCTGAACACTTCCAGAGTTTGTCGACTGAGGAAAGCGCTCCAAGTTTTCCAACTCCCAGATTGCACTCGTATCGGGCTGAAGATGGGTAAAGATCACGACGAGAACGGAAACAAAGCTGAGAAAGGCGACTCACCCTGCTTCCCTTTATGGCTTCTCTTAGGCCGTGGCGCACGAGGAGAGTATCCATGATAGTCTGTTTTCAATCTGATTAGTTGGCCAGACAACAATCAGGTCGTTTCATGAAACGAACACTGGTGTAGAAGCGGGCGTGTGGGAAGCCAACTATGGCATACATGTGCGACATGGGAAATTGGAAGAAAAACACGACGGTAAGAACCGAGCCGATGCCCGTGAAGAGGCCTATATTCCTTTTGTTATTGGAAAGGTACAATAGACTGGGATTGAGTCACTAACCTGTTTGAAGCGCACCACGAATTAGACGATTGGTGATCGTCTTGGATGCATGGAAGCCTGTGCTTGAGCGCGTGAGGACGGAGACAAGCAAACCTGCCAGCTGTGAGACCCTTTGTATCAATTACCGTGGATGTGAAATGCGTACCAGCGATCAGCACATCTACTCCAAATTCAAAGCACAAATATACTGCGACAACAGTGGTGGCATGGATGCCTTCACTGAATCTGTACACAAAATTCGCCGTGAGATTGCGACATAGTTGGATCAGAGCTGGCCTGAAGCACGCACAATTTGTACCTCCACACCGTCACAGTACACAACAATCCAACCGCCAAGGAGAGGACGGAGAAGAACGTGATTAAGCCATAGGTAAGTCTGCAGTTTGTAAGGCGGAGAAGCCTTATTAAGCAAGAGGATCACAGTGAGATGATTAACAGGACGTTGGTAACTGGTACTTTAATCGAACGCACCGGTAAGCCAAGAATATTTGCACCAGAAACGCGGTGACGACGTTGATCAACATCGTCAACGACAACGGCCAGCTAGCGACTGGAAGGTCGGAAATCAATGGCCATACAGGTTGTAGAAGGGGAGAGACCGACTATTAAGCGCCGGGGGGTTGTCGAAATTTTGTACCCTAGGACGGATTTTACCCATTTCAACTTGAGGTTTAGAGTATGTGTTGAATTTTGCAAACATACATGTATACCCAAGAGACGTATATGAGGCTGTCAAATAGAATTAGCAATGATCATCAAGGCTGGCCCTATGGTGCAGTACTCACGAAGAACTGCTGAACGTGTCCAAGCAAAACAGGGATATCACAAGAGCCCTAAAAATTCCATTCGTTAAGCATGCCACGCGTCCAACGTGAAGGATGTGCGGACCTGATCCATTTTGGATCGTCGAAGTCTTAAATTATAGAATATCAGAAGCAGCAAAGGAGTAGTAGACTGAATCTCACTTCTTATGTAGTAGGCAGCATACTGAGCAAACACGATTCCATACATATACGTATTGACTAGCAAGCGGATGATCAGTGAGCAATAATGCCAACTCAAAAAAAATCGGAAGCACGGACACGATATCCCAATCAAGAGAGCACCTAGAACCAGGAGGTTGAGCGCTTTGAACCACTGACAAGAACATGCAAGAATAATCACCAAGAGTCTTATCGTATTGACCCATAAGATCGAGAGGAAAACGAGGTGGGGAACGTGATCCTAAAACTAGGGCGGTCCCTTTGTTTTAAGTAACGCCTCTAAATTTGAAAGGGGACCATGACACAGTTGTTCGGCTTACAGTTGTTTTATATGGTAATCCGACCCTATGTCAGGCACCACCTCAATAAGAACCGTGTGCAAATGTGGGATGCAACCTGTTCCGAGTCAAGCTTAACCGGTATTGGTTATTGTACCCTTGCCTCTTTCGAATCGAGGAGAGAAAAACACGATCGATACCGTCCATACTCATTGCTGGATTTCTCTCAACTCCTGCAACTGACATAAGCTACTCGGAATCATACATTGAGTTCTAGGCAATCGAAGAAACACGGTGACAGACCCTTAACGACACCAAGTCGCAAGATATTTATCATCCCGGGTTTTTATAGGAGCGGCGTTCCTATATAACGATTCGGAACTCCATCATCAGTGTTGATGCCCCAAAGTCGATCGAACATATTGGTCGTTGTCCAACGGCGCTTGAATATGCCCCTCTCTGCAGCTAAGTAGCTGCGGCTTCACAATGAATTGAGCGGCGTTAACTATATGGTGTATTAGCCATGATGTTCGCCTTCGTCATGAATTCAATTGGCAAGCAGTCATTGCGAGAGATTTTGAGTACATACTGACCTGGCAAGGGAGCGTCAGGCCGACGTCTCCCTTTGTCGTCCGAGTGTCTTTGTGTAACCCAGGAGGAGACAACCTTTATCGCGGCCTCGACAACGGGATCGCGCTTGTGCGCGAGGACGAGAGCGCGCACGAATAGATGGGTACATAGCGAGATGGTTCGCGGTCGACCTCGGGCAGTTTGGTTCAGAGTATTTCAAATACCAGATACGGAGTGGGATAGGGAGCGGGAGCGATCGAGATGGAGGCACGAGAGAGGAACCTCAATAGAAATGCTCCAATATATGGAGGAGCCATATTTTCGTGTCAGCCGATTCTAGGCATAGACGTTGGATCGTTGCTGTACTCGAGTCAACGTGGCGGCGACCTTAGAAATGGTCAGACAACACGCACAGACTCAGAGGGCTGTGGCGCTGTACTCTTGTCAAAGTAGATGTTCGAAATGGCAGATTACCCTGAAAGAACATGGGTGTTTCAAATCGGAAGGGATGGGTATGGGATTCAGAGGCATCGCGTAGCAGACTTGGTCCCTTCTCCGAGTTGCAGATTTCCAAGCAATGCCTGAGGCAACTCCGAGGCAGAGCTTTGCATAATGTCGGAGATGACTCTAACTCTTGCACGGTGTATCTGCTCAGTCACCCTCGGCACTTTCCAGTTCGTCCTTCATCTTCCACCCTCCGTCGCGTTGGATCCAACAAGCTCCATCAACTCCGAGGGTCAAGCAAGATGTCTTGAATGAGTGACAAAGTTAAGTGAATCATGGGGGACGTTCTTCGTAAAGAGTGCCATATGGGATGGAAAATCAGGATGCTGATGTCTTGGTCGACAGTATTCTCGCGTTAGGCCCGCGGTCGATGACAGTTGCTGGAGGTTATCGGACACAGAAAATGCTATGGAGTGCGAGAAAAGACAGTTACATGTCCATCAAGTATTGGCTGTGCCGAGGGATATATGATGTGAGTTGAACGGAAGCGACGGAATGAAAGGATAAAACGAAAAATCTTGACGCCGGACGTGAACCTGGCATGATGACAATCAAGATCCGAGGTGCAATGCTCCTTTCTGCCAATTTCTGTCAGAAAAACATCAGGACCGCACGGTTTCTGGCAGGGATGGCGTCCTCCGACGCTTCTGTCCAGGAAGCGCGGAGGTAAGAGCGAAGCAAGAGCGTACCACATCGGGCTGGGATCTTGCGATTGCCGGTTTAAGAAGCCGGTGACCCCAGGATATATCACGTGGCCCTACTATAATTCACCTGAACCCCACCTTCACCGCCTCTACTTGCTGCCCTCGTCGGACTTGCTGGTCTGCTCGTCGTTCTCGTCGTTCTCCTGCTTATACCTGCCGCATCTCTGCCTAACCGACGTCGCCCGCCATGGCGAGCTCAAAGCTTCCAGTGCTTGCTCTCCCACACCCTCTTATTTTGTTGCCGACCTCCCGCTTCACAATGCCTGTTTCCCAACAAATTGGCGAAGCAATTCTAGCACTCATCGATGAATCTGACGCACTCCCGGTCATCGCTGCAGTCCCGATAACAAATCCCCCGTCCGATAATACCTCTCCAGTGCTTTCAGAGTGGGGCACTGCAGCTCGTGTGCTCCGCATGGTCAAGCCCACCGCACGGAATCCACGACAGCCATATCTCATCTCCCTGCACGGTCTGACCCGAATACGCCTCATTGCCACTAAGGATGCAAACACGTTGCCTCCAGAGTTGGCCGCAGACCTGTCGCTGCAGGATATCGAGTATCCTCCCACGGAACGTACGCCATCGAGAGAGACGGTAGAGAAATTTAAGCATTCAGCCTTGACACTGCTGGATCGACTCGCCAGGGACTCTGCCCAGCAACTACGTAAGGACAGTTACAACAAGATAGCGAGTATGCTTGAGGATATTACCAATTCTCGAGCACCATGGATGGCGGACGTTTTAGTAGGCAGTATCAATGGAGAGTACGGCGATAAACTTGGTTCGTCTTATCCCTCCTACACGCATCACGCACCTCCATTAATATCCTTTTCTCCTGATAGCTATTCTGAGCACACCAGACGCCGAGGCCCGCCTGAAACTTGCCACGGACATGTTCTTGAAACAAACGTCTATATCTGAAGTGTCGAAAAAGATCGCCACTGCCGTCGATGAGTCGCTTTCCAAACAACAGAAGGAATTCTTCTTACGGCAACAACTTGCTGCCATCACACGCGAGCTCCACGCCTTGACCCGGGCCAATGGCGGCTCGTCCTTGTCATCGAGTCCTAACCTCTCCTCTAGCACACCCGCGGATGGAAGCAGTGGCTCGGAACTGGACGACGACGAGCAGCACGAAGCTGATGATATGGCTGACCTAAAACGTCGTATCGAGGCGATGGAACCGGGTTCGGAGGAACGCAAGATGGGTGTAAGGGAATGGAGGAGGCTCAAGCGAATACCTCAAGGCAGTGTCGAGCATGGTGTTATCCGGAGCTACGTAAGTTTTGGACTCCTCCCTTATCAATACTGCAATTGAGCTCGTTCCCTTCTAGCTCGAATGGCTAAGCTCGATTCCATGGCCGAACTCGACTCCTCTCGCTTCTGACGCACAGCAACCGCAACCCGTCATCCGAGATCGGTCGTTCCTTACTGCTGCTCGTGCGCAGCTGGATTCAGACCACTTCGGGCTCGAGAAGATCAAGAAACGGCTCATTGAATACCTTGCAGTTGTACGGTTGAAGGAGTTGAATGCTGAGCGTGAGGCTCACGCTGAAGATGCTCGTCGGACACAGCAGGAGGCAAGCGGGAAGGAGAAGAAGGATGCAGATATGGCCGTTGTTCCTCATGACAAGGACCAGCAACGGCCACAGCCTGCGCCCGGGAAGCCAGGTAGGCTCGGGAAGAAAGGCGTGAAAGGGCCGATCCTTCTGTGAGCGTTTTTTCGTTCCACAATATGACTATCTCTGACCGTGGACTTCAGTTTCGTCGGTCCTCCGGGCACTGGCAAAACCTCGTTGGGCCAGTCCGTCGCCAAAGCCCTCGGACGTCCTTTCCAACGAATATCATTGGGAGGCGTCCGAGATGAGGCGGAGATCAGGGGCCATCGAAGGACGTACGTGGCCTCTGGGCCTGGGCTGATCGTACAGGCGCTTAGGAAGTCAGGAAGGGTAGATCCTGTAATGCTATTGTGCGTCGTCATTTTTGATCTGCCCTTCTCGTATGTAACGCTGATCGTCTTCCTAGAGATGAGATTGACAAGATTGGGCAGAGCAATTTCCATGGGGATCCTGGAGCCGCTCTTCTAGAGGTTCTGGACCCTGAGCAGAACCATACGTTCAATGTTGGTATAGTTTCACATCTCTTTCTACACTCGTGCTGATGTTAGGGTATGGTTAGGATCACTATATTAATGTACCTATAGATCTAAGCCAAGTGCTATTCATCTGCACCGCCAACTCCCTCGACACAATCTCCGCACCCCTCCTAGATCGCTGCGAGATCATCCAGCTTTCCGGTACGCCCACCTTATCCCTTGTGTCTCCTCGTGTTTTTCAAGTTGCTCATGTGTCGCTGCCATTTTTGCTGAACAGGCTACACGTATGACGAGAAGATGCACATCGCCCGGCGCTTCCTTCTCCCGAAGCAGTTGAAGGCGAACGGGCTGGATGACTCCCACATCACCATCACCGAGCCGGCCCTCCTCCATGTCGCCACACGCTACACACGCGAGGCAGGCGTACGGAGCCTCGAGCGCGCCATCGGCGGCGTCGTGCGATACAAGGCCGTCGAGTGGGCCGAGTTCATGGACGAGGGCGGGGAGGCGCGGGACGTCGGGAAGGACGATGGGGCCGTTGTCGTGGCGGAGAATGGCGGCGGGCCTAGGGGGAAAAGGGCGTATAGGAGAGTGGTGGAGGAGCATGAGATTGAGAAGATCTTGGGGATTGCGAGATGGGATGGGGAGGAGAGGGATAGGGAGGAAAGGAGGGGTGTTGTGTATGGACTGGTGGTGATGGGACAGGGAGAGGGTGGTATTCTGCCAGTGGAGACTATTGCGGTGCCTGGGACTGGGCAAGTCAAGTTGACGGGGAGTTTAGGTGACGTGAGTGGTTGCAGCCCTTTCGTTTGACGTATCTTGATTTTGAATACTTCTTCAGGTTATCAAGGAGAGCGCGGAGCTGGCTTTGAGCTGGGTCAAGACTCATGCTTACGACCTGTGCATCACGAATACTCGCACGCAGGATCCTCTAAAGGTCCCCGATCTGATTGACATTCACCTGCACCTACCCGCCGGCGCCCAGAAGAAGGATGGCCCCAGTGCCGGCATTGCTATGGTGTGTACAACTTTTTTCCATCGCGGCCAATTAGCATATTGACTGCGAGCTCCTAGACGTGTGCCTTCGTATCCCTACTCACCGGAGCCTGCGTGCCTACCAACATCGCTATGACCGGCGAGGTACATCCGCCTTGCTTGCGCTGGAAGAGCTACTGACTCACATATGACGTAGATCACTTTGCGGGGACGTGTTACCCCTGTCGGTGGGATCAAAGAAAAGGTGAGGGGTGTTATTCTCCACAGCCCGTGGCATCTCTAACGGGCTCCTCAGGTCCTCGGTGCTCACCGTGCCCAAGTCACGAAGGTGATTCTTCCATGGGCGAACCGGAAAGACGTTGAGCACGACGTAGCGCTCGAGATCCGGAATGAAATGGAGTTTGTCTTCGTCCGCACGGTGAGGGAGGCGCTGGAGGCGGCGTTTGGGAAGAACACGCTTGGGTGGAGGAGGGAGGCTTTGCTCCTGGAAAGTCGTCTATGAGCGAGGACAGCATTTTTTTGTCTTTTGGTTCCGACGCATCTTTGTTTTTCTAATTTGTTTTCATCCCGAGTAGCCTTTCTTATTTCTGTCCCTCTGTACACCACAAGCAATCATTTGTAGGAGCTCTTGTATCATTATATGCCAGCATGTTATAAAGTACATCAAGTACAGGTTAAATATACAAATACATCTTTTACAGTTAGCGGGACGCGGAGAGCTTCTAATTAGTATACAGACACAGATACAGGTACTGGTACAGGTACCATGCTCTCCCTCCCTCTTGCACGTGCATTGACAAACTTCTGGAACGCAAGGTCCATATCGTCCGGTAAACCCATGATAGTGTGCAGCGCGCGGCCCGTATGATCATAGTCGCACGCCATCGAGAACATCCAGTACGCCAAGTACGCCGCGACATGCCCCGCATTCGAATCATGCAACTCCGCCAGCGTCCGCCCCGACGGCGGAATCGGCGCATCCTGCGCCTCCCGAAGCGCCGCATTAAACGCATCATGCACCGCCAGCCTTTCGTCCCTTGACCCATACCCCAAATCCACAAAGTCGCCAGAGACCTCAAACGTCGGCACCGCGAACGCTTCCCACGGCACCGTGCCCGCACAGTCCCAGTCCAGCACGCCGACGATGTGGCCTTTGGCGTCGACGAGGATGTTGTCGTTGTGTAGGTCCCCGTGGCGCATGGGGAAGGGCCCCTTGTCGTCGCGCTCGTCGAGGAGAGGCATGATCGCGGCGCGCCATAGGGAGGCGACGAATTGCCGTTTTAGTTGTGCGGTGGGATCGCTCCCCTCCAGGACCTCGACTTCAGCGAGCTTCTCGTACGCGTCCGCTTGGATCTGGAAGTACTCCCGCGCGGACCTGAACGGACCCAGCCCGTAATCTGCCCCGGGCCCCACTGTGACGCGTCCATCCCCCCCGAGCACGAAGGACCCGATGGAATCGAATGTGATGCGGCTGAGCTGGACGTGGATGTCTGCCATGTCCTGGAGGTAGCGCAGGAGAATGGGCCGCTTGCTTTCATCGCCCCCCAGCGGATCGCCCCCGCCACTCGTGGCGATCCCCCGCTCCTCGATCGTCACGCCCGTCATTGCGGTCATCAGGACGAAGGCAGGGAAGTCGGGGCCGAGGGGGTTGGAGGGGGAGGGGACGGGGTGGAAGGCGATGACACGAGGCACGGGGATGGTGGTGCGCTCGCGTACGAGCTGCAACGCGGCGACCTCGTTGAGGATTTTGCGCTCGAGCTGCTCGGCGGTGTTGAAGTATGCGTCCATGGGTCGCATCCCGAATCGCATTATCCAGGAGAGCCCGTCTTCGAATAGGATCTCGAAGACGGCGAAGGACTGGCCCCAGGTGTAGTGGTCGGCTATGATGCGGCAGGGGAGTTTTGGTTTTGTGGGGTGTAGTGAGGATGCGTAGGCTTCTATGTCGCTGAAACGGGGTCGGAGGAGTGCCACCATCGAGGTGATTCTGTCGGCGTATTCTGGCTCTAGGACGGTCAACGAGGCGCAGACATCGGGCCAGGTGGTGCTGATTGGGGGCATGGTGAAAAAGGTCAGCCGGAAACCGGGATGACTGCGGCTATTTGAGGGAATGTTAGTAGGCCAGGCCAAGTCGGTCGGTGATCGATGGAATCAAGGAATCATGAATGCGACAGCTCAAACTCAACCGGTGCTGCGTCCACATCCATGCATCATGCCGCGTGATGAACGCGTTTATGGCACGCGACATTGCTTGTCATTGTTGTCCTCGGCAACTCCTTACCTCACCGAAGACGGATCCACATCGACGGAAATATACCAATGATTACAGAAAGTGAGTTTTATTCCCTATACCTGGACCAAGATGACGACTGGTGAATACCCCTAATGTAAATTAAAGTAGTCTCGCTCGCCCCCAGAGTCAAACAGCTCCCTGATATCGCATCGTAAGCTTCTCGTTGGTCCATGTCGGACCAGGTGTCCAACCTAAATTGTCATTCAAATATTGGTAAACATTGCGAAACATAGAAGAGAGCCACACGTACCTGGGTCAGGAGTGGTAGGGACAAACGGTGGTGGCTGTTTTCGTCGTCGGCGCCGGAAGATGATGAATGCGACAAGGCCAAGGAACAACAGACTTCCAATAACACCGCCCGCGATCGCACCCCCATGTTTCGATGACCCGGAAGATGTCAACTGGGAGGGAGGATGTGTGGAAGAGTCCGAGGCTTGGCTTGAGGCAGAGGCGACGATCGTCGGGAACGAAGTCGTCGGCGTAGCTGACGGGATATACATGAATTCGCTTTTCGATGCGTGGTGTCACTTAGCAAGGGACTTACAAGACGAGGAATTGACTTGGAAGAAGTCTAGCCATAATGGAAGGTCACCAGCTCCAGCAGTCACGACCAAAGTGTGTTGCCCGTTCTCCAACGTCGGCGATTGAAAGAACAGTTGTTTGTACAACACGTTGGCGGCAGGAGAAGGCCTGAATACGACGGGGTTGGCGCCGTCAATTGTATATGTGGACAATCGGACACCAAAACCAGGCCGAATTTCTGTGATCGTTCCGTAGACCGTGATAGATGAGCCTACATAGCACCGTCAAGAATTGAGTTGTGAAGCTTTCGAAGACATGCTATGAAATACCTGTGAATGTCAAGGTAGCTGTGGCACCAGGGTCTGCGGATCCATGAGCCGTCGCTTGGTTTTCTTGGGGCTCACCACTGAGCAACCAAGCGCCGGCATAGATGATTCTATTGTCGGTATCGTCAATGTCCAAGACCGTATTTTTTGGTGCAGGCGGTGGTGTCGGAGGGGTTGTGGTCGCTATTTGATCTGCTTGGGTTGTGAGGGTCACTGTGGACACTGCCGGTGTCTGCGTCGGCGCAGGTGTAATTTCTGGTGCAGTAACGGAGCGGAAGAGGGGGACGCCCAGAGGAATGTCAACTTCGAAATAGTCCAACCAAAAGAAAGTATTGTCGGTGGTGGAAGTGATAGTCAGGGTGTGTTGCCCTTGCGGCAGCTGGGGTGAATGAAAGAATTCTTGTTTATATTGCACTCCATCGCTGAGATTATTGGCCGTAAATTGTACAGGGCTCGAGCCGTCAATGCTGTACGTGGACGTTGCCGGGTTTCTCGCCGCTCCACGGTTTGGGATAGTACCAAAGACCACGACAGAAGAACCTATGAATGATGGTGTAAAGAGCACGACAGCTCGTGATGTTAATGAAAAGCGCACCGGTGAACGTGAACGTCGCCGTCGACCCCGCAAATGTCGTCCCATGCGTGGTATACCCGAACTCGTCCTTGCTACCACCTATGAACCACCCCCCAGAGTACACTATTCTTTGGTCTGTATCATCGACGAAGACCTTGTTGGCCATTTATTCCCATTCACGATGTAGGAGAAGGTAAAGCGAGTGCCGACCACACCTGCTATAGCAGGGGGGCGTGAAGAGGGAGAACGGGGAAGGGGAGATGAAGAGAGAAGGGATGATGGGCGTGCCTTGATCATACCTTTACATATACCAACCCTAGGCTGTTTCACCAGGTTCATCAACATCAAGAACATTAACAGAAGACCATGTATGGCGGCGCCAGGAGGAGTAGGAAAGCATCTTGTTCCACAACATTCATGAAGCACTTGTTAATGTTTCTCACAGACACAATCACAGACTGTCCGAGGTTGAGTTACAGAGTATATGGGGAGGAAGCTGAAAGCCGAAGACAAGAACCGAGATGAAACCGCAATTGCCAGATATCGATCACGGAACCTGGCCCGAAGCACATAACCCAAAATAGAGTGATCGGTAGATTCGGCACCCACGTGGCCGATCCAAGATTAGATTGTTCCGCAAGTAATTTTTCTGCTCAAACTCTTCCGAGTCGAGTCTCGAATCGCTGAGGGACACACGGTGCAATCGAGGTGCGTGAATGACTTTTTCCTTCTCGCTATCTAGTCTCATCTCAATCGCGCACAGAATGCTCGTCCTACCAGGTTCATCCTCGATCTCTCAGCCCAAGCGAGATGCTCTCCTCAAGAGCATCCAGGCCACCTGTCCAGACATAACATCTGTAGACGCCGTATGGATACATCTCGTGAAGTGTACGACCGGGACGCTCGAAAAAGAGCTTTCCGATCCCAGTTCGACACCTCGGAAAGCGTTGGATCGACTTCTCGCGTACGGCGATGATATCACCCTCCCAGGTACCAGGGAGCAGCTCTCGAACCAACAAAACGTCGTCTTTGTTCTCCCACGACCTGGTTCCGTGTCGCCGTGGTCGACCAAGGCCACAGACATCGCTGCCCTGTGCAATCTCAGCTCGCATGTGGAACGATTGGAGCGTGGCATTGCGTTCACTTTCACGACGAAAGCCGCGACCACGATCCAAGATAACCTTCACAAGTTCTCTAACTCCATCCACGACCGTATGACGCAGGTCGTTGCAACCTCTTCACCCAAGGAAGACACCATCTTCGTTCGCAATACACCCCGACCACTTCGCACCGTCGATCTCAAGAGCTCTGACGTGCAGGAGGGAACCCCAAGGGAGAGACTCTTAGCAGCGAACAAAACGCTAGGCCTTGCACTCGCATCAGACGAAATCGACTATCTGGTCGACGCGTACATCACAGGGCCGTCCCCCATCGACCGCAACCCAAGCGACGCCGAACTGTTCATGTTCGCCCAGGTCAACTCCGAGCATTGCAGACACAAAATCTTCAATGCCTCATGGACGATAGACGGCCAACCCCTCGATTCGTCTCTATTCCAAATGATCCGAAACACAGAGAAGATCAGCGGCGCAGGCACCATATCAGCCTACTCTGACAACGCTGCGGTGCTTCACGGCCATTCCGCGCCACGGTTCTACGTGTCCCAAGAACCCTCTACCGGACCCAACCCCGACCTCCGGAATCTCTACCAATCGATCGAAGAGGAACTGCCCATCCTAATCAAAGTAGAAACACACAACCATCCCACCGCTGTTTCACCCTACCCAGGCGCGGCCACGGGTTCAGGTGGAGAGATACGAGATGAAGGAGCCGTGGGCAGAGGATCCCGTCCCAAAGCCGGTCTGTCTGGCTTCACTGTCTCCAACCTACTCATCCCCGGCTACGAGCAGCCATGGGAAACCGACTTCGGACGACCCGCTCACATCGCGTCTGCCTTCGACATCATGATCGAAGGTCCACTCGGCGCGTCCGCCTTCAACAACGAATTCGGCCGCCCAGCTCTCGCGGGGTATTTCAGGACGTTCTCTGAGAGCATCGCCGTCAGCGACGATGGTGAAACTCGCGAAGTGAGGGGCTATCACAAGCCCATCATGATCGCGGGCGGGTACGGGAATGTCCGCCCCCAGTTCGCTAAGAAGGTGGGGATCAACGCTGGGTCGAAGATCGTGGTCTTGGGTGGCCCTGGGCTCTTGATCGGGCTGGGAGGAGGTGCAGCGTCGAGTCAGGTTTCGGGAGCAAGTTCGGCGGAATTGGACTTTGCGTCGGTGCAGAGGGATAATGCGGAGATGCAGAGGAGGTGTCAACAGGTCATCGACGCGTGCGTCGCGCTGGACAAGGAGACGCCTATTGAGAGCATCCATGACGTCGGAGCTGGCGGTCTCTCAAATGCCCTGCCAGAATTGGTCCACGACTCGGACTTGGGTGGTACTTTCGAGATCCGTGACGTCTTGGTGGCCGATTCTTCCATGTCTCCCATGGAAATTTGGTGTAATGAGAGCCAGGAGCGGTATGTCCTCGCAATCTCGGCCGATAAAGTGGAGACTTTTGAAACGATTGCGAAGCGGGAACGGTGTCCCTTTTCGATCGTTGGCGTTGCGACTGCAGAGGAAGAGCTCATCGTCACAGATCGGTTGTTCAAGCAGGATGTTATCCGGCTCAAGATGTCGACTCTATTTGGAAAGCCGCCCAAGATGTCAAGAAAGGACGTTACCCGTAAACCAGCTCAGATCGCATTCGACACCTCTTTATCCAAGTACCTGCCTACAGTAGCCTCCCTCCCGGAGCGCCTCGAAGTCGCTGTGAACCGCGTGCTCCGCCTACCTTCCGTCGGCTCCAAGTCGTTCCTCATCACAATCGGAGATCGATCCATTACCGGCCTCGTCGCTCGTGATCAGATGGTAGGACCTTGGCAAGTCCCCGTTGCGGATGTCGCAGTCACTCGATCTTCGTATGGCTTTGACGTCGTGGTCGGAGAGGCAATGGCGATGGGCGAGCGGACGCCTGTGGCGCTCTTGAACCCCGCGGCATCAGCTCGCATGGCCGTGGCTGAATCCCTCATGAACCTCACCGCTGCCACGATCGGAAAACTATCCCAAGTCAAGCTCAGCGCCAACTGGATGTGCGCGGCGTCGAAGGAGGGAGAAGGGGCTGCTTTGTATGAGGCTGTGAAAGCTGTCGGCGCAGAATTGTGCCCTGCATTGGGAGTGGGTATTCCTGTTGGGAAGGATTCGATGTCGATGTCGATGAAATGGAGGGAAGGGGAGGAACAAAAAGAGGTTAGCTCGCCATTGTCCTTGATTGTGACCGCGTTCGCGCCGGTGGAGGATGTAAGAACAACATGGACACCGCAGCTGCGCACGGATATCGAAGGAAGCACTTGCCTCGTTTTCTTTGATCTCGCGGATGGAAAGGAACGCATTGGTGGTTCGGCTCTCGCACAGGTTTTCAAGGAGATTGGGTCAGAGAGTCCTGATGTGGAGAGCCCTGCTGTCCTCAAGGCTTTCTTCGAGGGATGCCAGAAAGTGAAAACGAGCAACCCTGGCCTCGTCTTGGCGTACCACGATCGATCTGATGGTGGTTTATTCACTACCGTAGCCGAGATGTGCTTCGCCGGCCGGGTGGGCGTGGAGATCTCCCTGGATTCATTGCATTCCGTTCAAGACCCTATCTCGACATTATTCAATGAGGAGCTCGGCGCGGTCATGCAAGTCCGCCAATCCCAGCTTCCGGAGCTCATAGGCGTTTTCGTCAACTCAGGCTTCCCATCCACATCAATTCATGCCATCGGCCGCGTCAATGCACTCCCCAAGGACCAAAGCATCACGATCATCTATGGTGCCGAACCTATCATGACCACTAGCCGTGGAGAGTTGCAGGAAATATGGGCGGAGACGTCATACAAGATGCAAACGCTTCGCGACGATCCCGTCTGCGCCAAAGAAGAATTCTCCTTCATCAAAGACGAAACACACTTGGGCATCTTCTATGATCTCACCTTCACGCCCTCCCCCTCTCGCGACCTGTTCCGCAGGCCTAAGGTCGCCATCCTTCGCGAGCAGGGCGTCAACGGCCAGGTAGAGATGGCCTGGGCATTCACCGCTGCTGGGTTCGACGCCGTCGACGTGCACATGTCCGACATCATGTCCGGCAGCAAGCGCCTCGGCGATTTCGCAGGTCTCGCAGCCTGCGGCGGATTCTCCTACGGTGACGTCCTTGGCGCAGGCAAAGGGTGGGCACATTCCGTGCTTCTCAACGAAACAGCGCGCAAGGAGTTCGTTGGCTTCTTCGCTCGCGATAACACATTTACACTCGCTGTGTGCAATGGCTGCCAATTCCTGAGCCACCTCCGCGAAATTATCCCTGGTGCCCAGGATTGGCCAGACTTCAAGCCTAACAGGGCTGAGCGATTCGAGGGGCGCGCTTCGATGGTGGAGATTCTGGATACGGAGGTTACCCGGGCATCTGTATTCTTTAGCGACATGGTGGGGTCGAAGTTGCCCGTTGCTGTGGCGCACGGGGAAGGAAGGGTGGCGTTTGCTTCAGAGGATCAACGTCAGCGGCTCGAAGGGCAGGGTTTGGTCGCGGTTAGGTACATCGATTCGCAGGGGAAGCCTACGGAGCTTTATCCATCAAACCCGAACGGCAGTCCTGGAGGGATCACTGGCATTCAGACACCCAACGGGCGCGTACTGGCGCTCATGCCACACCCAGAGCGGGTGGCGTCTCTGGAGAGCAACAGCTGGTATCCACCGTCGTTCGCAGATACGTGGAAGGGAACTGGGCCTTGGTTCAGAATCTTCCAGAATGCACGTAAATGGTGCAGCTGAACTTGAGGTGAGTAGCCCACTTGTAGCTGGCGCCATAATGATGCTTATCGTCTATTCAGATTAAAATGTATACCACGATGTTAGTTAGAAAGCGTAGGACGCCCTAATGTATCTCTTTCCTCCAGCAATCATGATATGATGTTTCTTTTCATGGACGGCATGTCAACTTGCAAGGCAAGAGACACGTGTGGTAGATTGTAACATGGTTGCGAGGTATGGTTGTGTGTGCGATGATATAGAGTAATCGCTGCTCGAGTATTAGGGCCATCGGTACCAGAAAGAACAGCGCGCCCGCACGGATCTTGGGAAAGTCCTGGCCGAGAGAATCACGGGTCTTGCAAATCCAGAGAGGAGACAATTCTCCACAGCCGCCCGTCGGCACCATGAAGAGTCCCCTAATCCTTCCCAGTTTCTTGACAACTTGGCCCCGAGAATAGAATAGAACAGAGGACACAGAATATCCTTCATATCCTGGACGAGAAACCCGCATAATTTGATAGTGGTGTCCGATTTGCAGCCAGGCCTAGGTACAAGGAGATCTACAAAGAGAAGGGTGAAGTGAAGCCACGCCATGCTGGTAGATGTCGAAGATAGTCAAGACAAATGGGCGCAAGAATTCGCCTCTGCTTCTCTCCCTCCATCCCATGACTTTAGTAGGGACAGGGCTGGCCAGGACCAATCCGGAGACAACTAGTATGAGGCAGTCAGGGGGAGGAAAGAAAAGCAAAGAGGGCAGGCGTACATTCCGCCCAGCAATGGTACAAATGGACCGCAGCATTTCCAGCCACCAGTACGTGGGCCTAGACCGCGGATAGAGGTGAGTTTCGCCTTTCGCCACAGATCATAGACGATCACACGAGCTTACACATCTAATGCGTCAAATAAGAGTGAGCAAGTCGATGACTCGAAGCTTAGAGGGGATTACTTACCTCTCCGAGTAATCCGCCGCCTTCGTTGCCAAAGCACAGTTATGAATAACAATGAACACCTCTTGGATGCATGGGGAATGGTACGTACAGTGAATAATCGTCTCCTTGGCTTCAGCGTTCGGGGCCACCACAGCGGGAGCGCCAACAGAGGCCAAGGCAAGGACAACAGCAAAGAAGGTAGCTTTGGACATCGTGAATACTCCGAAAGAGTCGAGTTTTGACTCTCCTATTGGTCTGAAACCCTCTGAGCAAAAGCAGATAACACGGACGGCGCCATATGAAGGGTCCACGGAAACCGAGACCCACGAATGATTGTTGCAGCTGACGTTGAGGGTGGCCGAAATCCTTATCTCGCCCTCGCCCGCAGATCCCGAGGCTCGAGTAGCAGACAGACAAGAAACTCGAAGCTTTTTAGGATCCGTTCGCGTGGGTGCCTATCGGTATGTCCTGAACTTGATGATGGGGGCCTCGATGCAAAGGCTCCTCGGACATAGAGAAAAACTAGGCTGTCCTCTGTTGACAGCGGACACCGAGCACCCAGGTCGTAGTAAGCTCCGTTGCAACCCGATCCCGTCGGTGAAGGTCAAAAGAGGAATGAGGCCCTGGAGGACCTGCAAATTGATAGTAACCATGGTGCCCCTACAGTAAAGTTCTCTGGACCTGGAAGATCGGCTCGCACGCGTTAAGAGGCAACCAAGCCCTACCGTTGAACATGAAGGGAAAATGGCTCGCACGCGCGGACGCGGTGTAATGGATTTGCGAGGTACGTCGACCACTGATTCATAGCGATACATGTCGGAGGACCATTAAAGGAAACAGAAGGTATACCTGACGTACAGATGAATTCCAATAATCACTCCTGCATCACGAATGTTTTTGAGTTCTGAAGGACAAACGGCTCGCACATCTTGGCATAGAGCGCAAAGAACCTGATGGGGTTCTTTGTGACTCGATGCGTTGATGATGTTGATAGGCAAAGTAGAAGGGGTCGATCGTCCTGAAATGACATAACGAGAACCCGGATCACTGTCCGTAGTATAGCGAACGTGCCCAACACATCTCATTCCCTAGGATCAATCATAGCCCAGAGACGATCGAGGCCGACCACTCGTCGAAGGCACCTTCTGCCAAAGCTTGGGCATCTACACGATCAAGAGCATTTGTCGAAAGCCAATGAAACCGGGGCTTTACCGCTAGGAGCGACTTCTTGTGAGACTTCGGCATCTAAGAAAAATGGCATGAGCAAGGAACGAGAAGCAGTAATCAGGCGACTTACAGCTAGGAGGCAAAAGTTGAGCATGAAGCACAAGTTCGGCATGAGTAAGCTGATCAATCCCCGCCTGGAGCATCGAAAGCCTTCTGTTCGCGTCTGTGAGGGCAAGATGTGCTTGATTGAGTTTGCCCCGTCAATTGAGCAGCCTGCCTAGATCTGTGTCAGATATCGAGCCCGGGGAGATGACTCCAGCGGAGCCAGGAAAAGATTTTTTGCTTGGGTCGCGGCAAAAGGTGTGCAGATATGATGATGGCGAGCAATGCCAAGTCCAGGTATTTGAAAAAATCCTTGAAGAATTTGAGGTACCGGAAAAACGGATACATGACCCGAAGGTGATTCACAGTCAGCCGCATGTAGAAGATAGGTCGGAAGCCGAACTACTCACCAACAGGGCTGGGCTGGGAATCTGAAGCCATGATTCAACAGCCCAGTCAAGTAAAACAACGCCTACAATCAATATGAGTACCGGTAGACCAACTGGAATGTTACAATCGTGATGAGGCCAATACAAGTCGTTCATATGAGTCACGAAGGATTGGGCACGACGAAGGCCCAGCTTGACGCCAAACAGAAGTGAAGATCCCCCCAGAGTCGTCCATGTTATGAGACTGAGGAGCCCTCCCAAGGCGTGGATGAATCCGTGATGCACACGCAGCTTAGGGTCGGAGATGAGGACTGATCTCCACATCCACGCCGACGCTTTACTGCTGAGGAACATCCCCCAAAGCGAGGATGAGGATCCCAATTGGCCATGCGAGGAGGTCAACATAGTCAAAAATAGAGGCGGAAGGCTGGGCCAATGAAGTCGGTGTCGGATTGAGATGAAGAGGGGAGGTCGGGGTGCTCAGGATCATTGGAATCGTCACAGGAACGGTATGACACCCGAGAGATAGGCGAGCCAGCTCGCCAAGAAACCGGGCGGTCAGCTTATAGCTAAAAGCTATCGAAAACACAGGGTACGTTTGGGCAACCATTGTAGTGATGGTAAGAGGTAAAGAAGGACGACCGTGTCAGCCTCCTCGGCGACGCCGCGGCGGGAGTAAACATACGCGATCACGTGACCTCGTCGCGTCAGCGCGTCACCATCGGGGGTCAGCTTAGAATTGGAGGGCTGCTCCATGAGTATATTTTTTCTTTAGACAACGGCGGGGATTCGTGGCACTAGAATACCCAAGACAAATAACTGCAGTTGGTGTTCGCGGGCATCATGAGTTAGCAAGAGCCGATTATCGGTAACTACCAACGGGAGTCCGAATCTTCTGTTGCAATTCGGAAGTTCCCAGCGAATAAACCCAAATCCAAAATCCGCAAATCCAAAATCCGCAAATCGCCGTTGAGGACCTCCTTCTCAAGACTCTGACATGAAAACCATGTTCAGGACTTCGCCAATGAAGCATTACTTTCTAACTACTGCTAAGTATGCGTCGCCAGCGCGCTCACCGATTACTATCAAGTGGCCACACATAGGTTCAGACTGTGTGAGCTCTTACAACACTCCGTCTATCTTCTCGTCCTATCCTCTCCGCGCTCCTCCGCAACGTGTGCCAGCCACGCCTGCTTCCAATACGCTTCTACGCGGCTCGCCTCAGCCTCTACCCTGCCGACGATGCACCGCCGGCGCTTGCGCACAGTCGGATCTCCCCAGCTTTCGACTCCGTCAAGTTTGGTAAGCAAACGATTTAGAGACTCGATATAACTGAGAAGATCGTAGTTCGTCTTGTTATAAGCCAGCTTGGGGATAGGGACGTCATCTGGGACGGGAGCATCGAGTGGTAGATTTGGGGGAGGTGTGACGGTGACGATCCCATCTGGACCTTGGAAGTCTATCTTCTCGGGTAGGGTGAAGTGGTTCTTGAGATACTTGAATTCACGCTCGAGGTCATTGAGCGTACTGAGGGAGCGGCGGATGCGGTATGCGGTTTGTATGGTAGTGGCGGCTTCATCGAGACGCTCTGGGGTTGGGGGAGACCTTGGGCGTGAAGGGAGCGGAGAGGGAGCGGCGTGGGCGGTTTGTAGGGCTTGTGGGATTTGCGCAGGTGCGGGCGCGGGCGCGGGCGCGGGAGTTGGAGGCTGACTTGGCGCCTGACGTGGAGGAGCCGTGGTCTGAGGGCGACCCGCTGATCGTGAACGACTCTGTCGTTTACGGCTCTGGAAGCGGTTTAAGTTCTTGGACGACACCACGAAGTATGCTATCCAATTACATACCTGTTGACGCTGTTGGGACTGTCGGTCGGTTTGCCTCTGCTGTTCCCGACGCATTTCTTCCTGCTCCCTCGCCATCTGCTCCTGTCTGGCCTGCTCCTGACGCTTCCGGTTGTACGTCTCCTCTTCTCTACGTCTCTGCTCGAGTGCCTCTTTTCTTCTCAGACCATCGGCGTACATCCGCTCGCGTGGACCGTAATCGTAGTAGGATCCCCCATCACTGGTGTAATCTTCATCGTCACTGGGGAGGTATTGGGAGCGACGCGATCGCTGGGAAAGACGTTGCTGAGCGCGTTGCTGTTCAAGTGCCCTTTGCTGTTCAAGTGCCCTTTGCTGTGCAAGTGCGCGTTGTTGTGCGGCCGACGATCCCCTGGAATACCGGTTGTAGTGCGATGAAGGGTCGTAGTAGGAGGAGTGGAGGCCGCTTTGCATGTTCGATGTGTGGAGAGATAACGCTATGGTTTCTAGTAAGCGCTTCTGGAGATATAATCCGCTGCCGTACAGGTTCTCGATTTTTCTGTAATCGCCTCATTTGTTGACGAAATCTGGAGAAACTACTAGAAATATCACGGGGTGTGACGTCACTTCATATACACAGCATCCGATCATGATCGAGTTGATCAAGATCTTAGATTGTCGATGCAGGTTTGACGATTTGACGACGCGCCCCACTAGCAACGAGACACAATCTTGAGTCGCGTTCCGCCTCATCTTTGGCACCTGACAAACCTGAAATATCTTAGTTGTCAACAACGGCCAGTATTCACAGACTATGTTCTAGGCTTACAACAACGATGAGGCCCTTCCGCCCACGGGACAAAGGCGAGCGTCCCTATGCTTCTTCTCAAACGGATATTGATGCAATAAATCGCAGAACTCGACTTCCAAGAGATTGAAGTTCAGAGACGGAGCCGCATTGAGTTTCTTCAAAAGATGAGACGGACAGTGTCGGGATGGCTGAATCGCTCAGTTATAGTACGGCCACGATGTCTTCGCTGCCCAGCATCACCTCACAGACCTATAGGCCGAGAATTCTGAGAGTTCGCTGTCTGAATTCGGAGATGAATCTTTCTTCCACCGGCGCATGCAACTGCAACTGACAGACACGTACCTCAATGCGTTAATCAAGCAGGAATATGGGGACATCCTGGATGAGGATTTGGGGGAGCAGAACATGGTATTGTTGCAAAATTCTGCGGTGAACCAGACATTAGGTTATCGAAACGTCCGACGTAGGGATCCTCCGCGAGCAACGAGGTACGGATATCGGCAGCGTTCGTCGCTGACTGTCATTCCTGAGGAACACGAAAGCGAGCGTCCGTAGTACAGCCAATTTCCCCAAATGTCAGCGGCTTGCCTCATGGATCTTCTCTTTGAGCCACACAATGAATGGTTTTGAGTCCAATGCAAGTCCAGTGCTTCCCGGCGTAGCGTTCAACAAGGAAGGTTGTTTGAGGTCAAACCGTTAACCAAACAAGGAAGCACCAAGCCTAAGGGCAACTATTTGTGTCATGTTGCACCACAGCCTGTACCACAGTGAGAATGTCGGCCTCTAGTTCAAACCTGCCTCCTCTGGTCGAGGATGGTGTGTTCTCTGTCTCATCGTCCATCGTCATCGACGCACCGGTAGAGAAGGTCTGGTCAATTCTTTTGGACTTCCCATCGTATGAGGAATGGTCAGTCACCACTTTTTATGCTCAAGCACCCTCTCCGACGCTACTCAACCCAATCCAGGAATCCATTCGTGTACGCTCACCATCGCTATCACGCATCTTCCATCTAACATGAAGAAAAGTCGTGGTCAAACTATCGTCGACAAGTCCAAAAACAAATTACCTGACCAAACGCCTGCCGAGGGCCAGTACCTTTTGATAGCCCCCGTACACCTTCCGCCAACGATGGGTGAGCCCGGCTGGTTTCAAGAACAGTCCGCGTTTGAAATTATCACGACTGTTGACCATGAGAACCATCGCGTGGCCTGGGCCAACATCGCCCTGCCGAAGTTCCTTCTGAGCGCGGAGCGATGGCAGACATTGAGTGTGGTGGATGGGAAGACGAAGTATGAGACGAGGGAGGTCTTCGGAGGTATAATTGCGTACCTCGTGAAGTTCTTCATGTACCAGAAACTGGTGCAGGGCTTCAGGGCGCAGGCAGAGGGTCTGAAGAAGCAGGCTGAACGCACCTGATTATCGAATACCACGGGTTGGTGATGCTTCTCTTGTCCGCGCTACGCTAACCTTCTTGATGTCTCATACCATAGTCCCGTTATTTTCTCGCCAGACCACTATCGCTCGGACGATTCTATGCGCTTGCCCAGACTCCTGGCTACTCAATACCCTGTTATCTCTGTATTCCCCCGCTTATGAATAATTTGTCAACATACCATCATCTATGCTCTCGATTCGTCACTCTAAGCCTCAAAGACCTTTTCTTCGAAGGCGACCTTGGGGACACCGACTGTTCGGCCTGCAGAGGAACTGGACTGCGTCATCGGATGGCTATGTAAAGTGTATCTGTGTCTTTGGTCAGTATCCCCACGGCAGGGCAGCGACATGATGGATGTACACATCATACAGTGTCCTGTTTGTGTTCCTGGCCAATTATCCTGTGAAAATGTATCTGGTTACGCGTCGAGCTAAGGAAACGCGGATGTATGCGTACTTTGAAACGGGAATTCGGGACCAATTCCAGCACATGATGATATGGCGACTCCTATACATTGGATCGATAATTGGGAGACACTCGGTGCGACGATCCTTCGTAGAAATGGGGTTGCAGACGGTGACAAACGTAAGGTAGATCGAAAGACGGCTGCGACTATGCTTCTGGGTACCCGCCTTGACTCAAAGTTCCTCAGGAATCCGGTGTCCAAGTCGAAAACAGGTAACGGAGGGCGGCGCCATTGGGGATACAGCACCGAACCAGTGAAGCAACTACGCGTTTGGTATGCGAAACGATACTTAACCACAGTCCGACCGCCTGATGGCGATGGGATCAGGAGGGCTTTGGACGAGGTTCGTTGTTCTCAACCCTTTCCCCCTGTTCGGCCACTAATGTTCTTCCATATATCTGATCTATCTAGGCTTCGATGCCCACGTCTCCTGATGGCACTCTCATGACCACCACGCTCGTGTTGTTCGGTCGCAGGGCATTATGTTGCTTGAACGGATATTGAGGGCAGGGGTTCTTGCAAAGTATGTTCTCTGGTCACTCTCGCGCGAGATGGACATCGTAGGACGATTCAGTCCCATTATATTTGCATGCTCCTACTAAGCAGCCATGGTATATCCTCGAAAGCTCAAATTGAACGCACACACTGCCTGGGTGACCTCGACCGCCGGACACATACATATCCTCAAGTGTTTAGTTCGTGCTGGACTCTAGCCAACAGTCAAGCATGGTCGTCTAACCATGCTGTGGGATCCTCCGTTGTATTTCTGAGAATCCAGAGCATCCAGCAGAACATCCAGCAGACAGGTTATGGACTTGTTAGGTCAGAGCTGGCGAGGTGCGGCTCCGAAAGTGGCTGCGTAAGTTTGATTTCACTGCTACCGGGTCTCTTCCAGGTGGGAAATAGTGTCGTTAAAGTCGTCTTGAGACTAGATACAGCAGCCTGAACGGGTCTCCCGTGAATATCTCTGCCTTTCTGATTTTTTTTGTCGTGTGCTTGATCATTACGAAGCATATGGAATGGAATTTCTGAAAACTCTGCAAAGACCTCATCCGTTGTTAGGTATAGATACGGGAAAAAAGAGATGCTGCAAACTGTGGTCGATTATACGTACCTTTAGGAAGGCGGTTGAATTTCAGCTAGGCATCTACGACTCATGTGTGAAGGGAGCACTCACATTAGAGGAGTCCTTAATGAAAAGTGATATTGAAGTAAAAACGAAAATCTGGACAAGAACTCACCACAGAGCCCTTACAGTGCGACACGAAATGGCAGCTTCAACTATCGACAGAGAGGACACGCTCTCCACCTGCATGTGCATGCTTCTCCACCGCTTTGACAATATTAGCGTTCTCCGGATCCACCTGCACCTCCTCGCAGTTCTGCACGTATTGGCAGCCTGCTTTCTCCCCAGAGATCCATTCTGCTAGCGACCGAAGTTGAAGAAACCAATTGTAAGCATTGTCCTTGGATAAAGCGACATCAGGTTATCGTGACTTCGAAGACGCCCAGATAGAGTACAGATCTTCCGGAGACCGGGGGATACGACTGAAATCCGCGAGTCGCGAAAAGGCCACATGCTGCCATCGTAAGGTTTCCATAGCTTTAAGACCAGACAAGCAGTCTCAAACAAGTTCTGAAGTCGTCGTCTGGAAATCGACAGTGCGTGAACGTACTGTCCTCGAAACCCAGTACGTTCTCAAGATTGTATGGTTGAAGCATGGCCAGGGGTTCGGAGAGGGGAGGGGCTTATTTGGCAATAATTGGGATTCTCATCGGTGTCAATCAAGTCAAAACAACGCCTTGAAAATTCTTGGACCGCGAATTTGCCGTGAACTTTTACCCTGCAGGCCATTCATGTCGAGCCTTGCTGCGCAGTTGGCGCAAAATGCCTCTCTCAATGCCGCAATACTAGTCGACAGATCACGTCGTAAATCGGCAGAGTCTTACCTTTTCACTGGTCGTGAAGCCGACCAGCATGATTTGGAATCTATCCATGCCCTTGGTGTCAATGGGCTCCTTCAACTGGCTACTCTCAACCCTTCGTTGCGGAAATTCGAAGACCAGTTATTTTCGGAATATGCAAAATCTATCGATCGAACGCTTCTGCCGTCGGAAGCCAACGCCGAGCTGGACACAGGAATCGCATCGTTTCTTGGTTTGCTGGGGCCGTACTTGATGGAGGCCCCGACTGGCAAAGTCTTGGAGTGGCTTGTGCGCAGGTTTAGGTGCGAAGATTTACCAATCTCGTCCTAAATGTATACTGAAACCACACAATTTACCGCAGAATAAACGAGTTCAATGTAGAAGCTGTTCTCTCTCTATTCCTCCCATATCACGAGTCGACGCACTTTACCAAAATGATATCAATACTACACATCAAGTAAGTCAATCCATGCTCTAGTCTCATTCGCGCTTAACCCACTGTACAGACAAAATTCGACATGGAGCTTCCTGCTTCCATTCAAGTCTGCTGCCCAAAATCTACCTCGGATGTCTCTTGTCAATGAGATGCTGCGCAACTCCGATGTTTCTCGTTTCGTTACCTCGCTCCTTCCATCTGCTCTGAACGAAGCGCGTTCTCATCGCGTCCTCTTGGCATTCAACGCCGCATGCCTTCATGACTTCATATCTTGGAGTCAAGTGTTAGACGAAGGGACGGTTGCGTATTTGTTGCCGGCATTACTTGAACCATTGCAGCAAGGGCATGCTATCAAAGACGCTATCGTATGTGTTCGTTTAGCTTTTCTGTAACTGGTCTAATACCGTTTCGCAGCTCGGCTCCTACGTCCTCCTGTCCGCCCTGTCCCAAAAATGCCATATCTCACCGGCTGCACTTAATGCTATCTTGAGTGCGATGACTAGCTGTGTCGAGCAAGTCTCTGCAAAGCAATACACCAATACTGTTTTATCTGTTTGTGAACCGCAAGCTGAGTTGGAGCGCTTCTCGGATGGAACCGTGAAAGCAATCCTCCGAATTCCGTATGTTCCCAAAATTCTCCTCAAAACGTTTCGCTGACACTTGTTTAAGTGACATTGATAAGGAATTGCGAAGTGCATCCCTTTGGGTTGGTGCCGAAAAAATACTTAACCCTCTAGTGCCTGGCCTCATAAAACGGTAAGATTGGTCAATCATATTTGCAATTCTCGTGATCTTAGCCCTGGAGCAGGCTAGATGATGACAGAGAAGTGTCTCTGCTGGAGTCCATCGTCTCAACGCCCAGAGTTCCTCAAGCCGTGGTACTACGAAGTGCCCTCCAACTGGCCAGGTCTGTGATCCTCACCGATGCCTCTCCTTCCCCGACATCAGCACGTCGACTCCTGGCTATTATCCAGCAACGCCATCCGGCGACCTTCCAGCAAGCTATGGATGCCGTTTCTGAGGAGGAGAATGTTGAACAGGAGAATGTAGATCAACTAAGGATATCTCTCACGGTCGTGAGTGGACTTCACAATTCTCGATTTTCTTCGCTGATATGACATGAGGTACAGCAAGTCCACGATACTGCTTCTACACGGGCGGAGAGCGTTGATACGATACTGGCATCTACCAATGCTGACCCCAAAATACGGACTGCGGCGGTGAATGACTTGCTCAGAAGACTTTCTCAAATGGACATTCCGTCTCCGGAAGTGGTACGTTTGTCCCTCATTCCCCAGACCAATCTCCAACCACAGCATCATAGGAATCAATCCGCTCCGCGTTGCTGGCTCGTGTCCAAGATACTCACCAGGCTGTCGTAGATGCGCTTTACGGCCAGCCCCCAGCTCTTCTCACAATCTTGAAGGAAGATGCGGAGACATATATTAACTGTCTATCGGATGTGCTGTCTGCCCCTGGTGCAAAGCCGAAGCGCAGCCTCCTCAAAGCTCATCTTACGTTTTTGGCCACACATCTATCCCCGACGAACCCCTCGCACATGGACGGCATATTCCAGCGGATAATGTTCCCGTTCCTTTTATTTTCGAAACCGAGGCAACATACGGCAGAGATCGTTTGGGAAATCATATCGTCTCAGGGAGCCCCTGCAGTGCACGAGTGGCTTGCTGGATGTGCCGTCATGGTTGCTGGTGAAAAGGTGAAGGACGTGGCTGATCCTGTCGAGAGGATGGGCAACATCAACGTCTTGATTGCGTCTCAGATTGCTCGTAAGGTCTTGGAACTAATTTGATGTGCTCTATCCTAATTTGAACTCTCTAGGAAACATCTTGAAATCGAACATTTACTCCGTCCATTTCGAGACTCTCGTCGCGAAGCTGCAGGACTCTAACCCCCATGTGAAAGTCCTGGGTTATCTCATCACTCGAGCTCTGCTAGGACAGCTTTCTGGAGAACACCAAGTTGACGCTGCTCGCAAAGTACTAGACGTGATTAACGTCGAGGAACTTGCTGGAATGGAAGATCTGCCAGAAGGGGTACGGTGCCAGCATTCTAGCCTGTGTAGCGATAAAGCTTATTCGCAATTCTAGGTTTCCGATGATATGGCGCTGGCAAAAGTCGTTGTGGCGAAGCCAAGCAGTAGAAGCACGATTCAACGGTTACAGCTCGCTGTTGTTGCGCTCTTGCCTTCTATCGAACGACCCACCGGACTGACTTTGGACTGGCTGGCCGACCTTTCCGATGTAAGTTCTGAGCCGATCTACGCCGTCAACTTGATTGACCCTGGTCCACAGAGTTCCTCAAGGGACCGAGGGTCTCGTTACGTGGAGCTTATTCGGAAGGTCTACAAACTAGCGAACACCTCTAGTGCTATCCCACTTTTCACCTTCGACATCCTTCAAAGTCTATTCGTCAGCCTCAAGGGTGATGCTTTGGCGTTTTTAGCTGGAATTTGGACATCTTCCGCTGGTGACGAGCAAGACGAGCTTCCCACAGTGGCTTTACGCCATGCTGCCGCGTTTCTTCAAGCTCACGTTGCTGAGGACGATGGTATGGATTTCCAGACAATCCTACCCTCCCTGCTGGTTGCGCTCCAGACACATGTTGCCGAGCAGCGTCAAGCTGCATTGGCGTGTATATCTCACCTGTGTCAGTTGGGGGATCGACAGTTCAAAACGGTTTATGGATTTGATACTATTTATGGAAAGAGTGAAAGTAGGCCGTTTTTAAATTGTAGGCGCTTGTCCCGACTGACAGGTTTTTCAAGATCAACTCCAATACCTGGACCGCGATGATTTCAAGAAATACATCGGCGCCCTCGCAGAGCATGGGGATCATCTAGCTCATGACGTTAACTACATCAGGGTATTCCACCAACAACATCTTGGTAGGAGTAAAGGTGACAAGAAGCGCGACTCAGAGTGAGAAAGTTCACCTTCAATTTCCGTCCGTGACTAACTTTTTTTCGAAGATACAAGCGTCGTGTTCTGTGTTTCATTCTCTCTCACATCAACGCGATCACGCTACCCGCAGCCCAGGTTGCCTTGCTCAAGAGCCTGGAGGGTATTGCAGATAGTGCAAAGGCACAAATCATGCTTCCCACAGTCAAGACTCTTGTGTCCTCCATGAAGGCCGATAACACCGATACACTTCAGGCGCTGACTGATTTAGCCATATCATGCTTCGATGCTTCTGTCGCAAAGGATCTCAACGACGAACAAGGCGAATCATGGAGCGTCTTCGTTTCTGTGATACGGGCCTCGTTTGCACCAGGTCAGTTTTCTGATATTGTAAGTCCATTCTGGGGCTGATAAGAGACAGGTGCCCCATCAACCTCGCGGGCAATCATATCGCGAGCTGTGCAACATGGATTGTTTTCTGCCTTGAGTTCTGAGCGCCAAATCGCGCTATGTGATCTACTATTAGACCTTGGTACACAGAATGCAGAAACAGTAAGCCCTTCTCGTCGCTTTCCCCGCATGTTTGCTGACTGTATCTTTTAAAAATAGTACACGGCTTCCAAACAGCTTCTGGGCAGCCTAGTGGAAGATGCGCCATTGATTATGCATGTCCTCGACTCACTCCAGCCAGCCTCCAAGGCTGGCGCCCCGCGTGCAAAGAGGGCAAAGACGACATAGTACGTGGCGTTTTGAAGTGAATTTTACAGGAATTCTCATCTTTCCCGGTGACCAGTGCTTCCGAGGATGCACTTCCGCGCCTCAGTCTATTCGTTGAAGTTATCGGGACGCGATCGTTACCGGGATCCCTTGACCTTATTTCTAACTTACTCGAGACACTCAACCGTGTGTTACAATCGGAGTCTACTGCGCAGGCAGACATGAGCTATGTCGAACAGTTGCTCATGTCCGCAATAGAGAACGCAGCAAACAAAATAGTCGTGAGTCTTACTTGCCGCTTTACCGTGTTCTCTCAACGATGTCTTCCTCAGGAAATACCGAATATTTCACCGAGTATCATTCGCCTGGATATCCTGGTGGAACTCATACGTGGTATGTTTACTACCTGTGACTAGCTTGGGGATGACTGAAGCTTATTTGCAATTCACAGTCGCTGACAATCCTCAAACTTTCCATCAAGCCTTGCTGCTAATGGCCAATCTGGCTCGCTTGGCACCGGACTCAGTTCTTCACAATGTCATGCCAGTCTTTACATTTATGGGTTCAAACGTCTTCCATAGAGATGACACCTACAGTTTCAAGGTGGTGCAGCAGGTGAGTAGTTCGTCTGCGCCTGATGTACCTAATTCATTTATACATTCTTTAGACTGTCGATAGCATCGTCCCAGTCATGGTTTCATCCCTGAAGCGTGCACACACCCAGGCACTAGACTTGTATATTGGTTCCAAGGACTTCCTTAGAGTATTTACGGATGCTGCGAATCATATCCCGCGTCACCGCCGCACCAAGTATGTTCCTCATCTTGGTACCTTGAACTCGCTGATTGAACTCTTTTCAGCTTCTTCGCTCATCTCATCGACGTTTTGGGCTCCGAGGACTTCCTTGCGCCTGTTTGCATGCTTCTAGTGGAGAAGGTCGCGAACCGTGTAATTAGGCAAAATACGGAAGAGGTTGAGGCTTCCCTCTCTCTCGCTACTTCCATCCTCCAGCACGCCACACCTTCATTGCAAATTCGCGTACGATTTTTTTCTTACCTTGGAAACACTTCACTTATCCTAGTTTGCAGACCCTTACCAGTATCCTCCATGAAAGCAAGCGTCTTGCTGATCGCGTTGTTCGTTTTGACATCGTCCATCCGACATTTTTGGACGTGTCTGCGTAAGTTTTGATGGCGTTGTCTGTCACACCGTCGACTAACATCGGTACACAGTGGTGAGGAGCCCTCTACTGCATCAAGAGTAACTCTACGGCGTCGTGCTCTAGCCCTGATCATATTCGTGGGCAATGCTTTGAAGCATCCGACACCAGGCTCCACCGCATCTGAGGAGGAGTTGGGTCATCTGGTGGCCGCTCTTATTTCATTGGCCACCCTGGATATCGGAATAAACCCCGAAGGAAAGGTCGAGGAGATATGCCAGGCTGCTCGTGCCTCTCTCAACAAAGCATTAAGCGTTATGGCAGCTGCGGACTTCATCAACGGAGTACTGTCGATGGCTCAATCCGGGGAAAGCCTGGTAAGAAATGTGTCCTTCATTGTTTTTATTTTCGGTACTGAGAGTATGTTCAGGTTCAGGGTGGTGCTCTAGATCTATTTAGCGAGCGCCTCCCACAAGTGGCGGAGAAGACGCGTCTGGCCGTGGTCCCCGTTATCATTAAGATCATCGGCGTCATCCGAGGCCTTTTGTCATCACAAACTGAAGAAGCACTTACACTGTCTTCGTTCAAGGCTCTGAGAGCCATCGGCCTTACATTGTGCCCCAGAGAAGAGTCACCCATCACGGAGACTATTCCCCTCGTTCTGGGTTTCATTAAAAGACGCAAGGCAACTGCCGCTGCGATGTCGGCGCTGTCACCGCTCCCGTCTGTATCGATTCTCCTCCTCCGTTAATTTGTGGTCTGATCTGGCTGAGTAGGACTAAAATCGGGCCCCGAATCATACCTTATTTCCGGCAAATCATTTCCGAGAGTGTGACCATCATCCATGAAGGCACTTCAGGTGAATACACATGAATATCTTCATCACTATTTTATTCACCTATCCCAATCTCAGGAACTCTGGGAGATACGTACCCCGTCTTACATGGGCTCCTTTCATCGATTCCCACCTTTTGGGGAAGTGCAGAAATTACACAGGTTGTCACCCTTTACGTCGACTATCGCGCTTCGACAACGAGTTCGCCGCCATCTGCCATGCTCAGTCTGATGAAGGCAGTTGCCAAGCGAGCACCTACGAATGTTCTTCTTCCAGCGTTGATCGATATGTGGCCATCCCTGAAGGACTCACCACAAATGGTATGTCAGCATCCTTTTTTCGCACTTGCCCTGTGTGTCTGAAACATCTGCAGGAACGGTTCGTTGCATATTTCGACTTGCTTGCAAGGGCCCTGCGCAGTGCAGCTCGCCCAGCCGTGCTAGAGCAACTCCGACCTCTATTTAAAGTTTTCTTGGAGTCGTTCGATCTCGCTAAGAATTCAGGCATAGATGTGATTACTTTCTATTTCCGTTCTCGACACTCAGACGGCAGCTAATTCTATTCTAGGCTGAGACCCAAGCGATCATGGCGTTCCAGGAATTGGTCGTTAAATTGAATGAAGCAGCTTTCCGACCTCTATTCCGGCGTCTGTACGATTGGGCCTTCGCTGGTAGCACCAGTAATAAAGTTTATCGCCTTGCTTCTATACACCTCCTGATCAAAGTACGCTTCTAGATGATGAGCCGAGAAAGATCACCTTTTGTCGCATATACATCGCCCTGTTGGACTTCTTCAAAGCAAGTCACCATACAAGCTATCACCCCCGAATGCAACCCTGACTTTTTTCCTCCTTAAGGGCTTGATGACCCCATACATGTCCCTCTTGTTGACACCTTTCGTGGAGTGCCTCAAACTCTTCAGTGCAGGATCGGCCGACAATCGATCCTTGTGGTCTGGGGTGATTGAAGCCCTCACGAAGAGCTTGATATATGATGACGGAGGTACGACCTGAAATGCCTCTCGTCATTTCCAGTCTAACCTATCATTGTCTCCACAGCGTTTTGGCGAGATGATAAGTTGCGGCAGATTGCTTCTCCATTGATCCAGCAAGTCCCCGTCGGCGTCAAATGGAACACTGCCGAAGGGAAGGTAGCTCTCCAAGATTGTCTGGTCGCATTGGTGGACAGTGTGACAGATGATATGCTCCTCAAGTCGATCAACCTCGATGTTCTCATGCACACGCGTTCAGAAGATGTCCAATTGCGTCTGTTTACCCTGACGTGCTCCGAAAAATTGTGGAGAGTCCACGGCGGCAAGCTTCTCGGTCAGTGTCTCAGTTTTATCAATTATCACGACTGGTCACTCACAACGATATAAAAACAGGCTTTGTGGCTGAGACGACTACTTTCATTGCGGAATGTACGGAAGATGAAAATGACATGGTCGTAAGAGAGTCCTTCAGGTTGAAAGATGCAGTTGAAAGCGTAGCAGGAAACATAAATGGGTTATGAAATAGATAGATAGATAGCGATGTAAGCTGATAAAATTAATGCGGGTATATCATTCCGAAGGGGGTCCATAGCTAGCGTCTGCTTCCAGGAGGGCCTGCTCGATAGCCATACATTGAGAAATAAGTTGGATGACGACTAGTCGTCCACAAGCGTTGTTAATGAAAGGAGACTAGGGAAAATTGAGGATGAGTCAAACATAATACACGATGTAAAAAACGCACCTTGATCAGTTCGGAAGGAGTTGGGCGAGATGAAGGGGGTTCAGAGCATGAACGCAAGAAATTATGATACGCGGGTGAGTAAAGCTGAGGCTTGCTCAATGGCGGCCACCGGTCACCAAACTGCTGTGTATCAGCAAATGGAGGCTCGGCTTCAGCCATCTCCCAAACAGTAGCTCCTAGTGACCAGACATCCACTTTGAGAGCATTGTAAGGCGGGCTAGAAAGAAAAGGGCTACGAATCAGGTTCTGATGCATGGGATATACAAATGGCACTTACGACCGTACTTCGGGAGCCTATAGCGATTAAGCAGTAGTTAACGGCATGAACGTACGAGGTAAGAAGAAAGGACATGCCTGCCAATAAGCAACCCCAGCAGGATCTGAACGCATAGGTGATTCTTGTGTGACCTGCACAGCATTAGAGAAGTCGGCTAAGAAATTCGAAGGTCAGCCTTATCGAAAAATAGTCGACAGGAAACACCGACTAAGTTTTAGTATTCCTTCACTGTTAAGCAGCAAATTATCAGAACGGACGTCGCGATGTGCGATACGTTGCTTTTGTAGGTATTCCAATGCCTGCAGCACCTAAAAGACGAAAACAAGGGATCAGCATAGTTCGCCACTTACTCGGCATCCACTCACATCACTCGCGAATCTAGCAATCGTCCGATCCTGCAGTATAAGACCCTGTCCGACCAGCCCAATAATATCAGCAAGACTCCGTTCCATTAACTCCATCCGGATCCACAACGTATCCTCCTTCAGATCAACATACACGGCGTCCATCGACAGCACGTTGTCGTGCCATAAACCCTTCATCAGGGACAGCTCGCGCTGCAAGTCAATCAATTTCGGCGAGCCAGATGGAAGTATCGCCACGCTCTTGATCGCCACGATAGTCGTACGCCC
Organism: Lyophyllum atratum; assembly: GCA_014905825.1. Taxonomy (NCBI): domain Eukaryota; kingdom Fungi; phylum Basidiomycota; class Agaricomycetes; order Agaricales; family Lyophyllaceae; genus Lyophyllum; species Lyophyllum atratum. The sequence continues at coordinate 447,398 of JACGCN010000017.1, forward strand.
ATTCACGAGATCGTCGTTGTCATGTGCCTTAACTAAAGGCGGCAGCCTCAACTTGTGTATATTCCTGTCTGTGAGTCGGGCAGCAAACACAGAGCCGCTCTCTCCTTCGGCGATTTCTTGCAAATCCAGGTAAAAATCGCGGGGATCGACGACCTCGTCGATGAATTCTTCGAGAGGCGCAACGACTGCTGAGAGCCAGCCGCGGTAACGTTGGAAAGGCGATAACGGTGTTAACCCTGAGGTTGACACAGCGGGCGTTAGGCCTGCGGAAGATGGATCAGCACTAATGACGATCCTAGGTCGCTGTCCCGGCTGATTCGACGGAACCATCTCCTCCTCCTCTTCCTCCTCCTCTTCATACTGGGCGTCGTCCTCATATCCGTCCTCGTATTCTTTAATTCCACCAAACGTGTCTGTGGCTGAAACAAGCAATCTATGGTGTGGACCTGGGGAGAAGGACAGCTTGGATGGGTCGGGAGAGGCCGTCGAATCAAGATAATACATCAATGACGAGCCTAAGTCGGGATCCGTGGTGGGTGTCTGATGTTCTTGCGATAGCGAACTCGACGATCCAGACGAGTCTTCTTCGCTGCCAAAGTTCGAGCTTAAAGGCGAAGGTGGATGTCTTGCATCGCCACTAGAGCCGGTAGTCGGTGGAGACCGTTGACCGGAAACATATGCTGTTCTCTCCCTCTCCTCCTCCTCCGTCGCGCGCCGAGCAACCTTCGACTTGTCAACAACATATGCTCCTGCCATCCTCGCAACCGACACGCTCCTCACAATCGTCGCCTCCATGACAGTCGAGGTGCTACTCCTGCTCGAATCCCTATTCGACACGCGGTCCCTGCCCTCGTCATCCGCTCGTAGAAGCCCCTCGTCAAGCTCCTGCCGCCGGCCTTTGACGGTATCCTCACCGCCTTTGCGATCTGCAGGACTAAATGGTAATGTGGGTGAGCATGTCTCGCTCAGTGCTGCGCTGAACTGTTCCGGCGCGTGCTCGGCAGATACCATGTCCTCCAGCCCAGACCAGAGCGGTGACATGATATCCGACCGACCTGTAGCACTCGGCTTGCTCGCGAGAGGCTCAGCATCTTCCCACGATGTGGCAGCGGGGTCATATCGAGCGGTCGACGCTGGCTCCACATATGACGACAGCGGTACATCTCCATCCTCGCCCGAATCGAATGCAGAACGCGGCGCCGGCTCGACGTTGCCAAACTCATGTACATTTATTGGGGGGATAGGCCGCGTAGGTGGTGGTCTTCTTGGCTTGTCTACCGTTTTGTTCTCTGGGGGTGAAGGACGCTTCGCTGCTTCTGCTTCAACACGCGCATAATATATCGTATTTGTCGTCGCGGGGACACTCCCATTACTGGTGCCACCAGTCGACGCTGAAAACTTGGCATCCTGTGCTGAGGCGAAGGTTGATGAGTTGGGTGTTAAGTCCGCGCTAGCGGTGGTTATCCCAGACAGTAAAGCTTCGCCCCATGATGAGAGGTCAGTGCTATCCTTCGACTTGTGCAGCGAAAGGCGAGGAGGGAGGGCGGTCAAGCGTTTCGTCCTACTGTCTGCCCGTGGTCGCGGAACAGGTTGTGGACGTGGAGGTGAATCATTAAGACTCGATGACGATGCTGATGCTGCTGACTGTGTGCGTTCGTGAGAGGTATCTGTGCTTGCGCGGGGGCGCTGGTATCTCTGGGGTGTCGTTTCCGGCGTTGGATTAGTCGACGATGTAGCAGTGGCACGCGGCCGCGGCGTCGAGTCGACACTCGATGCATGATCGAAAGAAGATGGTCCTTTCCTGTCGTGAGGGTAACCATTCCCGTTCCCATTGGGAGCGGCATTGAAGTGGGTGTAGGAGGGGGGAGGGGAGTTAATAGGTACCTCGTTGGCAATGCGGTATGTACGTCTAGGTGGAGTACTTGGTCGGACTATTTCTGCTGCACCAAGTGGGGACACGGCGCGGATTGATCGCATGGCTGCATCTTGTACGAAACTGCTAACACTGGTACTGGTCATATGTGACTCGATCGAACTAGAGATCGAATTAGAAACAGAGTGTAGGGATGAGGATGGGTGATGGCGGTGAATGGATGATCGATCGGCAGAGAATTGACGTTGAGGTGCTCTATTCAGGAGGCCTGGAGTTGGCGCAAGGCCTGATGCTGGATTGGGCAAGGGAAGAGGCGATCGTGACCCTTCCGAACCTCCTCTTATAGAAGCATCAGAGTACTGCCGTGGAAGAGATGTCGTACGTGGCGTCGGATGGGTTAGGATCGGGGGATTGGCCGCCGAGTAGGCAGGAGAGTCAGGACGATCGGTAAAGAGATATTGAGAGCCAGGTGAGCGAGACCCCCCTGCTCGCCGCTTTTGGATATCCGCGATTTCCTCCTCGGTAAACCCGGCTTTGGCAAGTGACGTTGTCCATGAGGGTGGAAGACCTGTAAATCTGAGAATAGTTATCAACACATGAACATACATTGCGCGTTCGGTCCGCAGTGGGTATCCACGCACCCTTCATCGACGTGTATATTGTGCTGGATACATAATGAGCTTCAGATTTTTTAAGACGACTGAGTAACGAGACTCACCTGGAAGTTCCAGGGCATTGAGATACTATCATCTTCATTGGGGGGCTGCGGTACGGCCTCCGCCGGAGGCGGACTCTTTGATGACACAGCCCGTGGACTACGTCTTGCGAACTTGAAGAACCCACTGCCCTTTGATTTGGATTTCTTCAGAGGCTGCGAAGGAAGTGGAGGCATGGGTTCTGCAGGGGAGAAGGATCTTGCTGATGCCGCAGAAGAGACGAGTGATATGGACGAATGGTTCATGTCTGGTGAAGGCCGAAGCGAGCGCTGTGAATGAGGTGAAAGAGGGGAGTTAGGGATGGAGAGAGAGTCCGGTGCAAGCGACGCAAGAGATCGGTTATTCCTAAGATAATAGATATCTTTCGGAGGTAATGGAGGGGGTTTGGATTCCTTATCCTTCGTCGAGAATTTGAAAGCCTTCAGACTGGTGGAGAATCGAGAAGATTTGGTATTGGAGTTCGATGTTGGCAACGCGCTAGTGCTGGCCATAATTTGTCAATAACTGAAGCACGGCTGCATAAGAACGATAGAAATGCGTCGGTGGGTGTCCGCACAGCTGCAACAAGGACCTTGTAAACTTGACAAGTAACCAGTTGATGGCTGCCTAATATCCGATTGAGATTGCTATGTCAGCCACAGATTGTGGTCAATAGTCCCTCGTGGTCGCTGTCTGAGAATAGCACGTCGTCGCCGGTCGTGGTCGAGGTCGTCGCCGTCGTCGCCAGCGTCAGCGAACGAACGGATGAACGACGGTCTTATTTGGCCGTGCTTGCCTATCCCCTTTGCCGGCACGTGGAGCAGTAAGATGATGATCCCCGACTCTCTTACGTCAGTAAGAGGGAGGGTTCTGTGGCAAACGAAACCGTCTTCCACCTGCCAACTGCACTGCCGCGCCGTGGGAACACTGTGAATGTTCTCGAATGTTCTCGACTCAAGTCTTACCCTATACTCATTCCCCTATACTATTACTACGATCCTCACTGCAATACGCGAAAAGAGGGCTCAGTTGGCAGGTGGAAGACGGTTTCGTTTGCCACAGAACATACTTAGTAAACACATCATTGTTCATGCCAGCGCGGAGATCTACGGCCCGGGGCTTTTCATCACGAGTCGGGGACTGGCGCGTGCGCCGCTACGATCGACAGCATCAGTTTGAAATTTCATCCACTTCGTCTAAGGCTATAGATCCGTAGGCCTCGACAGCTTCACGCCGAAATACGCCTCCCTAGCAGCGATTCCATAGGTTTTTTGGGTTTTTTCTTTGATTTTACAGTCGGAACCAGCCCTAAGTATAATATGTCAAACCAGATCTCAGGCCCGTCGGGCCACCTGTATGCATGTACCTGCCAGCTTCAGCTGCTCTTTTTCATTCACCGTTGACTTTCTCGTGTATATAGTCCGCCCCAGTGGGGTTGCGTGCCTGTGGTAGCCGCCACGCTGTAATGTCACAAAGCCGAGGACGAGCCGCAATTAATATCGAGTTATCAACGGTACTCATGCAATCCACGCCCTCAAGTCCCTTCTTTGCCAGAACTGACCATGTTCTATGTCGTCGTTCTTTACGCTAAAGCTTTAATTACTGCCGCGCTCATGGTCTCAAAAGCTGCGCGACATTATAGCATTCAGTGAACTTACCTTTCTCCGGACCTTCGAAGTCGTCCACACGCCATCTTCATCAACCGATATTGGCTCCTCTCCAGGTATGAAGCAAGGAGAGCACAATCTTCTGTGACCTGTCCAAGACTGCAAATGGAATTCTAAATGAGGATGTATGCCCCCCTCGGATCGATGTGTATGGCATCGATTGGAGCGCCCGGGCCACTTGCAAGTGGCTCCTTACTTACCCCGGCCGACGTCTTGATTCTCGCCGTCTTGACAGAGCTCCGTGTCGATTATTCTTGGCTTACCGCGTTATTCTGTCTTCACAGATTACATTGATGGTACGCATCATTCGATCGCGACGAGCAAGTGGCGGTTCATCGAGATAATCTTGGACCATTAAACTTACGTCTGCGCAGCAGCGTGAGGCATACATCTCGTGTCTTCACATCGTCCCGTTCAACATCTTGATAGCTGAGAGTAGTTGATGACAATAGGTAATGGCAACTAAGATTTCAGGCAGGCGGCACGGCCCTGTTACCCCAGATGTGATTGTGAGGCGTAGACTATGGACTCCGAATCCTTGCTAACTTCTGCGTTCCAGGTCAGGCAAAAATTCATGTTCGACCAGATATGGACCTTGCCCCCTCTTACAATGCCCTGGTACTCTTGCAGGCTCCAGCATTCATACTTCTTGTGAGTCTTGCACATGCCGTACATCGTTCAGCAGCAACTTTACTCATTAATCCAATTTAAGAAGGACCCCAAAAACCAGTGAGACACCTCCCGACACGATGTCCAATCTCTTCTTGCCGGGTTAGGAAGAAGGCATTGCTCCCGCAGCTCCTCTCCCTCTCCTAATAGGGGTGGTCAATAGCCACTGCCGACTGGTGTCTGGGGTATTAGAGTCAGCGATGACTCCATGGTGGTGGCGTCGTCGCGTCGACGACTGCGACGGGACTTGGCGTGGTCTGCCAGCGGCAGGGCAGGGCCGTCAAAGATTGGGAAAAAATTGAAAAAGAATATTGTCTGCGCCCATGGTTACGGCCGCGCACTCCTCCTTCCCGACCACGATCTCCTTCGCCAAAACAGCGCAAGGCGCACGGTACGCCTACATCACACTTCGATCAAGGAGGCGACGTTCAACTAGGGCACCTAGGAAGATGAGGATTAAATCGCGGATGGGAGGCGGTGCTCAGGCGGTAGCCGTTCGACTTCAGTCATTAACGGCACTGGCAGCCTTCGTCGCTTCCGGTTTGCTCATCGGCGGGGCCGTACGTGGAGGCAAGCGTCTTCTCCCCGGGCGCGGAGCAATGACGAGCTCATGAGGACCTTCTCACATTTGAGCGTACATTCTGGAAAGCAGTGGCGAAGGCGCTCACTCTCTTGTATCTGGATCTAGCTCAGCTATCCAGGGATCCCGACTTAGCGTTCTGCACTCGACGAACTGGGCCACTATCGCACACCCTATTGGCGCCACCAAATCTTGTACCTCCACCACATCATGGGCGACTTGTGTTGGGTCAATGGTACGGTCAGTGTAGGGGGGTTCCGGGCCAAAAAGCGAAACGGGGACGTCGAGCGAAGGACGGCGAGGTTAACGAGTAGTCCCGTGCATTCATGCACGTTCGTCAGTGAGTCCCCCGTGTCTGTTCATGTCAGCCATCTGACTATAGAGATATCAGGTGCGGCCTCGGGATTCTCCTGCGTGCCCGAGGTCACCTTGCAACTTGAACATGATGCCGTGCGGGTTCCCGCATAGCCACGCGCGCTTCCGTCCGAATAGTAAAGTCTAGACCGTCTGTCGCCCATACACCGCAGCTGACCAGCCAAACATGATGGGGTCCGTTTGGATATGGATTGTGTGGCCTCCCTGGCGCTTGCTCGCTGTTGCTACGGAGCGGCCTAACCTGCGTATGCCCCAGTAGTTCGTTCCCCCCTAATGCTCGACTGCTTCATTCAAGCCTTCACGCTACTGCACCCGGACCACGGCACATGGCATGTTCCCGTCTCATCCGCATGTCCGCAAACCCGATAAATACCCTCCGAATAAAATTAAAAATGTCACACCGTTTTGCGATTCGCCTCCCGTAATCATGAATGGACCCTTGCGGATTCTTCCCTAGATTATCCCGCGAAATGACTTGCTCACACCGCAGCGGTCCAAGTTTGTCTGCCTCGATGGGAGGCTAGCGATACTCAAGGCTGCCACCTGGCCGTCATGAGAAGGCGTCGACCACTCCGACCTCCCAGGACGTGCGTCTCATCCCCATTACTTGAATTCACGCTGTTCCTAACATGAACGACCCATCCTGTTAGGTCCCCGCCTTGATTATCCCATGGAACAAATACGTATATAACGCCCGGGAACGAGGGGGAAAGGGAGCTGTTCTATGTAGCCAAACACTCTTCTCCACTTCATTCCGTGTATTTAGGGTTTCGAGCACCCACAAGTGCTGGACAGGGCTGTGCTCCTCGGGCATGGGTAGGGGTCGGTGTGAGCAGGTGGCTGTCACCATCGTTCGGACTGTCCGTCGGCTGAAGGTCGACACAGTACAGAAGACAACACAGCAATTGGAAGGCCGGAAGGGAAATATCAAGAAGCGTCGACAAGTATACGTCTTCCAGCCTCCGGGTTGCCCTTTAACTACATTACATACGAAAATCCTTTTGGCTTCTCCTGCTAAAAGATCACCCTCCCTGCGCTGCACAATATTTGGACAAAGGCGAGAAGGAGGGCGGCGTGTGTTAGAACCGCCAGATGCTCAAGACATGGTGCATGTACATAACCCTTACGCTGGGCACGGATATGTCCGTCCACGCGCTTGAGCAACGAACGCATTGTTGCGATAGAGCCCTGGATCGCTCAAGGGCAAAATCTACCAAAATGCTGGACGGGCTGTCGTTAGCCCCTTGCGGGTCGGCCGCAGACGTCGTGAGGATAATTGCCCAGTCAATGGATCGTTGCTTAAGGACATTAAACACGGTGATATCGTTATTATTCAATGATGGCAGTGAAATGTCAAGCAGGTCCGCACCATGAGAGTTGGCGGCCTGCATGAGGAAGGTATAAAGACGAGCCACGTCGACTTGAGGCGCGGGATTCCGGATTTGAAATTTAGGGTTCCGACGATAAGTGCCAGACGAGGGCGAGGATTGACTCCAGGAATGAATCTCATGGGCGTTTGTGGAGATGATGATGGTGGCGACGCCGGCACCTGAGGCGTTGCACTCTTTCCTGTCCTTGTTAAAGCATGAGTAGGGAAAAAAAAGTTCCCCCCTTCATCGATCGTATGGAACTATCTCCACAACATGGCGAGGGGCTGTGGAGTAAGAGAAGAGTTAAACTGTGCATACTTACACATTGGAACTTTCCGCTATTCTCGCGAGATGGAGGTAGAACCTAGCCGAGGGTCGGACGGGGCCACATTTCGCGTTAGCCCGTGGACATCAGTAGTGATAAGGGAAACATGCCGTTCAGATAATTGGCACGGGTCCGAACGGACCTACTTGAGAATGCTGCATACTCATCTACCGCAGATATGTTCATGAAGGCTAAGATGTAAGTAAAAAGACAGCCTACTTGGAATATATCGGAGACCAGGAATCATGTAACTTTTCATACTTACCAATATACGCCTCTCTATGACGTCGCCGAGTACGCCGTGCGTTTTCCACATGTCGATCATTCTCTGTTGTATTTTCTGTCCGCCACTCACCATACCCAAAAGGCAACAACTTGATCCAGGATGCCGTGTCGCCCGACTGCGCTCGCCGTTAAAGGCGATCAAAAGTCTAAAAAGAATACAAGGACTTCTAAATATTCTTGGATCCAGGGCAGCAAAGGTGTCGTCGTTAATATACTTACGGCCTTTCATACTAGTAGATTTACGTACGAGTGGGAAGTCCTTCATTTCGGGGGCGAGGCATGTCTGGTGAGAGGCGTAGTCGCTCTCGCGGAGGCGATTCACCATCAGAAAGTGACGTTGAGACGGGACGACGCGTTTGTGAATGTAGCCGGGAATTAACGTGAGGCAATATAAAAAAATTTCAGGCCGAGTTGAGTGGCTCCATGCGTCGACATCGAGTGAACCACGTAAAGTGGCCGAGCCCGTTAACAGATGCACGAACGGAAGGCGTAGGGCGGTATCCAGGGTAGAGGCTCATCAAAGCCAATCGTTCCTAGGAAGTCAATGCCTCGACTTGAACACTCAAGCCTAGATCTGTTTGTATCCCGCGGCCTCATCTATGCTCAGAAGCTTCCGACGACGGACCGGGATACGAATCATGAGACTCCTCAAATGACAAGTTCTGGAGGCGGCAAACTCACGGCAGTCGAAAATCATCACGAGTCGCGAGTATAAATCGCGTCGAGAGAACACGCGTACGGTTGGTCCCGACGCTTAAGGGTGCAGACCCATGGTCCAGGTGTGCTTTTAGGTCCATATCGATGGATGCTGGCGAAAGACTGGCATCGTCCGAACATGAGAGCATCGCGGGGTGGAAACCAGTGGAAATGGACTGGTGACTGCCGCGTAACGTGTTTTTGTCACGCTACGCGCCTTGCTCTCGGTCCAGCTGGTCGTGCATTGCGCACCATCTGATACTATCATGTTTCCCATTAGTACAATTACATGCCCAAGAAGCTCTGGCCAGAGTTTCTCGACGGCCTTCATCACAACGGCACGACGGCGACCTCATTGTCAACTCTCCGAACTCGTCGAGACCAATGTAATCCCCGCTGGCTTGCGAGCTTCAGTTTCAGAACCTGCTCTCGGGGATCAGTGTAATCACTGACTATCCCGGTCATCAAGCAGGAAGACGGAAGGAGTTGTCTTCTCTGGATCGACCGTCCATAGCACTGAAGGATCGATTGTCAAACACGCTCCGATTGAGGCAACAGCAGCAGCCAGCAGGCGCACTACAGTTAATATCCGCCTTAGTGACGAACACGGTAATTATACCACCAGCGTTTATCGATGCAACGCCAGTACGCCTCGACGCCCTGTCGTACGTTTATAAATGCTGCCCTTGTCAAATCCCATTTTTCTAACCCAGACGCGCCCCTCCCTTCTGTCGAACCCTCCCGACCAAACCAATAACCCTGACTGATGTCTGCCTATCTGTTTTGCAAATGCTCACACGCGGAGGAGAACCACTATCTTATCCGCTGCGGCTGTCCCAATGATCGTAGCCCCGACCACCCCATGCACCAAATGAATGACGCCTTCCACAGAATATGGTGCTCTGAGTGTCGCGTCTTCTGTTTCCAGCCCCCGAACTGCCCCATAGTCGTCTGCGCCGCACGTTTCGGATATCTCAACGCCATCTGCCCGTGCTTGACGAAACCCCTCTCGGCCTGCCTTACCTGTACGTTGGCCCACTACATACCCTTCCCGGCCGTTCTTCACGACTCGAACTCGATTTAGATCTTCTAAAGAAGGTGAAACGCATCCTCAGCCCGTTTAGTAAATCGCGAGGACGCGCGTGAATCCCTTCCCGAGGCCATGGCGCAAGGTCCTATGGCGGCGAGCCTTCGCTCAGCGCCACTCTTTGCATATGGGATGAGGACTGCTCCGAGAAGCAGATATGGGCTGGCTGCTATCTATATCTTCGGATATGTGCACATCTCGCTATTCACTTCCGAACGATCTCCACAGCATTTATGATCGCGTTCATAAACACTATATAGTACTCACCCCCACATTCCACTTAATAGTTTGGCTACCTCATGGACACAGTATGTAGACCAAACTCCAGGCTCCATGTTATGACGATAGCGATATTTGTACCATGTATGAAAGAGGTTACTTCCGTCTAATGCGGGGTTTGGGAAATACTAGAGGAGCGTTCAACACCGCCCTCTTGACTGCGGCAGCAGAATCTGGCAGTCCCAGGCGTGTACGCTCCCGTTCACCAAGTACAGTGATTTTGCAGCCTGCCGATGAATGATAAATTAGAAAAACCTGGTTATCTATGAGAATATTCGCCAACGAACCAAGTGACTTGAACAACGTGTTCACCCTGGTCGATGCAACTGCGATCAGCGGTGGAGCAGAGAAAGAACTGTTTCAAACGCACTCATTCACTGGCCGGCTCAAATCATGGGCCACCACTGTCGTATCAGTAGCGAAGCCGTCCACCTTCAAGCATAGCGCGAACATATACGTCAGGAGCTTCGTCTCCGACGCGGAAGTTGATACAAAACTAAAAGAATCACGACCTGTAAGCAGATGCAAGCCTAGATTAGATGACAGGATCTTACGTCGTCGAGCCACGGGAGGACTCTGTAAACCTCGAGATCAGACCGTCCGCCACCACTGCGGGTATTCCAGTCAATTTCTCAGTAAGCTCGTCTCTTGTGAGGCCGCCCTTGGACTTCTGCTCTACAGCTCGACGGAACGCTAGCATCGCTGAGATGTACAGTACGATTTTTCTGCAAGAGGAAGAAATTAATGCGTGATATAAGAAGCTCAAACATAGAACGAACAAATATTTCTTTCTCCTTTTCGGTGGTTCGGACTCGCCACCATGACGATCATTAACATGTTGGTTTATCCACGATGACCACTTGTAGTGCAAGAGCGCTAGTCGTTCTTTATCACCTTCCGCCTGATAAAATGCACTAACGGACAGCGCCTTCCACTCAACCTCTGGGATGATGCCGTGCAGAGGATACGAGTCGTCCGGGTCCACAGCGGCCGCATCGAAGGGCGGAATGAGCCTGTTCTTGTCTGCCTCTTCTTTCGCTTCCTCTTTTTAGAAAAAGCATAGTTCATGTCAGCCTTGATGATGCGTGAGGCACAGGGGAAGATGGCGCACCAGCAGTCATGAGCCCAGCAGCACCCTTGTCAATGCCCTGCTGCAGATGGTCCATGACGCCCTCCATCGCACTGACATCCACGCGATTACGCTCCTGTGCGCGGATGTTGGCCTTGGCCTTTTTCGTTCCAAACGTCTCGCCGAGCGCCGTCTTCGCCAGCCTGTATTCTTGCTGCATCGGCGCAGGTGCAGCAGGGATGCTCTTCAAGGCCTTTACGGTTCTTGTCAGGATGAACGGTGATTTCGAGGCCGGGAGCACGCTCAGCGTCGAGGTACGCCGATTGTGCACTGCTAGGAGATATCTATGCACAGAAGGATAATTTTAGACGAAGATCCACAGGCGATATGGAATGTACAGACTCACCGACACCCAGAGTTGGCTACACTTCGCGTTTCGGCTTCATTTGAGATAAACTCCACGTTATCTGTTTCGCCGACGACCGTTATGTCCTGCTCATCGATATCCCCATCCTTTTCTGCACGTTTTCCTTCGTTTTTGGCTTTTTTGTTCGCGTAGCACTGGAAGGCAGTCGAGGGCGGTGCTTGGAGCGCTGGATAGCTTACTATGGTACCGTCGGTCAGGGAATAAAGCAATCAGTAGCGTGTCAACTCACCAAGAAGAGGTCCGACTGGCCCTGATGTCGGTGTTGACAATTTGAAGACCACGCCCTCTGAGGTTGTTGACTCCCGTTTCCGCTTTTTAGAGATAGACTTGGCTGTAGACATTATTTAAGGCGACAATGACCTTGGTAGTCGTGATGTATGGCGTCCGCGAGGCCGAGAAACAGGGTCCGATGGTGGAAGTGGAACGGAGGAACAAATTTCCGCGATGTTTGCGGCTTCTCATTTGCAGGCCATGTGCACTGACGCCGACCGCGTCTGATAGTTGCCTTGAAGTCTACTATCCTTCCTACGGTTTCTTGACTTAGTTCCTCCTCGCTGACGCTGTGCTTGCTAAAAAGTCTGACTTTGTAGAGGCACCACCTGCTCGCGGGACGCAGGCGCGGAACCTGTTATTTAAGCCCCTCAAACCACCTCCGCTGGACGCACAACGCTGTCGAACTATCGCGCTACTGTTCACATACAGCCATGTCTAAGCGTTGGGACGTCAAGAAAGAGGATCCTAGGAGCCCATCACTCGGCCTAAGTGGCAGCATACAGGATCAGGCTAGTTTCCCATTGTCTCCACCATCACCAGACATGGCCCAAATGAAGGCAGAGGAACCTCCCAAGAAGGAAGAACGCATGCCGCCACTCGTTCTCTCCACCGACAATGTCCAGCTGGAACCCAAGGCAGAACACGAGCCATCGCCGTCGCAGTCACCGACGCTCAATGACACCGAGTCCTCATCTCCAAAGTTCAAATTGTCACCTACACCGACCCCTCCACCCTCGACCACGAACGGAACAGCATCCATGTCGTCGACACCTCCGCCTGCACCTCCTCCAACAGCAGCCTCCAAGAAAGGACAGGCCGCGGCGGTGCAGCTCATTGGCGACCTTCCGATTGCTCGGCCTGCGGCCATGGCTACCTTCAACGAGATTCCCGAAAACAACTACCAATTTAAGTCGCTAGGTCGTTCGAGGGAAGCATTGGAGAGCATGACATGCGATTGTACCTTCGATGCCAGTCAGTATCCCGTTTTTCCTGTTTCATGCGCTCTCTGGGGCTCCTCCTAAGTACAACAATCTGACTTTCACTATTTTCTCGTTTGAAAAGCTGTCGACGACCCCGACGATGCCTGTGGGCCCGATTCCGACTGTATAAACCGACTAACCCAGGTGGAGTGCCTCCTCGAAGACTGCCGCTGTCGATCCCACTGCCGGAACCAACGGTGAGCACAGTATTACGTACGCAGCAGGCGTGGCGCCCATCCATTCTCTAATGTAGGTTCCAAAATCGTGAATATTCGGATATTGAGATCGTGCAGACGGAGATGAAGGGGTTCGGGCTGAGGGCGGAGAGTGACCTGCGCCGGTACGTGATCCATCTTGCCGTTTGCCGGTGAAACTGCTAATTCGACGACAGGGATGCGTTCATCTACGAATATGTGGGGGACGTGGTCAACCCCACATCGTTCAAGAAGCGGATGCGCGACTATGCGTCAGAGGGAATCGAACATTTTTATTTTATGATGTTGCAGAAGGACGAGGTATGTAGCTAAGAACTCTTCATTTATTCCACTCTTAAAATGGCACTCCCTCGCCGTCAGTTTATCGATGCGACAAAGAGTGGTGGCATCGGCCGCTTCGCGAACCATAGCTGCAAGCCAAATTGCTATGTTGCCAAATGGACGATTGGAAACCACGTTCGGATGGGTATTTTTGCCAAACGGAACATCAAGAAACATGAAGAACTGACCTTCAATTATAATGTTGATCGATATGGGTACGTGAGACCGGTTTCTTAGCATGTTAAATCTAACAGAGAGGTTTCATTAGCCATCAAGCACAGACATGCTACTGTGGCGAGCCAAACTGTGTTGGGTACATTGGAGGCAAGACCCAGACGGACGTTGTAACGATGGACGATCTGTATCTCGATGGTGAGGACCTCATCACATTATCCTTGCACGCATCCTCTGAGCTCAATTTATTCAGCTCTTGGTATCACCGACGAGGCAGACTTGATGGAACTCAAGGGAAGCAAGAAGAAGAAGGGGAAGAAGATTGATGACCCCGACTTCATGGTAAGCCCATCGCTATTCCCCCTTGATACGAACCTCTGACGCCTGTCCCTCACCGTAGCCGATATTGAAACCCATCGTGGAGAAGGATGTCCCGAAGGTCGTACAAGCTATCCGACAGACCCAGAGTCGCAAAGTGTTGTATAAATTGCTCACGCGTATAAAGGTAAGGCTGTTATTTGCAATCTCACATCACCGCAGATACTAACTACAGCCAACCTAGATGTCGGATGACCAAGCTGCTCTCAGGCAAATCATGCGACTGCGAGGGTACAGTCTCATGACCAACGTCTTGGACGACCATGTCTCCGATGCCGAGCTCATCCAGTTGGTATGTACTTCCAGGCCCAAATTTGATCTCCTCCTCATCAATAGAAACACAGGCTCTCGAGTGCATGTCCACATGGCCCTTGGTGAACCGCAACAAAGTGGAGGATTCGCGTGTCATTGTGCCTGTGAAAGCGATTGCGGAGCAAGAAGATGCCGCAAACAAGGACTTGGCGCAGTCGGCAAGTCTTACTTGGCCCCTCCCTTTCATCTTTGGCTAAGCTCTTCATCTCGCAGCTGATCGATCACTGGGAAACCCTGCCGCTGTACAATCGAATACCAAAGCGCGTGAAGAGGGTAAGATAGAGCCTGCGTTATATCTCATGCTAAATGTTCATCTGGAGTGTAGGACGGGGACAACACCGACGACGAGTCTTCCCCCAGTCATCGACCATCCAACGGCGATGAAGAAGATAACCCGTATCGTCGTCTCAAGCGTATGAAGGAAGCGGACCAACCACTTGTCAACAAACTTAAGTTTCGAGCAATACTGCCTCCGGCCCGCTATTTTCAGGACAGGGACAGGGTGAAACCGGAGAGAGTGGTGGAGAGGATACGATCGACTCCCCCTCCTCCCGAGAGAGCTCCTTACAAACCTCTTCCGAGGCATGAATTCTCTCGCGAGTCGATCCAAGCAGTCATCGCTGCCGCTGCAGAGGCAAAGGCGGCAGAGGCGGCGGCGGCTGAAGCCGCTGCTGTTGAAGCTGCTGCTGCTGCTTTGGTGAAGGCAGAGGCGAGGGCAGCACGTGCGGCGAGTAGTCACCGGAAAAAGACAAAGCCCCCAAAAAAGGAGCTGACGCAGGAGGAGAAGGAGGCAGGCAAGGAGAAGAGGCTCCTGAAGCTTGTCGGTGCGGTTGTGGTGAAGTCCATGTCCAAGCACTCGAAGGCGATGGACCACGACTCGTTTAAGAAGCACGCGAAGGAGGTGAGTTCTCGCGACCTAGAGGTGTTGCTTGGGTATATTGATGCATGCTCCTTCCTCCACAGCTGACCCAGATCATCGCGGACAAGGAGAAAAAGTCGTCAAGCTACAGGGAAGGGAAGCTGGAAAAGTTCTCGGAGGAGAAGATTGTGAAGATCAAAAAGTTCACAAAGGAGTACATCGCCAAGGTCCTGCGGAAACTCGAAAAGTCGGGCGGAAAGCGCCCAAAGCCATCTTCGTCATCTACGTCGCAAATGGCTTCACCCTCGTTACAGGAAACACCAAAGTCCATCGAGGGGGCAGATGTGGTTATGGCAGACATGTCCGTTGAGGACCTCGATCTTGGCTTTGGCAGTGACGGAGACATGGAGGACGACGAGGCGCAAAACGGCGAAGGGGAGGCGTCAGGCTCGAGGAGCCCTATTGAAGAGTCTCCGCCGCCATCGCCGCTTCCACAGCTACTTATGGACCTGCCATTCAGAGAAAGGGATTACGTGCGAAACGGCGAAGGGGAGGCGACGAGCTCGAGGAGCCGCGTTAGCCATGTCAGCCATGTCAGACCGTCCTTATCGCCGTCGCCGCCTCCACAACTACTTATGGACCGGCCATTCAAAGAAATGGATTACATGCGAAACGGCGAAGGGGAGGTGGCAGCCTCGAGGAGCCATGTTAGCCATCCTAGAGCGTCCTCACCACCATCGCCGCCTGGACAATTACTTATGGACCTGCCATTCAAGGAAACGGACTACATGGACATAGACACCAACTCCTTCCCATACGATGGTGTACAACCGCCTTCAGATCCCCGTCGGCGCGCAAGTTGGGAAACACACAAGCGGCAGAACGGGTTGCCGATGTCGACGAGTTGATGGGGAGGTGCTGGAGGCGGGGGTCATGGTATGCTGTATTTTAATTCCATTAATTTATGGATGGACGCTTTTTTGCGCAATTTTTTAATCCTTGATAGATGGCTCCCTAAGTTGCTGGGTAACCTCATTATACTTCGGCCTCGAATGCAGTATAACTGTCAGGTATACTTGCGGAACAGTGATTCTTCAAATTTTGGCTGCCACTGAAGGCTTCCGGATTAAACGCAAACCCTTGTCTGTTGGCCAGAGGTGTTATGGTTGATCGGACACTCTCAGTTACATGGTGACGTCCAGTCAATGGATCCGCCGTTCTGGATGCATCACTGCATGCGCCTCCCGCCTTCCGATTTACAGGTGTCGAGGATCCACTGGCAGAGTCTGGCCGAGACTCTGGCGTGCTTAGATTCAGTTATACTTGATGCCCGGAAGGCCGATGAATGCCTCCGGACGCCTCGAAGGTGACGTTCTCGAGGGCCTTTTGGGAATGATTCTCGATATGATCGCACGCTTCACGCTTCACACAACTCGCGCTGGACATCTATAGGATGGCCAGAATACTCTCTAGCAAGGTTCTAGAGATATGGAGAAGCTCGAAATAGACTTTTCAACGTACTGGCCCAAGCTCAGCGGATATCAAGTTCATGACATTCTTGGCCACTGCTATGCATCCTGCGCATATCCTGCAAGTATAATTGAGGGCTGACGTATGTCTTAGTATTCGATGTGAGTCCGGACTCCCTGTCACGTTTATTAGCATTACTCTTTCTCGACAGTCCGCTAACTCGAGGGAGTCCGTGAACTGTTATTGGATGGGTGGTCACAATGTCATAGGAAGATGGGCGTTTCGGGGATATCGGTCGGATTCGTTTGGTAGGGAGGAACAAGATCAACTTGAAATCCGGTTCGGACGGACGGCGTATCAAGGACTTTCCCCTTTGGGCGTCATGATCTTTGATCTTTTTGCTGTCAGGATGATTTTGTTACTGCCTGTAAACACGTCTGGACGAGGTTAAGTAGTTCGGTCACAAGGACTTACAAGAGATCAAACAGCGATGTTTACATCTCACCTCATTTGCAGACGGATAAAGATCTGCCCTCATCATCCTGACTCGAGCAACTGATGCTTACCACCAGAGCGCTTATTTATGGAGAGCATGTCCTGACTGTCATGCTTCCTTTGGCCGGATTTCTGTACGTCAATCTCTTGCGCCATATGTGTTGAGTAGGGAAGCCTCACTCATCTTAGGTGCCAGTTTGTGAGGTCGTACAACCTGACTGAGAAGAAACATGTTACTTCCACCGGCAAGCAGCGATCAAGCATATTGCAACGTCTCTGCGCTTGAGGCAGGCATAATCGGGCTTCCCCTCAATGAGTACATCGACGCGCCTGCCGACGTCGTCCTCTTCGCGCCCTCTCTGTCATTCCTTGTCCAACATGCCAAACGGTCTGACAAATTCGTCTTCGACCTCGGCATTCGCAAGGATTGGCAAAACCTACCCCCTAATGCTATCGCCCTCGATGACGAGAACAACATGGCTCTCGACGTCCGTCAGGACGTCGTCGAGTCTCTCGCCAAAGGCGGACTCGCGACCACGGATATCGCCACCGTTTGTCTATCACACTGCCACTTCGATCACGTCGGCAACCCGCAGCTATTTCCAACAAGCACCTTCCTCGTAGGTGCAGCCGCCGCGTCCCTTTTCAACCCCGGCTACCCGGCCAACCCCTCCTCCAATTACCTGTCCAACCTCCTGCCCGCGGACCGCACCACGTATCTGTCCCCGGACGACTGGGCGCCTGTCGGCCCATTCCCCCGCTCCCTCGACTTCTACGGAGACGGAAGCCTCTACATAGTTGACGCTGCAGGACACCATCATGGACACCTCAATCTCCTCGCCCGCACGTCTCCAGATGGCGGATGGCTTCTGATGGCTGGGGATAGTGCTCATCATTGGTCTTTGATGACTGGTGAGAACGAGATAGCTACGGCCCATGGATGTGCGCATCTGGATAATGAAGCGGCGGAAGAGCATCTGGCGCGAATCAGGGAGTTCATGAAAGAACCCAGGGTGAGGGTTTTGCTTGCGCACGACGAACCGTGGTATAAAGAGAATAAGGACGGCCCATCGTTTTGGCCAGGCAAGATAGTATCACTCTAAACATGGCGAGCTTGAAAATAGCCTTAATATCTCGCTGGTAAGAGAGATTTCAGATGGTCCACAATTCGATGGTGTTGGATAAATTATGGCATTATTAGATTGTGAGTATTGACGCTCTTTGATGTCGTGTACATATGAGTATGTTGTAGTGAATTGATACATGGTGGCGATTATGGTGGTATGCTGTAATGAGATAGTGGCCATGATTTTCGTTAGGGCGTAGAGGGGATGGCTTTAGTATGTGCCTCCCGTTGTCGCGCCTGTCGTGCCTGTCGTTCCTGTCATGCCTGTCGTACCTGTCGTGCCTGTCGTTGTCGCGCCTGCAGTGCGCCTGCGACCATACCGGCTGCCTGCTCTGCGCGGTCCGAAGCACCTGCAACAGACGATGTCGACGATAATGTCATAGATCGTAACAAGTACCTGGAGTAAATAGGAATAAGGATGGTGTTGTTATGAAGCGTTACGAATATACGCTTACTGTCGTGATCGCGCTGACAATTGTCTCGATAACATTGGCGATTGCAGAGATGACAGCGTTGATAGCGCCACCAATTGCAGAGAAGATGGCACCCTTTATAAGAGTAGGTTATTAGACACGGAAGCCTCTATTGCCTATGCTACTCACCATTGTGATATGAGTCGTTGCAGTTTATAATGCTAGTGTGAGTCCAGAAAAAGCGCGTTGAAGGCTTATATAGTGTTCCAGATCCCGAATGACGAGTACGGTCTGGAAAAGACGACGTTAATAATAATGATGTCATATTGAAGCGTCACACAATGCGACCAGTAGCTGCACGTGGGTGTGACGACGGTCACGAACCAGTGGCTTGCTCGTCAACTTCAAGTTCAAGGCTTCAAGCTGCCCCTGGCGGCCGCCTCGATAGCAGCCGATAGCTTCAGAAATCACTCTCCCGTACTCGAGTGCCTTGACCATAATGGTTCAATTATAGTGCTTCGGCCGATTACCCTGCTCATAAACCTGCTCTTGGCCTACGATGTAGTCATACTCAGGGAATGACGTGCTGGCAACTCTGCAAGAACATACTCTGACACCATTTTCAGGACGCACCCAATTTCGATTCCAATTCTATCTGACCTCCGTGATCAGCAGGACTCTGGAATGACTGAAAGGATCAAGAAAGATAACTTTCGTAAGACTACGCCGCTCATTCTCCAAACATCGAAGAAGCTGATCCCCTGACACTCCAGCTGATGTGGTATGCTTCGAAAGATCACAAGACTCCTCCATATTCTCATCTATTCTTTCTATGTAAGCCGCGATATCAATAGCCGCCCTTCACAGGAATCCAGCATCTCCCGATCCTCTAGGGTTAAGTATGATCACCACGAATTGTGCCGACTTGGCGAACAAGACCTTTGACTTCGTCATTGCTGGCGGTGGCGTAAGTACTGTCACGGTAGCATGTTGCTCCGTACGATTTCTTGACAGAAGTATTCAGACGGCTGGTTTGGCCTTGGGAGCGCGGCTTTCCGAAGATCCTTCAGTGACCGTAGCGGTATTGGAGGCTGGCGATAACACTATGGTGGATCCGATAATCGCAATTCCTAGTCAATACGGCTTAGCCATTGGGAACCCCAAGGTTAGTCCCTGGACGTATGTCCTCCAGCGTCAAGTAATCGTGCTTCAGTATGATTGGTGCTTTCAAACGACGAGGCAACCACACTCAAACAACCAGCAAATGTTGTGGTCTCGGGGGAAGGGGCTAGGTGAATCCAACTTCCACATGTCTACTTTGCGGTCTTCTCAGACTTTTTGACGCTCAGGCGGCAGTTCTACTATCAATTTCTGCGCGTGGATCAAACCCCCTGCAGGTGACGTAGATGCATGGGAAAAACTGGGTAATCCAGGGTGGAACTGGGCGGACTACCTCCGTTACTCAAGGAGAACTGAAAAGTGACGGCGGCTTATTCTCGTTCTTCCTGGCGTTCTAACAACTTCCTTTTCTTTGCTTCAGTTTCCATCTTCCGGCAAAGGAGCAGACCGATCTATTTCCTCACACGTACGACGCTAGTGTTCGGGGCACATCCGGTCCAGTTCAGTAAACCATCCCACCCCATGTCCACACTATTGATACCATGGTGCAAACGACTTTCGCAAACATGGGGGTCAAGGTTGTTGAAGATCCATATAAGGGAAATGTATGACTGCCATATTCCATCAAGTGCGCTCTGATGGATGCATAGATCAACGGCACTTGGATTGGTTCTGCAAGCCTAGATCCAAGGACCTGGACCCGATCATCCTCTGCTGCGGCATACCTCGTTCCTTCTCAAGACCGTCCAAATCTAACGGTAAGTTCATTATGCAGCAGTCTCCTTTGTATTGAATCGCGCGCAACAGGTGCTTCTACATGCTCTAGTTTCGCGTATCATCTTCGAGAACGACGTTGACTCGGAGAAACGCTTGACTGCTACAGGGCTTGAATTTATCCATCCGGGAAGCAAATACGTAGTCAATGCACAAAAAGAGGTCATCCTCAGCGCAGGGTATGATGCCCTATTGACATATCGGATCACAACATCTGATGAACAAACCTAGTGCGGTTAAGAGCCCCCAGATCCTTGAGCTATCAGGCATTGGACGCCGTGAGGTGCTATCGAAAATCGGGATAGATACAAAAATTGATCTTCCTGGCGTCGGCGAGAACTTGCAGGAACACAGTTTTATCGGGATTTCCTATTAACTCAGTTCATCTATGAAGCATGAGACCCTCGACTTACTTCGGGACCCTGAGTACGCCAAGGAGGCGATGCGACTACAGTGCACGTCTTTTCCATCTCTTTTTTTCTTTCATAGTGATATCATATTTCCAGCGCCGAGGGAAAAGGCATGATGAGAATGGGGATCACTTCCTATACTTATCTCCCGATCTCAATTGCTAATCCCCCCGGCGCTGCCAATCTCGTTGCAAAAGCGGAGAAAGAGATCGAAGAATGGAAGAATGCTCCAGACATTGCCCCCGGCGTTAGCGAACAACTCGACATCCAGCTTCAAACCCTACACGATGACACGTTGCCAGACTTGGAGATTGTTGCATTTCCGCGCCTGTTTTCGCCAGCCAGTAAGGATGCACTGACACCGTCCATGTCGTGTCCGTCATGATGACCACTCTATGTTCTGTGAGCACAGTTACTCCAGTGCCAGGCAAATCATACACCACCCTATTGGGGATCCTGAATCATCCTCTTTCACGCGGAACCGTTGTACGTCTCTCCTGCCTCACGATATGTTATGCCTCATTGACTCGAATAGCATGCTACAACCAATGATCCACATGACAACCCTGAAATTGATCCTAGATATTTCTCGAAAGTCTCTGGTATGAATGAGCCCTTCCACGCCGGGATATTATTCTCATGAGCGCACAGATTTAGAACTCCTGGTGCAGACTGTCAAGTATATAAGGCAGGTGGTCGAAATCGAACCTCTCAAATCTGGAGTCGTGGCAGAGGTAGAGCCTGGACCTAACTGCAAGACCGATGAGCAAATACGAGGTCAGCAGATCGTCCTCACCACTGCAGCTGATCTCTCAGTTATAAAGTACTAGATTTCATCAAGGACACAGTCAGTAGCGCTTGGCGTACGTTTTTTTCCCCATATTTTGGTCGCTTTTTCGGTCATATATCCAATACAATGATGATCTAGATGGCGTTGGGACATGCTCAATGCTTCCCCGAGACAAACAGGGCGTTGTAGACCCGCTCCTCAAGGTATGTCGAATATGTTGCCGAGTTTTGTATTGATGTCAACTACCGCCAGGTGTATGGCACCACAAACGTCCGCGTTGTCGGGCCTATAGAAATCGCCGTGGCACTGCCGTGCAAGCGTGCGAAACACCTTTTTTAGCGTGGCACGGCAGCAAGCAATTAGCGTGCATATAATAAATTAGCGTGCAAATTACCTTTTCTGCGTGCAATTCTGATTTCTGCCGTGCAGGTTCGCTTTTTGGAGTGCATGCTCCTATGTAGTAGCGCAGAGATGATGACTTTCGACGTCTGAGGGCAGGAACCTGCCATGTCACATGAACTCGGCAGGACTTCGACTCGCAAGAACTCGTCTCCAAAGGCGGGGGGGGTCTACGGCTAAGGTCAAACTACTATGAAAACATGGATATATGATCCATTCGAGTCTTTTAAACCACTGACATTGTACGTCCCGCACGAGGATGCTACAGAACCTCGAAGGTGGCGGTACTTATTCAACTTCAATCCAGGGTATCTCCAGTCTTGGAATATCACAATTAATCGGTACAACTGAGTAGGCTTCGTGCTTGAAATGAATTTCGAGGTACGATAGAATATGTCTACTTTCGCTTTTTCGCTCTGGGAACTGGGCGCGGCCGTTCGACATGAATGTAGGAATAAACGAACCTGACGCTAAGCGCTGAAGCGCTGATCATCGCGTCAGACCATACGATCGAGGGCTTGGATCGACACTCAGAGGCAACTTTTCAATGTACATCATCAGTGTGCACTCCCGTGCATCGACGTGCCTCAGCCTGCACTTGGGTCCATTAACGTGCACTCGCGTGCATTGCCGTGCACCTAGCGTGCGTCGCCGTGCACTAGTGTGCATTGACGTGCATTAGCGTGCAGTTACCGTGCAACTCGCGTGCCAATGTGGCTGTGCTAGCGTGCAAGCCAGATTTTGACATCAATTTTAGAGCCCCAGTGACCTTCCTGAACAGAAATTCGGCTTTAATAATGGTGGTACGTAGTCTATAGACCCTCTCCGCGTCTTATAAAACTGATATAATGTCCCGAAACCCGATTGCTAGCTTACATCTATGGATACTAGCGTGCCACGCTTGCACGCTAATGGCACGCTTGCGTGCGAGTGCCACGGCGATTTTCCTGTGCCCCGCGTTGTCGACCTGTCTATCGTCCCCCTTCACATCGCTGCGCACACCCAAGGTACGCGTTGACGGGCTCCATATAATTCGCTAGCTTATCGCGCGGGTTTATAGCAAGTGCTTACATGATAGCAGAGAAGGTTAAGTTCTACAAAAGTTGCCTGCTCCACCGCTGATTTCCTCATAGCTGCGCATATCATTTGGTCTAGATATAATCCGGTTATGTGACACGAAGAAACCTGTCTCGACCTGTCTTAAGCATGTTCATTGACTATTGTGTAATGCGAACTGGATGTGCTACCTATGCCGTCGCCAACTAGCTACTCGCGGGGTGGTAACGATACCATCACTATTAGCTACAAAGCCTTTGTTGCCGCGCGCGATACAATATTCTCGCTAGATCACGCATTCAAGTTTCGAAAGCTCTAAAAACGACATTCGCTTCCATCTACCACTACTGCCAGCAATTGGCTCTGCTGAATCTGTATCAGACCTGATTCTTAAAATGCGTAAACCTCAGCCTCCAAGTTACGAGATGGAAACGAGTTCAAACTACTTGAAAATCCATTTTGTAGCTAACGCTGGTATCCTAGCGACAAACTACTACCGTGACAGTGATACCAATACAGGACACAACTACTTTTTTTGGTGTTTTATCAGTGAAGTCCATGGAGTCCGACCGATATACAACGTTCAATGCTAGTGTTACATACTGTTCATCGCACAAAGTATTCAACGCGGCAAGCTCGTCCTCTCGCCCTTTAGTGGTGCTGACCATTCCGCTCACGAGAGTCTCCATGCTTGCGAGCCGCGAGGTCACTGCCACGTCCACGGCCACGATCACCGTCGCGATCCCCGCCGCGCTCGTGAGAATCACCGTGGCGGCGTGGAACGAGAGCAGATCGCTCATGCGAGTCGCCGTGCTTGCGAGGGACGAGGTCGCGTCCACGATCACGACCACGGCGGTCATCGCCGCGCTCATGAGAGTCATCATGTCGGCGTGGAACGAGAGCAGACCTCTCATGCGAGTCGCCATGCCTGCGGGGGACAAGGTCTCGGCCACGGTCACGACCACGGTCATCGCCGCGCTCATGAGAGTCACCGTGTCGGCGTGGAGCGAGAGCAGACCTTTCATGCGAGTCTCCGTGACGGAGCGGAACGAGAGCAGACCTCTCCTGCGAGTCGCCATGCTTGCGGGGGACAAGGTGGCGGCCACGGTCACGACCACGGTCATCGCCGCGCTCATGGGAGTCACCGTGTCGGCGTGGAGCAAGCGCAGACCGCTCATGAGAGTCACCGTGACGGCGCGGAACGAGAGAAGACCTCTCGTGCGAGTCGCCGTGCTTGCGAGGGACGAGGTCACGACCACGGTCACGACCGCGATCACCGCTGCGCTCTCGAGAGTCCCCATGCCTGCGCTTTTCCACCTGCAACGGGAGGTATTCAGTCTGATGTGTGGCTGCTCATACATATTGTATACTGACAACTTGGACAGGCTCCTTGCTGACCAGGACGTCCCCGGTGGACAAGGCATTATTGGCATCCGATGGAACCTGCGAGACAAAAATAACTTCAGCAAAAAGTTCATGAGAACGTTCTGGAGGATACAGCTTACCGGAACGGCGAGGGCACTAGAGAGGACTGCCGCAACGACGAACACAACGAAGTTTTTGCTGAAATGCATCGATGTTCGAGATGGGTGTGTTGTTGAAAGACGAAGAAAAAAAACGCGAGAAGGTTGAATGAGATGGAGTTTGTTAGACGAGTTGTGGGTCGAGTTCGAGACTGAGTTTCCAACTGAGTGTCTGGGTGAGTTTTTATACGTCTTGCTCCTCGAGTAGCTAATAATAAGACTCCATCGTGATTCCCGTCAAGACAGACACAAGCATCTTGGCGATGTCGCAGTAAAGGTTCCATGGGTGTTGACTGCTAATGATAGGATGCGGGGTCGTTGGCCAAGGTGATCGAGACGAGTATAATTGGCCACAGGGAGCTGTCGAGGATCTTCTAGCCGTACTAAGCCTAAACGTGGTGCAGAATACATGCCTCGATGCTTATAGCCATGCACCGAACAGACCAAGAACAGACAGTATTTCGAGCGCAGAAAATTTGGTTCCTTTGTATTCTCAGCGAAAGAATGAATTATAGAGTCCTCAACGTTACTCTGTGGTGGGCTTACAAGGACTCAGGGAAGTCTCCGCAGCCTTGGCTTGGAAAGAAGCAATCTTTGCTCGCCTCGGAATCAGTATGTCTGTGCTTCCGAGGGGAGAAAGTATCCAAAAAAGAATAGAAATGAAACACGACTGAACTCTCCATGCCAAGTGCTCTGGCGAAGCAGATCGAGAATAGTCTTGCTAAAGCCCCCACCAGAGGGCCAAGGAGAGGAGCGCTGGGGCAGTGCATGGAGAAAGCTGAGGTCGGGTAGAGAGCACAGTGTCCTCGTTTTGAACCGGACATTTCGAGCCTCTGTGCCAATTTCGAGATGAGATGGGCAGACGATGCGTAAGAGATTAGGCTGCGTGCAACGGAGATACGGTCCGCCATATTGCTCTGCATGGAAGTCAGGCGGGAAGTGATCGACATCGTCGATTGGCTGATTTTCTGTTAGCGGTGACTGCTAGGTAGACCAGGGTAGACCGGAGAAATTGCGGAGAAATCTTCTCCCCCCACATTCGAGGCCAGGGGTAGATCGGATATGGATCATATGACATGTACAGGGAGGCATGGCGTTCCCAGGACGGCGGGTATGTGACTACCGCATTGCGCGGGATGGCTCTAAAACCAAAAATAACCTCCTCAGGTGGGCCCCCGCATTTCGTAAAGAAAAAAACTTGGCTGGATATGTAAGCATAGTGTAAGCGCTTGTGAACTCGGCCGAGTGGGTATTGCACCTACAACATGAACGAGGCATCTTCTTCGATCAACTCATGGTTGTCGTATGATACGCCCGGCTCAGATAACTAGGAATGCATTGCTTGAGAGGACCTCGACTCTGGAGTCTACTTGGTATGATATCGCCAAGTGCGCAAGGTCACATGTCGATATCCGCACATCGGTCGGTGACGTCTGTCGTTGTTAGAGAGGTATCTCTTTCACTGTCTGTCCAAGTGATCGGCAAGACAACGCTGGAGGCGACTGCCCCTCTAAACGCTGACCAGGGGCATACATGGATATCCTGCCTCGTGGAACCCTGTCCCGTGGCTTGTTGTGGCTAGTTTTAAGCCACTCAAATCACGTTTCGAAGCTCTTCAATATCAAATTTGGAACATAGAATGAAAGCTAGGATCACCTCTGACGGCCGAGTAACGTACACATTGCGTACACACTAGGATTCAGACGATGGCTATCTTTGACTCCCAGCACATTGAGCCTCGCAAACCCGAGTGAAGTTCCGGCCCTGATCTCCAGAAATGTCGCGGCCCGACCGTCCAGCATGGAGAGCGAGGGACTCGGAGAGACTGGGATAGCGAGCCAACATACAAATTAGGAGGTAGTGAGCATGCCGGTAGATGGTGAGAAGAAGGTTGGTTGCATTTCGCGATCAATCAACAATTATGTAAGTGCCGCCTTGTGGTTCGCGTCTTCTTCCTCCTTGTAGCATGGTGTAATTTACGCATTTATATGAAGCGAAGATGTAAGTGTACGTGCATCCGACTTCAACGCCAACCACAATGGTCTCCCGTGGCTTGAAGCTGGGGCTTATCCTCCTCCTCCCTTTCGTGCACGCGGCGACTGTATCTACTCCCCTCGGTACTGGTCCAACCGTTGACGTGCCGGGCTCCACTCAAACAGCCTCGAGCTCGCTACTGAGCAGCTCCGCCTCAGTCACGTCTTCGTCTCTCTCTATCTCGGTGCCCACCTCTGCCATTTCTTCCACTTCAGCGTCACTGCCAGCGACAAATTCCTCAGTATCTGTGACATCGTTCACGTCCTCTCCTTCGTCAGAATCGGCAACAAGCACAGTCCCAGCCTCATCTAACACGTTCACTCCATTCCCCACGCCTTCACAGGCTCCCGTTCCCGGTGTATACCCTGCCACAGATCCTAAATCCCCGCCGCCGGTTTGTTGCGTTTCTATCCGCGCGTAGTCAATTCTAAAAAGGTTCTCTAGGTCAACTCTCCTTTGATCCCTGACTTCTCTCCAGCTTGGGCCGCTGCATTTGCGAAGGCGAAAGCCAAGGTTAGTCCCCACACAAAAACGTCATTGCAGTGTGGGATACATTCGAATCAAATGGTTTTGTTCGGCCGACGACGCGTGCCCGAGATCATTCTCAATCGTGGATTTTCTTTGTATTCATATCGTTGGCACGCGATTGGTTCTGACGTATTGCTTTAGGTCGCAGGGTTTACTCTTGATGAAAAAATTAGCGTCGCGACTGGTGTCGGTTGGGAGAATGGGCGCTGTGTCGTAAGTCATTCATTTTAGTGTCCGAACACAAGACATGCTAAGTGTGAACAGGGCAACATTCCTTCCATCGAACCTGTCACAGGACGTGGATGGCCTGGATTGTGTCTCGAGGTTAGTGGATTATTTCTCAATCGCAAAAAGGCATCAAGCTCACGAAGATCATCCAAAGGATTCTCCGTTGGGCGTTCGCTTCGCCGACTATGTGACTGCCTTCCCGACTGGTGTCAATACTGCCGCTACGTGAGTGGAAGCTTGACATCGATCCGCATTTAATTAAACGAGATACTTTCTCTAATACAGCTTCAGCCGCCGCCTCATGCGCCTCCGTGGTCTCTTCATGGGCCAGGAGCATGTTGGCAAGGGCGTCAACGTTGCTCTTGGACCTATGATGAACATGGGACGCGTCGCTGGAGGAGGCCGTAACTGGGAAGGTTTCGGTGCTGACCCCTTCCTGACGGGAGAAGCCGCTTATGAAACTATCTTGGGCATGCAATCGGCTGGTGTGCAAGCTTGTGCCAAACATCTTGTCAACAAGTACGTACTTGTCATTCTCCTGCTGGGTATTATCTGACGTGTTGGGGGTCAATTAGTGAGCAGGAGCATAAACGGACCGAGTCTTCGTCCGATGTGGATGACAGGACTCAGCATGAGATTTACACTCACCCTTTCTTGAAGAGTGTCATGGCTGGCGTGGCGAGCATGATGTGCAGCTACAGTAAGTTATGCTTACCGCTTTAATACCTTGTGCTCAATTTATCTGTACACAGACCTGGTCAACGGTACCTATGCGTGCGAGAACGACAAGGTCATGAACGACATTGTTAAGCGCGAGTACGGCTTCCAAGGATGTAAGTGAATATGCACTCAAAATGATCAACGCACTGATCTGCACAATTCTTCTGGACATCATGTCCGACTGGCAGGCGTAAGTAATTTTTGTCATGGCAAAGCATTGAAGGTACTGATATCTAATTTCAGTACCCACTCGACACTTTCCGTAAATACAGGCCTCGACGTAAGTAACCCCTCCAAAGTACACTGAGTGCCTCGCTGACTGACTGTTTTCGATTTCCAGATGACCATGCCCGGTACTTGAGCACATTAATCGTCTCTCGATTCGTTCCTTAACATGTTCTAGGTGACATCACTTTCAACTCCGGAACTACCTACTTCGGTGCCAACCTTACCGCTGCTGTACAAAACGGCACCGTGGACGAGGCCCGCGTCGATGACATGGGTATGTGCCCTAGCCATGAAATGTCGTGCTATATACTCAGAAAGTTTCGTTTCCAGCCATCCGTATCGTCGCTGCCTGGTATTTCCTGCGGCAAGACGCTCCATCTTTCCCCAAAGTCAACTTCGACGCCTTCCGCCCAGACAACGAAGCCACCAACGAGCACATCGACGTTCAAGATGACCACTACAAGCTCGTGAGGGAGATCGGTGCAGCCAGCACCGTCCTCCTCAAGAATGTGAACAATGCTCTGCCGCTCAAGAAGCCCAGGAGTATCGTTCTGATTGGAAGCGATGCTGGACCTGGGAAGATTGGACCTAACCAATTTAGTGACCAGGTGCGTAATTAGGGAGGCTTTGACGTTATCATGAAGACTGACAGCTGCGTATGCGTATCTCCGCAGGGCGGAAATGATGGTGTTCTTGCTATGGGATGGGGTTCTGGGACGGCCAACTTCACTTACTTGGTGACGGTAAGTGTGACTTGGCGGCTTCGATGTCTTGCATCTCGTAAGACTTACTCGGTGCTGCTTTTCGTGCCGCTTAGCCCCTGGATGCGATTCAGCGCCGCGCCCGGGAAGATAGGACCAGTGTCTCGTTCTTCTTGGATGACTTCAACCTTGCTAGGGCAGGCAACATCGCTATCCGCAAGTCTGCTGCGCTTGTTTTCATCAACTCCGACTCTGGTGAAGGGTACATCACAGTTGACGGCAACGAAGGAGACCGGTAAGCCTCCTGACAAGCTTCAAAGTTGATGTGTGATATTGAGTGGTTTCTTGCAGGAAAAACTTGACTGCATGGCATGGAGGTGACGCCTTGGTGAAAGCAGTAGCAGCCCAGAACAAAAACACTATTGTTATCGTCCACAGTGTCGGTCCCCTGATCGTTGAGCCCTGGATTGACCATCCTAACGTCACCGCTGTGAGTCATACCGTTACCTTCTGTAGCAGTACGATAAAGTTGATGAAACTACGTCTAGGTTCTCTGGGCTGGCGCACCTGGACAAGAGGCTGGCAACTCCATCGCCGATGTTCTTTACGGCGCCTGGAACCCTTCAGGCAGACTCCCATACACCATTGCGAAGCAAGCATCAGATTACTCTGCACAGCTTGTGCTAGGTGGAGGACCCCAGGAGATCCTGTCCATCCCTTACACTGAGGGGTGAGTAGCTTGCAATTCTCTTCGCCTTGAATCGCGTACTTATTGCCCATTCGTAGACTTGAGATTGACTACCGTCACTTCGATGCTGTAAGCTCTTTTCTACTTATGAACGTGTCTCAACATGACCTAATATTTCTGCAGAAAAACATCGCTCCTCGCTTCGAGTTCGGGTTCGGTCTGAGCTATACCAAGTTTGCTTATAGCAACCTCCACATCGCGAGGCTCAGCAGCCCTGATGCCACTCAATCTCAGTTGGAGGCGGCTTGGGAGGCTGGGAAGCCCAGCCCCATCGGCCAAGGCTCGTCAACAGCGCTGTGGTGAGTCACGCGTCCTGACAACTATCTGATATGGCCGTTGACACTGGCGGACAAAGGCTCCACAGACCTGCCTTCCAGTTCACGTTCAATATCAAGAATACTGGTTCTCTGTATGGCGGTGAAGTAAGCTGTCTTCATGAATGATGGGTCTTTATCAGTCGTCTAACGTACTCTAATCTAGATTCCCCAACTATACGTGAACTTCCCCGCATCCGCGGGCGAGCCCCCCTCCGTCCTTAAGGGATTCACCGACGTCGCCATCTCTCCCGGCCAAACGAAGACTGTTACGATCAACCTCTCCCGGTACGACTTGTCGATCTGGGATACCGTCGCGCAGGGCTGGCGCAAACCTGAGGGTACGATTAAGGTGACGATTGGCGCGAGCAGCAGGGACGGTCGTCTGCAGGGACAGATTCCTGGGACTGGCCGCTCTTGAAAATACCCCTCAGATCCTCGGATGCTGAGATTCATACCCTCCGTCATTGGAATTTGGGATTTTGTTCTTTCCTATCTTGGTGAAGCATGGACCTAGTGTACAACTTGACTACGCATACACATACATACCCACAACTATGTAGCCTTGGGGACTCTGGGCACCTTCACACTAGACCGATAACACAATCAAGACCTTCGAGTTTTGAGTCAACCACACATTCGGTGATATTTGTGTGCGGAATTGGCTGTGTGCACCAAATGCCATTGGAAACAGCAATATCTATATGCGCATGAAGGTGCAACGACGATCAGGAGACGTATCAATTGTCCACGCTTAAGTCTACCCTTCGTCTCGTAATTTCGACACCCGAGGAGTGGGCGAAGCTCAATGCACTAGGCTTCTGGGAGCGAACGGTAACTGCATCAACCTGCTCCGATGCGAGGCATGCCGTGCGCACGATCTGCATCACGAATTTCTCCAATGTGAGGTACGCAGACGATTCAATGTTCTAGGACAAATTGAGGTTGATCGCTGTAGATATATTCCGACAATAAGCACGTACCTTCACGATCCCAGCGACAATATCAGGATAATTCAACAGAGGCCCATCTCCCGGCCGCTCGTGAAAGATGATGTTGCTGATAACGCGCTGCTTAGCCTCGCGCTCTGGGGGGTTGACACCAATGACTACTGGTAGAACAAGGTTCACGACAGATATCTTCCGAGTTAAAGGAAAGTTCGCCGCGTCCAGAGGCGTCGTGATGTCAACTGTGAACCCTTCGGCGAGCAGGATCTGTTTCGGCAGATTCACCACCACCCTGACTTCTGCTGCCGCCTTCCCTGCCAGTGCAGAGGCTTCCTCTGTCACTGCAGCAACTAGCCTCTCAACCCCACTAAATGATGAACCCGCCAATCTTTTGCTAACGGCTTTGGACAGGTGGCCATAGTGCACGGAGTCGAGGACGTCGTCGGATTGTCCGGCCGCTGTGAGGAACGAGCTCTGGAGATGTAGGTAGACTGATACCTCTACTGGTTGGGCACGGATCCGTTTCCAGCAGTCTGGCCCAACATCTGCTGAGAGGTACAGCGTATCGACGAATACTACGTCTGTCTGTTGGCTGCTGGTGAGGTACGAAGAAGTCATGTGTCTTGCTTCAGGAATGATGCTCCGGATTGCTGGGAAGGAGGAAAGTGAGATCCATGTTCAAGGATTGCAATGGTCATACATGCTGCCTAGCTTGAGCGCAATAGCCAGGACTCGGAGACGGCCAAGACAAGTCTGAGGTCAAAGTTCGAGTGATCGAAAGTGAACTGTGATGGCGATGTTTCCACGTGCTCTGACTAGAAAACGCGTGATCGCGTTGCGCGACGCGTTCATAAAATCCAACAAGCATGCTCCAAGGACCGCTGAGGAGATATGTCTTCATAAAATCAAGAATTGTAAGTACAGGCAAGTTATCTATATAATATACCACGCTGATCTTAGGCAAATCTTAGGCTCGGGCCCACTGTAATTAGGGAAGGCTGTTGGCAAACATAGCGACACAACCCCGATAACTCCGACGTTGATTCCGGCCCCCTTCAAGTCCTATTTTGAGTCCTATAGTCACATTGGGCCGGCACTTCATGCCAGGACTGCTCTTCCTCCCGAGCGGCTCATAAAACTGATGTACCTTTACTCACGCTGCCATGCGCCGGTACTCCTGCCTCCATAACGCTCCTGCATGCCGAGTATAACGACGCTTCCAACATACACAATCCCCGAAAGGTTATGGGGCACCTGATCACCCTGACCGCCATTCAGAGCCCAATTATGCTATTTGCATACAGAGAAGTTCTTGCAGAAGTTCTATCCCTACAATCCACGAGGAATGCAACGTGGTGTCTTGCCAGACCTGCGAAGCAAAACCCACAGGAACTCACGGTGACTTACAAATTGTTAAGCCATGTGCCGTTTCGTCGAGTAAACTTCACGGCATAGCATCATGGGACGACGAGGGCGCATGCTCTCATCCCTTCCCTTGACGAGAAATGGGCTACCAGACGCGCCTCTTTTCAATGCCGAGCAAAGTTGACCGCGTATTTAATCACCTCCCACAGACGAAGTTGGGGTCGAAACGACGAAACGATCCTAGCCACAATGCTTTATCGCTCTCGTGGTCTTGCGGTCTTAGTGCTACTACCTCTGGCCGGAGGAATCACGCCTTCGTCGTTCACCCCTGCAGCCTCGTCGATATCTATCCACGCAACCAGTGGGCCTGTGGCTTCAGCTAGCTCGATCACTCTGACAGCAGTGGAAAGCTCATTAGCATCATCTTTTTCGCAAGTTTCGTCGATAGGAATTGCCACTGTCCCATCCTCAGGCGTTTCGCAAACTTCTGCCTCTGATCTAGCATCTCCCTCTCAAGGCCCGATCGCTGGTATTTTTCCGGCTACAGATCCCAAGCACCCACCTTCAACTCAGGACTCTACTGTGGTCGTTCCTGACTTTGGCCCTGCATGGTCGGCAGCTTATGCCAAAGCCAAAGCGAAGGTACGTTGCGATGCCAATACCTAGCCTTTTGGACGAAATTACTGAGACCTGTTTAGATTTCAAGCTTCGCTCTTGATGAGCTTGTGAGCGTAACGACTGGAGTGCAATCGACTGGTTTCCAAGGGCGTTGCGTTGTGAGTATCGGTGTCTCGGTGGGATCAAATAAACTTGGGTATATTGACTCTCTTCCAGGGAAATATCCCGTCTATTGAACCAGCCACAGGGCGCGGGTGGCCTGGATTGTGCTTAGAGGTGATAATTCCATGATTTTGTTGGCGGCAAGCCCTATAACATTATCATCAGGACTCTCCGCTCGGTGTACGCCTCGCCGACTTTGTCACTGCGTTCCCTACTGGAATCAACGCCGCAGCAACGTATGTATCTCCGTTGAGCTGGTTTTTGGAGCTTAGCTTTTCGTAGATTTAATCGATCACTTATCCGACTTCGTGGTCTTTATATGGGGCTTGAGCATGTCGGGAAAGGGGTGAATGTTGCTCTCGGTCCCATGATGAATTTAGGGCGTGTTGCAGAAGGGGGAAGGAACTTCGAAGGGTTTGGTGAGGACCCCTTCTTGGCTGGCGAGGGTGCGTGAAGCCTGCTTACGTCTATTGTACTCTCCTGACAACTAACTTCCAGCGGCCTATGAAACCATTCTTGGTATGCAGCAAGGAGGTGTTCAAGCATGCGCGAAACATTTCATAGACAAGTAAATCTGCCGTAGATCCTTCCAGGAGGGCTTGGCTGATTTTCATCTTATTATAGCGAACAGGAACATCTACGTACAAGCTCCTCCTCTAATGTTGACGACCGAACCCAGCACGAAGTCTATGCGCAACCTTTCTTACGTAGTGTCATGGCAGGCGTAACCAGCGTCATGTGCAGCTACAGTACGTGAAGAGAACTGCATCATCTGCACTAATCCTTCATTCGGACGATTAAGATCGTATCAACAACACCTATGCGTGTGAGAATGATAAGACTCTTAACGACATACTCAAGAGAGAGTTTGGATTCCAAGGATGTAAGCATCCCTGCTTACCGTTCGTCGACAAAGCTCACCAGATTCCAGATGTGATGTCTGATTGGGGAGGGTAAGGCGCCCGTCGTACTTATAACCAGACATCGAGCTCAAGACAGCATAGCACACATTCGACACTTTCTGCGGTCGCAGGGCTGGATGTGCGTTACGCCTCCTGATTGTGCTGATCATCCTCACCAATTCCAACTTTAGATGACCATGCCGGGGAACGTCGGAAATGGACCTGGGTCATACTTTGGCGGCAATCTCACAACCTACGTGCAGAACCAAACCATTCCGGAGGACCGTGTCAAGGACATGGCCGTAAATGCTACAGCAACTTTCATGATAATAACTTCTAACAACTCATTTTACTCCCTAGACACGTGTTTTGGCCGGCTGGTACTTCTTGAACCAAAATTCGCCATCCTTCCCTCCCATTAATTTCAATGGCAATCGGCCTGGCGACGAGGCGACGAATCAACATATCGATGTTCAAGATGATCATTATAAACTAGTCCGAGAAATGGGCGCTGCAAGTACGGTGCTATTGAAGAACGAGAGAGGAGCCCTGCCTCTAAAGCGTCCTAGAAGTATATTCTTAGCTGGCAGCGATGCCGGACCTGCGCGTGAAGCAGGCCCTAACGCGTTCAGGGACCAGGGTGGAAATGATGGGATTTTAGCCATGGGAGGTGGAAGCGGGTATTTATCCTCCTATTCCATGTCGACATTCATTGATGCTGAGATACGTTTTCTTAGGACAGCGGACTTCACCTACTTGATTTCGGTGAGTGAACATACTCTGCTTACCGTCGAAATCCTCTGATGCCAAATAGCCCTACGAAGCTCTTCAAGCGCGTGCGAGGAAGGATCGAACCTCCGTGACCTGGATCTTCGATGACTTCAATCTCCCAAGAGCAGCAAACATGGCGATTGGCAGATCCGCTGCCATCGTCTTCGTGAATTCAGATTCCAGCGAAGGCAGCGACCGGTTTGTATTTGCGCCTGGCACAAAGCACATATTCTGATTCCTCTATTAGGACGAACTTGACCGCTTGGCATGGAGGAGACAACTTGATCCTCGCAGTCGCGGCTCAAAATAACAACACAATCGTCGTGGTACATAGCGTTGGGCAGCTGATCGTAGAGCCCTGGATCGATCATCCCAATGTCACTGCGGTAGGTTCTCATCGTCGTATATCCGCCTTACGCTCATTGGATTTATCATACAGGTCTTATGGGCAAGCGCTCCCGGCCAAGAAGCTGGTAATTCGATCACAGACGTGTTGTATGGAGACTGGAACCCATCAGGAAGGCTCCCTTACACAATCGCGAAGCGCATCGAAGATTACCCTGCTCAAGTCATCCTCGGCGGATCGCCAGCTGTACCTCTTCAGGTTCCATACACAGAAGGGTGGGTTTTCTGCGCAGGTATTATCGATGCCACAGACTAATTGGTGGCATTTTCAGATTACTCATAGGTTACCGTGCCTTCGACGCTGTGAGTGCTTTTTGAAGATGGCCACCATCTCAGGTTTTGATACTGTTTGCGTAGCGAAACGTTACGCCGCGGTTTGAATTTGGATTCGGTCTCAGTTATACGCAGTTTGCATATAGTAACCTTCATATCTCGAGGATCGCTTCCTCGAGCTCTAAGCAGGGAGAGCTAGAGCAGAATTGGGAGGCAGGGAAGTCTAATCCGATTGGTTTTGGATCTTCTACCGCACTTTGGTGAGTCCAATTGCGAACTAAGGATAGATTATCTGACGCCAGAAATGTGTGTGAAGGCTGCACCGACCGGTGTTCGAAGTTACGTTTGACGTGAAGAACACGGGCCCTCTTGCTGGAGGAGAGGTATGTGGTCCCCCACATCCACCTGCAATGGCAGTACGACCTGACGCACGCACCCATAGATTCCCCAGCTTTACGTTCAAATGCCATCTTCTGCCGAGGAGCCACCTTCGATTTTAAAAGGCTTCTCTGATGTCCTTTTAAAGCCGGGTCAAACCAAGAGTGTAGTTATCAATCTTTCACGCCATTCTCTGTCGATTTGGGACGTCGCCGACCAAGGATGGCGCAAGCCAGAGGGGACGATAGGCATTGCAGTAGGCGCCAGCTCAAGGGACTTGAGGCTGCATGGGCATGTTCCGGCTTAGGAATAGGGTTTACCAATTGCTGTATTCATATGTCTTGGGGGAGATTCAACAAGCGACCTTGTATAACATTAGAAATTACCGGCGTGTTGTAGTAGTATTCAAGAAAATTACCTTCCATTCCACCTGTGACCATGATTACCTGTCCCGAAACGTGCCCTGATACACGCGGGGACGACAAGACGACAATCTGATTAGCGATGTCACTCGTCGATGCAAATTTCTTCAAAGGAGTTCTGTGATTATCGAGGGTCGTGAGGGAGCGTCAAAACTGTAGTGCAAGTGGATCATACGTTGCCATCGCGCGATACACCACGTCTGGATCTTTCAATGCTTCTTCGGCCATAGGCTATGCAAATGCTGAGCGGTTTCCTGTAGAAAATTTGACAAATAATAGTACCGTCTTCACCCATCCTGGTGCGATACAATTGACACGACCCTTCGACGCGATTTTGACGATTTCATTTTTGAGTGTTAGCGTTAGACCATACATCATCGCTGGGATTATTTGCTGTGTGAATTTATGTGCCGCACGCGGAACAGGTCGCTCACCGCTTTTTGAAGCTGAATAATCCGCATGGCCCGCCTCCCCTGCGCTGAGATCAAAATTTGTCTAGGGTTTAGTGGCGCAAATCTTACCGAATTTGCCAGCAGTGCTTCCAATGAAGAGGATTGATGCATAGGCTTTCACGTCATCCGAAGCGCTCTGTAGACCCTTCAAGAATTCTCTCGAGACAAGAAAAGAGGACGTCAGGTTGATGTCCATGGTAGATTTCCACTGGTCGAGGGACATCTGAACCACAGGCTGGTGCGTCGTGGGCCAAACACCGTGGTTGATAATGATAATTTGAACAGGTCCGAATGAAGAAGAAGCTTGAGAGAACAGTTTTGCTACGTCGCCTTCTACAGACAGATCGGCTTGGAAGGCCTGCACTTGACCAGAACTGTATCGCGAAACCAGAGGCTGCAAGGTCTTGTAATTTGAGTTATAATGGGCTGTAACCTTCGCTCCTTGTTCTGCAATTGTATAGGTGAGATCGAAGAAGTATCACAGGCGCAGGGAGCAATGTAATTTACGCAGGAATACATCCACAGTTTCAAGCCCGATACCTCCGCTGGCCCCTGGGGTGACGTTGATGCGATGATCATCAGATGCCTTCAGGAAATATTCAAAGACACGTACCGGTGACGAGAACATGAACGTTTCGTAGGTCAAGATCCATTAAGAATGAGGGACGAATTACTAGTAGTAGAAGCCAAATCTTTTATCTTTCAAATGATAAGATCGTCGTAGGTCGGGATTACGGTCCGAATGCCGGATTAGGTATGTAACATCATCCTTGTCACTTGTCAAGCACGGCTGCCAATATTATTACTAAAGCGCCAATTGAAGCGCTCAGGAAGGACTGATATGGTGTCCTGTCCAATCTCTAAGGTAGACGACATCCATACCCGTCCAACGTCACGTGCTCGCCCAAATTGGTCCTCACATACAAGATCTGACTGAAAGTCCTCTCTGAGGCACATTTTGTTTAATCGAATACGGTCATCTTAGGGAAATAGCATGGGCAAGGAAATCGTGATACTTGGATCTGAGAAATCTTCTGAGGAAAAAAAGTAGATCGCAAAAAACTGATGCGACACCTCAGACCTTGATTGTAATCGATATTTCACGATAGGCTCAGTCAATTTTTGGTTAGTCTTTATATCCTTTGTAAGATCATATCCTATACTATATACCTCTAATATGACCGTCTTACTTCCTCGGATTTCAAGTGTAGCCTTCCTCGATGCTCGAATCTTCACGCTGGTTCCCGATTAAGAACACCACGTGACGTTGGACGGGTATGGATGTCGTCTACCTTAGGACTCACAGAGACTAGGCCAAGGCATCTCAACCTTGAATTCGCTCCACCGTAATTCTAACATGCAATATTCCTGTGGTGGTGAGTGACGAAATTCATACGCGTCCCGCGGCACTGAATACAGAATTTTATTCCTCATTAGCGCTCTAATCGATATAAATGGACAGTACGCTCTGTGGCCGTAGCGCACATAGTACGGCCTCTGCTGTCATTTCGGTACCAATGCGGTAACATCACCTAACCACCCTCGCGAGCCGGAAGTCAGGAAAGTGACAGACGAATGACAACTCAGCTTGTCCTCGCACCATATGGATCCAGTCTCTATAATCACCGCCATTCCACAGCTTATCGCACAAGCAAAAGCCGTCTATGACTTTGTACAAAAGTTTCGCAAAGCCGGTGACTCCTGTTCAAAACTCATGACGGAATTGGATCTCCTCGCGAAGACACTCATCGATCTACAAGCTCTTATCGGCAAAATAGAAAACTCTCGCTCACCTCAGGGTGACAGTCTCTTACAGCTGAGAAACCACGTAAACGAATGCTCGGGAACTTTGGATGCCGTGCGATCGAAATTTGGCAAAAGCAGATTAAAAAATGTCTGGAAGCAGGCTCTCTGGGCCGCGAAAGATGAGGCGGAGGTCGGCGAGCTGCAGCTCAAACTCGAGAGGCAACGGTCATCCTTTCTTGCGATCGTCCAGGTGTACACAGCGTGCGTCGACTGTCTTTCGACTTTGCTCGCCACATGATTGAACTCGCTGCTAGATCGAAGGTTACTGATAACGGGAATGCCATCGGAGACATCCGTCTGGAGCAACAAAGGATCGAGAAAGAGAAAGCTACCCACAATCAAAGTATGTTGCCGGAGATATATTGTTGCGAATCCATCAGTAATATGTCGATGCAGAGGATACTATCAAATCTACCGTCAAATGGTTGGCACCAGTCGACCAAAACCCTAGGTACAAGGCATTAAGAAATAGTGGCAAGTTGGTACTTGCGAATGGATCGCCCGTGACGGGCTCCTTGAGCCATGGCTCTCTTCTCCCGGATCGTCTCTGTGGCTTTACGGTATTTGTAAGTTCTGGACATTGCTTATATACATTCCACTAACGTAGACCTGAAGCGGGAAGCGGGAAAAGTGTTCTCGCGTACGCCTACTTTCTTCTGGCTATGGGACGATATAACTTCATCTAACATGAATGACAGGTCCTCGGTGATTGACTACCTGTGGAGGCGTAAATCATCGGAGGAAATCACGCTATTTCATTTTTGCGACTTTTCCAATAGCGAAAGCACGGATCCCATCAATGTTCTGCGCACACTTCTCGCTCAACTGCTGAAGCACTGCGAGGGCTCCGACTCCAGCGATATATTGGAGGACTTATCAGGCAAACAGTCCCGTGGAGAGAGTCCCCCCTCGATTCTAGACGACCTCGTGGACCTGCTGCGCCGGGCGTGCGCGACATCTCATTGGCGCCGAGTGTTCGTCGTGATTGATGCTTTGGATGAATGTAGCCGCGATGAGAGAGAGGATTTGCTCGGCGAGCTCGTGCAATTGGCTCCACGAAGTGATCGTATCTCCCTATTTGTCACTAGCCGAAGGGAGCAAGACATCGTTGAAATTTTCGGCAACGGTGTAAATATGGCAGAGATCGCTCTCACAGACCATCAAGGAAGTATGCACCATGATATCGCACGCCACGTATCCGTCCAGCTCGAGAAACGAAAGAGACTTCAGGCTCTGCCTGAGCATGTGAAGGACAAGATAAAGAACACTCTTCTAGACAGGGCAGACGGCATGTACGTTACCTTCTTGTGTTCTCAGTGACTTTCAGTTCGCGCTGACAGTTTATCAGGTTCCGATGGGTTGATCTACAACTAGAACTCCTAAGAAATCATGTGTTGCTGAAGGACATCGATAGCACACTTCAAAATCTGCCGAAGGGTTTATCTGAGACCTACATAAGAATGCTTCCCCAGGATGAAACTAGTGGAGCAAACGTGGCTCAGCGGAGTCTGCGATGGCTGGTCGGTGCAGGTCATCCTTTACTTCTCTCACAACTCGCCGAAGCCATTATGGTGGAGGCTGGTTCTCGGCAACTCAATGCCGATTTCGAACTGCCAAGGGAGGAATATATACTAGAGTGCTGCAGCGCACTGGTATGGTACGACAATGAGGAAGGCACAGTGTCGATTTCACATAACTCCGTTCAGGTAATTGATTTTTTGATTCAAAAGAGACACTACTTATCACTTTCGCCACCTTCTAGGAGTTTCTATTTTCAACGGATCTCAAGAAGGCTACCGAACATGGTGGTTATTACATGAATACCTTCGAACATCTTCACAAAAGTCTAGCTACATTGACGTTTTCCTATCTTCTACTGGACGACTTTTCTTCAGGCCCTTGTTCCTCAGCAGAAGAACTAGAGTCACGTCTAGCGGCACATCCATTTATCACATATGCAGCAGATTCGTGGATTAACCATGTTTCTGCAGTCAAGGACCAGGATGACCATTTTTTCACCCAGCTACATGACTTTGTCTTCAACAGCTCTCATCTTGCCTCTCATCAAAGTCGTCGTCAGTTCTCCGGTTTTTCGGAGGGAGAAGGAATGAAATTGGGTGTGTGGCCGGGAACGAGGGGTCGATCGTTGGAATCTTACAAGGGCACTACTTTGGATGTGGAGGTCAATCGAATTTTGACCCCGCTCCTTCGCTCGGGGCCTGTCTGGCTCGTGCAGCGTTTGACAGAAATGTATCCTCACCTGAAAGATCGTGCCTACTTCTATTGCGGAACACCGCTCATGATCGCGACACTCGAAAACAACCTGGCAATGATCAAGATGCTCCTGGACGCGGGTGCTGATGTCAACAAAGCTGCGATGCATTACAGGCTTAACCATCTCCTGTTCCCTCCGATCTACCTCGCAATTACGTGCGGCACCGACGTTAACGCAGTTGATATGATGCTGCAGTGCGGTGCGCACGTCGTGTACTCGAGGCCCCACGGCGATGAGTACAGCCTCATCCACTGCGCAGCACAATCCGGGCGTGCTGACGTCCTCCGCCTGCTCATTGACCATGGTGAGGAGGTCAACACAATGGATAGGAGTGGGATGACGCCGCTGCATCACGCCCTCAGGGCCAGGTCGTTCGCTGCCGTCGAGATTTTGGTAGAATCAGGATGTGATGTAAATGCTAAGCAGTATTCAGGCCTCGCACCGCTTCACATGGCTTTGGACCAGCGCTCCGACGATATAGTCCAGGTTCTACTCAACCATGGTGCTTCCCCAGACGAGTGTGGCTACCTCGATGTTACCCATCTTGAGTGGGCGGTTTCCAAACCGTGGTATGCCCAAGTCCGTGCCGGGATAGAATCCGATGCCGGCCACATAAAATCCCGCAGGACCAAGGAGGATGTGTTGCAGGTGTCTCTCCTACTCCAGGACCGCTTTTGTGTACCCATCAGCATTGTTCGCATCATTTTCGATCACGCAGAATACTGGATGGTGCTCTCCGCTCGATGTGAGGAGGCCATCGTCGTCGAAGAAGGCTCGGAAGAAACTGCCTATGTCTCCACGGAGCCAATCGAATCGACACAAGATTCCCCTGTACGCAGAATTATCTTTACAACAGTCTCGCATGACCAAGGTCCGTTCACGCGTGTCCTGCAACTCTGAGTTCTGATTGATAAGAGACGACTTCAGGCTGGAGCACCAGCAACACAGAGTGGCAAGGCACGTACACCCACTCATACACCTGGTTCGAAGCAGGAACATCTGCTCCATCAGTCGCACGCCGCGAAATCCAACGCAATGTACATGCAAATCCCGACAGTCGCTCGCACACCAACATATGGGAACCGAGAGATCCCACACCTGGTTTAAATGCTTGGCTGACGGGCATTCGGTGCGGTGACACCCTATCAGTGTATCCCAAGGCAATGTGTAGTGGTTGGATGAATTATGTCCAGAGTGTTGAGATCGTTTTGTATATCGCGTTTGTGTAGAAATATCTTGGCCGTTTAGGCTCCGCGCTGTGCAGTACGGCAGAAAGGTCCGCCTGGAGTCCGAGTTGGAGGTGCAAATAATAATTATATTGGACGCGACGCGACGCAGTCGTGACTCGTGGTCTCGTGGAAGGTTTATTTCAAGTCCCGACTCCCCTGTTCTTCAAGAATCAATACTGACGTATCTTCTCTTGACTGGTGTAAATCTTAACCCCCGCGCAGATCGTGATGCCCCTACCCCTTGACCTGGGTATTTCGATCGTACTGCAGCCACCTGACTTCCGAAATCCAGCCTTGTTCGGATTACGATCTGCGAAAGGATTCGGCGTGCGCGACTATCGGACGAGTTCTTACAAGTTCGCACAGGACACGCAGATACTGGACGACATGCCACGCTCTCTGTGTTCATTTGGAGCTTGTACGATCCATCCTTCTGGCATTGTCGGCTCTGCGTCTTTCAAGAAGGCTAAGCTGTGACCAAGTGTCTACTTGTCGCTTTGATAGGGCAAAAGTATAAGCCCACGTACCCGAGTATTGCCACCCACTTTGTATCATCATCAGCATTCGGACATTGGGATTGATCAAACTGCCATGGGCATACGGGGCCCCTGGACAGCTAGGAACATTCGACATCATACGACCTCGTACATGTACAGGGTGACTGTGAAATGCCACGGTCTTTTCGCAAGAAGAATCAGCATCTGACTATTTGGAATTCTCATCGTTCTATTCGAGGAGAGACGAGGCTATCATGATCACGCCTAATGATGGATTATTAACCGTTCCCTGGGTGCAGACCGAGCCATTTAACATCATACTCTGGCATGAGCTTTTCTACCTCTTTGCCGACTCCCAACACTCAAGGTGGGCGACGATTCTACTGCACTGTGGCCTTGCAGTATATTCACACTTTCTCCAGGTGTTTAGAGCGATAAAACCAACATGTCACTTCCTCCCCCGAGTGCCGACCAGGCATACTGCGACGTTTCTGCGCTTGAAGCAGGAATGATTGAGCTAACGTGGACTGGGTTCACTACCAGTGCCACCCCAGGCACCGCCGAGTGGGTGCCCTCACTCTCATTCCTCCTGCAGCACTCGACCAACCACAAAAGATTCGTCTTTGACCTCGGCATCCGTAAGGATTGGGAGAACTTCCCACCGAATGTCTTGGAAATGGTCAAGAAGAGCTTCCCACTAGATATCCCCCAGGACGTTGTGGACTCCCTTGCAAAGGGCGGCACATCGCCTTCCGATATCTCCACCGTCTGTCTCTCCCACATCCATTTCGACCACGTGGGAGATCCCACGAAATTTCCAGACAGTTCCTTCGTTGTTGGAGATGGCGCCAAAAGTGTTCACAGTGCTACACCCCTCGCCGTATTCGAGCTCCCCTCCACACGCACCACGTACCTCTCGCCAGCAGAGTGGCAGCCCTTGGGGCCATTTCCCCGCGCTTTTGACTTCTACGGTGATGGCAGTCTATACATCGTCAACGCAGCTGGTCATCTTCCTGGGCACATCAATGTGCTCGCCCGCACGTCTGCCGACGGCGCTTGGATTTACCTCGCCGGCGACAGTGCGCATCACTGGGACCTTATTACCGGGAAAGGGA
Organism: Lyophyllum atratum; assembly: GCA_014905825.1. NCBI lineage: Eukaryota > Fungi > Basidiomycota > Agaricomycetes > Agaricales > Lyophyllaceae > Lyophyllum > Lyophyllum atratum. The sequence continues at coordinate 491,000 of JACGCN010000017.1, forward strand.
ACATCGCCGTCAACAGGAACGTGGAAGGCTTTTCCAGATGTGCTCATCTCGATCCGGAGGCGGCAGAGAAGCACATTATCTGCATCAGGAAGTTGACTGAGATACCACGCGCCAGGGTACTCCTGGCACATGATGGGCCGTGGTACAAGGAGAATAAGGGAGGGCCCGCCTTTTGGCCAGGAAAGATACCTTCGTTGTAAATGAGGCTTGGTCGATACTTCGATATGGATTTGTAATGTACCGATTTCGAGAATGAGATATGTTGAATATTCTTGCTGCGAAACGTGAAGGTAAGCGCGAGGCAATGTGGTCAGAAGAACCAAAATGCTCACCGATATGTGGTTGAGAAGTAGGACGCGAGATCGTTGCAGAGGATTCTGGTCAGGTATCGAGGAAAAACCTCTCCGCGAGTTCGAGGTCGTTTTCAGTTAAACTGTTATGATACATCGCACTTGCGGATGCTTCGAAATCTACTCGTGGCCGCGGGTCCTCGGATCGAGCTTCACCGCGACCTAGTATATGATGTCCTTCTGCAAATATTTAGTGGTGTTCTAAGCCAAGAGTGGCGCAAGCCATATTCGTTCTTCCCAGCTCGGCAAGCCTCTTGATGCTGAAATCGTTGATCGATGGAACACGCTAAGTCTGTGAGTCGTAACCTTGAGTGCTGTGACTTGTCCTAAGGGGTGACACTCTTGGCAGCACCATTAGGACTCCTTTTATAAGCGACCAACGCACAGGTGTGATAAGAACTGCGGGATAAATTCACAGAAATCCGTGTTTCGTGTTTTCATCGCGTTTGGAGAAGAGGAATCGACTCCTTGATTGAGAGCTGCTCGCTTTGACTGCTGAATTATTTTGTACAATTGGGGTTTTGTCAGTTGAGGTAACGGAGCCTTGATTTAGGGTTAGGTTTTCTGACTCGTCAGCGAGGTCGAGTTCGTACCTCGTCCCATTTATCGCTTTGAAACTCGTCTTCCTGGGTGACTGTAAAGGATTTACGCTATGGTACGAGCGGACGCTTAACATTTGCGTGGGACCAAAACGCAACCTCGATCGCGAATTTGTTTCAGCCAGACGTCATGAGGCGCAATTAGCCTCCGAGGTGGGAGTTGCTGATGCTGAACAGGGGATTGTTTGAGGAGATGTAAATTGTAGATTCATGACACGTTTAGTTTTCAAAACGAACGCGGTGGTGGCTGGCGGTGGTGAAACACAAAGGGCAGAAAAAAAGTCCGGGAACAATGGAAGGGTCCATGTCACGTGGGAATATTCAAACTCCGGCATGTTCAGTGTTTCTGTCAGACGAACCTCAACTTGGTCTCAACGTTCCACTGTTGTACTACACATCGTCCACTACGCCATTCTATAAGCCATGGTATGTCCGCACAACTGATATCCACTGCCCGGCTTTGACGAATCCTCCTTTCATAGTCTCTGCCACCTACAGCCCTGCGACGCATCATGCGCGAACTGAGTGAGCTCAAAAAGAGCCCACCTGGGGGCATCCGTATTCAGACAAGCGAAGAAGATATGTTGGACGTGACGGGAATTATCCAAGGTCCTGGTGAGTCTGTCGGGCAGGACGTCGCGTCCAGACGCGTCCCATGTGTTTGATTTAAGTGGGTGGCTGACCAACCTTAATTTGTCTATGGCAGAGGATACACCATACGCTGGAGGATACTTCAAGGTGAAGTTTAAATTCACTGAAGAATTCCCTGCTGCTCCGCCAAAATGTACGTCATACTGTATTTTATGCTGATTCTTACTTTGATGGCTGGACTGACGTTGGAATCTCTAGGTTGGTTCGCAACGAAAATTTTCCATCCGAACGTCTCGAACACGGGAGAAATCTGTGTGAACACGCTCAAGAAGGACTGGAAATCAACATACGGTATCGAACACATCCTAGTGACCGTGAAGTGCCTCCTCATCTACCCCAACCCCGAATCGGCTTTGGACGAAGAAGCGGGGAAGTTGTTGTTGGAGAACTACTCAAGCTATTGTGATCGAGCGAAGCTGATCACGAGTGTCCATGCCACACCACGAACACGGCCCATCGAATTTGACACACCAGACTCAGAAGCGTCATCCTCCGGTTCAACATCGACCAAAAGCACAGCGCCTGCGCCATCCACACAGACACCAACCCCATCCACATCTTCCTCGTCAATATTCACTCTCCCGATTGTAACTCGAAAATCCGCATCACCTGCGCCTTCCAAACTCCTACCTTCAGAGAAAGAGGGCGTCGCTACACCAAACAAGGAACGCCACGCGTCGCCATCGCCTCTCAGCACTGCAGATGCGAACGTCGGGGGCAAGGCCGGCCCAACTGTAGGCATGGGTATGGCTGTTGCCCCCACTCTCACAGGCTCCAAGGCTGTCAAGAGGGCTGCCACCGGTGGTGCTGCAACGGGGGCTGAGAAGAGGAAGAAGGCCCTCAAGAGACTTTGACCTAGAACATGCAAAGGACACTTTTCGGGATACTGGTCGATACGCATGCAGTTAGTTGGGTCGTCGGTGGGCAGACCAGTTACTGGTTTTAATTTATAGCTCTACGTTTCACATTTGCCCGATGCAGTAGGTGGACTTGGGATTTACTGGTTCTACCAGATGTTGTAGGATAGGGCTGTCCGGAATATATACATACATACTATCTCTTCCGTCTGCTATGCAGTGGTACCGCGTCTAGTCTTGCAAGAAACCCACGTTGGAAGACCCTATCCTCGAGGATTTCACGAGGAATCCGCCTGTCGCTTACGTGAGATTTATTTCAAAAGGTGGTGATCGTCAGTGGCATTCAACTTGGTTCCTTGTCGAGTTGAAGTTGACGTTTACGACCTTCACGCCGCCTCACCATGACCATCTCCACCGCCGACCTTTATTCTCTGATAGACTTTAACAAGTCATCTCTGACCCTCGCCCTTGCCGCCATTGCCTTCAATCCGATCGCATGGAACATCGTGGCTCAGAATGGTACGTGTATCCCCGCCACCGAGAATTTTCATTCTGTTCGTACTCATTGGGACCATGTAGAGTACAGGAACAAGACCATTACGCGTCTGTTCGGAGGCAGCGCTCGGGCTGGCTGCTACTTCCTCGCGGTCATGATTTTCTCCTTTGGTATCCTCCGGGATTCTTTGTGCGTAGCACTAGTTACTTTCCCGATTTTTCCTCTGAAATCACATCTGAATTTTGTAAGATACCATCGTGCGCTGGAAGAGCAGCCGCGAAAGGCCATCTTGCCTGAACCTTACGCCACGTTCGTGCCCGCAGCCCTCTTCATTGTTGGGCAGACATTCGTCATTACGTCAACCTGGGCTTTGGGAGTAACCGGCACATTCCTTGGGGATTACTTTGGCATCCTCATGGACCACCGCGTTGAAGGGTGCGTAGCTGGCATATATATCATACTCTCACTGATGACAGATTCCACGAAATAGGTTCCCTTTCAATGTCCTGCGGGATCCCATGTATGTAGGAAGTACAATGTGCTTCATCGCTGGAGGCCTATGGTGTGTACTTTTTATATCTACGGCTACAACAATAGCCAACTGTGTTCTAGGTACGAACGCCCCGCGGGTCTTCTGATCTCACTCTACGTCTACATTGTCTATATTATCGCGCTCCGTTACGAAGGGTATGTCCAACCCCTCTCTCAGACGTGATCCTTTGCTTACCGAAACCCTATAGACCTTTCACTGACATGATCTACGCCAAGCGTGAAGCAGAACGCGCTAAGGGTTCCAAGAAGCAGAAATAGAGGCAGCCTATACCACGACTAGACAGGACACCACCCCGGATTCACGACTTTCTAGACTAATCGAGGCGAGATACATCTTTCCTCATACTGGGTTCAACGCCAGACGTCTGTATTCCTAATTCCTATTACTAGTATAGCACGAGTTGGGGATTGCATTACGTTAATTAATGGATAAGATGGTTTTCGATTTGACATGCAGTAATGCGTCAGGCGGCCTATGGACCAAATTGGTACTCGGATACAACACGGTCCCAGACTGCCTTGGTATCGATAGTTGCACCAAGACGCGCAGCGAGCAAGAAGGTGCCACTTAATTTTCTGTGGGACTGGTCAGAAGTGGGAACGATGCGCTAAGGGCGGGAGATAGTCACCGGTTGAGACTATAGGTTTCTCGTGGGGGTGGTGTGAGCCTGTGCATGAGCATCACAGGGATCTGAGCGCGAATCTGTGCAGTAATTTCAGACCAGGCGGAGCCCTGCCCAAAATAGAATGGTTGTGCGGTGGTGGACTTGAACGGTGTGGCCAAGAGGACCATTGAGTTAATATGGGCGTCTAGCATGAGCTATGAACATGTCTAGGTGTCAGCGTTCGATACAAGCTGGGGTTGCTTGGGGCGACTGACTCGATTTTCTTCACCAGTCAGGTAGCCGAGCTTCCGACTCCATTCAACGCATGCATCCCGGTCCTCGGACGCAGCGGCTTGGAGGAGTCGAAGCCAGTTGTCCATGAACTCCTTAGAATACTCTCGCGATGCGCCAAAGTCAACAAGCTCTACCTATCCGTTTTCACTTGTCAGTCCTCGTTATCATAGATGTCTCGGCCACGAAATTGTACCTGTCGCGTTTGTGCATTCCACAAGAAATTTGACCAATTCGGATCTGTCTGCATGGTTCTGAACACGAAAAGTTCTTTGAGGCACAGTTCCAATATCCATGCGGCAATCTATATTCCGAACGCGTCACCAGTTGTCGAAGAGCATTCAAGAGGCTGCAGACCTACATCGTCTCGGTCTTGTTTACTCAGACCACTGATGTCGGCGTCGCCAACACTTGTCCCATGGACTCGCTCCATCACCAGCACTGACTCGGTGCTGCCTTCCCACACCCACGGGACCTTGAACCGTTTATCGCCACCAAGGTGAGATGCGGAGCCGAACGTCCTCGCGAACGACGCTTCGCGGGTGTAATTGCACTCATCCGCAAGTTCCTCCTTTAGAACCTACGTCCATCATCAGCAACGACGAAAACAAGCTTTACAGCAGTCTGACACACCTGCACACTGCGATCCAGGAAGAGGCCTTTCGGGAGAAGTCGCCCTGCCGTCAGCAGGAGCTTGATGTAGCTAAGGTCGCTGTCGATCGAGTTCACGATATTCGGGAACTGGATTTTCACTGCAACGGGCTCGGGCCGTCCTGTCGGGGATGCGGATGCGGCGAGAACGGCGCCGTGGACTTGCCCTATCGAGGCAGCTGCGAATGGGAGGCGTTCAAATGATTCAAAGGATTTCGCCCAGTCGGGACCCAGAGACGCGTTCATAACTTTCTAAAGACATGATAAAGGCATTGTAGAAACCGCAAGAAGGAAAAGAGCTCACCTCCATTTGCCAATCGGGCATGTAATGCGCGCTGTCTTGCACGCGCCGAAATATTTGGTCTATTTCTGGTGGCAGGACGTGGGTATCTGACACCTTTCGTCAGCTTTGGCAAAAACCGACCTAAGCAACGAAACATACCTTGGATGCTCATAAACTGCCCAAGTTTTAGTGCGGCCCCACGCATTTGTGAGAGTTTGGAGACTAGCCGCCTGATATTGGCTTCTGTCATGAACACGGACGACTGAGTCTCCTCCGAAGCACCACCGGTGCGACGGATAATTTCCGAAGCTGCACCGTAGCCAAGAGAAGCAGCGAGGCCTGTTGGGTGTTTTTTAGCCTGAGCTCTATGACATGGGTGAGTTTGACGTACCTCCATAGTGGAATAACCTCCCAATCCGCGACGAGGGTACTTTGGATGATTGGAGGTTACGTATTGGCGTAATGAACTCTTGAGAAATGTCTGTCGCTGGTTCCTGGGTACAAAGAAGAGTCGGGATAGATATCGAATGACCTGAATGGTCCATGTCTTTATAGTAGTAGGTACCTTTTCCAGAGTATCCAGAGAATCACTTGCAGTATCTTTCGGAGGTATGATCAGGGAAGAGGCTAGGATATTATCGAACGTAGGCTCGGGGGGCAAGGCGTGCGCGATAGGCTTCAACTTCAGAATCGGCTCCACTTCAATCGGTCGATTTGGGATAACTGGGTCCTGATGCCTTGAAGTAGTAGCAGTATTAGGTACGGTCCGTTTCGCTATAAACTCCTGCGAAGGTGGTGCAGGCGCATCTTCGCTTCTAGGGCTTGCCCGCACAGGGTGGGCTGGCTTAGGCGTTACTGTTTCCCTCTGGTGTTGCAGGCACACAGCGGCTTGTGGCGCAATTTGAGAGGCTTTGTGGCGCGCCGCATGAGAAAGGATATTAGCTGCTGAGCATAACACGCATAACCAGCTGTATGCTGGACTGGGCGGCATGAAATTCGTATTTTGTCGGAGGCGATCAACTTCGGGCTGGATTTGCTTGGCAACAGCTTTCAAACCACACATTACATCACGTGATTAACCCCTCTAGGGCCTAGGCTTGGGGTCGACTGGGACGACAACCGACGACACAGTGAGAGGCACAGCACATTGTCTAGTTGCTAGCACAGGATCCTCGGCGTGCTCCTCGTTAGCTTTGCACAACCACCGTGGCTCACAACGGGTCCAGGAACTATGAGTGGAAGTCTTCCAACGGTGGCTCCCCGCCCGAGTTTACTGCGATTCATGGTACAAGGGCAAGTATTGGTTTGATCATGAATTGGTTGTCACCTCGAACGAGTTTTATTAGATCGGACGTTATTTCAGATATGAAGATAAACGTATATGAAGAGAACTCAGGAACAGTGATTTGGTACAAGGTTAGCAAACATCGAAATTTCTTGCAAATATTCAGCTTGACGCTGATTCAAGGAACGGTTTCTCAGTGACGACGAAATTATAGAGCATGTTGTGGTGAGCGTGATAGTGAGATGATTGAGGCAAGTCACTCAGCTGAGCTTCGCATTAAGCACAACCCCACCAGTACCATATGTTGGACGATTCACCGCCCCAAACGTGGATGGTATATCCGAATCCGTTCACCGTCGTTTGCGCCAGGCGTATTCATTCCCCTGATACCAGTTCCAAGGACATCTCCACAATACGCGGACGCGGCCCTTTCCTTTAGTTCTCGAACTAGTATACCCCCAACTCTGGAGCAAGACACCTCTCTCCAAGATCGTCCGAGCATATCCAGTGTTCACTCATACCCTCCAACTCCGCCGGCACTTGTCATACAGCCACCGTCCCCAAAATCTGTGCAAGCAAAGCTTGAAGAAATTCCACGCGCCAGGCACGGCAAATCAAGGAAGCCGTCGTCGCAAGTAACGCAGTTTATTCTCACCCCACATTCGACGCAGGTGGTCCAGCCTACCTCGAACTCGATCTTCGCTCGCGCCATGAGCATGCTCAAGAACAACCGACCGTCACACTCAAATTCTTTCACACTTTCTCGTGAACCGGTTGCCGCCCCGCTATCCCCACCCCCTTACGCAAGCACAGCCGCGCTTTCCCCTGGTTCTCCGGTGGAAACTTCTCAATTTTCGGCACACCGGTCTCTACCACCTCCCGTTCTTGTCTTTCATGACCATACGCCGCTCCTGACCGTTCGCTCGATTACTGGCCTAATAGAGATTGAAAGGGCTGAGGAGCAGCTTCTGGGGGTCGAGACGAGCTTTTGGATTGCTGTCGCTTTGACGTACCTGGAATTCCTCGAAGAACGAGAGGTTCGTCGATTTCACTTGTAATCATCAGCATGATAGAATGCTCAACCTTGTTATCCAGAGCTATCTAGCGGCTCTTAATGATTGACCAACGTATTTATTCCGATATGTAATTCTCACGAGCATGGACTCAATGATATCCCTTTACCTGGCGATCTTCTACAAAAAACATTTGAGGCAACTGCCACACGACTTGGCCTCCGGCAAATCTACATCCACGACTTCTCGATTGTTATCGTGCATTTGAGTGTCTTCAAGTCCTGATGCAAAAGCTAACACGTTACGTTCCTGGTATCATCAAGGCGAGTGGATGAGAATCTTGCAAACACGAGCGGAAGGAAGACCTCACTGTGGATTATGCTTCAAAGTCTGTTTCCTGAGTCAAGCGTCTCCCGTCCACGATTTTGCCCATGTGATGTAACAGTGCAACTGGACCACTCAGGGTCGCGTAGACACCATGGACATCGGACAGCAGATACACATAGATTAGGGTAGATTAGACTAGATGTAGATATCGGGCACCGCCGAGTGGCGGTGCAGTAGGGTACGGACCCGGTAGACACGTCAAGGGACAGAATCCCATCTTTGGCCTTCCCGACGCGTCTGGTGACTGGCGCCTGATTGCCCGTCTCCAGTGAGTTGACGAATAGTTCATGCCCTTCCTCCGCGAGCTGATGAGTTCCTTCAAGAACGGAAGCGGGCTTATCTCGAGCTTGCACTCCTCCGCCATCAGCCCTCTACGATCCTTCGGCTCGATGAAACCTCCGGTCTCCCAGTGCCCATTTTCACCAGTGCTGTCATAGCTAACGATGCCTAGTATCAAGCACAGATTCTTGTAGGTGCCGTGATCTTTGAGGTATAGCTGCCCAGCCCATAAGTTAAGTTGCGAGATCTGAGTCTGTGGAAATGGAGACCAGGTTGGTGGTAGCGCTGGGATAGAGAAAAAGGTGAGATCCTCAAATGACCTCCTCGCTTGGTTGACGCGAGGAGAATAGATGTGAAGATGGACATGTTTGCTCTTCTGGATCTGGGGGAGGAGCTCATTGACTTCGTATGGACTGAGTGCAACCAGCACTCGGGCTTTCGTCACGGAGAGGATCCAATTGACTGGGCGCAGGTAATACCCCGTGGATTTGCCGCCTGTGATCGTTGTGGCGAAATTCATCGTAGAAAAAAGTTCAGTACACCACCGAAGCTTTCCGAGATCGTCGGGGGGATAGAAAAGCGGCACGAAAGTGGATCCATTAAAGGTCCCGTCGGCTATAAGCCTCCTAAGATTGGGCTGGATAGATGAAAGGGCCGCCCGTGCCCTCTCGGGGCGATCGATCTGGCGTTCCCTTTCGGCTTCGTGACTCACTTCTCTCTCATGCTCTTCGTCCATTTCTGGGTTCTCCAGGGAGGACACACCAAGATCGTCCAATCGCTGCTTAAGATCCGGGATCTGGAACGCGGGATGGACAGCCGAACTCTGATGGTTTGGCGGCGGTGCGTACAACTCCTCCAAGCTGCGGGCGTCGGGCTCCTCCCACGAAGATCGCAGTCTCTGGCGACTGACTTGAGTCGAATCCTGAGATTCGTACAAGTCCCAGGCATCCTTTCGGCGCTTGTACTCGACGCCTTGTTGTGCCCAATGAGAAAGGTGATGCTGTATATATCGACAGGTCTCCTGCATCACCCATCGCAAGATATCAACAACCTCGACCTTTTCAGCCGGAGGTATATGACCCCGTTCGCGAATAACGCGGTCAACTTCTGGAGGCGCGAAGAACATGACAGACTGTCCGACACCCAGTAGGCGCATCCGCATGCAACCTGAATAACGAATGAACATCATTGAAAGCTCAACTACATCTAGAATTTCACAGTGACGACTCACCCTGTACCAAGCGATCCTTCGTGAGTCTGGGCCCCAAAGTTACAGCAGCCCTGAAGTGCTTGGGGAGCTTCAGATCTGTTCCTCGGGTGTGTGCATCATCCAGATAAATGGCACATAAGTCGAGCTTTTGGCTGAATTGTGATGAAACGAGATGTTCAATAGTATGATCTCTGCTCATGACAACGAGCTTGTCCGCTTCGTCAAAGAACACGACTGCTTGTATTTCCGGCACCAATTCGATCCATCGCGATGCTATCTCGGTGCTCTTCATATCTAACATTTGAGCCCCAACGTCCAGGAGGACACGCAGAGGTGGTTTTTGTTCGACAACCAGGTCCAAAAAGTCACAGCTAGACAGCGGCTGGTCTTCATGATGTAGGCACATGTATTTGGCATTTTCTGGTCGAAGAAGATAACTGAGGACCTGTGCGTTAGTACCGAGCTGATTGAGAGGATCTCTCTGTTTGACAGAGGTCGGGAGTAGATATCGGTTACTATCGTTTGTTCCACTAAAACCTGTAGTGACGAGAGGCTTGGTTTCCGCTAAATCCCAAGAGGACGTTGCGAATCGCCGAGGAAATTGCTTTGCATCCTTCGGGAAGACGACGCTGGACAGGTAGAAATTGATGACAGCCTGGTTTCGGTAGAACAATGGAATGAGCATAGTTTTCCATTGCTGTTGGTCTTCCAAGTTAACGCCGATGATTTCACGCAATGAATCGGGCACCTCTACGCGAAAAGCAACCCATGCCTAAGATACAAAATTAAGGTGAGTGTCTATGTTTTTCGGACGGGATTTACAACTGGCTGACCTTGTACTCGGATTCAGGATCGTCGAGTTTGAATAGAAGCTGGAATGTTGTCTCCAATTGTTCTTCTGTAAGGCCACCGTAATAGTAGCTCAAGCAGGTCAACGCGATTGCGACATCAGGGTGACCAAAGTCTGCCCTCAGGGAAGGGACATCTTTAGCGCGGTATGGAACTGCAAGAAGCGTACGTGTGGGGTCAAGCCCGTAGTCGACGCGCCAGCGCTTTTCTTGAAATATAAATCGAAGTAGCCCGTGTCCGACAAACCCGCGGCAAAGTAAAAGGTAAGGCCATGTACCGGTGCTTTTCAGGGAGGACTCCACGGTGTCGAGTCCGCTGCCACTGCAGGTCACAAAGTCCCAAGCGGCCTGGCGGATTGCCTGGGGTAGTCTGCTAAGTCGCTCACTCAAAGCCATTTCTTCGGCAATCGAGCGTATCAAATTTCCTCCGGCCTTTGGCTCGAGAATGCGGATTATAGGAAACTCTCCCGCTCGTGTTTCCTTGACGTCCAAACCAGCGGGATTTTCTTCGTGAAGTCGTTGTGCATGCTTTTTGGCATAATCTAGAATCTCTTGGATGATGATCCAGCGATCTGGGTGGTTCTCCAGCGGTTCCTGGATACCACTTGTATAAACGAGTTGGTAAATGACGCTTAGTATCTCGTCGCTCTCGTCTAGGACATCTCTTGACATGGATGTCAGCCAACGTTGCGATGCAAGTAGTGCGTCCGTCACTTCGTCACCACAAGCACCGGCAGCCAAGTCAACGCCCATGAGCTTGAACGAAAGGATGTGCTCTGGCTGCACGAGCAGTACGCCGCCTTCCCGCATGCATGTCTCGTAAACTGATTGAAGAAGTGTTAAACGCGGCAGAGTCGGTTTGAAATCTCGAGAAAACGGGAGGTAGAATATCCTGCGATTAGCAAGCCCGCTGAGCCTGCGCACGAGCAACTGGAACATTTGGTTTGCCAGTGGCTTCAGGACGACGACACGAATTATCTTATCTCCGCTGGCCAACGTGGCAGAAACGAGAGGGACGATGACTGAAGATTTTCCCTCGCCCATGTTGAGTTGTAACAGGGTATTTTGGTTAGAGCTCGGTGATATCATTTCCTGTGCCACACGCATCTGGATAGGTCGCACTGCGAAGTCCCCGTCGATCTTGTAACGATAGCGTCACCGCAACCCCTCCAACATGAAAATTGCAGTACTCACCTGAATCAGGAGCCATTCCGTCGGGTGGCAAAGAATATCTTTTTCAAATTGATCATCCCCCAGCTCCTTAATTAGGCCCTCTGTGTCTTCGGCAAGCTTAAGGCGGAGTAGACGTTGAGTGCGCTGGAGTCTGACCAGACTCTGCGCAAAGAGGACAATCCTCGCAATCCAAATTGGCTCGTTGAAGCGTGACTTCGCTTTTTCTGAGAGCAGAGCCAACAAGGATCTGGCTGTCACTTGCGGCCATTGACCCGCCAGATTTTCGGCTTCCTCAAAGGCCGTCACAGGTGCTAATGCCGTTTTTATCGAATCCAGGATGCTTTCACTATCACGTCGTCCAGACTCATGATCATGGTGTAGTCGCTCGAACGAGATCGACGGGTGGTGTAGTAGTGGTTTGACATTTTGCTGTGCCAGGTAGCTCTTCAGGCTGCTGTCTAATGCCCTTCCGTAATGGCGATGAAGAACTTGCGGGCTGCCCGTAAACTCTTCCACGAGGGGATCCAATATCGATCCCGGAGGCGATTGACTGGCGAAATTCCGCGCTGCACTGTACAAAGAAGGAGGAAGTTCGGCCCTGGCAGTTACGACAAGAGCCGGAGGATCCCGTTGGACCAGAAGTTCATCCAGTGTAGTCGGTCGGTGTTTTCCACCACTTGAGCTCGATGGGGACCATTGAATCTCATAAGGAGCTATGATGGACGGAACCGAAGAAGACGAAGCAAGATGTGCATTATTAAGCACCACTTGGACCCGGTCGACATACGCCCGAAAGTGCATATTCTTGAACCAATGTTGGAACAATTCTGTGATCTCTGCCTTCATTTCCTTCGACCCAACATCTATCAGTGAGAATTGTGCCCTATTTGGTATGAAAGGTGCTTCGCATGGCCATTGCGCTACAAGGTCATTGACTAGCTCTTTGATCTGTGCCGCATGGGAAGCTTTCTGGCGTGCGAGAAATCTTTCCTCCGTTTCTCCAGCATGACGGTTCTGCGGATTAGTGGAGAGTGGATGAGGATATTTTTCAATAACAGCATCCAACATTTTTCCGTCGAGAGTGACTCCGAAGCTGAGATCATAGGATTCCCATCGAGGCGGGTCAATGTCTCGAAAGATTGAAGACAGAGTATTAAATGCTAGAAGCGTTGGCAAGAGGTCAACATGTCGTGGAGAGTTATATGCAATCGCCGGTAGGGTAAAGGTTAGCTCTGTCATAGTCTGAAGAGCTTGACCCTCGCGACAGCGATTGTAGACAGGTACGAATAATCTGGAGAGTGATGGGTGAAGGAAATCGCTCTTATATGAGAGTGAAATCGTTCGGTCGTCATTCTCGAAGGTACCCAAGTCGGATGTGTTTAGCCAGGTCCACAGGTCTGGGACGGTTTTTAATCGAGAAGGCATCTTTTGTACGAGTGCCGAAACATCCGAAGCTATCTTGAAGCCATTTTTGTTATCCACACTAGACCGTGAGTCGGTGAGGTGTCCCGATGAAGGATACCTCTCATCAGACGGGAAAAGAGGAATATCTTCGACGGCACGATATAGCCTAAAGGTGCGAGACAAGAAGCGGGTCAAGAGATGGCTTTCTCTTGGATTGGGAAGGTTTTTCTGCGTGTCTTCCATCTCCAGGGAATTCAGCGTCTGGTGGAACTGAAGTATGGCCTGTACTCGGGCATTGAATGCCCAATGTTGGGCAAGAGGTCCGATCTTGTGCCAGTGAATAGTCTGCATTACGCGAAGGTGTTTAGGATACCACTCCAGTATGGGACTGAGGTCGGATATTTTGTGTAGAACTTCTAGCTCTTCTGCGCTCAGCTTCTGGAACGACAAGCAATTTGCCGAATCCAGCTCCTTCAAGGCTTCTTCCGTACCAGTGCGGTTTGTCAAAGGATCGGGAAGCGGAAACGAGGTGCATGCATGGAGGTAGATCTTGTAAAGATCACTCAAAAGGGTTGTACCGACCAAGCGTCCCAGAATCAGGTCAACATCATACTTGAAATATTTCACCAGTCCAATATGATTGTCGAGCGGAATACGGGTGATGGCGTGAAGCTGGCTCGTCTGGGAAGAGACATCACCAAATGGAATAATAACGGAACGAGATCCAGGAAGCGCTAAGTTCGTGAATCGAGGATTCACAGCCTTCAGCACGAGTTGGTCGGCAAGCCCAAACATGGTGCCCGTAGATTGATCGGAATCGACGACCATGTCGCGAATGGTCTTGGATTCCAGTTCCTGGCTGTCATTCAAGAAAAATGACAATTTATAGCGAGGTAGATCAGCCGAAAGTCGCGATGTTTCAACGTTGAGCACGACATGTACATGTTCACGGACCTCGAGCGGCTGAAGACGTCGTGACACCATTTCACATGTTAGACTTCGAATGTCCACCATGAATAAAGAGTGACTATGTTGCATTTTTGATCCACTCGGTCTAAAGTGCAAGCACCAGTTGTCTTGGGATGGCCTCCATGTTGACTGTAACGGATGGAATTCGACGTGTCCCGAGGACTTATCAGATGTGGAATACAGTTGTAGCCAGTGCGCGTAGTTCTCGAGGAATGCGAAGGGGAGATCAGGACCGGAGGGCGCGTTGTTAAAGGCCGTATGAGGAATTAGTTCATACAGATCGACCCCGCATTTTGCTTGTATTATTAGGTTTCCACCTGGTTCTGTCAGCTTGAAATGCAACTTGATGATTGATGTCAAATTTGTATCAATGATGACAGTTATCAGAATACATACAGAAAGGTCCCCAAAGACGAGATTCCGAGTTGCGAAATCCATATTAGGGAGCACAGATGGAATTACATTAAAGGTTTTCTGGTGAGTATAGTCAGCATGGCAGACAGACAGACGGAAGGAAGACTATAGCAGCACCTGTCCAAGGAGGCGGACATAGGTTGGGTGGCTTGTGATGGCGGACGGCAGACGGCCAACAGGTTTTCCGTTGATCAGAAGTGAACCATCGAATAGATTAAGATGGACTGTTGTCTCAACATCTGTGAAAGTTCCTGTAGTCATAGACATTAACCAACGATCGTTGGGCTGGAATAATCGCTTCCACGGTTTGGAGCTGGGAGTAAAGCTCGACCAGACCGCGAGAACCGAATTGTTGAGGGATGTGCTATCAACTCGGATCTTTTCCCATAGAAAAGGTGCTAGGGATTGCGACGATCTCCTGTCCCGTGCCAGAAGATACTCCAGGTTGTCAGGAAGCTGGCCTGGAGGGGTGCAATCGAGTATATGCACAGAGCACTGGATGAAGAGCTCCACATCGCCATTTTCAGAGAAAACCCGATCTAAAAACCGGAAGTCCACATCATATGCTGCTCGACAAGTAGCTGCTGCAGCACAGATGCGAATGCGTATCGCGTTAGAATTTGTGTCATCAGTAGCTTTTTTGAGATCGTCCAGAAGGCTGTGCATCCACGTGTAAGCGATATTTCGGACCCTCCACAGGATATAACAGGCGAAGTCGACTACGGTCTCCGAGTCCTCCTCAACCGCAGCAAGGAGACGCCCAATGAGAATTATGAATGTTTGCAATGCGGCTATGTTGCGCCAATTACCCTCAATGCTCGAAAGAAAGTCATCGACTTCGTGGAGCAATGTTACGCCGAAAGTAGAATTCCGTAGAATCTGATGCCACTCTACTTCGTGCCCATTGATCGGCCCTACTTGTAACGCGGCTTGTATAAGAAGTAACTGGACGTCGTGCTGATGGAAGGAAAGGGTCCTGGCTCGCAATTCACGCACAATATTCAGCCATTGTAACTTGGCTCCGCTGCGCAGGGTCCCGAAAGCAATATGCTCTTGCAAATCAAGTTCAGGGGGCACTCCTGTTTGCTCTGCGATGGGCTGATTTGCTGAATGGGTAGTGCCGTCCACAGCGTACTGTAACGCAAAATACGGACTTGCCGAGGGCAGTTTGAACGTGCACAAGGGTTTTACAGAACAGTCTGAAAACGACCCCACTACCCATCTTTTATGCGAATCGTCGAATAGGTGATATGTCAGTGCGTTGTGGACAAGTACAGAGCTCCTATTGGTGTCTGCAACCCTGGGGCTCGAGTAATGTGATTTCATGAAAGATTTCGTGGTCGATGCGTAGGTCACCCCTGACAGGTCACTGCGGCAGAACTGCTTTAGCCCAGCGTAATCTTTCAATGTAGTCTCCACTTTGGGCTTGGTTTCAAGAATAGGAAGACCAGGTCGACAGACATCAAAGAGGATTGTGTATGTTGCTGTCCTCCAGGTTTGGAATGCATCTGGACAGCGTAGCTCAAAAACTACCGCTTTTGCAAAGAGTATGTCCTGCGGTAAGGGCCATTCATGAACAGCGATGGTCAAGTGATCCGCTTGTTTCTCTCGGGCATATTTCTGGCAAGCCTTCCTCCGATGTCCGCCATTTAAACCGTATTTGTGGTCCATCGATCCCGCCTGTTGTTTGAGTGACTTGTAAGTCGCAGTAGCGTTTTCAAGCTCCTTCAGCTTGGCGTCCCGCGCTGCATGAGCTTTTTCCTCGATCTCTTGTTTGAGCAAAGCTAGCTCATCCGAACCGTCGAAATAACAGATGGCAAAAGATTGCTGCGTGAGTTCGTCTGTGAATATTGAACCTTGGCAAGCGCGATTGTGTCGTCTCTCAAGATATTGATGGAAGCGCACCAGGCCCTGAATCGATTCAGCTTTCCGTAATAAAAGGGGTTCCAGGAGGGATTCTGGAATTTCTGGCGAGTACTCCTCCAGAATAGGAAGCTGAGAAATTGCGAGCTGATCGAGCGCCGACCATAGTTGGAAAATCGTTAGCAGCATTAGAGACTGGTCCTCTGGATTGCCTGCATACTTCGTTTTCGCCGTTTCAGCGTAGAGTGCCAGGCATTTTCCCAGAGCGACACAGGCCGAGACGCTGAAACGATATGTTTGGACCCACGAATCCAAACGCTCCTGCGCAAATTGCTCAATATCAGCAAGTGCGACGTATGGATCGGCAGCAAGAGCAGCCGAAATCTCCTTCGTATCATGAGTATGAAAAACATCGTCGATGATACGAGGGAATTCGGAGGGTCGAAATTCTGGCTCGACGAGCGAGGTGATAGATTGCTGCAGGCGTTGCGAGAGGTAGTCTTTGGATGATAGAAGGGATAAGTGTGTATCTGCGGATATGTTCAAAGCCTGTGGAGCCCAGAGCGGCTTGTGAACTTCGTCACTGCCCCTTCGGATTTGATCCCAGCGCTCTCTCAAGATTGCATTCGTTTTCTCGATCGCTGAGGTAGCCTTTGAGATCAACTCAGGGGCTACCTCAGAGAGCTTTCGCAAACGACGTGCAAGCTTGTCGCCCAAACAGACAAGAAGGTCGGTGGAGAGGTGGCGACAATCCCCAACGAGAAGTATATCTGCGAAGAGAGAAATCATGAATGCTTTGTAGCAAAGCTGACCATGGGATCCACCAAGCCGCACAAGCGTGGTCTGGATAGCGACGCGTATGATGAGCCATAGGGGCGATCTTCGCCACGGTTTGTACGCCTTGTTCCACATGATTTCGTTCCGGACGTGCTTTTCGACTCTCTCAATATTTATAGATTGGCTATCTGGAAGACCGTGGATGATTGCAGTAAGGAGGCGCGTGATGTAGTGAGGGTCAGAAGTATCTCGTATTTCCTTCACTTCTGATTTGGCTTTCACGCTGATAGGTGTGGAGTCAACGTCCCCGACATCCATATTGGCCAAAAACGACGCGAATTCCGCTTGAAAGAGAGTAGTGGACTCCGTATCTGCGACCTCGTGTGCAGGGCCAGGAAACGACCGGATGAGTCTCCCTTTCGTCCCCATGACCTCTGCGTTCGGTGGGTCAATTTCGAACGACTCGTATACGGTGCTCCCTTCGAGTCTTCGAACGATAACACATGCATTTTGGGTCATGACGGGAATTATCAAGTTATCTAGGACCATAACTGATGAGTTTCGAGATGCAAAGGGTGAAGAACGATAGATTTACCCCCAGACTGCACTTCAATCATCAACTTCTGTACCTCGCGCTTGTCCAGAGAAGGCGTCATGTGTAAAGCGCGTAATCCCGTGAGCATCTTGATAATGGGTGTCCATGGCGGGTGGACGGGAGAGGTCGCCGATATCGCTTCAAAAGCTTGAGCACTGTTGATCACGACATCACAGATGGACAGGTCCCTCTCGATCGCATGATCATCGGACTGTGGAAGTCGAGGCGGTAAAAACAGGTGGTTGACAATGTAGACGAGGGTATCGCTTGACATCGCCATCTACGCCGAGATACACGTTAGGGAAATGGACAACTAAGGGGTTGAGAGAGAGTGAAACGCAGGCTTACTGGAAGGAATTTTAGCAAATCTGTAGTTTGACAATGCCGCAGTTCAATTTGGGTAGAGGTTGAGATGTCGATACTCTTATCGCAGATGTTCGACGTCGGGCTTTAGGATTCCCAGCCGCATGGCAAACCTTGCTTCCATGGGCGCTAACTCGCCAACTCAAGAACGGGGGCTTTGGCAGTCAATCTAGAATTAAGCTTCAGTCCTCCATTTCTCCACGTCAATGGCCCAGGTGAAGAGGATTTCTCACCTTCCATGGTAATATTGAGAATATTGTGCAGGACGCTGGGAATGTCGACCTCTTGTGGACTTTCGTCAATCTGAGTCTTCGAATATTAATGCTGCAGCACAAGGCTGACAGTGAGGTAAAGTTCGGGCTTCGTGGAGTTGTTCAGTCATGTGACTGATACATTGACTGTTGAGTCTTGACAACGATGAGTCCAGGATGACTCCGAAGAGCCTCAGGAAAGAACATGAGATGAGGTATAGTAAATTATTAAACATTGCGGGTGCTAGCTACAATATATGTGAAAAGCTTTTGGGTGCCGAAGAACGACGGTATCCAATTATTAAGGGAGGAATCACCAGTCACTCTGCCTGGACCCACCGCCACCATAGCCGCCTCCTCTACGGTTCCCGCCGCCATAGCTGTCACTTCGGTCACCACCACCACCACCAAATCCTCCTCGGCTTGGACGTCCCGACCCTCCGCGCCTATCTCCACTACCACGATCACCATCATCTGTCTTCTTGGGGTAGGCGTACCGAAGGAAAAGAGTTTCATTCCCACCAAGGTCCAGGCCATTGAGCTCATGGAGGGCTTCCGTTGCGCGTTCAACACTCATAAAGTGGATGAAGCCAGCACCAGTTTCCTTCCCAGTCTCGCGGTCTTTGACTAACAAAAAAACGTTAGGGTGGTGACGGAGAACAGTGGTACAGAAAGACTCACGGAAAAACAAATTGATGATGCTGTTCTCGAATGGTCGAGTAGCATTGCGAAGGACTTCCGGGTCGGCACGTAGGCCATGGAAGTAGAGGCTGTGTGTTGGCGTTCTCGTTTCTGTAGGCCGAGGCTTGCGCTCGGCAAAGCTTACACGAAGATCACGGTCGAGCATGTATACAGGCTCCTCGGTTGTAGACTCGACCGCAGCAGCTGCATCGGCTTCATTCACGAATTCTACATGGGCAAAGCCACGAGAAGCGCCGTCCGGCCTGTAAGCTGAAAGTCCGGGCTAGTTTAGGGCAGCTCGGCACTAGTAGATGATCTGGTTGTCTGACCTATTCTTATGCTCTGAATCTCGCCGAATGGCTCGAATTTTTCCCTAATCTCGCGCTCCTCAACACTGTAGGGCATGTTCCCGACAAAGAGTATGTTCTTGGGCTGGTTCCCTCTTGCCGGGGCCGCGTCTGGACTGCCAAAGTCCCAAAGAGGTCTTGAAGTCGATAATGCTCGTGACGTGGACAATGTGGGCACAGCACGAGGTTGGAGCATAGTGCGAGAGGCACTAACCATAGAGACGCGAGCTCTACATGAGGTCAACGCGAGTCTGGCTTGAGTGCGAAATGTGCTGGCGAACATGGTTGTTGTGGGAGAGGTAGGTGAACTTTTCCCTGAGAAAAAAGTCGTTACTCTATTTGGAAAATTTAGAGCACGTGATAGTCTGATGGCCACACGTGGCGGTGTACTAGTAGGCGTTGCTTCTGTTGAAGGCCACGCGCGAGACGCGTCGCGTAGACGCTAGGCTTGCTCCGAAGACCAGCGTATTCAGCAGACTACGACGTCCGTTTTTTTTAGAACCTGAGCAAATTTTGTGGCATTTTTATTATGATTCCACCCTCGGCTTCCCCATATAAATAAATATCTCCTCTCCTCAACCTTTCTCTCCGAGGAAAGGACTACCATGATATGAGAGATAAAGCAAGTCCAAAAACTGGTGAGAATCTTAAGCAATACTTTACGTCGGCAAAGATCCACATCTCGAAGACTCATGATGAGAAGAGGAAGATAGAACGAGTGCGATTTCATCATTCGGCGCTGGAAATAGTTGTGAAGTGCGGACACTCGACAAAAAGCCCTGGCCGAAGCATCATGAACTGAACAGCGGCCCATACGTGGTGGAGGCAGAGAGATGAATACTATGATTCTCGCGAGTTCCCATATCTCTCCATGTCTCCAAATATATGGCGGTGAACCCCTACATAGTTGAGGTCATATCCTATAGTACAAGCCTACATGAGCAAACATGGTACGGTAGCCATGCGTCGACAACACATAGATGTCGATTCACTTCTCTTCGAATTTCGATGGAATTTGTCTTCGTGTCACTGTCCTACCCCCCGGGCTTCCCCATACACCGCCAGTGATACCACCTTTCTCGAAAATGGCGTCTATCTCTTCGAGCTCGAGAGAGTGAGTCTCTGGGAAGAACTGCCACGAATTGAATAACATAGTAAGTCATGGAGGAGAGGAAGAGCGTACGCAGTATACCTGTCCAACTCATCAGCATTGTCAGGCTAAAGAAAACGAATGTGTTACTTACAAGAGGTACCCAGCAGGCATTGAAGATTGCGAAGATAATAAAAACACGCCAACTGATGTTCGCAATAGCCGGTGGAGTCATCTCCACGACAGCAAATACACACCTGCCGAATACGTTATCACCAGATATCTAGCAGAGGAATTAGTCTTACATCCAATTGAAGAAGCTCGAGATCGCTGAGCCTCGCGCACGGATCCGCGTTGTACTGATCTATATGAAGTTGTCAAATGAGATGACCCATGTTGCATCTCAAACTAACACACCTCGGCGGGGTATAGCCATGGCTGGAAATGATGTTAGTCACGGAAAGCCTGGTGCAAGAGTGGCGCACTATCGGTAGGTAGCCGATTCCCAAGAATATCTGGAAGATGAACACCATAGCGGTTGCTCCGTAAGCCGCGGGCTTGGTTCCTGTCGAGAGAAGGATAGCCGCTAAAGTGAAACACAGCGATAAACCTGCGGCCGAAACCATCAACAAGGGTCGCCTGCCGTAGCGATCTACAGTCTACAGGGCAAGGTACGTTCTTTAGTACCGATGCTGGACTTTCAGTGAGGACTCACCCAGAGAGGTATAAATGAAGCAAACATGTAGGTTATCGCGGTGAATCCACCGAGTATGAGAGATAGGTTTCGAGAGAGGCCCATTGTATTTTGATAGACCACAGGAGCCAAATAACTGAAAAAACCCATTTGTTCAAAGGTCGCAATCATAATAGGAAAACAAGGCTCACTTGATCATGTTAGCCCTGTAGGGTGGAAGAGGTTTAAGATGCGACGGAGGTATCGTTGGTAGTTCCTAAGACGCACCCAGTGAATTGTTGCATAACATTGACCCCAATACATAAGCATATGCGCCTGAAGTTCTGGATTTTTCCTCCTTCTAAGAGTTCCTTATAGCGAAACGGACCTAAATTGAATCGGGAAGGGTAAGACTGACGGTGAGTATGATGGAGTGCAAAATTTACCTCCAGCACTTTCCAGCGCCAAGGACGCTTCAATTTCCTCAGTAACTCGTACGACACCGGGGTGGTCGACAGAATCTTGATCCTCAAGCATTGCAATGACGCGAGCCCCTTCCTCCTTATACCCATGCGCAATAAGCCATCTAGGAGAGTCAGGTAAGACCATCCCCTGCAACAAGAGGCACAAAGCAAAGACAGCTTGAAACCCGATGGGGAGTCTCCATTGGGATGGTCCGTCTACGAAGCTCATTCCATAGTCTAACCAGTACGCCTAGGGAAAGGTGTGACCAGAAGTTCAAGCTCAAGAGTCACGGCAGTACTCACTATGACGAGACCAATAATTGTCACGGTGGAGTTTAAGCATACTAGCTTTCCTCGAATCTTCCCTCCACACGTCTCTGACTGATAAACTGGAATGGACGACGAGTTGAAGCCGTTGCCCTGTCGCACCGGCGTTGCGAAATTAGAGGGGAAACTTCACCACAAACTAAGAAACCAGACGCCTCACGATGCCGGTCACAACCCGTCCCACATACAGCTGAGCTAGAGTGGTGGAACTCGTCAGGATAGCCTATTTCACGGGTAAGCATGAAGTCGCACAAGTCCGAGTCTGTACTCACGGTTCCAACAAGCATAGTCGCGGCGCCGGACATAATCATGCGTTTCCTTCCAATAGACTCCCCGAAGAAAAAAACGATTAAGCTACCAACGGCGCATCCTATATCCTGTGGTGTTTTGGAACCTTGCTCATAATAACTTAGAAAAAGAAGAGCTCACATATATAGCAACCTGATTAGTCGATTCAGATACTTAGCGAAGAACGATCATGTTCAGGCGAAGGAGACGTACAATCGTTCCTTGAGTCGTTGGGTTCGGATGGTTAAAATCCTTTCCAAATTGATTGTCTGCTCCAATCTGCCTCAGAATGTCAAGAACACAGTCAAGCGCGACCTCTTATGACTCCTTACAATTCCAGACATGACGCCCTGGTCATAACCCAAGAGCAAAAAGCCCTGGCAGCAACAGGCTATCTCCAAATGAGCAATGAACGGAGCCACATAGGAACGGCAGGATGATCACCTGTGATGGCCCAGACCATATACTTTCCTCGCAATGGCATAATCCACATGTTGAGAACTGCTGACGGGGGGGAAGAGACTCTAAGTGATCCTATCAAGCCCTCATAGAAATACTCGTCGCGACATTCCAGAAGGAAGCCTCAGACGCGCCGTAATGTGGTCAAATGACTGGCAACAGCCAACTGGTGATATCGCTGGTGGGTTGGAGTGCTTCTGTGGTGCTTGCGAACTCCCATTCACGCGATGAAATTACACACCGCGGCCCGGAATTCCGGAGGTCCTTCCAGTGTCGCTTGCATTATATATCAGGAAGAGAACCAGTTCAGGAAGAAGTTCTAGTCCACTCACCCCACCTCGGCGGCCTAGCCAAACATGTCTGCAAAAGTATTTCCGGTCATATCCGCAGTGAAAACATATCTCATCGACAGCGTACGTGCGTCCCACCTAATCCCAACAGTCCAAAGAACTTGGCATTGACAACAATGTCAGGAGGGCGATGGTGCGGACTATCACTCTCAAAACCGAGGTCACTGGATCATCGACAGCCCAATCGCAAACCCAATGTTGGGTCCCCCACCCTCACTTTCACTCTACTCGCATAGCCTCACCCGTTCATAGGTCGCGCTACGCTGAATACAAGACCTCTCGAGTGCAATGGGGCATTAACGTCCTTGGCTCCTTCTGTGTCGAGATCCACGCCTCGGACGGTACGACCGGATTCGCCACGGGCCTGGGCGGCCCGCCCGCGTGTTGGATCGTCAACGCCCACCTGAAGAGGTTCCTCGTCGGCGCGGACCCTCGCGACACGAACATGTTGTGGGACCAGATGTTCCGCGCGACGATGTTTTATGGCGGGAAGGGCCTGCCAATTGCGGTGATTTCGTGCGTCGATCTCGCGATTTGGGACTTGCTGGGCAAGGTTCGAGGGGAGCCTGTCTATAAGATGATTGGAGGAAGGACGAAGGACCATTTGAGTCTCTACTCCACAGGCCCACTGCCCGGTGAGGCGAAGCGCTTGGGGTTCTGGGGAGGGAAAGTTCCGCTACCGTATGGTCCTGAGGAGCCCGACGGGATGAGGAAGAATTTTGAGTTTTTGAAGAGACACCGGGACGATGTGGGGCCTGATTTCCCGCTAATGGTAAGCCCTTCTTTGGGGTCAAAGTGCTGCTGTTCCGAGTTGTCAAATACAGGTCGATTGTTATATGAGTCTCAGCGTACAGTATGCGATTGAGCTCGCAACACGGTGTCTGCCGCTCAATATAGAATGGTGGGAAGAGGTCTTGCACCCGCAGGACGAGGATGGCTTCAAACGTCTCAAATCAGCACTTCCTCAGTTGAAATGGACTACCGGAGAGGTACGTACCAACCCAACCATTTCAAGAACCGCTCTGAACGCAAGTTGCCTTAGCACGAATACACCCGGTACGGCTTCCGAAAACTCATCGAAACGCGCTCTGTGGACATTCTGCAGCCTGATGTCACATGGGTCGGCGGGCTCACAGAGCTCTTGAAGATAAGCGCCCATGCAGCCGCATACGACATTCCGGTCGTCCCGCATGCGTCGAGTTGTTACAGCTACCATTTCGCCATGAGTCAGACAAACACGCCGTTCGCCGAGGTCTGTATCATAGATGCTCTGAAAAGCTTCAGTGTTGATGTGATACTCGTAGATCGTCTGCAACGCACCTGACGGAAAGTCCGTCCAGCCGAGCTTCGGAAAGCTCTTTCTGAATGAGCCATTGCCGGTCAATGGACGTATCGAAGCAGGAGCACTTGATGCGCCGGGATTTGGATTGTTGTTGAATCCCAACGTGAGATTGCTTGACGCAGAGAAGGTCTTGACGGTCGGGATAGAGCGACCCCTCGTTCAAAACGACCCCAAAGGCCATGCAAAAAAAGACAGGGGAAAAGAAAATATGACTCGTGGAGCATCTGAAGAACAATCGTAAGTGTGACGTCCCTTTGTGCTGGCTAACTTGCCTAGTAAGGATAAGCGGGGGCCAAAGGGAGACCGAAGGCATTGTCGCATTGCCGCGAGATAAGCAGAGGACGCGCCATACGGACTAAATGGAAAGGAATGTATTAACATACATAGTATACTATAACAGAGTGTCTAAGGGGTGAATTCCTCTAGGAACGGAAAGACATGGACCACTTTTCAAGCAAGCTATCCAGTCTCTTCGCAATTTTCTGTCCGTGGTCCTTGGCAACAATTTGGCGGAGTTTCTTGATGACCGGAATGACGCCAGGAAGCTGATAGAAAATCAGAGCTGCGCAAAACGCAGCGAATTATACAGGGCTGACCTCAGCGGACATGAATATCTGGTCGGACTCGATTACTTCAGCGTAGATCTTTTCAGCGACTTCTATCTTTTCAATTTCATCGACGATGTAGTTTCGAGTTTCCTGATGTGGCAATATCGTGAACACATGTACGTAAATGTAGTGGAACAATTCAACTTACAAATCGCTTTTGCTCGACATCCTCTTCTTCGGAATTGTCAAGAGTTTCGCGAACTTCCATGAGATGACCCAATCTCACTGACGCCTGGACGATATCAAGGCCTTCGAATACGTCAGTGCCAAGTAGGATGTATGAGTAAACGACGCACCACTTCGTACGAGCACCATTTGCTTGCACATAGCATCTGACAGCACTTGCGCCATCCCCGGTGGTTCGACTTTTGGGCACATAACCAACGACATAGATAGCGCGTTGATGATGATTTCTTGGGTAGTCTGGAAAACCGCGGGTTGACAGCTGACAGAATTGTATCTGAGGTCCATGGCCGAGAGAAATAGCGAGTATCCGTAGATCAGGAGACAGTCATCGGCCAACGGTTCGAAGTAGGACGTGTATCTTGAAGGACGGTGAAGCCTCAAGCCGAACAACCGCAGGCGTTGCAGCTGCTTTGCAATTGGCGGAAAGATGCTGCGAAGGAGTTAGTATTATTAAAAGTCACGGCTGGGTAGAAAGCACCTCGAAATATCCTCCGCTGGCGAGACTTGGAAGGCTCTTTTGGTCAACTCCAGTGTTATCGCTCGGAAATTGTAAGATACTCTGCACAACGTGGGCAAGGCGTTCATCTCCCATTCCACGTCTCCAGGATAGATGCATATGGCGTGCACACTGTTGGCAATAACCCGCAGGATAATCCTGGATAGAAGCTCGTTGGGAATGGTGCGATGGGAGAGAGATATTACAGCCATGTTGCCAATGGAGCTTCACAAGTTGGGGGGTATTGCTGATGGATGAGGAGCATATTCGGCGCCTCAGACTACTTCTAGTGGACCGCAAGCGCTGAAGGGCAGTGTGTGCTCTGAAGAAACTTTCAAGAATGCGGAGTCACCCGGGCCCGACGCTATGAGCGCCAACTTCATCGCCGATCACAAGCAGGACCAAGCAACACGGCGCCTATTTTGGATCCGCGGCGATACAATGGAGTACGAATCTGTACGATGGCCAGTGGTTCAGCCATTTGAAACATGTGTACTCTCTCTATGTGCATACGAAAATGGGCTAACATACTACTTATGCATACTTACATGTACAGCGCCGAACGTTAAAAAATCTTCTACGCTGGTACATTGTTTATGCCAGGTTCCGTGTTACACATCAGCCAGGAATGGATAGGTGTGTTCTCGGGAGCAATGCTGAGATGTTGGCTGAACTTTGAGTGACAAGGAAGTATCGATATCCATACAAAGAACGCTATCACACTCATCACGAAGGTTCCTCTGACATACGTGCCACCAGACTGCATCAGGGTCCAACGCCCGCCTCCCGTTATAGCAGTAACGACAAGCCGTGAGACCAACAATGCAACTCCTTCTCAGGCCTTGTCTCCCTCCCTAATACTCACCTCAAACCACCACCAGAACGCAGTATGGCACCCAGAAAACCATCCTTGTGTACTTCACCCACTCCTCGTCCCACGAAGCCCAAGCGGCGCTCGTGCACGAGTTCAATCATCCGCAGGGGCGCGTCGATAAGGAAAGCCAGAATCGGTTTGATCTGGCCAATGTGAATGCACTGGGGTTGCCAGTGGAGGATGCTGTCGCCTTGCATTCGCAGAAACATGGCATCGCCGATGTCGCAGATGCCGCCCAGATCCACAGGTCCCTTATCGTCGTGGCGGACGACGGCGTCTCGCCTTCTTCCCATCCACAAACAGTATTGATCATTAAAATACTCGAAGGCGCGGAGGGAAAGAACGTAGGGAGTGGGGCAAGTAATCGATACCAGCCCGTTCGTGTTCTTGCATCAAACGTAGCATCAGTTCTCGCGACGATAGCGAGTGGCGAACACGGGTGGGAGGATTATTGGAGCGTTGCGCAAGCCAACGGTGGGCACTTCCCTGGCGAGTAATATAGCAAGCGTTCTGTTCAAGGTGTGCTTTTGCTACCACTCTGCGCCAGCCGAAAGGAATTGACGTGACGAAAGCGAAAGACAGCAACAGCTTCATCCGCTATGCACTTCGTTCGAGGTTCCTTGAAGAGCAGTTTGGGCTATCTATCAGTTGTAGAAGCCAAAAAATCCCGAGTTATACCCTGTTGCAGGTGTTACGAGACGAGTTGACTCCGGAATGCCAGGGCTCGCGTGTCACTGAGGAAAGAGGCATGAGTACAGCTGGAGAGAACACGTAGGACAAACTCTTTGTAACTCTTGAAGACGGTTTTCTGCAGTATATGATTGGTATATGACAAGTCTATTTCGAGGGTACGTGCCAAGTGAGCGACGAGATATCTAATCTAATCTACGTATCGTGATGGTCGTGAGTCGTGGGGTTACGGTACCGTGCCAGAAGGCCTGTCATGTCGTCGTTCTCGTGAATCTTGCTCCTGCTCGGCCAGCCCTGCTGGCCACCCCAGACTATGACCTTTCCACGATATCCATAGATGAAAGGAGTTGTATAGGTACGTTGATCGTCGTCTGTAGGTTTGTTTGGTGTTCACTCACTGTTCACAGCAATGACCATAGTTTGAATTCGGAAGACCAACTGCTCTGGTCCTTTGGATGACTCGCAAGGTAGCAGTATGTTGAAAGATCCCGGCCTCGTTTCTGCCCCTTTTCCGTATGACACGGACACAACTGGGTGTAACTTCCTCCCCTATTTCCTACCATCTCTCCTCCGACACCAACTACCGATTATCTCCTCGGAATCTCTTACCTCTATAAAGCCATCGTGAACAGAGAACATGCCCCGAAAGCACTCGCCTGACACCATCATGTCTCCTCCATACACGGCTTCACCCCTTTACAAATCCTTCGCGTTCATCCCACCAAATTCTAGCACCAGTCGATCTCCTTGCCCCGCATTGAACGCACTAGCCAATCACGGATACGTGTAAGTTCCTCCCTCATATCCTATCTTATTCGTCGCTAAATGGTATGACAATCAGCGCGCGCAACGGTACAAACATACCATTCTGGACCCTCTTCAGCGCCATCAAACACGTGTACAACCTCTCCTTCTCTCTCGCCCTCCTCCTCACGACCGTCGGCTACCTCACCAGCGGATCAATATCCTTATTCCCCGCGCACGCACCTCACGAAAAGGAGTCCCGCCACAGCCTCTGGAGCACCGTACTATTCCATCTCATCCCCCGTCCAACATGGACCCTCGACTTCGCGTCGCTGTGCACGCAGGGGCCGCTCAAAATAGCACACGACGCCTCCCTCGTGCACTCCGACTACACCGCATCCTGCGCACCAGATCCCAAGCTCCTCACACAGCTCCTGCGTCTCGCGCACCACACCCCTGTCCCTGGTCTACGCACCGCATCACCATCGCGAGACGGCCTGACCCTCGCCGATCTAGGCCGCCTCCACGCCGCACGCGAAGCCGCCCAACCACACACACTCAACGCACTGCACGAGCAGGTCGCGCTGGGCGAGTGTGGCCTCGCGTGGTGCGTCATGCGCGAGCATAGTGCCGACGACTCTAGTAAAGGCGGGGACTCGGAGGGAGGGGTGATTCCGGCCAAGGCGCTGGAGCAGTGGTTTGGGGAGGAAAGGTTGCCGGAGGGATGGTGGGGTGTGAGTGGGGGAAGACCTGTGAGGACGGTGGGACTTAGGGAGGCTGGGAAGCGCGCGAAGGAGGTGGGATTGTACCATATATGCGTGTAGTCTTCTCGAGTCTTTGGATATCTCTTGGGAAGTCGGCGTGCAAGTCCGATCCTTACAGCTGTGGTCATCGATCCTCATAGGAAAACAAAGAATGTTAGATAAGGGAAAAAAACGGGGCTCATCCAGAATTGCCGCGTACCCGGATTGAACGAGTGACCTTCTCATCGCAAGAATGCCCCGGTGGGTTCCAAATACGAGTGAGACGCGCTACCACTACGCCAACGCGGCATTGCTACCCAATTCCCACCTGTTCTCACCATATTCACCGTCAATCAAGTGCTCCGTGGCCGGTGGCCTAGAAAACAAAAATAGAACTTCCGACGCTCCTACATGCAACGCACCCGGACCGAAAAGAAACCTTCTTACAGTAATCTCGATCTACGTGCAAGGTTCACCGCACCAGCGAGACGCGCTACCCCCCACAGAAGCAACGATCCACAGGGCTACGTCCGACCAGACTGTCTAAACTCAACAGAAACCTCAAAAACCAACGCCCCGCATCGATATCGTCATTCAACGTTCACCCTCCCAACCCACTCTAAGTAGGCTCGCCAGCAGCTCCTACTGATACTAATACTAATACTATATACTATAAACGTGTGGTGTGAGTTGCAGGGTCATGATTCATGAAGCGGAGATGTATGTACGTATGAATGTATGGATGTATGAATGTATGGTGAGGGAGTTGTAGATATGGATGGATGGATGGATGTGGGTGAGGTTCGTGGGGATGCATCGATGAATGATGAATGAAGAATGAAGAATGGAGTACGTGTAAGAATGGTGGAATTGCTAGAAAAATGCAGATGCGAAATGCTATGCTCATGAATGGATGTGCAAAAAGAAAGAAAAAATCAACGCGTGCAGAACACCCGCCACCAACATGGCGATCGCATCTACAACGCGAATGCCGATCACCCATACCTCACGCACGAGGCACTCCCATGCACGCACGCCACCCACCACCATGCACCCCCTCACCATGCATAACCCAACCCACAACCCCCCACCTCATATCTTCAACTCCCGAAACCCCCTAACATCAACCCTCCCCGTCCCATTCCTCACCCACTCCCCTCCTTCCCCTCCCTCCCCTCCCTCCTCCCCCCCTTCCTCCCCAACCCCTCCACCCACACCCACACCCACACCCCTACGAAATCGTCCCCCCGGAATAACAATCCTCCCCGCCCCCGCCCCCACACCCAGCGCGGCTCGGGGCTTAGGCAGCCCCAGCGCCTTCCTCTGCCTCCGCGTCATCGGGCGGTCCCTCCCCCCTTGTGCGTGGATCACGGGTAAGACGTGGTTATCTGGCCGCTCGATCTCCGGCTCGGGCGAGGAAGCAGGGGAGAGTGAAGAGGCAGAGGACGAAGGCGGGGATGGGGGCGCGAGTGAGGAGGAGGGTGTAGATGCTGCAGAGGAGGATGAGGCGGCGGAGGACGGCGGGGAGAGACTCGGTGTCCCGTCCGTCATCGAGTCCCTTTCCACGTCCATCCCGGGTGTGTGCGGTGCCTGTGCATAGGAAGGCGCGTGCCGGGACCGCGACCGGGTGGTGCGAGACCGTTTGGAGGAAGACGAGGCGGCGGAACATTCGCTGTCGTCGCCCGTCGTGTCGAGTGCCCGTTTCGGGGACTGTTTGGTACGGGGGTGGAGGTGCGGGAGCGCGGATGAGGAGGCTTGGAAGGGTGGTTCGAGATGCGACGATGGTAATGGTAAGAATGGTGGTTGTGAAGTGGTGGGTGCTGGACCCTGCAATGACGGGACATGCGACGTGCGGAGGGGGTGCGGTGCAGGTGCGGGCCCCTCCGTGGTGATTGTGGGTGCAGGGAACGGCGAGGCCGCACGGCTCGTGGGCAGTGGAATGCCCGCTGGATCCAACACTGCGCTCTCCATCACCACTGTCGGTGTGCTCGTCCCCGAAGGCGAAAGCTTGAGCGTGACCTTCCTCTTTCGCTCCTTCTCCGCAAGCGGCGCCTTTTTCCCCCTTGTAGGGGAAGCTGCAGATACGAGGGCCGCCCCCGGGGGCGGCGGTGTCTCGCGCACGGAGGGGAGCCCCGTGTGCGGTCCGCGAAGGTTACGGATCGAGGAGAAGTGCTCCCAGTCGTGGTAGCTATGAAGGGGGTAACGGAAGGAAGGTCAGGGTCAAGGTTCACTCCGGCTGCGGCGGTACTCACGCGACATATATGGTATCGCCCTCGCCGTCCTCGTTGTGTTTGGGTTCTGTGGGTGGAGGCGACGGAGCACGTTTATGTGTGCCTTTGTCCTTTGTCCCTTTCGTTATCTTGCCCTTCTTCTCCTTGACGCCTCTGACCAGGTTCCGTCTTAATCTGCGGCGGTCACGATCATCTAGGTGAGCGTCGTCCTCGTCCTCAGTGACATTATCATCCTCGCTGTCATCGTCATCGTCGTCATCATCATAATCGTACTCGTCGTACGTTGCATGCGACGAGGAAGTCTTGACGGGTGAGGAAGCGGGGCTGGCAAAGGCGGCCCACTCGATAACGTACACAAGCCCGGGTTGGATGACTTTGACGTTGCGCTTTGTGAGGTGGGCAAAGGCGGAGAGCTCCATGTGGCCGCCGTAAGTGGCTGCGGAGGCGTGTCAGTCACATTCACATTGAAACGCGAAACACTATCACGGGGGCAAAGAGAAGAGGACTGACCGTGCTCGCGCATGCACTGGAGATGCGTCTCGAGCCCCCTCTCATCTTCGACGAATGGTTCATAGCGCTCCCTGTGCTTCTCGATCCAGTCACAGATCTGGCCTCGGAGCTCCATGTGGCGCGATGGCGAACCATAGAGTTGGTCCGAGAGGGCGCGGAAAAGGCAGTTGCCATCGCCGATAGTGTCAGCGGGGTAGAGGCCTAGGGCGCGAAGCTGTGTGGTGAGAAGGGCGGTGGATGCAGCGGGGTCGGTGGAGGTGAGGAGCTACAGAAAGCAGAGGGTCAGCGAGTGGCACAACGGTAGAGGCGTAGGGTTAGGGTTGGAAGGGGAGGGTCACGTAAGGGCAAGGCAAGAGTACGTACCCGGCCTTTGGAAGATCGAGTGGTGCGGGAACGGACTGCAAAAAGATTGGAAAAAAACATGGGTCAATATGGGATGAAAGTATTTGGAATGAATGATATCAGCGGGCCTCGTGGTCTGGCGGTCGTGTGCGCGGCGGGGGGTCAGGTGGAGGGGGTGACTCACGCTGTGGCGGGGGCTTTCCCCTGTTATTCTTCCTAGCCGAGCCCATGTAGTCGAGGGGAGGAGATGGTGGGGATGGTGGAGATGGGGAGGGCTGGCAGATATTGCAACGGGGTGTGTTTGGGGGGGATGATGGATGTTGGTGTTTGAAGGCAACGCGGCTTCGGGGTCTTTGTTTGCCCTGGGGACCCCGGACAGCTATTGTCAATGTTCCTCGGTGGGTCCTGACGTCGACGATGGGTCATTCAAGACGGGATCAACAGCACAGCACCTATGTATATATTCTCGAGCAGCACATCCACCAGCTGCTATCGCTATCGATCGCCGTAATCGAAGCACCTGCCCACCCTGTACATCACCGGGCCGCAGTCACCGCTTGACGTTACAGTCGCAGCACATCCGCAGCTGCCTAAAATACATCTTCAGAGCCATTAGAAAAGACACCTTAGACCCACGACCGGCACAATGATTATCGACTCCAAAGTCCTCATGCACCCTCCGCCCCCCTATGCCTCCTCTGTAGGCCCGCCGCCATTCCCCTCTGTCTCTCGCCCCTCCCACACTTTGACCAGTCTCCCATCTCATCTCCTTCTCCAGATCGTCTACGCTACATTTCCCCAGGCTCCCCTTCCAGACCAAGCCAAAGTCGAGCGCCAACGCAAGAACCTCTACTGGCTGTCTGTCTCCCTCCGCCTCGTAGATCGCACCCTCTACGTCGCCTGCATGCACGTCCTGCGCTCAACACACATCCCCGCATACGACGCCCTCATCCGTCCACCCTACACGTCAGACCCCTTCCCCCTCCTCGCACCCCCCACCGACACCGCCCCGCCCCCTTCCCCGTACGCTTCCCATGCGCCCCCATCCGCCGCGGCCCGGGACATGCAGTCCCCGCTAAACACCCTCCAGCGCGAGACAACCACCCTCGACCGCTTCATTGCCCTTAAAGTCCGCGAGGACGTCTGGGTGGACGAGTCCGAGCTGCACCTCGAGCGCGACGAGGCATACAAAGACTTGTTCGACCTCGCGCAGCCCCGCAGCCGCCTCGAAGACCTCGTTCGCCTGTACGGCGAGCGCGAGGGCGTCGTGCGCATCGGTGCCCCGCCTACCTCTTCCTCGTCCTCCTCCGGCGCAGGTCCCTCAAAACCAACGACGAACGCCACTATCGGGCAATCCGCAGGTACACCCACCACCTCCAAGCCGCGCCTCCACACCTCCCCCTCCACCTCGGGACTCAGCGCCTCCTCATCCTCGTCCTCCTCCCTCCGCACATCCCCTAATACTACCTCTAAACCCCCGTCCCCCGCACCCACCTCCTTCCTCTCGTCCCTATTCTCCAAACCCAAAAAGCCAGCGCCGCAAGACAGCGTCTCTCCGTTCCCCGTTCACCTTGAAACCAAGAAACCAAGAATCACGCCGGTCCCATTCCACCTCCTCTCCGTGTCCTTCTCTCCGCGGCAGGTCGGGCTCGTGCTGCACCCCGCCCGGCGCACGGTCGTGAGCGTGACGAGGACAAGGGAGGAGAAGTTGGAGGTGACGGCGAAGAGGCTGGTGAGGGAGCTGGGGAGGTGGTTGGAGGAGGGGGGGTGACTTAGGGTGGGGGGTGTGTGGGTGAGGGCGGGGGAGGGGTGGGATTCTGAGATGGACTCGCATCGTTGACGTCCCTTTGATCCTTCTTACTACCGGCACGGTATCGCGATGACGATGTATCAAACCCGCCGTCCACCCCCACCCTTCGACCTACTAGCGACGACGCTACGCCCATACCCACCGTATCTGCTGGGTGGCGTATGTGACGTCAACGAGACGTGGTGCACCCGATGACTCCGCGCTCCCCCCCAACTTAACCTGGTCACCCCGCACCCAAAACGAGACCACATTTCCGAGTTTTTATGCATATATCTATATCCTTATCTACACTTGTATCATACCTGCTCCTCGCACATTCTTCCACTCGCTTTCATACGTAATTAGATATCCCTTCCCTTCGCTCGTCTCGTAACACCGCATTCATGGAAATAAAGCTTCGGTTCTGCTCGAATTTGTCCGCTTGGGTAAGGCAAATCCGATCCGCGAGGCTGATGATGCGGCGCATGAGGCAAAAGGACATGCCGCGTTGGCGTAGTGGTAGCGCGTCTCACTTGTACCCCTCCCGTATACGGTTCTGTGATGTACATGAGAAGGTCACTCGTTCAATCCGGGTACGTGGCATTTTTGTTTGTCCCCACCCCACCCTCCCTCCTTCCTGAGTATCGTATCTCACGATCAGCAGTGTCTAGACTTAATTGCCTGCCTTCTGGATGGCTC
This sequence comes from Lyophyllum atratum, assembly GCA_014905825.1. Taxonomy (NCBI): domain Eukaryota; kingdom Fungi; phylum Basidiomycota; class Agaricomycetes; order Agaricales; family Lyophyllaceae; genus Lyophyllum; species Lyophyllum atratum. The sequence goes on from JACGCN010000017.1 coordinate 525,099, forward strand.
GTCCCGTCCTCCTTCCTTGCCTTCCCTGTGCTTGCCTTTCTCTTCATACGACACAGGCGTTCCAGAAAACGCCCTCCTTTACCTCCCGGCCCTCCTGCAGATCCCACCACTGGACAACTTCGATTGATTCCTCCAGTCGGCCAGGATGCCTTCTTCTATCGCAGACGAGTAGCATCATCGCTCTGGTTCAACTTCTATGATCAAAGCCTCTGGAATCTATATATGCGAGGCGGAGTCTTTGCGCAACCACGACGAGCCGTACGCCGGGTATTTGTTGGTATAGGCGAAGCTCGGTGACCAATGGAACTTCTGGTCGCAACACACAATTGACGCCAGTGATTCGTGAATAACGGTATTTACCCAAAGATGGTTTGACAGCTTCTGGGCCCAAGACACAATTGACGCCAGTGATCCATGAATAACGGTACTTTCCCAAAGATGGTTTGACACGATCTCCCCGTCAATGGCTTAAGATCTGAACAGCGTCGTCGTTTTTCGTATCTTCTCTTCGCTGCATGGGTCTCTCACTTATCCTGCTCACGGCTTCGATCGTCGTCTTTACCCTCTTGAAGATGAAATTCTCCAGGAAGGGGTTGCCTTTACCCCCAGGACCTCCGGCGGGTATTTGTGGGTATAGGCGAAGCCCGGTGACCAATGGAACTTCTGGTCCCGACATACGATTGACGCCAGTGATTCATGAATAACGGTACTTACCCAAAGATGGTTTGACAGACCGTCACAGGGTGGGCAAGCCCTACGAGGCTTGTCATGAACAATCTCCCTGTCAACGGCTTAAGATCTGAACAGCGTTGTCGTTTTTCGCATCTTCTTTTCGCTGCATGGGTCTCTCAGCTATCCTGCTCGCGGCTGCGATCGTCGTCTTTATCGTATTGAAGAAGACATTCTCCAGGAAGGGGTTGCCCTTACATCCAGGACCTCCGGCGGGTATTTGTGGGTATAGGCGGAGCCCGGTGACCAATGGAACTTCTGGTCCCAACACACAATTGACGCCAGTGATTCATGAATAACGGTACTTACCCAAAGATGGTTTGACAGACGTAGGCAAGCGCTACGACTCGGAGCCTTGTCATAAACAATCTCCGTATCGATAGCTTAAGATCTCAACAGTGTCGTCGTTTTTTGTATCTTCTTTTCGCTGCATGGGTCTCTCAGTTATCCTGCTCGCGGCTTCAATCGTCGTTTTTATCGTCTTGCAGATGAAATTCTCCAGGAAGGGGTTGCCCTTACCTCCAGGACCTCCAGCGGATCCTATTCTAGGACATGTGCGATTACTACCTTCAGCTGGCCAGGACGTTTTCTTCTACAATTTGGGGAAAATTTATGGTGCGACTACTAGGTCCTTCAACTAGTATACATGATGACCTATGTCCATAGGCGATGTACTGCACTTCAGCATTTTTGGACGACCCATGATTGTGTTAAACAGTGTCAACGCAGCCATTGAGCTTTTGGACAAGCGAAGCGCCAACTACAGTGATAGACCCAAATTCCCCATTTACGAAACGTACGTTCTTTAGATGCTCACGAGTTGTTGAACTACCCAATTTGAATCCATGGCTTAGAATGGGCATGCACGATTGCCTGGTCTTCGTGCGATACGGGAACGATTTTCGTATGTATCGTAAAATGTTGCGAGAGTACTTCAGTAAGGAGAAGAGTCGAGCACATCAACGAATACAAGCCAGAGAAGCTCGTATACTTGCGGAGAACGTGTTGGCACAGCCTGAACGTCGAGGGGACTTATTAATCAGGTACCTACACATCTCCTTCCTCGAATACAATCCTATACAATCCTGATTGATGGGTTTTAGATTTGCGACGGCTATTGTCGTCGAAATTGCTTACGGACATCAAATCGTGTCCGATGACGATCCGTATGTCAAAATAGCTGAAGATGTGTGTTTTGCGACTGTAAATTCGGGTCCCCCTGGCGGTACACCTGTCGACATTTTCCCATTCCGTGAGTCGTATCCCTCCTCTTTCCTCTCGCCGAAAAGTTGATGACAGCCGGAACGTGCAGTCCGATATTGTTGGAAACCAGGTGCCGAGGACGAGGTCAGGGTGAGGGGGGGGTTAACAGAATGTATTCCACTACCAGTACCAGTACGTAGTGCGTCGAATATATACGTGAAAAGGAACAGAAATGAGACGGAAAATCGACTACGGCAAGGCGCGGCAAGTCAGTGATCGAGAAAATAAACAAATCTAAATATAGAGTTTTGGGCCTCGGCCGGTCAACTCCAACACTCCCACAGACCGGCGAGACACAAAACAAAAAGCAAAATAAAATGAGAAAATAAACAGAAAGTAAAACTGCTCCCACAGACTTCGAGAGCCGTCAATTTTAGAGGGCGTATGTGACGCGCGATGTCGATGCGACCATAGCCTTGGGTTCCGGCGCGGCAGGGGCCGGTTCCTTGCACTCGCTTTGGTAATGGCCAAGTTCGTTGCATCGGAAGCACCGGATCTTCGATTTGTCGGTGTTTTTGTTGCGTGGGCGCGCATCAGCGTGCAGGGCGCTAGTTTCGATGCCGTGGGTGTGGTTGCCGCAATCGTCGGCAAGGCGAGTTTCTTCATTTAGAACGCGGCCAATGATGAAATCGAGGTCGGTGGATTTTTCGTGTGAGTCGAGTGAGACGATGAGTGAGCTGTAAGCAGGGGGAAGGGATTTGAATAGAACTGCGATGGTGAGGGCGTTCGAGGGGGTTTCGCCAAGGTGATTGAGCTTGTCGGCGAGCGTGCGAATATTGCCGATGTGCGTGCGCATAGAGACCTCGTCGGCCTTCCTGAATGATGTAAACTTGCCCCACATGGCAATGATGCTCCCCAAACCCGACGCCTGATGAAAATCGCGTAACCTCTCCCACATTCCGGCCGGGTCCTCGTCATAACCGCGAACGTGTGCAAACTGACCAGGGTCCAATCTCCGTATAATCTCCGCGGATGCCAGATCCCTCTTCGCGATCCATCCCTTGACCGCCTTCGAACCATCGCTCCCCACGGGCCGCGATTCCTTTCCCTCCACCAATGCCAAAACCTGCTTCCTCTTCAACTCCGCCCGAATCTCAAATTCCCACGAGTCATAATTCTCGTCGTCCAACTTCGTGAAACCTTTCTCTCCCATTCTAAATTCCGTGCCTCAGTACAATCGAGGGCTTCCGTTGCGCAAGTACAGTCTGCGGCTTCCGTGCTCCAGTACAGTCGGAGGCTTCCCGTGCGTCAGTACAGTCGACGGCTTTCGATGCGATGCTCCAGTACAGTCGGAGGCTTCCGAGACGATTAGATAATCAAGATAAGATAGCCGAGGGTGATGCGAATGATGGTGAACAGTGAAAGCTCGGGGCCCATAACCTGTTGGAAACCAGGTGCCGAGGACGAGGTCAGGGTGAGGGGGGGGTTAACAGAATGTATTCCACTACCAGTACCAGTACGTAGTGCGTCGAATATATACGTGAAAAGGAACAGAAATGAGACGGAAAATCGACTACGGCAAGGCGCGGCAAGTCAGTGATCGAGAAAATAAACAAATCTAAATATAGAGTTTTGGGCCTCGGCCGGTCATAGTGTTGCGTAAAAAACCTCCTGGTCAGATTTTGACCGGTAAGTTACCGACATGGGTATTGGGCCTGGTTTTGTGCAGGTTCCATACCGGTAATTTACCTAAATCACGTGGTCACGTGCCATTTTTTTGCGCAAGAAATCCTCAGTAAGACCGAGCCCTCTAGCGACAGTGGGGTAGACTCTACAAGGCGAGAACATAGTCGTCATCCTTCCCTTCCACTTCAGCAGCTTCGTCCGATGGCATCAATACCTCTTTCTCGACCTCATTGACTACCTTGCGTGTTGAGAGGACTGATCCCAGGGACTTTGACGACATATCAACGATGCCATCTGTCACGGCCTCAAGTTCTTCTGCTGACTCCGTTGGCTCGAGCGGTTCATCGAGCCATTTGTCATCGACGTCGTTTTCGTTTGGTGGATCTTCTTTCTCGGGCTTCTTCCTCTGGCTACCAGCCTTCGCATCAAAGCTCGCTGATGGATCAGGATTGGAGTGTTTGCGCGGCTAAAGAAAGCAGGGTTTCAGTGACTTGGAAGGCTCAAGGGAACCGAAACGGCCCTGGTAATTACCTTCTTTTCTGTCGCATAGTACTGCCGAATTTGAGTCATGGCCACCATCGAACCAACTGAGAGCTGTGAACGATATGCCGGAGTCATCCATGTAAAGGTCGAAACTGTCCGCTCTTCGGCCATCGAGTTGACACGGACAGCATGAATTTTGATCGCAAGAACCTAAGACATCAACATACATTGAAAGTGAGGGAAATCAACGAGCGACGCACTGGAAGGACATCTGCAAATTCTTGGCCCTCAATCGACCTCCACCAACCCATCACACCACTCGCGATGTTGTATGGTTGATTGTATGGGTATTGACGACGTGCGTACCTCTGAACTTCTTGAAGAAGTTGTTTCCTAAACCCTGTTCCCAAGCCCTTCCATTTCGTGAGGCTAGGTTTTGAACCATGCTGAATTTCGTCTGCAGCGGCACTTGAGAGAAAATTGACGACGCGCTTGAAGATGGTGGGGTAAAGAATACCGGTGTAGTCGACATTGTACGTAGAAGCAGGAACAGTCAATTCGCGCTTGAAGACATCCGAATCGAGATACACTTGTGAGAATTTCGTAGCAAGGGAAGTAAGGATAAAGAATAACTTTACACAAGAACGTCGCACGTACATGGATGGAGGTAGGTTCCTGAAAGATAGACATCTGCGCTGTCTGATAAATTCCCGTCGCCAAGGATCTGGTTGTGCCGATGGTTGAGTATGCCAATGATTTCGTTCTGAACATTGCGCGGGATAGCCTGGGCTGGATCACGCAGGACTCGAAGTGTTGCTTGAAGCATTGCGTGCCAATAAACAAAGACGTCACCCGGTGCTGCCTCATTTGCTTCGAGATATGTAAGGGCCTTAATGGCTGGCTGTCCAATGTCAACCAGTTGCCCAAGCCCCGTCTCGAACTTGAAGGCGGCTGGAGAAAGTCGTCCGTTGAACTCGGTAAAGGAATCAGAAATTTCCTGCATGGTGTAGTTATGAGAACGATCTTTGTGATGCCTAAATACGCACTGCCAAATCAAACTTCCCCTTTGTAACTACCTTTTTGAGAGCCGGGATGTTCCTCTGAACAGATCGCGCAGAGAGAATGATGGATCCGAAGCGTGTCTTTCCGATGGCTTCAAGACCACGTCCAATCCCGAGTCGAGCTCTTGCATCGTCGAGTTCGGCAGTACCGCAGTGGGAGATGTGGATTTTGGCGATAACACCACGTACAACAAGAATAATCTGTGGTACATACAATCAATGCAAAGCATGTCGTTCAGACGAGTTCCTTCAAACTAGTCATTGAACATACCTGCTTGAAGTAGTCAATGCGAACTATGTCCTTGATCGTGTTCGAGAAATGATGGCAGATGTCCGCTAAGTTGAATAAGGTTGGGATCAAGTCTACAAGTAGGGTCCGGGATAGACGAGTATTTCCTGTGCTGTCGGAGACGACAGAGCAGAATCGAGGACGGCCAATCTTGTCCATAATCTGGGAGAGATAAGATGGCGATCAGATCTAGACCAACCGAGCCAAGGGTCTTACCAGGTCTTACCTCAAGGAGCCAGGTTTTCAACCACTGCGCTGTATGAGAATCCCTCGTTGCTTCTCTTCCCTCCACAAAATATACTTTCCGGCTCTTCGTCGAAATGTGAACAGTCCAGAAAGCATCACGGCCCTTCGAAGTACCGCCATCATCGGAAATAGTCAAGTCCTCTTCCTTCCTCAACTCCTCGTACATCAGATGTTGCACATTTGCAGCTTCAGCCGGAATTTGGTCCTCTTCCAGTTTGGAGCGCGATGCAGGTATGTATTTGGGGTCCATCTTATGCAGTAAATTGATCCACTGAGGCCTTGAGACAATAAAGCAAGGCAAACCCGCGGCACAAACGAGTTGGATAATCGCAAGGTCGATATCTTCATTTTTCTCTTGGCGCTTCTTGGTGTTTGCGACATGGATGTCCTTGAAGGTGACGAGAGATCCTACTTTTCCTTTCTTCATTGCTGAAACATCATCAGATGCACCCGCGACATCAACAGCACCATCCGGTTCAGTCTTCCGGTTCGCGACACGTTGTCCAAGTGAACGAGTGACCAAGAAATTCCTCGCTTCCTGTTGTAGTTCACGGGGTATGTAGTTGCAGCCTCGCGCATGGCGGAGTGCTCGCTGCGAAGCACGGCTTGCGTATGTAGCTCCACAGTCCTTTGCGATGCATCGATAGATGTGTGTTGACGGCTCCGATGTTCTGTAGCATTTGATCAGGAATTTATCGATCATGCTGCTCCTCGGTGCCCCGCCCTTCGACTTCCCCATTCCCTTCGACTTCTTCTCTATTACATCAACCAAATCATTTGGGTAAATCACTTCATCCTCGCCATCCTCGCCCTCATTGACTTCTTCATCACTCCACCCAAGATCTTCATCATCTACAGCCTCCTTCAATGTCTCGCGGTTTATTTGGGATCCTTCAGCTTCAGCGACGTTCGGGACGTCCTTAGGCTCAGTCTTCGGTTTGAATTCCAGTTTGGGTTGGAAAGGCTTCGATCTCGCCGGTATGTCTTCCTTCATGCGCTTTGTGCTTGCCGAAGTCTGACCACCGACAGGGGCCTTCCGCTTTTGGCGTGTGTCGTGCTCCTTCGGTTTGAACACTGATGCAATGGGTACGAATCCTGCTGTCGACGGAGCTGGAACCTGCACGGCAACAACTGGCTGGGAAACTGTGATATTGGGTTCCTGTTGCGTCTAGGTAAGTTTCGACTCGATTATAGTGTTTTCGCTACGCTTACCTGCATATGTATTAGCTGGATAATTTTCCGTAGCATGTTTGCACGACTGTCTAGCACCGCATCTCCGTCGGCCACGAGAACCACATCAAGTGGGAAAAACCAGAACGACACAGCGTTTGCCGTAAACATGGAGCACGAGAAGTCATCGGTCTGCTGTGTACACGGAAGCACACCATCCTCGAACGAAGCACCGTCATCAAGGGACACGCCAATCCACCAATCAAGTGCATCTGCAAGCTCTTGGGGTCGAGAGAATCGAAGTGAGTCCCCATATAGAATCTGTTGTCTGTCGACACTGATTACGACAGGAATCCAGTGATTTCCCTTCAGTTGCTCCCCATTAGGAAGGACAGATTCGCCCAGTTGGACGTGAACGGAGACAAATAACGAGAGGTCCGTCAATATCCCTGCATTCAGATCATTCCCCAGTCTCCGCATAGACTGACACGATCGATCCAATAAGTACCCGTCACGCGCATGTCGGAAGACCTGGATAAGCTTGTCCGTGAAATCCTGGTCGAGTGAACGTGAGGTCGTGATTTGTTGCATATCGAGTGCAGCGTTGATGACAGCACTAATTTGCTTCATCTCAGTAGAGCTTAGCCATCTTTGCGACGCAAAGATTGCTAGTCCTAGTGTATCTCCTCCAATGGTCCGAGGCAGTGAATATTGCCACGGCAATTCCGTGAGTGCTTGCAGAGTCTCTTTTGCTCGCCGTCCCTCTAACCATTCTTTACCAGCTGTCCACTGTGCCTTTGCATCCGCCACCTCGTGCGCAGCCTTCCAAAATCCGAGCACCCATAACGGCATTTTCATTTGCCTCCCCTCGCTAACCACATAATCAAATGAGACATGGCCGGCAAGTGATGCTTCTTCTTCGGCTAGGGTGATAAGCTTGTCGACATCAGGAAGGGCCGGCATCGGTAGCTTTAAGAGTGCGCGCGCAGATGCTGGGGTGCTGATGATGCTCGGTGTCTGGGAGAAGATCCCCGGATTCTCGAGATCTGGTAGAGTTTTGGTCGGAGGAGTAGGGAATTTGAGGAGATCTATGACATTTAGATCTTTAGCTGGTAGGATTACACCATACACATATCCTGGAGCTTTTGTGGCCATCCTGTGAGAGTGTGATATGCCGACTTCGGATTCGATGTACTTCTCCTCAAAAAACTGCATGGCCCGCGCGCAGAAACCACGTGATTGGTCTAAATCACCTCGTGACTGGTGTAAAAAACCTCCTCAACCAACCTCCATTCACCCAGTGGTATCTAACTGGTAATTGACTGGTATTTTACCGGTAAAAAAGCTATTCGGTCAAAAATCCTAGTTTTTCACGCAACACTAGCCGGTCAACTCCAACAGATATTTTCCTTCGTGGTTTCCTGGCGCATACTACGCTGGTTTTGCACGGAAAACCTGGCACCTGATTCGAAAATTGTATGATTACCCACTGGAGTGCGTAACGGAAGAGATGGTTCGTAACTTCCCTGAATTTATAAGGAAGTGTGCTATTAATAACCGGTACAGGCCAAAGGAGACGCCAAGCCGTCATTCCTGGCTACCCAGCTAGAGGCCCTACAACGTGAGAATCGTCAAAGCCCGGCCACCATCGAGCAAATCAAGGCCGCCGCTGGTGTTATATATATGGCAGGTGCAGAAACTGTAAATATCTACACCCGTAGGCGAAACAAAAAAAAAGAACTGACGTATGGCGATTAGACGTCGTCGACACTCGCTTTCTTTTTCTTAGCAATGGTTCTTTATCCGGAGTGTCAAATCAAGGCGCAGGAGGAAATTGACGCTGTGGTTGGCCGTGACCGGCTTCCGGAATTCCATGACCGGGAGCAGCTGCCATACGTCGAATGTCTTTTGCAAGAAACGCTCCGGTATGAATAGGACCTTGAGTAACATATACTACGTGAATTGACCCAAGTTTACGCAGGTGGAATCATGCTGTTCCATTAGGCTTGTTATCGAGTAATTTCATTCCAGGTCTTTACTGATATTGTTTGCCAGGCGTTCCTCATCGTTCGTTGGATGACGATGTCTACGACGGCATGTTTATTCCCAAGGGTTCCATCATCATCGCAAACACGAGGTACGTGTCGCATCCTCGAAGAGTTTGAGCAAAACTCGACTTTTTATTTACCAGAGGAATGTCCCTGGATGAAAACGTCTATGCCAACGCATCTGCATTTGAGCCGACACGCTTCTTACCAAGTCCGCTGGGCCGCGGCGAGCCTTACCCGGTAGGGCCGTTTGGTTTTGGACGAAGGTCAGTCCATAACCACTCCGCACTTAAGTCACTTCTTCGACTCTGTGTTTTGTAGGGCTTGTCCGGGTCGACACGTTGCTAATGACAGTCTCTGGATTGCAATCGTGACGATACTGTCCGCTATGCACATATCTAAGGAAATTGGGGACGACGGGAAGGGAATAGTTCCAGACGAGACACCCGTTGCGGCAGGCATTACAAGGTCTTGTGCTCCCAACTTTTACCATAAATCTGTGAAAGCTAACGCTGACCCACCCGAAGCCACCCGCAACCATTCCCATGCCATCTCAGGGCTCAAAGTGACATGACCCAAGTGCTTTTGGAACAGGCCAACACCGGGGAATGCGTATGACCTGTATATGTGGATAGCATGGACCACAATACGTGATGGTAACGATTGGGATTATTGAATAGTATGTCCGGGTTCTAGCTTCCCTAGACCGGTAACAACTTGATTTGCCGGTAGAGCGGGCAGAGCAGCGAAGTTGTGTTGCATGCAAATACTATATCTCTCACATGTATCAACTATCTCAAAGTCATGTTCCACGTCTTGATGTATGTAAAGAGTTCACATCGGCAGTCCATCCATGGTGTCCTCGAGGTCGCGCAGCCACGTCCGTAGGTTGTGCCTTTAGTGAATCCAGGAGCCAGCGCGCGGCCTCCAGACTTCGCGGTTGTTACAATGATAGAAGAACATCGTACGACATCCAACAACAGATACACATATCGTAATGGAGGCAGAAACGGGATTTGGAGGGTAGACCAGGCGATGGGAGAGGGAAAGGGAAAGGGCGACGACGAGGGTGAGGGAGGAAGAGGGAAGGAGAAAAACGGAACTGTTGATGGATGTTGATAAGCATGTCCATCCTTTCCTTCCAACCCCCATGTCCGACGCGATCAGGATATGCCAGATACCGGCAAACTCAGATATTGCGGGTAAGTCGCACAAGCGCTTTTGAATGTTTCTGGTACTGAAAAATTGCGTAGGCGTTGGAGTTAGAGCCTCAGTCTACGCGCAAGCATGCCTGGCGGGATTAAACTACCTCTACATCTTCCACACTCTTATATATATGCACTGGGACGAATCCGACACTGAAGATGCTTTGAATGTAGAGCTGGTGCTTGCCTCCCTTATCGCGCAATTCAGGGATCTAATCGGAATCGTAAAGTAGTTCTTGACTGGCTGCGGTAACATTCGAATGAAGTTCCTCGATCGAAAGCCATATTTTAGGGAGGAGCGGAAGCGCCATGAAGACGCCTGATCCGAGGCAAAATGATCGATTCCTTTGGCCAATTCGACAAGTTATATTCCATATGCGCATTGCGCATGCAGGCAACGCCAAGAGCTTCCTCCTTCTGCTGCGACCGGCTCCCGCTTTCTGTACGTTATTGGCCGTCGACATCTACCTCAAGCCTGAGCTTATTTTACGCTCTAGTTCCCGTCGTTAGCATAAAAGGGCTTTTCTTTCCTCACAAATGCCCCCCGTTTTCCCGTGGCGCGCAGCAACGACAGCGGGCTATGATTTTCCGGCACACTCTTTCACGCAGGGATGTTCTCCTGGTACTCATAGGCGCCATATTGATGCTTATGTGGACTTTCTTGAGCTCGAGACAGACATTCCTTGACCAATCCATCGTAATCGACACCCAGTTCCACGGTCTTTCGCCTCCGACTGATACTCCACCGGAAGCCGTACACCAGCTCCTACCAAAGCATGTAGTAAAAACGATCACCATACACTCTACTAAAACACATTTCCAGACGGAAAAGAGCACGGCCTTCATCGACGCAGCGCCAACCTCCAGATCGGATATACCTCCTCTTTACGCCTCGGAACCTGTCGATTTCAAAAAAGAGTTACCCCATACCTCAATAATATCGCACGCACCAGGGTGGACCTTGTTTCGTAACCTATACATGTCTGATGGCACCCTCTACATTCTGTCCTCCAACCGCTCCTTCCCTGAGATCCGTATGATGACAAGCACAGGGCTCGCCGCACTCAACACCGCAGAAAATATCGCATCGCGTGAGCCGACCGCACAAAATATGGATTACATCACGCCAGAGCAGGCGCGCAACAGATGGGGTGAATACTGGGATCGCGGGGAGAAGAATCGGGTGCTTTCGGTCGAAGGCAACACTGTACGTCCATTCGCCTTCCGAATTATCTCCCCCACCTCAATCCCTAAGCTTTGGGCGCGTTCCTAATCACTATGCGGCCTCTCCAGGTGCTCTTCAACGACCCCAGTCAATTCCTGCGACATTACTATCACTTCGTTGCCGAGCTCTGGTTTGGCGCATGGGCCTTCTGGCATGGAGCCTGGTCCACGCCTTCCACGTCCCCCGAGACCGCATTCCGCCTCTGGCATCCACCGCCACCGCGGATTCATCGTGTAGTTTTTGCACACTGCAACGCCAACGGTTGGCGCGACGACCCCGGCTTCAACGCGTACTTCCTCCGCGCGGCGTTTCCATCCCTTACAGTCGAGGTCCAAGAAGACTGGGCGGACCGAATAGCCACGACTGCGGACAAGAAGCTTCAGGACCGCGCTTGGCACTTCCCCGTCCTCCTGCTCGCGGATCGCAGTGCCGCGCACCGTGGTCAGATTTGTGGGAGCCAGACGCAGAGGACGGCGTCTGAGGCTTGGGAGCACATGAAGCGGAACAACCAGTTGATGGGGGATCGTGTCGGTGGCTGGTGGCAACCGATGCGGAAGGCAGTTTGGCAATTCGCGGGTGTGGCTTCTGACGATAAAGACGACGTCCGAGGGCTAGCGCCGGCGGGGGTGAGCCTTGCGTTGCCGATGCCGAAGAAGGTGGTAATCACGTACATCAGTCGACAGGGCGTTCTACGGCGGAAGTTGAAGGAAGACGACCATGAGGGTCTCGTGGCTGCACTCCAGAGCCTCGTTGCACGGAAGGGAGGCGGGTGGGAGCTGGTGGTCCTGCATGCCGAGAAGATGACGAAGGACGAACAGGTACAGGCTGCTGCGCGAACAACGGTGTGTCCCGCTCCTCAAACCTTCTTTACGTCCCTCGATCATCATACCCTTCCACCAGATTCTTCTCGGCGTCCATGGAAACGGCCTTACACACCTCGTCTTCATGAAGCCCACCCGTGCGTCCGCTGTGATCGAGATCTTTTATCCTGGGGGGTTCGCGCATGACTACCATTGGACGACTAGAGCGCTCGGAATGGACCACTACGCCGTCTGGGACGACAAGTACGTGCTCCCCCTCTTCCTTTGCAGGGTGCTCCTGACACGGTTCGCGCTGTCTCGGCAGATATTATACACACCCCAACGAGCCTTCAGTGAACTACCCCGAACCGGGATTTCAGGGGAACGAGATACCCGTCAGCGGCTTGGCAGTCGCGCGACTCATCGAGAAACACGTGGAGCGCAAATGCCTGGCTGAAGAATAGCTATTCCATGTGCATTTGGATAGGCGTCACGCTATACTGTGAGTCCAATCTGCGCGCTGCCGGGCAGTGCCGCGTGTGTGTAAAGATCCTTGCGAAGTTGAATACCTATCTCACATTCATCCACTTATACGATCCTGTCTCTGTCGGGTCCAGTATCGCCAATTGCTTGGAAGGCCGGGTTGATCTAGTCGTAGTAGGGTTTATTCATCTCTTTCCTATGTATCTTTGAAGGAGAAATTGTTATTTGTCGATGTGCTGTACGTATGCAAGCTGCATCTGTACTTAGCGACCGGGATAATGTCGACACAAGTTATGGAGGAACGAGGACGCGCGTCGCTATCTTAGTCTATGTTGCGTACTCTGGAAGTCACGCACACGTGGTGGTGACATGACCCGTTGGATTTTCTGGCGAAGTGCTGCTTAACTTTCGCTGCGACCACTGGCTTGACTAGAACTTGATTATTCAATTTTTACTACATTTACGATCAAGATACACTCCCATGATTCATGCTACACATTCTTCCTTGATATGGTCGACGTAGTACATCCCGGCGATACTTATCTATATGTTATGTCTATACGCCGCTGATGCGCTCCCTACAACTCGGTAACTTTGTAAACCTCGTAGAACGTGGAATTATTGTAATGGTAATTCCGCAGAGTGAATATCGATATCAATATCAATCTCACTGCGCTGTATTGCCAGGGAGACTTTCCTCGAGTCGTTTGAATGCTATGTCCCCACATGTGTGTCCGTCGTCTCGAATTCTGGTAGAACTCGGGTGACGATGGCGCTGTCGCGAGACTCTTCCAGATCTCGCAGCTCCCGCTCCCAGCGGAAATTATTCATCCAGGTATCCGTTGCTAGCGTCGGGTTGCTACTTATGTTAAGAATATCTCCAGCACTAGCACTGGGATGGTGGCTTGCGAATCGGAGTTGGGTCATATTGGCCTTGTCGTGCTGCCTGCTTCGCTGCCATATGCTGAGCATCGATGTCACAACCACCGGAACATTGCACACAATAAGGGATACACAGCCCTCTACGATGGCAGCAATGACCACTCTAGGTCCGCTGCGACAGTATTCCAACACCGTTAATGATACAGACATTGGAACAAGGGCGCAAAGCACTTACGGACGCAAGAAAATTAGTATCGCATGCGCTAGGGAGACAGCGGTGATAACAAGACAAGTCGAAAAAATCACTGTTAAACGTCGTCGTAGTTTCTTATCTTGGAGAGAACGAAGGATCCTTAGAGGGGCAACAATGAGAATCGTGTCTGACAAAATGTCGGCTGTGTTACCAAAACAGAGTGATGAATGGGGCCATCGTCGATGAAGGAACAAAGGACTCACTGATGATCTGGAGGATGGCTTCCTGATCAGCAGGAAGGCATTCCACATTGCTTTCCTCCTTCCAGCTTGGTGCGGGTTCACAAACCCAGAAGAGTTGGGAAACGAGAACAAGAATCGCGAGAAAGAATAAAAAAGCAACAATGAACAAACGTCGCCGTCGGGTCTCGCTTGGATCGATTCGAATTATGGAAAACACAATAGAAAGGCGAGCAAACCTGCAGTGAAGTTTAGAAACGACGAACTTTCGCAAAAGGGTGTAACGCACCAAATCAAACCGTAGAAGGATGCTCCCATAAGATAGTAGGTTGCAATCTTGGCTGCCTTCGGACTTGAATGGTTGCCGTGCACCCAGGTCGCTGACAACCCCACGACTTGAGAAAGGGCAGAACACAGAGCCCACGCCTTTCATGTGTTAAAAGAGTCGCGGGTGAAGGAGGGTAAAACTTACATCGTCGGCCCAGTATCGCCCTCGCCGAATCCACAGACGATATATTGTCGTTGCAATGGCAGGTATGGTACAAACAATCGATGTGACTGTGTCAGGAGCGTCAATGTCGCGTCTGCCATAAGTGTGCGACTATATTATGGCTTAGGACGTACTATTGCGTTCTTCTAGGGGGTTCAACATAGGGGTAGGTTGGGACGATCTGAAGGTTTGGGAGAGCGATATATATCTTAACAGATAATCATCAGGAGATCTGAAAGGTGTTTGATGGACGACGACATCCTAGCAAATGGACTCCAAGATGCCCGCCGATCTTTCATTCCAAGTTCCTGTATGGGGCTGGGTCATGTAGGATAAATGCGAGCAGCTGGGAATCAACGAGCTCTGAATTCAATACCTGCATAATCATCATTCCTAGTATTCCCCGTGTCCGGTCCCATCTCTCAATTACCGGATTCCGTTTCGAAACACATTCCGGGTCAAGAAGTCCGCTGTCAGAAGCGCCATGACAGATCTCGACAGCACCTTCGGACGACAACATCAAAAGACCGGGGAACGATTAGGATACATGACAAGCCAGGATGCCAAGTCTAGCATACACCTGATTACATGTATTATTGCCTTGTCAGGATCAATGAGCAGTGCATCCTTCTTGCACTGGATAAAAACTGGACAAAATATATTCAGCTCGAGTGGATGCTTCTCAATTTACAGTTAAGTATGAAAAAATCACCTGTCGTTTCTGACAAAGTGATCATCGGGCAACTGCGCTCCACCATCTGAAAGCTGTGCCCTATAGCTGAGCGCCCATTACTGACAGCGTCACTCTACATGCTAAGTTTGATTAGCATCTAACTCTTGGAAGCCATGCTTAATGTCGCTGCTGTGTAGGAGTGCTCCATTAACTGAACCAATCAATAACGCCGCTAGTGAGCATATTTTACTTTGGTGAGTCGTGACAAATATGAAAGGAACACATAGCGAGTTTGTCGAGATGGTGTGGACCGCGGTCTGGGGTCTCCACTGCCTCATCTCAGACAGATCAGAGGAAGCAGCATGATTGGAGTCTAAGTCACCATTGAATAAGAAGGAGTCTCGAGCCCCGTTTCATAAGCAATCAGAAAGAGAACTCACAATCTGGTCCTCTGGGTTTTGCATGCTGTACTGTACACTGTTTGGTCCTCTCCGGACCACCACCGACAACCACGGACGAAATATCTCCTGCTAATTACCCAGCACTAAAGATTCTTTACGCTTGAACACTGAATATCGAGCACGCGAGTGGAAGTAATCAGTTATCCAATATACGGTGCGGCATGTTTTCTGAGGGCGCAGGCTTCATTGAAGCCTGCGTGCGAAAGTACGGTATCAATAAACTCTTCCTCCTCCCGGTCCGCAAGGTTGTTGCCAAACATCAACAACTCTTTGAGTCTGTACTTACCGAATTTTTGTTCATGTCATTACCGTCGACTGCTATGATTTCCACCCTAGCATCCGTTCGGACACTGCCCTGTCATCATACACCCTCTTTTCAAAATCTAGTCTCCTCGCAAGTTCGCTCCGTGTCGAGCTCGCCCTATGGCCGAACACACGTGTGGAAGCGACGCGCACCCGTTCTACCTAACCCGGTCGTTCCCAAATTCCCTCAGCTCGTAATTCGTTCAGATGGCACTTCATTTACCCACTGGACAACCTCACCACGGTCAACGATAAGGCTGACCCGCGACACCACAAACAATCCTGTCTGGAACACCGGTACATGGTCGGACGACCGGGGTATCGAAGAGGAGGGTGCTATGACTGGCAGACTTGGAAGATTCAACCGAAAATTCGAGGAGCTTGGACAGGATAATGAGGGTTCTGATTGGATGGATAATCTTGTGGGGTCCGGGGTCGGTTCGGGTGGTGAGCTGTGGACGGGATCGTTGACGAAAAAGAAGCCGAAGTCCAAATAGTTGGAGCGTCGAGCTGTTATGTCTTCGTATTGTAAGTATGGCCTTAATTCTCTTCCCAGTCTAGGCTGAAAATATCTTATCCGAAGTGGCAGTGTATGGCGTATGCAGAAATGGATTTTGCTTTCAACATAAACGTACTCAGTTTCCGTTCCAGACTCTAGTGAGGGATGGTCCACCGTAGTGGATAATCTTAATCCTCGGCTTCACGGTACTACTGCCTTCCTTTCCAGACTTGAGTCATTCCAGAAGCGAGTCTATGACGAGAAAAAATCCAATATGTTGTTATGTTCTACTGACTCAATTTCTTTTCGCTTCTCCTTCGTTGCTGAAGAGCCCACAGCCGTTGGTGTGGGGTTTTGGTTCTTGGGGTGCAGTGACTCCTCCGAGAGACCTTCATAGCCGACCTGCGATATTCTCAGCTCGAACTTATAGGTGATAAGGAGGCAAGAGTATTTTCGAAAAAGTTCCTCAGATGTGCTCAGGGTGACCTCATGTAGTCCATTTATAGCATCAGATAGTTCTTCTTATCCTCTTATCCAACTCTTATCCGTCAATAACTGAGTCAGTAACCCATGCCACTTGTTAGTTACCAAACAGGCGAAGATGCAGAAACCCTACAGCGCAAGTCATGAAACCGGACATGACCAAGCACCAACTCAAGGTTATAGATAGGATCCCATCACCGTCGACCCCTTCCGCTGCTTCACCTTCACAAACCTATACTGGTACTTGCGCGTTTGCTGATGGTGACAGAGTTATGGAACTGCATGAGCAGGTTTGGTGTCCCCGACGTCGTAGCAGTGAACGATGTATCCACTGTCACGGCGTCAACGCCATCCGCTTGGAATGAATACACGACGACGCCGACGATGGCAGGAGTGTACATATAACGAGCAACCAATCCCTCTATCCATTAAGTACAATAAATAGCGCACACCAGCGTTTCGTTTTTAGTCCCTCTATTGATACCACCTCTCCCTCAGCCTCTTCCTCCTCACCATCGGCTTCGTGAACATAATCGCCAGCGCCAACCCACCAACAGTCAGCACCAGCTGCGCCTTATTGAAGTTCTCACTAAGCACATCAAAAGTGCCCGAGGGCGCAACGCGCGTTAGGAACATATCGAGGCCGTACGCGAACACGAGCGAGGTCGATTCCAGGAGCGCAGGTGACGTGACTATGCGTTGGATATTCGCCACCTGGTATCAACATGTCAGACAGGAGGTAAGCGAGGGAGAGGAGGTGGGGGTTACCTCGTAGTGGTGCGAGAGTACGCGCCGTGGGTCGTTAGCGAGGACGGGATCGTACGGAACGAGGAACTCTTCCTGTTCCTCCGCGGTGACTTTGCGGTTTGGACGGCGAGGGTCCAAGAGGCGGCGTTGAATTGACCGGATCTGGTGTGTCCTGCTCGCAACTATAATCCGATGGAGTTTAGTACCGAGGAGAAGAGGGTGAGAGAGCTCTAACGATACTAACCTATGAGGTCCTTAGAAGTCATCCCGAACTTGGTCGAGGTGGGCGAGAGAGCACTGATAGCGTGCGGAAACACATACGATTGCTCGAACGCCACGACATTAACGCTTCCATCCGCATACGACGAAATATCCGAACTAGAGTCGCTTTGAGTCAACGACGCTCGTAAAACGAAAAGGAACACCAACATACCTCATAGTCTTCTCATCCGGGCCACCACCCTCATACAACTCCACACTAACCATCCTCCACCCCTTCGTGAGCCCCGAACCCTGCCACTCCGGATCATAATAATGATACACCAGCCAATTCTCCACCAGCGCCGCCTTGACATCGCACGCCTCCTTCCCCTGCCGAACCGCAGCCGGCAAACTCGCTCGATAGACCACACTCCCCTTCGCCGCATCCACCACATACACTCCACACCTCTGCCCCTGCCCAGCCTCCCCAGCAGGCCTGGGCGCAGTGAGCACCACGAACAAACGCGGATTCAAATACTTATACAGCGTCGTGCGGTTCCCCAGGACCTTGCCCAATGACGCCACCGGACCCCGTGTAGGCGGGAGTATAGCCTTCACATCTTCGTCCGCAGGCATCCCCAGCGTCCAAGTCGCATGCGCAACATACCCCCTCTCCGCTTCGTCGCCTTCCTCGGCCTTCATGCCACCAGGATGCGGCCCCAGAGCATGTCCGACGACGCGCGTCCCACCGGGGGTGTTCGTGCGCAAAGGGAAGTGCAGCGAGGGCTGCAGTGCGCGGAGCGTAGCGCGCGTGCGGGGGGTGGAGGGGTACAGGTAGACTTGGAGGTATTCGTCAAGTAGCAAGACGGCCTTGGCATGCTTTTGTGCGGATGTGGCGGGGGTGGAGGGGGAGGCTGGGGGAGGGGAGAGGAGGAAGGCTTCGACGACTGGGCCTTGGATGATGTCGATGCCTTGGAGGAGGCCGCTGGGGTCTTCACCTAGTTGGAGCTCGACGGGACGGGAAGCGTCCGCTCCTGTTAGAGCATCAATATGGAACACGACAGTGTCCACCAGGGTCTACACAACAAGATATCAGCACCACCCCAATGACCAGTCACACTTTAAGCAACACGTACATTATCCGCCCGACGCTGCGCAACAAGCACCACACTCGGCCCCCTCCCCTCCCCCTCCCCACCCTCACCCTCCCCAACCGTATCCTCCGCCCCAAGCACAAACATCTTCACCGGCACCACATTCGCGCCTACCTCCGCCGCCCACCCGAGCCCCAGCACGCGGCTCCAGACTATGCGCCCGGTGCTCGAGTCCAGGGCGTAGACCTTGCCTTGGACGGTGGCGGCGACGATGAGCTGGCGGAAGCCGAAGGCGTCGCGGGTGGGCACGACACTTGAGGCAGAGGAGGAGGAAGGGGCGGTGGGGACGGGTGCAGAGGTGGGGGAGGCGTAGGACCCGGTGAGGAAACGGCGGAGGAATCCGCTTAGGTATTGAGGGAAGTTCTATACGGGTTTTATCAGCTCCGACACACATTGTCAACCAGAACGGAGAAAATGCAGCATACCTTCGCATCCCCAGCATGCCTCCACAACCTCCCAACGAACCCCTCGTCCTCTTTCCTCCCGCCTACTCCCGCCGCATCAGCGCGTCCCTCCGGCAGCTCCACGAACTCGGCGACCACGATCGCTGCGAGTGCTTCCTCGCGGGTCCACTTGACCCGGGGCGGCGGAGAGAGTTCCCAGAGTTGGATCGCGCCTGTGCTTGTAGTCAGAAGGAGTGAGGGAGGGGTTCCGGGCTGGATGGGTGATAAGGTGGCCTGGGTGGGTGTTATGTCTAGTTTAGATTGTAGGTAGAGGGAGAGACGTACATGAGCGATTATACCATGCGACGCAGTGTCAAAGTCGATTTCTAGAACTGCATTCCTGGGACTGGACGAGGTTCCGCTGGTGGGCGTGAACGTGAGGGTCTCAACCTTAGCTTTCTACGAAGCCGCGTCATTTTTCATCCTTTGCAACAGAGAGAGAGAGAGAGAGAGAGAGAGACATACGTTAACAGCATGCGACCAATACACCCTCCCCAAAATGACTTCTCCCTCCTTCTCCCCCGTACTCCCCACCCAGATCGAATCCGTATTCTCCTCCTCCTCATCCTGCTCTCCGGTCCCTTCCGACTTTTTCGTGTTGGGTTTGCTACTGGCGGAGAACGCGCCAACGCCCTCCACCTTCCCGTCTCCAACCGCCAGAAGCGTTGCGGAGCCATCTCCAGCAACAGCGAGCGCATGTCCCCCTCGTGCAAGGCCGACGTCCAGAAGGCGCTCGTAAGCCGTATGGGACACCGTGTTAACTTTGAACGTGACGACGCGCGGCTTGGCGCCGAGTTTCGGCGTCAGTTTGTATGATTTAAGCACGCCGTCCTCGAGCCATACGACGTGGGGTGGCTTCTCCTCGTCCTTGGTCGTGCTGTGTGTTGGGGCGGATAATAAAAGGTATGCGTCGAGACGGTTGATGCTGGAAGGCACGGCTTGTGAATTGAGGACGGCCCCAGTGTGTGGGTCGAGTGCGGTGACGTGGAGTGTGAAGGACGCGATGGATTTGGTGAGCCCGATGAGGAATAGTGCGTCTGGGGTTGGAAGGAGGTGTGTGTGTACCGTCATCGCACTGCAGCAGCCGGGGGTTCGTCAACACCACATTCATCATATCCCAAACCAGAAAAAGAAAAAGAACGTACGTCTGGTCCTCCGCAGCCCAAGTCCACAACACCTCACCCGTCTTCCCATCCAATCGTCTGACCACATGCCCATCCGCCAACACATATATCTCCTCCCCCCCACCCGCCCCAAACGCGACATGAGCGCCGAGATGGTGCGGCTCGACGAGGTGTCCTGCCTCCGGGGCGTGCAGTCGCTTCTCGAGGTGGATAGCCCCTGTCGTGGCGTCGAAAAGGCGGAAGGTGGCTCCGCCTGGGCCTGAGAGTGTTGCGACGACTGAGTTTTAAGGAGTGGTAGTTTAGTATCTGAGTCTTGGGGGACGTGGAGGAGACTCACAGGTTGAATGAGCGTAATACCCCGCGATACGATCGTCGGACTCGAATATATGCCGCCACGCTGTTCATTCCATCGCGCCATGGTCAACAAAACGTACAAAATAGTAGAGAAGCGAGTACGCACCAACAGACCCGTCATCCGGATTCAGCGCAGCCAGAACATTATTCGCCGTCGCCGTCAAAATAACACTACCCGTACCCCCACTCGTATTAGAAGTCCTTTTGTCCGCGTTCGGATCGGGGTGAAGGGTATGGAAAGCAGGGGACGTCACGGGCGCGCCGACGAGTGGTACGCCGATGAGGAGCTTGTGCCAGTCGACGACGCCGACATCTGATTCGTGGAGGGCGCTGGTGGGGGGTGCGGTGAGTAGGAGGAGTGCTGCGCAGGCACCTACTAGGTGGTGCAGGGACCACCGCATTAATTTGTCACTGTGGTGAGGGAGGGAGGGAGTCGTGTCGAGGAAGTTCGCACGGTCAATAATTTAGTTGGGCAGACTTTCGTGATCAGCCTTACGTAGATAGTACTCTAGATTAGCCTGACAACTCCAATTTCGAACTGTGCCCATACGGAAAAGACGGCTCTCGTTTAGTCGCTATTTCGTAGTCTAAGGTCCACATTATTGGGAGTCGGAGCCGCGAAGCACCAATCGGACAATATGGCCCTTGCACAGTAGTCAAATCGAAAGTGCCACTCCATTGGTAAAAAATAAACTATTCATCGTCTGTATGAGAATTGCCATCCATGACCTTCCTTATGGGAGTATGCCTCAATCGGCTTCTTCTGACCATCTTCACTAACTGTCCCAAATACGAGACGCCATCGCCGCGCTAGGCAAAGTTGAGCTTTGGCCGTAGGTCCATGTATCCTCTGCCTCGGGTTCGGCATTATGCCAGTGTGCGTGGATGATGAGCTCGAATGATCGTGTAGACTCTGTGTATTGTATGATGGAGAGTTTAATAAACGATGCTGTGAAAAGCGTGTTGAAACCAGTCATGCAAGATCCGTAGGTATTTCTCGAGCGCGCTATCACAGAAGCTGATTCCTGCAATGTATGATGACAGGCGGTGGAGCTTGAGGCCTGAGGCCTGAGGACTCGAGTAGATTCGAGCCCTCACCAGAAATGCTGGAGCTCGTCCTTATCCTTTTACAAATAGATGAATTGACAAGGTACAGGCCATTCCTTCCAGCGGGCATGAGCTGGCAATGTGAAGCAGAGGAACGTTCGGCCAGCTTCCCTTTTCCCGGGCTTCACATAAGTCGTCGTTGAGAATACTCGATGCGCTATATAAACATTTAATCGGATGGAGGCGTACTTGAGCGGTTGAGCCCCTACAACCATGACTTCGATGGCGCGTGGGACTCACAGCTCTAGTATGGCGGTCTGCATGGGAGTGCTTCTCGAAAGATGTGAAAGAGAGACCGGATCGGTGTTCCGGTGGTGGTGGAATGTCGGGGTAACCGTAAAGCGCACGTTTGCAGATGGCGTCGAAGCTGTCGCGGAGCTTGACGGAACCAAATATCCAAGGCGTCATGCCGGTTTAGGCAATGATCTCATAGATTACGGGTATCGGGATCTGCCGAAGCGATTTTCGAAAAGACCAAAAGGAGTGACGTCGAGGAGACTTGCCTAGCCAACGATGAGCACCTTCCGCGGCCAGAGAGTCATCATCGCCTCTCTCTTCCTCCCAGACACCGTCGTCCTCGGCGAATCCCAGCCCCCGACCCCGACCCCCGGCCGCCGCCCGAGCATCGTCGATGAGTCGCCGCGCATCAAGGTGAACTTGAAGGCCCCGGCTGCGAACCGGCTCTCGCTTGGTTCGAACCTCACAGGGCTAAAGAGCATCGTCGAGGATCTCAAGGACAAGTCGCGCAACCCCCCGACGCCGGCCGTGCGGTCCCCGACCCAGGAGGCGCTCAACCCATTTGCGAACACTGTCCCCGATGCATCGACCCGGCTCACTGCCCACTCGTACGAGACCCGTAATCTGCGCAGGCGCACCTCACGCTCGTCTTCCCGACACAAGGGCGACTCCCTCCGATCACCCGGCGGTAACGAGCCATGGTTCATCGAGCCAAACTCGCACTGCAACGGCGGCCTCAAGAACGCCATCGACAGCGTCGGCGGCAAGCTCAAAAGAAAGCTCTGGGTCGGCACCCTCGGCACCTCCACCGACACCTTCCCGCCCTCCCTCCGCACCGCCATCGACCACAAAATGGGCGCCCTCCCCCAGCACCCCAGTCTCCCCGTCTGGATCCCCGACGCCGAGTTCCAAGGCTGCTACGCCGAATTCTGCCACCAAGTCCTCTGGCCCTGCCTCCACTACGCCATCCCCGACGCCCCCAAAACCAAGATGTTCTACGAGAGCGCCTCCTACAAACAGTACGTCGCCGTCAACCAGCGTTTCGCCGACGCCATCGTCGCAGCCCACCGCGACGGCGACGTCATCTGGATCAACGACTACCACCTCATGCTCCTCCCCGCCCTCCTCCGCGCCTCCGGCAAGATCCCCCCCACCACCCCCATCGGCTTCTTCATGCACGTCGCCTTCCCCTCCTCCGAGATCTTCCGCTGCCTCTCCGTACGGCAGGACCTCCTGCGCGGGATCCTGGGTGCGGATCTCGTGGGATTCCAGACGGCGAACTATGCGCGCCATTTTAGGCAGACGGTGAGCAGGATTATGGCGTATGAGGCGTTGCCGAAGGGGATACAGGTGGCGGATGGGGATGGGGCGGCGGGGGAGGAGAAGGGGAAGCCGCTGGGGCCGGATGGGAAACGGGCTAGGGGGAGGTTTGTGGATGTGGGTGTGTTCCCGATGGGCATTGATGTGTGGCAGTTGAAGGAGAAGAAGTGAGTGGGACCGTGTTTATTTCTGCTGTCGGTTGCTGATCTTGGGTCTGGCAGGGCGGAACCAGAGGTGAAAGAGTGGATTCAGCTTCTCACTCAACGTTATGCAGGCATGAAGATCGTGGTCGGTCGAGATAAGCTCGACGAAGTCCAGGTATATTTACATCGCTACTCGACGCATACACCTTCCTGACAACAAAAAACCAGGGCGTACGTCATAAAATCCAAGCCTTTGAGTACTTCCTCGACAAGCACCCCGAGTTCCAAGGCAAGGTACCTACTTTTCCTCTCTTTGGCCGAAAAGGGGTGTAGAAGCTAACGTCTTTACAGGCGATCCTCATCCAAATCGCCCTCCCCACGACCTCTCCCCACGCCCACACCATCACCCACCCCCTCCCCGAATCCTCCGCCGTAACAGACGCCATCGCACGCATCAACTCCCGTTTCTCCACCCTCACGTACGTCTCCCCCTCCCTCCGTGGTACCGCGCGCTGATAACTTGGGCATCCTACCAGGTACCAGCCCGTGGTGTTCCTCCACACGCAAGACCTGACATTCAGCCAATACCTCGCCCTCCTAAGCGCGGCCGACGCCTTCATGGTGACGAGTCTGCGCGAGGGCATGGCGCTGCGCACGCATGAGTTCGTGGAGTGCCAGGAGGGCCGGTGGAGGCCTCTTATTCTCAGCGAGGTGCGTTTCCCCCCCCTTCTTATTCCTTGTGTTTTTGTTTTTGTGGGAGATAAGATACTGATGTGGGGGTGGGGGGTGTAGTTCACGGGGAGCTATAGTTATAGTGGGTTTAGGAGCTGTATTGCGATTAACCCGTGGGATACGAGGGGGACGGCGGAGGCGATTAATCAGGCGCTTACGATGAGCGATGAGGAGGCTCTTACGCGTTGGGAGGTACGTCCTTTCCCCCCTTCCCACCCAGGACAGAAGAGCTAATACCCCTCACTTAGGACTTGCACAACCACGTCACCACCCAAACCGCGCAAGCCTTCGTCACCTCCTTCCTCAACCGCACCCTCCGCGCGCACGCCGAAGACCTCGCCCCCACCAACACCGTCGTCCCCCCCCTCGACATCACCCGTCTCCTCCCTTCCTACCGGCACTCCCCTTCACGGCTCATCCTCGTCGACCTCGAGGGGGTCCTGTGGCGCCGGGATCTCAGCCGGGAGGGGCTCGTAAAGATGGAGGAGGATTATAAGGGGGGGAGGGAGGTGGAGGTGCCGGGGGAGGTGGTGGGGTGGTTGGAGAGGCTGGTGGGGGAGGGGAGGAATGAGGTGTGGGTGTTGAGTGGGTTGAGGGTGGGGGGTGTTTTGGAGAGGTTGGGGGAGAGGGTGCCGGGGTTGGGGATTGTGTGAGTGTTGCTCTCTTTTTCTCTCTTCTGTTTCGTAGGGTTAGGCTAAGGGTGCTTTTTCCACGTGTAGGGCGGAAAATGGGTGTTTCATCAAGACGATCAGGAATACGCCGACGCCGGGTGCGTCGCGCGCCTCGAGGTCGTTGTCGCCGCCTGCGAGAGCGTTGTCGCCTCCCAGCTTAGAGAAAGCAGGGGGCGGGGAGTGGATCAACATGGTCGCCAACTTCAATCTGACATGGAAGGGCCCCTGTCTCGAGATTCTCAACTACGTGCGTCCTTTCCCCTCTATACCTTCCTTCCTCTGTATCATTCTAAATTTAAACGTGCAGTTCACGGAACGCACGCCGGGCTCGTTCATTGAAGAGCGCGTCGCGTCGATCGTGTGGCGATTCTGGACGGGGGAGCAGGAGCCGCACGGGGCGGAGAGTGCGGATCGGCAGTGGGCGAGGAGGCAGGCTGCGGAGGCGCAGAACCATATTTTCGATAGGTGCGTTCCCTTCCCCTCCCTCCCTCCGTGACCCCCTTGCTTACCACTTACCCCCACTTACCCATCACAATCGGCGTGTGTAATGTAGCCTGGGCGAGCGGTACGGCCTACGCATCATCCCCGGCAAAAACTCCTTCCTCGTCCTCCCCAACAACGTCTCCCGCTCCACCGCCGTCTTCGCCATCCTCCACCCCGGCTCCCCACTCTCCCGGTCCCGCGCGTGGATGAGCCCTGACCTCCATACGCTCCACCACGGCGGGTCTGGGGCGGGTGGGATGGGAATGGGAGGGGCAGGGATGGGAGGGGAGGGGGAGGAGAGGTTTGTGTTGGCGGTGAGTGGGGATGAGAAGCTGTTGAGGAGGTTGAATGAGGTGGATGGGGCAGAGACGTGTAGTACGAGTGGGAGGGGGACGGATGCGCGGTGGAGGGTGGAGGGAGGGGGCGTTGGGGGGGTGTTGAGTGCGTTGGCGGATGCGGATGCGGGGGGGAGGGGGAGGTGAGTGGTGCTGGTGCTGGTGTCGGTGAGCGATGCTGGTGCTGGTGCGTGATGATGGGTCTGGGCTTTTTCTCGTTTTTTTGGATTGGGATTGGATCAAATTATTGGAAGTATTTTTAGATATGTGTTGTTGGTACTCGTTACATGCGGTCTTCCGTAGATCTGTGCTGTGCATGACACCTCTCCTGTTCGCACTTATCGTTGTATAGATGGTTTTGTACAACTTGGACGTAAATGGTCTGTTTTGTATCACACTCTTATGAGAGTTCAGAGCACATTCATAAGATAGGAAAGATTCAAGGAGGTTGGACCGCTCAGTGATGTTGGCAGTTTGTGCGGGGATCGACGCTGGCTCCTCAAGGCGTCATGAGTGACTCTGGAGCTTGTAAACATACTTGAAGAAAGTTCGAAGAACTCCTCTTGGAACACCAATGGTGCGATGCGACACGAGTCCCATAGTGAAGAATTTGTGTAGATGAACACTTCAATCGCGTACCTTAGGGATTACTAGACATGGTACACGCGAGTTGAACGCTTCGTGAGTCGTGAAGAATCGATGACGGACCAGGATACTGGCCGGGTGACTGGATAGGAGTGAAAGGAACGCGTATGTAAATCAAGTCGTGACAAAAGTGGAAGCTGGGATTGTGCGACATTTTGCGAGGAGATCTATAAATTATTAAATATTCTTCAATTTGGTATGCGTCTCGATGCGCGTTTGTATGGTTCCGTAGCAGTTACAACAAGATATGCGTGGCATGCACCTAGTCAAATAGACATGAGTAAAAGATAGGGAATCTAGGACTGATATTCCGAACGCACCTCATGAGCCAGAAGTCACACCTCTACTCAATTCTTCTTGGTCTTCTTGACCTCCCCACTAGTGATATGCTTCTCGTTGACAGCGACAAAGTGGTACCCGACAGCGGTAACCATTGCTAGAACACCAAGGGTGTTGGCCAAGGAGTAGAGGGTCTCGTGCGAAATCATGTTTCCTGTGTCCCGATGCGATTCTTAGAGATGTCTGGCGACCTGATCGCGGAACGAATGAGTTAGCTATCTTGGGAGCATGTGCATAGAGCATGTACCTTGGGCTAACCTGTAATCACCCGGATATAAAGGAGTGACTGAGCGAGCGGGCTGGGAATAGTCGACGTGGAAGTTGGAGGAACGGGTGAGTGGTGACGTTGACGAGCTTCACGTGGGTTGCTTTGAGCTTGTTTATTCTTGAGACCTCCGGACCACTTGCTGCCATCCCCCGGATGATCTGTCACTCTGCACAACCGAGCGCATTTCTCCTCCGAACCACCAAAATAAACTACCTAGCTCAACGTAATCAATCATGAGGCCCTCTATTGCACGTTTAAGCAACATGCCCGGACGTACGTCCTCCTCATGCCAGGTCTCTATCGTGAGCATTGGCTGATAAATTTGGACTTTATATTCCACACCTCGCGTCGTCTCTTCAAAACGGGTTTCCTTTCCCGACCGAAATTAACGCAACGGGAATATCAAATCTCGATCTTTCTCTTTTTCTTTCTACTCCCAAAACTCCAAACCTACGAATTGTGTCGATTACGAATGGGGTCTGACTTGTAACTCTGTCGACCACACAGCCAAGTCCTTCGTGAGTTGACGGTAAACCTTTTGCGCGATAGCGGGAACCTCACGATGAAAGGAAGAACGTTTGGTGGGGTGACAAGGCCAATCTCGTCCCCCAAAAGGGTGTAATCCAATACAGTGTGTCATATCCCCATCCCCTATACCACTCCTGAACTTGATCCTCCTTTCACAATGCAATCCACCGTCCTATTCCTACGTGCATCTCAATATCGCGTCACTATCTTCCCAACTGCATGAAAAATGGACGAATCATGGCTCTACTTTCTATTGAAACGCACGCACGAAATGAATTGGGTGCCCATGCAACAGCGCTATCACCCTTTTTTTTAAGAGCCGCGCCTCATATGTTCCGTGACTACCTTTTCAACGGCTATCGGAGGCTCTCGCACGAGTTCCCGTACTGGGCGATTCCTTTCGGAATGGGTGAGTGCGAGTTATTCACATATAATGTGTCCTCTTCTGTTCTCCCATCGCAACCTTTGCATGTGGTTCGCCTCTGCCTATGCCGACCAAGATGGGCTTACCCACGGAATTGAAATTATGCCCAGGGACAGCCGTATTTTGAACGATCTGTATTCTGGCAACCATGTTAACATCAGTCCTCAGGCTACGCCACCTATACATGGGCCAATGAGACCGACTTCTACCGGAAAAGCAAAGCTTCAGTCTACGCTGGAGAACGCCATGAGGATTAGCTGCAAAAGACGCATCAAAGGTGAAGATTAAAGATTTGTGTATCATATGAGCGACTGTAACACTCGTATTAAACCATGTACTCGAATTTTGAAAGCCATACTTGGCACCCTATTACCTGTTCAAGCCAGAGCTAAGCGCTGAACGTTGAGTAATTGTCCTGACCATGCGTCTTCTCTGTCAGTTTGGATAGACCTTGGATTGAGCTTCCCGTGGCCTGACGAGACTCAGACTCAGAGTCAAGACAATGTCAAGAGTCACAGAAACGTCACGTGGAAAGCCAAATCACGAAATGGCCGGCCCTGATGCAATTTAAAATTCGCCAACCTTGTGTGCTGCCTGACAGTGACACTATATTTTTGCAGACTGCCATGGCTGACGATGAGCATCATGACGAACTTGATATTCTTGCCACTACGAGCGCCGACATGTTCTACGCGTCAAAATCACCTCTTGACAGCCCTGTCCCCACTCAAACCGGTACACGTCGATCCCTTCGGCCACGCCAGTCACTTCCAACGAATGTATCCAGTGCAGGATTCAAGTCGCGTAAGAGGACGATCTCCAGTTCCGCGCTGGAGCATGATACGGAAACGAGTACTGCTAAAAAATAAAACTAGACGAAAAGAAGGCTGTGAGTGCCCTCGTAAGTATTCTCGGCTTTGCTGTGCTCACGAATACCCCTTCTCTCCATAGCAAACTGGTGCCTTGAACAAGAAAAGAGAAGCTCGCGATGAGGCGAGGAAACGCTGGCTTCATTGCCATCGGGACGTGGTCGAACCACTTCTACCGCCGAATAGCACGTTTTTCAACCAGCTGCAGAAGGAGATGGAGAGGGAGTACAGGGAGGGGGTTTCTTTTCAACCGACACATGTGTTAGATGAGCAGCCGAAACTTATCAAGGCGGGGCAGATGAAGGATTACCAGGTGGGTACTCCTTGCACATGGCTAGGCGGCAAGATCCTACCCTACTCTCTAGCTCGAAGGTCTTTCGTTCTTGGTAGCGATGTTCAAAAACGGTGGGTTGATTTATCTAGTCATATGGACCTCTTCTGATACGATCATAGGCATGAATTGTATCTTGGGAGACGAGTATGTTTTCACCTTCTCTGATTGGACATGCGGTCGCCTTATATTTGTTGTAGGATGGGGCTGGGAAAGACCCTTCAGGTTCGCAGACTGTCATACCGAAATGTTTCTTATAGTTGACGCCCCATACTATAGACGCTATCTCTTTTTGCGTATATCAAGGAGAACATACCAGGTATGCCCTCCCAACTTTTTCGGGCCGAAACACCGAGTTTCGATACCAATGCAACTCTATAGGTCCAAACGATCCTCACCTCGTTATATGTCCACTATCAGTTTTATCCTCCTGGGAAGCAGTTCGTCGAAACTACTCTATCTCTGGCTCAGATTTTTCTAACTGCATATCCTCGTAGGAAGCGGCTCGCTGGACACCATCCCTGCGTGTAATTCGTTTCCACGGCCCGTCGAACGAACGCGAACGCCTCAAACATTCACTTCGTGGCGAACGCGGTTTTGACATCATGCTTACGACGTATGAGGCATACGTCGGTGAAGACCAGTGGTTCAAGAGCTTCCGCTGGGCATACTGTGTTCTTGATGAAGGGCATAAGATCAAAAACTCCGAGACGATCTTGTCACAAAAAGTCCAGGGTCTTGGTTGCATGCACCGACTACGTGAGTCATTCATTTTCCAAATGTAAAGTATCGCTCATCCAATATCTCCTGGAAGTCTTGACAGGAACACCGGTACAAAATAATCTGGTTGAACTCTGGGGTCTGCTGCACTGGCTGCTTCCCAATGTCTTCACATTAGCCTCTCAGTCCATTTTCAAGGATTCCTTCAACATCGAGCGCGGGTCGTATGCCATCCCATTCCTCAATGCAGCAAAAAAGCTGATCTCGACTATCATGCTCCGTCGCACCAAGGCCACCGTTGCGGGAGATGACGTTCCTCCCAGGGAAGAACTCACCATATTCATTCCATTGACCGAGGCCCAGCGGTTCTGGACATACAGGCTTCTCACTAAGATGGACACGCCGGACCTGAAAAAGATCTTTGTCGAAAGTCCGTCGACGAAAACAGAAAATGCAGCTGCCGACCAGGGTGGGAGAGAGGTGCTTTCGCACCTGGAGAATCAGATGGAGAGCGGTAAACTTGAAGGGACACGTACGTCGTCATATTCATGCATGTCGCGGATTCGGAACACCGACAATTGGCATCTCGCAGAATGGAAGAAGCTGATGAACTTGCTCATGCAGCTCAGAAAAGTTTGCGACCAGTGAGTGCTCAGCGTGACATACGAGAAAGAGATTAAAATCGCATGTTATGTAGCCCATATCTTCTACCCAACGCTGAGCCTGAGCCGTATGGCATTGGCGAACACGTTGTATCGTCCTCCTCGAAAGTGATCGCTATCGACAAGATACTTGCTGAGATACTCCCGAAAGGCGAACGAGTTCTAATATTTTCGGTGAGCATGATGATCGCTTGATGTCACTGATAGTTTCTCATGACTTTCCCGTATATTAGCAATGGACTGGGTTAGTTCGGCCATCTGTCAATATGAGCTGTAGGTACTAACCCCTCGTGGTTAGGATGCTCAATCTTTTGGAAGACTTTATGGCCTTACGGTCCATTCCTTACGCACGCCTAGATGGTTCTACAAGGCGCCCGCGCCGTGCTCTGGATATCAAGCTGGTGCGTAGTTCGATATATAGATCCCCCTCGGCTTCGTTAACCATTCCTATAGTTCCAACAGGACGTGTCCCGTAAGCATTCCATCATCCATGTGTTGGTCGCGAACTCAAACCAGAACTTTCATTTAGCCTACAAGGTCTTCTTGGTGTCGACAAAAGCTGGCGGACTCGGTACGACTTCTCCGGTACTCCCTACACGTTCCCTAACTAGTTCCCATTCTTAGGCATCAACTTGACGAAAGCCACGACTGTGATTATGTGTGACTCCGACTGGAATCCTCAAAACGACCTGCAGGCGATTGCCAGAGCCCACCGGATTGGTCAGACCAAGGTCGTCAAAGTAAGCTTCATATTCGCCTCCACCCACTGTCGCACCTTGAATACTATACTGAAGTGCTCTCAAGGTATATCGCCTAATTTGTCAGGGCAGCGTCGAAGACCAAATGCTCGATCGAATCCGCCGCAAGCTGTTCCTATCCGTGAAAATCATGGGATCCGACAACCCCTCCGCAGCAGATAGCACCTCCCTCGGCTCGAGCGAACTCATGGACATTCTCCGGAAAGGCAGCAGCGCGCTCTCGCATTCAGAGAACGGCATGAACCTCGCCCGGTTCCTGGATGCGAGCTTGTCGGATATCACGGAACATTCCAAGGGCCTGGAGACCAAGCGCGATGCGAAGATCAAGAAGGATCTGGAAGAGGAGGGCGCGGGTGTGGATGACGAGCAGTTGGTGCTTGACGCGGAGGAGGAGGAGCGCAAGCTTTTGAGCGGCGTTGCTCAGGTCCAGTCGCGCTTGTTCGAGGGGAAGCTGATACATAAGGCCCAGTCGAACGCGGAGATCGCGCAGGAGTGGAAGAATCTGGAGAAGAGGGCGCGTGTCGACCGGACTGTGAAGGTCGGCGGGATGACGTTTATTCTTTCCTCCATTCCTGAAACGGTGATGACCCCACTGTGTCAACGTATGCATGCGGAACTGATAAAGAAGCTCTAGCTTGCTCCGGTGGCTACGAAGCCTGTCAAGCAGCAGAAGAAGAAATTCGACTCAGAAGAGTGGTGCATCCACTGTCGCGACGGAGGGGAACTCGTTTTATGTACATATTGTCCTCGAGGTGCGTCTCTTCTCATGAGAGCCCTAGACTTGGACGGTTGACAGAATTGTAGTGTTCCACGCGAAATGTCGAGGGCTATCGAAGCTCGAACTACGTCGCGCCAGTGTACAGTGTAGCCAGCATAGCTGTGCTGGCTGCTACAGGAACACGAGTGATTCGGGCGGCATGCTGTTCAGGTGTGAACCTCCGGTTTTAACTCAGAATCAAGGCGGTGCTTAACCCATTTTTATGTAGATGTCGCACATGCCCTCAGGCCTTCTGCGAGGACTGTCTACCTAGCGGCGACCTGGACGCCGTGGGTGAAACCCTGCCAGAATTGTAAGTCATCACCGATTGATGACCATGGACGGGAGCTAAGACAAGTGTGGAACAGTTTACTCCTGGATTACGGCGCCTCGACGTCCGCATACTACATCAGATGCCATGATTGCATCGCGGATTATTCTGAGACTCCCGATGCGAACCATTGGACCGAGTGGTTGAATGATCTCAGCCTCGCTGAGAAGAAGTTGGAACAGTTGTACGCTGCGACTGCTCAGTGATAGATACCTGAGCCCTCCTTTCCCCGAATCTTGCTGTCGACTGCTTCCTCGCACCAACAAAGTGTACATCACAGCACAGCACTTGCATACCCCTGTAGCTGTCATATATTATCAACCACTGTATTATATACTAATAGCATTCCGAATATTACCTAGATTGTAGACTTTCCTTTGCTATACTATGTAGCATGTTCCTGTAAGCCGTATGTCCCAAAAGGGTAGCGCGACTGTTGTCTAAGCCCATCTATATTATAAAAGAGCTCGATAACCAAACGAGCCTTTTCATTCGTCGATCACGAAGACAAACGTCAAAGACAAACCGGCCATCTCGGGCTTGCCATCCTGGGGAGCCAGACACAAACTGGGCAACGTGGATGATCGGGCCGCCAAGCGGCGATGCAAACAAACGGTCACGACGAATCCAGAACTTTCTCTCTGACTAGATATAAAACTGCTAATGTATCCCACCTCCTGGCAATCTATATAAGAAATGGAAGTGATTTTTCCCCACGGGTAGACAAACGTCAAAATTCACGTGACTTAAGTGAGCATTCTGATTGGCTGGCCACTAGACAAACGTCAGAGACAAATTGAGACAAACTACTCAGCAGGCCCAAGGGGATCGTGAGCAGGAGGCTCACAAGGAGTGCAAGACGGGCTGCACAATTTCACATTAGACGAACATCAGATGGGCTCAAAATGGGTTATGAGATGAGACATGGAATGGGTATGAAATGTGATGGTAAGATGCTGTAAGATGGTGCAAGAGACAGGTACAAGTCGAGCGGGCCGCCATGGATCGGCGCGAGTCGGCAAGTTAGGAGATGGGAGAAGGGGCAGAGTACGAGGTACAGGGTGCGTATCGCGGCGCCGTGCCCATGACACATGAGCTAGGCATGAGATGAGATTGGATGCTCTTTTCAATTTCTCAAGTGACTTTTTGTATACTGATCTTGCCGGTGGATAAATTCACCTGTCGACTATTATATAGTCCAACCTCACGTTCCGTGCGTAGCACGGGTTACGGCTAGTTGGAGCCAAACAATGCGCTCAGTCGCGTAATCCCGGAGATTTCTGTATTTTGTCAACCATCATGTTTCAAGCAGCCCCTCGACTGGTAAGTAGTGGGCACCATCTAATACTTATGAATGTGAAGCTGAGTTCTCTTGAAATGTAGCCGAGAAGGACGCTTCTATCTGCCTCGGTGGCAGCCAGCGGCCTTGCGCTGCACACATCACCAGAACGAGAGAAGGTGCGTTGGCTCAGCTGCACGATCTGTTACCGGACTGAAATACAATGGTAGCCTTCAATATACCCCAGTGCAATTCCTGATATACTAATTGTAGAGACACCGTCGCCATTGGAGCAGCAGATTCGTCTCGCACGTCGAAAAGTCCAGGACACCTACCACGAAGCACACGCGCAAGTCCAGGGCGTAGTATCACGATGGATTGGGGTCGAGCATGCGATTGAAAGTGCGTATCCTTTGACCGCGCTACGGGGCTCTTCAACTGATACTGACGAGTACAGACCGCGTGAAATCAATTATTTCACCTAATAAATCACTTACACCCGGCCTACTCTACGTCGGCGTGGCGACTCTCACCGGTTCCATCCTGGCGCGCAACAGAATGCTCCCCACGCGCCTTATCCTACCACCCATCTTCCTCTTTGTCTCCGCGAAGAAGTTCCTCCCGCAAACCACGGCGAACCTCACGTCGTACCTCGGCTCTCTAGAAGAGAGATACGCCCCAACTCTCGCGGAGAAGCACGAGATCGCGAATGCACACACACGGATAACGTGGGAGCGCATCAAGGAAAAATCGCAGAGCGGACGGCAATGGGTGAACAAAGAGGCGGAGGTTGCGGTGGACAAGGTGCAGGAGGTGACGGGTCTGAAGCTGAAGGAGACTTTGGGCTGGAATCTGAAGCAACCCGCCATTGAACGCATCGAGGCTAGGACTTCGGAGATTGCGAAGGCGGTGGAGGAAAGGGCCGAGGAGACCAAGGCCGCGGTGAAAAAGACAGCAGAGGAGGTCAAAGATCAGACGGCCACGAAGGTGGAGGAGATTAAAAGATTGGTATGATGTTTGTTCCTTGCCTAGACTTTCTCACATAGATTGCTGCGCTCTCGAGCCACTTTTTCTTCCTTCCATTTCTCGTGAAGCAAGGTCCGCGTACGCTCTGAATACACACAAGCCTCGACAACTCGGCTATGAATGGCCCAGTGAGACCGCTTTTAGTATTTACTACGGCAAAATGAAGGTCCTGGTCACTCCATCGACTCCATCAATCCTCTCGTGAGAGGATTGGCCATCTTCTCTCCACCGCCTGACTGCCTGCCTGTCTTTTAAGAGCCGTATGCGCCTATTCAGGCTCGAGCAATTGAAGCCTCCGTGAGAGTAATCAGCCACGAAAAAACCAGGGCCTCAGCGTGTAATCTTTGCAATCCCATACACACGAATGGAAGCTTATTCTACAGCAGAATCTCGATTCTGAAAAACTTGTTTCCCATTC
This sequence comes from Lyophyllum atratum, assembly GCA_014905825.1. Classification (NCBI taxonomy): domain Eukaryota; kingdom Fungi; phylum Basidiomycota; class Agaricomycetes; order Agaricales; family Lyophyllaceae; genus Lyophyllum; species Lyophyllum atratum. The sequence goes on from JACGCN010000017.1 coordinate 560,356, forward strand.
GAACGTCTTCTTGGGCATTTCGTGTAAAGTAACTCTGAAGGCGGTGCAGAGCCAGTAAGCTCGTCAGCGTTTCAGACGACGGCTTGGCCACTGCACGCCGGCGGGTGTAGCAAGAATATGCCAAGCGCGAAGTCTGCCCTCCACGCCTAACGTACGTGAAGATCGCATCCCAGCATCTAGGTCCACCAAGTAGATTGAATATGATTCATGTCTAGACAGACTGTAGCGTACAATGTCAGAGAGGGGTCAACGAATTGTCCGTGGGATTACGAAGATATGTCTTGGGAATGGTGTCGTGTCGAAGCATCGACGGATTGTGCTGGTAGCAAGGGGTCAGTGACGAGGATGTCAGACTCATGTGGTTCCTCAGCTTCACCTGCTGCAGCCGAACCTTTCTGTGATAGTATGACGCCTGGAAGCTTCGCTAGTCCCTGCGAGGTGATAGCAACGCCAAATGGCGGTGGCGGTGGCGAGATATCCTTTGATGGCGGCGGCGGCGACGATGGAGGAATCTCGGCGTAAGACCTGTCCTGGCTGCGTGCCAGGTGCGCAGCGTAAGTGAGTGGTATGGTAGCATACGATCGCATAGAGGGTGGGGCCATGTGCGATGGCACGGAATCCGATGACCCAGTTAGCGACTCGACATATGGAGGGGGGTCTGCAGGAACGTGTGTGCCCGGGAAAAATCTCGGGACGAAGGGTGCTGGACCGTGCGCTGGTGGTGAATCATCGGAGGCGTTGGTGTGCAGGGATTCGCGTTCGCGACGCGCGTAGTTCCTCCGGCGCCGTATGATGCTGAATGCCAAGCCCAGTGCGATGATGGCAAGGACCCCAACGCTGCCTCCAATTGCGCCGGCGAACGTCCCGATGTTACGACGTTTGGTGCTCCTAATGAAGGTCAAATGATCAGCTTCGATCACGATACACTTTGAAGCGGAAGCACAAGATAAAAGGACAGGGAAGGCGGATTTGCCGAGGATGAAACGGAGATAAGACGTACGAGCTGACGCTTTCGCTTGGAACGGGCAGATCTTGGGCTAGTGGGGTCGTAGGATCGGACGTGTTGCTCCGCGAGTAGATCATGTAATCGAAGAGGAAGACAGAACCTGATGCGACGTTGACTCGCAGAACATGTGGAGTCTCGGTCAGGCCAGTTTTGCTGAAGACATTAATGTTAGGAGCGTAGCCTGTAGCTGCATCGGAGCCTTGGTGGAGGAATGTATCGTGTGTGTTGTTGTCGAGGTTGAATGTGAGGTTCATCGCTGTTGGAGTAGTGTCCACAAGAGGCACACCCAATGGCTGTATAGAATAAAGATATACCGAGGTACCTATGGGACAAGAAAGGTCAGCACATTGTAGATTCGCTTACTTGGACAAGTATCTGACCAGTAAATCGGAATTCGACTGTAACATCGGATCCTGGAGCGTTAGGATCAGCCCTCCGATGGAGGAGAGACCCCGCACGACGACGCTCCCTGCGGTTCGGCCCCCCTTTCCCTTTCCCCTTGTTATCATCTTCTGTTTCCGCCGCCTCTTCTGCCTCCCCCGCCGTCGTAGGCGCTGCCGCTGTATCGTCTGCGCCGGGCGCAGGAAGAACATAGGTGCCATCGTGATAGGTACCGAGATACGCATTCCTGACGTCGGGGTTCAGACATACCGAACATACCGTCGAGCTGGCGTGCCACAACTCCGGAGGCTGGTATATTATAGATGGATCGGTATCGTCAATAGTTACATTGACTTGTCCTCCAAGAGATAGCTGGACACTCCAGTAGAAGAAGACGAGCAGGTGGAGTCGAGGGAACATTGGACACGAACGTCGACCTCTGTTGATCTGTTCTAGGGCATTATCTTGTAAGATAGCTATTCAACTCACGCCATATCCAATCGAGGATTCAGACAACGACGGACACAGTGGGCTTGACCTGGAGAAGCTAGTCGGGAATCTGGGGTGCGTGAGATGCGTTCATCATAAAACGAGCTGCTCTAAGTAAAGGCTTTTGCCAGATTGACCCACGGGCCACGCGCCAGGATTTTCCGGTGTATAGAAGTCATGAACGCAGAAGTCTCGGGAAGAGGCATCGAGGGAACCGGTCGATCGTGGGTACAGTGGCTCACGGCTGTTTGCGCTGATTGCCGATCACACAGTCAGATCCTCTCTTCCTCGACCTCGGCACTCCAAACCCTCTGCTTGAATCTATAGACTAAGATACCTCCTTATCGCGTGAAAACGGTACAATCGTCTTCTACTCACGACTTTCCAAGTTCCCTGGATCATATTATAACGTACCCAAGGCTTGGCTGGCCGGCTGCTCTCTTCCATTCTCAGGAACTACTTTCGACACCACTCTAACACATCCTGTGAAGAATCTCACGCGGCTCTTCCACCGTACGCCGTATGGCCTTGCGCCGAACCACAAGATCCGTCGACGGTACCATTCCTGTCCCAGCCTTGCTATACAATGACGAGGAGATTTACGCTCATCAAGAAGGCGTTGGAATATACGATGGGTACAGTAGTTTCCTAGTCGTGTCACGCCCCACCAATTGCTCATGCATGTCTTTGTGGATATCACAGCCTTCAGAAATCGCCTAACCACCAAACTGGCACCGCGTTCGTATCGACACACCGATTGTTCTACATAGACTCCAAGAACCCGTACAAGCACTCTTTCACCTTGGATCTTTCATACATCACGCAGACTGAGTACTATGCTGGTCTGTTCAAGTCGTCCCCCAAAGTCACGCTCCACGTCTCTGGTAACTCCACTACATCGGGTCAGGGCACCGTCGACGACGGGGAGGCGGGGTTTGAGAGCTGGGAATGCGACCTCTGCGCGTATCGTAATCCACCTGGGTTGAGTCCTGCGGCCGCCAGGATCTGTGGATTGTGTGGTGTACCCCGATCATCCGTTCCTGCGTCTACAGCTTCCGGGACCTCTCTACACCTCTCGTCGTCTCTACCCTCCTCTGCCGCCTCATCGACCGTATTCTCGTTATCATCTTCGACCCTGGTACCCTCGCAGGCCGACGGATCGAGCTCCATTGCTTGTCCTGCATGTACATTCCTCAATCATGTATCATTACGGACATGTGAGATGTGCTTGACCGAATTACCCAGCCAGCCCCGACGCGCCATGAAGTCTGCCCCGAGCTCCCGACCGTCTTCTCCCGAATCCGACAATGAGGAGCCGACAGCCACCCGTATTATGAAGATCAGCTTTCGCAGAGGCGGAGATAAAGCATTCTACGCTGTGCTCAAACGAAGTCTGAAGAGCAAGATGTGGGAGGTGAGCCCCCTTCTCGTCTGTCACCGCGCATGCGTTAGATAATTTGGGAATCCAGTTGAACGGGATTGGTACCAGCGCAAGGGGGTCTGATCCAGGCTTACTGCCTGATCGGAACACCGTAGGAAGGTCTGGAATTAGTGCGTCCAATCTTTGTCAACATATATTTGGAACGGAGCACGGAGCTGACCCTCGTATCTCGCAGCTGGTATCCTACGGACAGTGGAGAACTCCGCGCAGGGCAGAGAAACCGGAATGCTCGATGCGCTCCATGATCTAGAGGCCCTGATGGTGAAGGCAAAAGACATGGTCCGGCTGGCGGCTGAGCTGAACGAGAAACTAACTGCGGCATCCACATCTGTCAATTCCCAATCGACGTCCACCCTTGTCTCGCCGACTGAGCCAGAGGAGGCAACGTTTATTCGTTCATCACTGACTCAGCTCGGCCTGCAGATGTCGAACGCTCCAGTAACACTCGATATGATGAAGGATGAGAGACGATGGATCGAAGAGCTGGCGCGAGAGCTGGCACAGGTTCTTCAAGGTTCGTCTTCGCCTTCTAACGAAGGGGGAATGATGAAGGATCGGGGGGTCATCGCCTTGGACGAAGTATGGGGCGGGTGGAACCGCGCAAGGGGTGTCGGTAAGCTCACTCAACCTATCAAACCCTCTCGTGATGCGAAATAACATCTACATGCATCAGCTCTCATCCCGCCCTCAACATTTCTCCTCGTCTTACCTCAACTGCCAGTGTGCACCGAGCCTCCAATACAGGCGCGCACATTCGCATCTGGCCTCAGCGTGCTACACACCCCCCTCTATACACATGCCGCCTTCTCTGCGCGACTCTCTGGGATGCTGGCACTGACAGGGCCTAAGACGACGGCGCAAGTGGCGCAGGAGGAGGAGATTACGCTTGGACTGTCGGCGGAGATGATTGCAGCCGTGGAGGTGGATGGGGATATCTGTAGAGACGATGGGGCGTCTGCTATTATGGGCGCGAGGGGTGGAGGTGTGGAAGTGAGGTGGTGGGCTAATTTGTTTGTGGGATATATTTGGGACGGTCAGGGATAATGTATGGTAATAATGGTGGTACTAATAGCCTCTCTGAGGTCTGGGTTTTGGTGTGTGTGTGCGTTAGGCTTTCATATCGTTGGCTTTTGAATAGGTTTTAGTGGACGGCAGGCGTCAATCCGTGATTGTCACCTTCGATTCGACTTCGGACCACCATTGAAATTGGAAGACGAAAACCGAAGGCCTAGCAGTAATCAGTCGAGGTAGATCAAACTGGGGGAGCGATTCAGCCTTCATTCAGCAGATGTGGAAATGCACGTGATATTGCTGCGACGACGCGTCGAGACGCGTCGCGTAATGGAAACTTCGACTCGGAAGGCAGATGCCTTCGAGAACTTCTAAAACTCAACTAAGCATTCAGTCTTGCATAAATGGCAATGTCATACAATATATACAGTATATTTACTCGAGTACTGCACGTTCTTCTTTGTCCACCGTTCAACCTCTATGTAGCAATCCACGGCGGCGTGGAACAAGCTACTGCCCGGGTTCTTAACGCAGTTCTTGACTTGCCGAGCGCGTCCCGCAAAATTCAATCTAAGATGGAGACGTACGGATGATCAAGGCAAGGCTGTACAAAGTAAATGGTATGATTCGCAAATGATGAAAATTCCTCCTCCCACCACCTGATCAGAAGCCACCAACTGCTTCAGTTGTATTTCGGTGAATTATGAACAGAGATATGTACACCCTATGTAGATCCTCTACAGCGCATTTTTTGGGGATGCTGAAAGAAGACTCTGAGTTACTTCAAGAAGGCACCATTCGTCTCCTCAACAAGGAGTTGATATTCAGGCTGAAACTGGGGGATTATGGCCGATTATCAGTCTCACTCGTTGAGGATACCCACAAGTGAAACGTCAAACTTACGTTAAGATACATGACATGGGGATCCTGGATAATCTTGGCGCTGAACGCAGCATCCTCGGGGTCGATCAGATTGCGCTGAATGTTGTTGTTGGCCGACGCCCTCTCGACGAGCAACTGTACTTGACATTGCTTATCCAAAGTCGTAAAAAGTTGAGCAGCCTCGTCGACCGTATGCCCCACTGGGAGACCCAGTTAGTCGCTGCTGACGAAGGCACTGCGTAGGACGTACAAGTTAAAAGTCCGTGATTCTGGAGGATGCAGGTCTTGTGCTTCGGACCCAAAGCGCGGGCGATATTTTCGCCCTCTTCGGTCGCTAAAACGACACCACCGAAATTCTCGTAGACTGTGTGGTTGTCATATAATGCGCAAGAGTCCTGGGTCGTGATTTCCACGGGCTTTCCGAACATCGACCAGGCCTTTCCGTGGAGCGAGTGGCAATGAGCCGCAGCATGGATATCTGGACGTGCCTTGTGGATAGCGGAGTCTGTCGTCGTTAATGACACTGAGGTTCTGCCTTCTTATTATTAGCGAGACTTGGAGGAGCTTACGGATGAAGAAGCCGGCAGCATTGATGGGGAGTTGCGCGCCGTGGGGAGAGACGTATCCTTCTGGATTCACGAGGACAAGTTTGGATTTCTGGATGTCGTAAGCTCCTTACTCGTTGAAATAGGAGTCAGACCAAAGCATCGCTCACGGTCATGGACGAGTAGTGAACAGCGATAGGGTTCATCCTAGATGAGGATGGCCAATAAATCTAAATCAGCGTCTAATTCTCCTCGAGGACATAACCTAATACCAGTAATGGCCAGGCAAAACTGGGTCCCGGACTGTGATATGTCCTGCGACACCATCGCCGTAGCCCATCTTGCCCCAGAATCTGAATACAGCAGCCATATGTTCCTGCGCGCCCACAGAGAGTCCGAGTCCGTTATCGTTCAATCAAACATGGTGAACTCTCCCTCACCTTGATCCATTCACGTTCAGCGTAAGGATCGTCGAACTTCGGTATACCATGCAAGCGTACAGCATCATCTTCGCTGCCTCTCCATGTCTTATTGAAAGGATGCTTTGGATTACCTAGGTAGTCAGTGGGACCGTGCATCTCAGAAGTGACTGGGTCTGCGGAGGGGCTCATGGTAGATCGTCGATAAGTACAGATATTTCGAGAGATTTACACATACCTTGTAAAGCAGCTGTACGGCGATCGGACACACGATCTCAGGATCTGGGGGGATCTGGCGAATTTTTCGTGCTTGGAGGCCTTGGGACGAGGATGCGAACGGTGCCTCAGGGACATATTGGTCAGTTTTCGGTTCCGACAACTCTATTCGGCGAGTTCCCACACCTACAATAAAGCTCGCGTTCCGTAGACTGGCGATTTTTTCGTGCTTGGAGGCCTTGCGAGGAGCATGCGAACGGGTGCCTCAGGGAAATGTTGGTCAGTCTCCGGTTCCGACAACTCTGTTGGGCGAGTTCCCACACCTACAATCAAGCTCGCGTTCCGTAGATCCTTGGATATGACATATAGCCCCAAGACCGTATCTGAATTTCATGTTGTTCCTAATACCGGCGAGTCACTGCGATGTAGATAAGCATGGTGGCAATCCATGGTATGAGGATTTCAGTTCTGCAGTCTACTATGCTACCCAACTTGCTTGCGGCATTTTAGTCAGTAGCAAGTCGCCGTGAATAAGCCCGTGTTTCAATAACCACCCCTCGATCAGCCGTTTTGACGGACTTTTAGAACTTGCACTAATGAAAAAGCACGCTTCCGCTGGCACTGCCCACAAATCGGTCCCGTTGAGATAAGCATGAATGCATGTGTGCTTTAGCTTTCCTATGATCCTGTATTTGGGCAAAATGCACTCGATTAGAACGCATGGATATGCTGGCATGGAGTCAAGGACTCGACCTGTAGTCACGGAACAAGTCCCAGAACCATGTACCTGTCCAGAATTCATATAAGGGATCAGGGTCCAAACTTAATGCAGGGCTGTGATCTAAGGGAGGAATGATTTACAGACTCTTGGCGGACTCACATACTTACCCGTCGATCGAAGTTATTGCAGCGAGCCGAGGCCTGAATCACATTACCTGTAGGTGGGAACTGCTGTAATTCAAGTGCGTAAATCAGGCTGATTTACGGTAAAGCACACAGAGATAAGTAGTTATCCACACTTATCTGCCTTGGGTAGCAGCTTACCTGCATGACCTCAGCTTTAGAACAAAGATGCGCGTCGACGCGTTCCCCAAGTTTGTATGTCACGTGCACTATCAATGTTTGTTTGCTCATCAGTCTTCTGTCAAACCACTGCCAGGCTGGTCACCGCGTCTATCTTCGAAGTCTTCAACAGCACGAAATCCCGATTATCCTTCTTGCTAGGCAGCAGTAGTGTCCTTCCTGCAGTCCGCAAACCTTGACCTTGGTTGCACCAGGCCGAGGCCGGATATTGCTTTGTGGGAATTCGCTTCTGCTCGTTCTGCTGCACAATCCTAGCACATTGATTCCGACGGTCTCCCACATCACAACTCTCAACATCGCGGCCCTCGATGACAGGACGAGTAGGCTATTGGGAGAAGAGGAAGGGAGTGCTGGGAAAGTTGGTCTGACCATTGATTGCCCATTAGAAATGAGGTGCGCGCTCTGCTTCATCATAACGTTGCTCATATTGACCTTATTTTGTCAGGCCACTTGAAAGATAGTCCTGATCCGTGCACAAGAGGATGCTATCGGGTTTACACCGGTCTCACATTGTAGACTAGCAATAAAATCAATGTTTGCAAGTTTTCTGTGCATCGCTGGCGTGACCTTCAAATTTTATGCTGCCATGCCGCCGAGACGATCGAGCCCCTTTCATGCATATTCAGCTGAGCGCCTACCGTACTTTCCTTACACTATAACATGGGTGTTCCAGGTTTATGGAAGGTGCGGCACTTCTGTGATCTGGTAATCATGCATCCATACTTACTGTAATCACAGCTTCTGAATCAAACTGCACAAACCCGCACACTCACGCAGCTATCCATTGCCGAAGGGTTTGAAGCCAATAGGAGAGGGAAACGGACTATCTACCTCGGGGTGGACGGTAGGCAAGTAGTACTTCAATTGACTTGGTCTGGGGAGGCTGACCTAGCTTTTAGCCTACTCCTCAACCGTGCTCAGTGGGCTGCATATCATCAAACGAAGCGAGGAATCAATATGCAGGCTGGAGAGAACCTTCCACTCCAGATCCTGTTCTGGCAGGTGTGCCGCCTCTTGTCGCTTCCCATCACTCCCGTTGTCGCCTTCGATGGACCTGACCGGCCGATTATCAAACGTGGACGACACATCAAGACAGCGCCACATGCGCTGTTGACGGCCTTCATGCAACTTCTCAAGGATGCAGGGTTCGTTGCCTATGTCGTATGTCTATAGCATCAATATACGTTGTAGACGTTCACATGCTTTTTCAGGCACCTGGCGAGGCAGAAGCGGAGCTTTCACAGCTCAACGCCCAAGGAGAGATTGACGCCGTCTTGACTGATGATGTCGATGCTTTCCTTTTCGGTGCTACGCACATCATTCGAACGTGAGTGCCTAATTCTTTCTATCTAAACTAATGCACCGTTAACGCATCGGCATCAGATCAAATGTGGTGAACGATGGAGACTACGTCTCAATTTTTACTGCCGAAGCTATCAAATGTGCTCAGCTCAGCGTTCCACGCATGCTTCTCATTGCGGTCCTGAGTGGTGGTGATTATGCAGTAAGTTATCGAGTGTCTTTTACCGCTTTTCATTGCCAATCTGTACCTTATCTACCACCAGCCTGGGCTAGAGGGATGTGGTATTAGCATTGCTCGGCAGCTCAGCATCGGGACTTCACTCGGCGAAGACCTCTACGTTGCTGCACGAGACTTGCCGTACCGTGAACTTCTGGATTTTCTTCGAGGCTGGCGAACGAGGCTGAGGCATCAGCTGTCAAATGATCCGGACCAGATACTCGGCCGACGCTATCCTGCTGCTGCAAGGAAGGTTTCAGGGGATTTCCCGAGCACTGAAGTTCTATCGTACTATCTCCGCCCAGTCACCTCGTGGTCTGCTGACACCGCCGGCCCTCCAATTGATGTGGCCTCGCATGCCGACAAGCAGCCAGACCTTGCTGCTCTGGCTGTCTGGTGCGAGAAATATTTTTCGTGGGGAACCAATGGGCAGATTCTGGACCGCTTCCGCAAGAATCTGTGGAGTGGCATCTGCATTCGCTCATTGATGACGGTAGTGCGAATACTTTTTTCTTGTACAAAAGTACTGACTGGTCTCTCATCATAGCCTATCGACATCGCCGCGGCTATCAGGGCACATGTTGTGGACAACATCTCCGAAACCAGAGGCCCCGCCATCATGCGAATTGATCGAGTATCGCTCGGACCTGGCCCAGCCAACAAGGGCCCGGACACTTGGGGCTACAGTGTTCAAGTCGAACCTCACTCACTTGTAGTGACTACACTCGCCCGCTTGACACCTGAAATTCGCGAAGCCGGGAGATCACAACCTCGCAGAACCATGATGGTCTGGATTCCGGCTCCAATTCTTGAATGTGCTCTCCCAAAGCTGGTGGAGCGCTTCAGCAGGGCTGGTCAAGGTGCACAGTTGTTTAACCAACCTGCTATGACTCCGGTATGATTTCTCACCTTACTCCGTCGCATCATATCAAATTCACCTTGTCCCAGATCCTCTCTCTCAGACGCCGTTTGGTCATGACAGCCCATTGCGGACCTTCCAATGTGATTGGAACCTCGGATGGTATTGGCAGCGGCTCAGCTCTTGATCCCATCGTGCTAGATGGCGAAGATGGAGACAAGGATGCCGGAAGTAGTATGGGTAGGGGCGGTGATCCCTTACTGGGACCCGAGACTCGCGTAGAGTTTCTTTTGTCGCGGCTCGACACTATCTTACAGTAGTTACGCAGACGGCGTGCCAAGAACTTCAAGCACGTACAGTGTTGCCTCCGCCGTTGTTCGGATGTGATTCTAAATATACTCAATATACTGTGAAGAGTGTCGAAGCTAGCTGAAACATAAGGTGAAAAGGAGCCCGTCTCCTGTCACTCTACCCCGACCCACACTGACACTGTCGACATGGCCAAAGCTACGAAGCCAGGCAGCATGAACCACACGAAATCGGCTGCTAAGAAGACACAGGACATTCCCCAGTTGGAGACTCTCGCGAAGACAGCCAAGGAGAATGTCGACAAATACAACAAGGTCGTGAATACGGAACAGTCCTACAATGGCAACATACGTCGCGTCAAGAAGTTCCTCGAGACCCAAATCGCTGGACGCCGGCTAAGAAACATCACGGTCTGCGAGCGCGGAATAGTGACGGATGAATTCGAGAAGGCGCTGGACAATCCACCCAATCAGCATTCGGCTTATGTGCTCGAGATGTACATCACCCAGAAATGCTTCATGGAAAAGCGTAAGCTCGGGGTGGCGGAGAGTGCTCATGCTGCCTTCTGTCGGTATTGGGATACAATGTGAGTAATTTTGATTTCTGAGACGAAATGGGCTGACACATACTCACCAGGGACGGCGACAAGTATGCCGGGGATTACAAGTTTGACAAGGAAACCAAGCAGGTCTTGGGATGCCCTGCACGCGCGCCTAATGTGCTTGAAATCAAGAAAGCCGTCAAAACGCGAGGGAAAAATGATGGTGCAACCCGGAAACATGCAGAAGCCATTTCCATCGAGGATATGAAGCGGCTAGTGCAGTGGTCTCAACGGATATGCTCACTAGAGCAGTTAGAGCGCAGGCCAGATGAATCAGCGAGCACCAGGGCCAACAGAGAGGAGACGAGTACCGACGAACCAGCGACCTCGGAAGAGGAGAAGCCCTTGACCGTCGAAGAGCTCTTGCTTCTGTTTGAGCATGGCTTTATGAATGCGTTCGTTTCATCGGCGTTTACGTTGTGGACGCGGTAATTATACTTCCTCTACTGCGGCTTGAAACATCAGTTGACGTCACTTGCCAGCTGCTTCGAGCTTCTCAGTCTCACCGTGGGTGATATCACTTTCGATTGTAAGGGCCCCGGACCATACTACACCCCATATGATAAAGTCAGGCTTGACAATCGGAAGGGATGGCAGAACGCGCAGGGCTACGATGGACCACGAGAATGTACGTGGCCAGTGACTATACCTAGAAGCTTAAATGAACACGTTTTCAGCCAACACGTACGAAATCTATCCGCAACACATACCTGAGATTGACATGTACAGCCACATGCGACGATGGCTCAAGTTGTATGCGATTCTACTGGGAAGGGAGCTGGAGCCAGAAGATCAGATCTTTCCACATATATCAGCTAACGGAACGATCAATCCTCGCCAGGAGATGAGCTACGACTCCTTCTCGAAACTTCTGACCAAGTTCACCAAGGGTGCAGGGCTGGAAGGCCATTTCACGACACATTCATTCCGCCGTGGCGGGGCCCAATACCGTTTCATCTTTGCACCTCCTGGTTTGCGCTGGTCGCTGAATGTCTGTAGGTGGTGGGGTGGATGGGCTAAGGGCGAGAGCGTGAGTTTTGTTGACAACTGCCGTGATTATATGCTTACACAATGATGCTATAGGTCGACACGCTGATGAAGTACCTTCTGGACTCCTTGCAAAGCTTCGAAAACGGCCACGGTGATGCTCTGCGTCCGGTCCCAACTGGCTTCAGCGACAGCTTTCTTGGTGAGCGCACTGAAGCTGCACCAGTGACAGCGGCCGAGGTTCGAGAGCTGAAACGGTCCGTCGACGAGAAGATCGATTCCCTCGATCAGAATATAGAAAAGAAAATGGATGTCATGGTCACCCAGATAACATCAGCGCTTACAGCCACACACTTCCCTATCAGCCACGCGGCCTTATCACCGCCATCTTCTTTCCCAGAACGGCGCCAACATGTGGTGCGCACAGCAAGGACAGTCTCAGCACCATACCTACCGAGATTCGCCTCGACCATTAGCAGGAGCAGCTCGGAGAGTGCCAGTAACGTTGACTCAATTACCGACGATCCCGAGCCTTCTGAGCAGAGTAAGCAATCACCCCGACCTGCTCCTATCCCCGGTGTGTTTATTCCTAACCTTAAACCTGGAGCGGATGCATGGAGGGAGGCTATCAAGCAATGGGATGAGGGTGATGTCACAATTGGGTTCAAAGCCTTGAAGGACTGGCCGGTGGAGTGGTACACGGGAAGCATGCGAACATTCACCGGCACGAAGCGTCGAGATAGGCAGCTGGTGGTGCTGGCATACGAGAAGTAAGCATCATTCTCCCATTGCGAGTATATCAGGGAAGCTCACGTAGTATCAGGGTCAACCGCGATGAGAGTGCGTTCTTGAAGAATTACCCAGAGGCCGAGAAGAACATGCGCTTGCTTATCAAGGCCATCCGTCGCCGGGACCGTGACCTTGTGAAGCCACGTAACAGCAGGTATGGAACGCCTGGAGAACGAGAGGCTGAGCGTCGTGCCAACAGCGAGGCCATGTGCGAGGATGACGGAGGCTGAGATATCGTGAGTTACATTACGGACTGTCAGACTTGGAATGTAGACTGGACTGGTCTAGTAATACATAGCCGATCTGCTTGATATTGTGGCGAAACGAATGTGTGCAAGTAAACCTAGAGATGAGAGCACAAGCAATAAGATCAATGATGAGGAAGGCTACCTGACGACGCACCGAAGACGCGACACAGATACACATGACATCGTGTCTACTACAGACTGCAGATGACTAGATACATGGTCCATGACAAAGGCAACGCGATCTAGGCGAGCTCAAGACAGACCATGAGGGAGAGTAGTATATATTACATTATGTAGCTCAGAGAATTGCAAGTTCACGGTCTGATGATGTCAGGAGGCCGCGCAAAATGTCTGAATGCGCACGACCATGATGTCATACTGATAGAGGTGTTCTCCATTCTGCTAAGCCGTCCAGGATCACCTTATGAATGGCAAAATACAGGGTACATAATGATAGCTTGAATGGTCTAGACACAGCGCGGAAATAGAGGCAAATGATCCGGAATACAACCACGGCGAACGCGACAAGCCGTTTCAGCAGAAGTTGACTGCCGGTTGGAGATCCACTTGAAGGCCCAACCCGCCTTCTTGATGCAAGGGATGGTCTCGATAGCATCAAACAGGACTCGCGTTCCGTAACGTCCTTGATCTAAGTGTCGATGAGGAGGGAGTAAGTCTCGGAGTGAACGGAAAACATAAAATTAGCAAGCCTTGCAACCTGAAATTTGTTCCCATTGTGTTCGATGAGGTTATCCTTAACGATGCCGTCCGATGCTGCCCAAAAAGGGAGTACGTGGGAGATAAAGTGGCGCTCGTTGTCGTTGAGTCGGTTGATCCAGCCGTGAAGATCCTTAGCAAGGTCCGTCTCCTCTGCAGTCCAGGACGAGGAGAATCGACAATAGCAAGTGTGAAACTAATCTCGGGGTATTGAACGGGGAACAGAATGAATCGGAGTCGGTTCTCCTTCAACAGAGGTTCCTCGCCTGTGAGAAACACATTCAGAAAACATAATATCATCAAGACATAACGACGTACTCTCAGGCAAATCTATATGTCCCACAAAGTTCTTCCTCAGCTCGTCCAGCCCGTGTCCAGCACTGAGGGAGTCTTATTCATCATCCAGCCGCGCGTCATCAATCATGTCCTTGGTGGCAGGTTTCGTCGCCGGGTTGAGCAGGATTATCGAAGCTAAAGGCAGCTAGTGAGGAGGGAGCAAGTCTCGCGAGTGAATGATTTCCATCGCGATTCGGCGACCTGGAGTTTTGAGACGTTCGAACACTCAGCTGATGTCATCGCATTGCATCCCAGTCTCGTTCTTGGTAAATGTGAGTCGGCCTGACATCATGAGCCGCCAGGGAGTCAGGGACTCCGAGCGCTGTGGTTATTCGCTTTGCCAGTGTTATTCGGCACGTCCTCAGCAGCCGAGGTTGGACCAGGGGATGCCGCCAAACAAACCATGATATCAGCAGGCACGGCCAGGGGCTCCGGCCGATGCCATCAAACCCGATCAGGTCTCAGACAAAATATGTTCCCATACGCCAAAAGCTCGTAAATCACTCGGCATAAGTATCGATGCACCTTTCGTGAGAACTATAAGCAGAACCAGGAAAAGGGGCATGCCAAATTTGAAGCTTCTGTTTGACCGTCTTACATACAAATGCGCGTGCCAAATCATGGGGTATGGGTCACCGGGCCTTCCCCTGAGGAAACGGCGGAATCGGATTTAGTGCCGCGGATCTGATACTTGAGATAAAAGGAAACCCTGTCCCGGGGACTAGTAAAGGACGATGAATCACTTCAAGAAAGTGCCATGCATCTTTCCAACGAGGAGGTGGTATTCGGGCTGAAAGTGTCGTGAGAGACAATTACTGGTGTCAGTACAGGCTGAGCAACGCATAGATATAGTTTTGAGACGCACAGTGTTATACATAATATGTGGATCTTGAATGAATGTAGCGCTGTACCCTGAAAATCAGAAACGCTGGAGATCACCTCCAGAAGACATCATTCCTCTCTCTAGGGGATGTAATCCAGCTAGAGTTAGAGTTCGAAACTTCGTTATGCAGTACCATGTATCTGTTCAACGGTATCCAGCGAATGAGCGATGTTCTCGCTCTCTTTGGTCGTCAGCAAGATCCCACAGCTGGATAGCTGTCGCCGGGTACGCAAGAGCCCAAGGTCCCGCCATGCGAGAGGCGTCTTCCTAAGAGAAACTAGGCTTCGCCTGGATGAGAGGATATGGTCTGTCTTCGCTTATAGTCAGTACCAGACAACGCTCTTGCTTCCATCACATTTGCTTGCTAATTCGACCGTTAATATGGCGGTTTGACCTGCATAATGGCCTCCTAAATGTCTAAGTAAAGTTCAAGTAAGACTTCGACAACCGTTTAAACCAATGCACCCACATACCTTATTCGAGCCCAGTGGGAGTGTGCGCTAATTTACACAATGTCATATCACACGAAACTTGGTTATAGACTCGCCATGCATTCAGGTGAACCACCCTTTTGGTTGGTCAACCTCTTCCTCTTTCAATTCCCCATCTCTCCGCTTCCTCAAGTTCTCCAATATGCCCTTCACGCACTCAACGTCACCGACGCAGGCTTTCCCTCCATTCCAATCAACCACGATTGGCCACTTCAGTGCGGACGGGTTCTCTTGCGCGGCTTTTGCGATGGAGCCCACGTCTCCGGGACGCTCGGAGTCAAATGGAGCTGCGTAATGTGCTGACAGAAACGCATTAGATGGCGAGACACTCTTCGACGGCAGGTAAGACAGTATTGTTCTTAGTTGATCGGGCGTCGGGGGACCTTCCACAACGTCAAGGTTAAAGTCCAAGGGACGCTTCTGGGGCTGGTCAGGTGGATACGGGGAGGACAACGAAGAACGAAGGAGGTTCAGGGCCTTTGTCGAAGGTGGCGAAGATGGCTGGTGACTGAGTGTATCATAGTGTCAGCGCGTCTGGCTGTTTTCGTTGATTCAATGACCTACAATATGGATATTTCAGGCTGAATGACACGTTATGAGGCTCAACTGCATGGAAGGTATAAATATGACTGACCAGACGTCGTTTGAAGGAGTTGAACATGGTGGTCGACTCACTGGGCAATACGGCGATCAGTGGCAGTGCCACTCTGAGTCTGAGATCATCGACATGGATCCGGCCCGGGAGCAGCCTTGACGGCAACATCTTAGCTCAAGATTATACCATCATTGAAAGCTCTTTGCCATAAACTCAAAGGCTGTACGGGACTGGTATCGACTTTGAGAACCTATCCATGATATCAGGGTCTCTAAGATCATCATCTTCCCGCCAAGGCTCAGCTTATGGTGATGTGCCCTCGGAAAATGCGTACCGTGGTGCCGTAGCACTTCGAGGACAACCAGCACTTCGAACGCTGGACGATGTCAGGCTGCAGGTGGCCCATGAAGTCGCATTGCGTGCCATCACCAAATCCGAGATCTTAGACGGTAAATGGACCCGTCTACTACCTTCAGTGTCTAGTAAAATGACTTGGCTGTACTCTTTCTAAGGCGTTAGAGTCGGCGTGTCCTTAACCCTTGCTAAAAGCGAAGACGAGATGTTCGTAAACCAAGTCGCAGACGTCATCCGACACCAGCTCGCCCTCGGCGACTACCTATTCGCAATCGCCACCACCGGGACCTCCTCATCCGGGAAACCAAACCCAGTAGTCATTTGCGGCTCTGAAGAGGAGTTCATACAGCGCGCCATCCTCCTCACCAGCTCTAAATTCATCGGGCGCGTTAAAGGCGGGTTTTCGCAGGAGGGGCGATGGTCAGGGCTCATTGAGGAGATTGGTGTCTCCACGTACGACGACGACGCGCTTTGGGACGTCGTGCGTAAGTCGGCGCGGACGCCGATCGACCCGACGGTGCCTCCCCCCGGCTCACGAGGGATCGACCAGATTCTGTTAGACGCCCGTGCCCAGCTTCAACGCATCACCCCCCGGCAGGCTTACGATGAGCTCCGAGAACCTCAAGTCGGTGCACCGACGTTCTTGGTCGATATACGCCCGGTCGCTCAGCGTGACCAGGGAGGTATTCATGGCTCGTTGATCATCGAGCGGAACGTGTTGGAGTGGAGATTCGACCCGCGGAGTACTGCGCGGCTTCCGATTGCTGATAGGTACGACTTGCGGGTGATTGTCTTTTGCCAGGAAGGTTACACGTCAAGGTATGTTGTTATGGGCATCCGTCCAAAGCTCAATGATACTGATAGCACCCGCTAGTCTCGCTGCGTTTGCTCTGCAGCAATTGGGACTCTTGAACGCGACAGATGTCATTGGGGGATACCAAGCTTGGAAGGATGCCGGGTTGCCTGTTGACGGCAAGGGAAAACCGAGATCGCTCCTGTCGTTCGAAGGGTCGATCGTATGATATGATTGGGTATGTCTCGTATATTTCGCAAAGCCCATCGGGCAGAGGTTGATGCCACCTCACGAGTGATCTTACAGTCAACAGTACATGTCTACAACAAGAAAATCCGTTTCTATAATTCTATTGATTATATGTAGGGAGGACCCAGAGCTAGAAAGGAGTTCGTCAGCATCTTCTCCCATGATACCAATTTATGATATACCTTTCCTAAACACGCCCAGCGTGAATTCCACAACAAGTAGTAGTACACCACCTCCGGGAGCAAGTCGGAGGACTTTAGGTACAAATCCTTTATAGAGGGCAGCCGCTCCCTCTTCGCGGAAGATGGTGACGAGAGCCGGGTATGTCCAATTGTATTTGGGCTTAACGCCGGGTACATTCGCGGCGCCCTGGATGCGAGACTTGACAACCTGAAGATGCAATCGTGGGTCAGTGCGCTGTCTTCCATACATGCATGCAACTAGTGACTTACGTCGAATCTGTCGGCAAGGTTGTCATAAGATCTCTGTCAGCTAAGGAGAAAGGAGATCTGGCTTACGGCGTATTCAGAACAGTTCCAGCGAATCCACCGACAGCGCCGGAGAGGAAGTTATTCATGAGCTGGGCTTGCTGAGTCTAAACCAGAGTCCATTCAGGACAGTACGCGGGGAAAGCAGTCGATGCCTACCTCTGGTTTCGGGAGGAGGGCTCTGACCTGGAAGATACAACCGAAGTAACCACCATTCCAGTATACGTGTCTGGAAAGAGCATCTGATTAGATACTCTCACTGGCGAGTTGGATTCAGGTTGTACCTCCAGAACGTGGACTCCATGCCAGCATAGAGACCCAGTATACCTTCCTTCGCGACGACTTGTTTGACAACATCCATTGGGCCCTTGAAAGTACTTGTCTTATCTTGCAGCCTAAGAGTTGAGGTTACAGGTGGTAGACTGAGATACAGGTCCAAGCCACGTACTTGATTTTCACGAGCTCAAAGGGGACGACGACGAAACTTTCCTGTAGATGGGTTAGAATAGAGTCGGAAGAGGAAGATGGCGGCAGAGTATTTACCGTAGCACCAGCACTGCAACCCGTCAGAATCGACAAATTTTGTGTCATCTTGCTTTCTCCCGTCAGGGTCATCCATTTTTTCCCCCAGAAATCATTGGCGGCACTACGAGCAATGATAAGCTATGTCGCGTGATAGCCAGAGAGTCAAAACATACAATTTTACGGCACGCTTCGGCGCCTCCAGGAGCAAGGGTGGCACAAGACCTAGGAAGTCGAACGTCAAGGGGATATAACATGATTGGCCAGGACACACCTCTATACAACCGACCAGCTCTGGGGAATGTAGTCAGATGATCGGTCCACAGGGAACGAGGCCGGGTTGACGCACCCTTCTTCCTTGATGATCGATCTCAGCGTACCAACCAAACCATGTTGGGACTTCCCGGTTTCCAGTTGCATCCGGGTTTTCACCTATTCCACATATCCGAGTCTCGTTGGAAAAGTGACGTGATCCGGGGAAGAAGGCAATACATACAACATCTGTGCAGTGTCGAGATGTTGAGTCCCTCGTAAAATCCAAGGGATGGTCGAAGCTCACCGAGAGGGTAGAAGGTCAGGATCTCCGAGACTCCAGCGATTGCTCCTGCAGCAAAATTGGCCACGAATGGGAGGGCTGTGGGGTAAGCACACGCCTTAGGACGACTACGGTGATGTCCAAGAAGAACACGACGGACGCTTCACTTGTTTCTGCGGTTCGACGGCCATTTTTTACGGGATTTGGTGGGCAAGACCGTGAAGTTCCGGGGTGGGTAGCAGCTACACTGAATGGCCAACTGTGCGGCCTATATTTCCGGATTTCGGGTTTGGTCCGCAAAAGCCGTGACACGGGAAATGCACTGGCGTGACAGGACGTGACCCACCGCTGGATCCGTCCTCATCGTGGCCTCGATGCGCCATGGTGTATATACATTCCTGGCAAGAATATCAAGATGCAGCTGAGGCCCTCTACGCGAAGTCACCCACTGAAGTGCGGCCATCTGTTAGCTTCCATCGCCCGTCTGTTGACATGCTTCGATAGGCTCGATACTGTGTAAAATGGAAATCGTCCGAGGGCAAACTGGTTTTGAAAATCACGGACAATACCACAGTACGTTCATATCCGAATAATCGATCTGGTATTGGTATTTATCGCCCCTTGGGATCAGTGTATCAAGTTCAAGACGTATTCGTCGATCTTCCTAAATCGATTTGAGGCTTTAAATCTGTCCTTGATGCAAAAAATGCAGAACAAGCGACCAGAAAGCCCGCCGCCACCGGCGCCTCCACTTGCCTTGCCGACGGAGGAAGCCCGAGCCAGCCCCCTACCCGGCGCCACGTCTGGCATCACACCATCGCCATCCGGTCCCGCAGCAGGGGGGGTGAAGAAGAAAAAGCCCAAGAAAAAGAAGTGATAGGGAGGGAGCATCGAGCCTCGCGTCGAACATGGGTCTGTGGTGGATCTTATAGAGTATACTCGTGCCTAGACGTGTGTTTTCGCCTTCCGTTGCCAATGCTTCTCATCCTGCAGCACTTAGGCCGCTATCCACACGATACCTGGGTTCTTATTTCCGTTGTGCGCGCTTCGTTGTTCTCCGTGCGAGGTATTTTGGTTATCGCCTTTCTTTGTCCTGTCTGAAATCACCCAACTCCCAAGTCCGTCGATCTCGTCCGCGGTATGTGACTGTCTTGTTTTTCTCAACTTCCAACTCAAAAATATTTCATCAGACTCTCTTGAGCCTGCCGATATCGTCACTCGAGGAATAAGAGACAATGATTTCCGATCATCGTGGACGATCTCGTCGCCCATGTACTTTGAGTATGTTGGCCGATGCCAATGTCACGAGCATGAGCCATTCGACTTTGTTGCTAGCAGTGGTCCCCGCTGCCTTGAGCGTCACGCCCAAATGGTACCTTTTGAGTTCAAGGATGGCGCTTGCTAGCGATTCATACGTTGCTTGAACATGTATCTGACATCAATTTCGATGATGACTCGATTGTTCTTTCCACTTCTAAGCAGACCACAGGTGAGTACCATCGTTCCGGTGAGTCTCAATTATGCCTCTGGTTCTCATCCGGGCACTGATATGATCCAACCAGCGAGTTGATACCGCTCAATGTTGAATTCCCGTGTGGGATCGTAATGCCTGTCTCCTCCGTCAATGATGAGTTTGTTCCACCTCCACGGAGCATTCTTAACGGGAGCTACCTATTTTTGGTTGCTCGTCCATCTTCACAAGTTTGATCGGTCTGCGCCCCTCCGGAGAAGTGAATCATCAATCATACTACCCTGTGTGAATGCAGACCCAAATATGTAAGGACATCGTTCTGGGGCCCCATGCCCACTACGTACCACCTATTCTTCTCTTCTTCGCGGCTGTGTGATTCTTCGGTTCCCACTATCTCAGTTCGCTGGCTGCCGGCTGCCTATTGGATAAACAAATCGAAGGTGAGAAGTCTACCATATGAAAGGCCTACTCCTGCTGATACATCGGCCATGCGTGCAGATGTTCGAACTCATCCAGTATGGTGACCTCGACCCGCGGAGTAAAGCGCATCAAGACAAGCTGGTGATCAATCGATGAGAATAGGACGTTAGTGTCATTGCTGGACTGGAGTATAAGCAGCGACACTCATTGCCGGGTAGCGGGTCTTCGTGCAATGTATCACGCTGAACCTGGGTGACATTGACAAATGACATGCGGTTCATTTGGATAGTCTCTTATCACGCTCCTCACTGATGAAAGCCTTCTACAGGGCCTTGAAGTGAACTTATGACAAGTATCACACGTAATGCCTATAGATCGACTGCACTTGACTCCCCATGACAGGCTCTACGAGTTGTCAGTGTGGTCCACAGCCTGAAGTCACTGACTTCTGAGGAGTCAAGTTGCGGTGTGTAGGCTCGAGTATACCACCAATAACTCTTTTCGGTCACCTGGCATTGCTATCCAGACTCCCCCATGGTTCAGAAGCTCATCCCCTTCGATCGAGTTTACGCGAATACGGGGTCGGGTGCATCAGAGATTCATTGTCAAACCTCTGTCACTGTCGAGATGTTGCCTTCTTGTGGCAGCCCTTCACGATGTCGAGCAAGGCGTTCGGGGAGGGAGTCCCTAGACATGGATCGCACAGCAAAGGTGTTGATTGGCGGTGCTTGCAGTGGATCTCGATGTCTCTGATACGGCGCCGGTGAACGAGGAAAGTTGCTCCTCGTATCGTCAGAACGGCCTTTTTTGTGGTGAGAAGCCCCACGTATCATCTTTTTGATCGTTGATATCAAAACAGGGCACTAGAACGAGGTCGTAAAGCGATACCATCCAAAGTATTGGTTTGATCCAAGACTACTTCCTTAACATGTCATTGGCCACTTTGCGCTAACGTTTACAGCTATATCCGTCTCACGCTTCGACGTCCGTCTGATGGCCTGCAACGGCAAAAGCCTCACAAAGCCCCAACATCTGTATCTATATGTAACACATATCAGATTGTTATGACCTGCTTGCACGCTGCCCACAATTCGATGTCTCGCGTCTGAAGAAGCACCCATTTGTTTCCGACGTCCATCTTGTCCTTGTTCCTGGCTGTTCGTTCATTCTCTTCCGTTCCTTCGCGTACTTTGCTGTCAGAGAGTATGCCTCGCTCGAGGGTACGCCTCTTCAGTGCTTTTCTTGCTATCTCCTTTAGAGCGGCCCTGGCACAAACGACGCACAACGTAAGTCAAACCTTGCCTATTATTATCCACCCTGCACCTCCTCATCAACTATGCCAACGTAGGTCACCGTCGGGGTCGCAGGGAGTTTCTATGACCCTCCAACCCTTTCTGCAGGCATCAATGATACCGTAACCTTCATCTTCTTCGGCCCGTGAGCATCGCAGCCATCGAACGTATCTCGCCAAAGATGCTGAGACGACCTTCCTTCTTAGTGCGCACAGTGTGGTACAAGCCTCTTTCGACAATCCATGTTTTCCTCTTCCAGGTGGCTTCAATAGCGGGCTAGTGAAACGGCCAAGTGACTCCTCCCCACCTCCGATCTGGAGTCTCAGAATCACTAATGATACTGGGGGTGAGTCGCTTCCCGATCCACTATGGCACGTCAACTAACCGATATCAAGGCATCTGGTTCTATTGTCAGCTTACTGTACCGCTGCCTCACTGTGCACAAGGAATGGTGGGGTGAGTCATTTGGAATATGTACTGCTCAATCAATAAACTAAATGTGATATAGGGCAATCAATCCCCCTTCACAAGCTGCATTTCAACAGTTTTCTGACAATGCGGAACTTACGCCAAACTCTCCTGTTCGTCGTCCTTAGAATTCGACGATTTTTTGTGGAGCTGATACTCGATCCCTAAAGCCACAAGCATCGCTAGCTTTAACAGGTCAAGGGGCATTTGCCACGAACTCGGCGGTAGTGCCAAGTCCAGTATTGGCACCAGCAACGATCACTTCAGCTACTTCTAGTATCGACGCCCCCCGGTCAGCTACCGCCTCTTCTACAACGCCAACATCAGCACCTCTGTCGAAAAACAAGAATGGTGCTATCATCGGTGGTTCAGTCGTAGGTGGGGTGGTTGGCCTATTACTCCTCGCGCTCCTTGGTTTCATCCTCTGTCGCCGCCGTAAGAACCGAGAACGACGCGGGTCCAAAGACTTTTTCCGCTACAAGGCGCAGACCCCCACACTGGGCGGCGTAAACGAATCTTTCCTCCCCTCAAAGCTCGTCAGCCCGCCCACTGATCAGTCACGGGCAACGCAGCTTCCGCCAAGCACCTACTCTTCCCCATCCAAGTACTCCTCCCCATCGTCTGTGCCGTCTGCACTAGCACCTCAGCGGGTCTCTCCCGCCGCACAACCCGCGAACATATCTAGCGGAGCTTCCCCCAGCAATAAGAACACGACGAACTCATCGCCATCACGCCGACTGCCACCGATTGTTACGACTCCACCCCCGCCGCCTCCTAAATCTGTGGTCGCCGCCCCTAAGCCACTCCCACCGCCTCCGCCGTCATCACCATTGGTTGATCAGAAGGCGCCTGCTCCTGAGCGGGAGGGCGCGAGTCCAAATATTCATGTGCTCGCGAGGGAGGTTGCGGCGGTTTTGATGCAGAATCCGCAGACGACGGGTGCGCAACCAACGGGCGGGCGCGTTCGGACCTCCAGCTCTATGAGCTCCATGAATCGTACCGAGTCGCCTGCGCCTCCCCGGTATCGAGCTAGCGTATTGTGACATTCGGACACTTCACTCTTTGTATCATGGGACAGTTTATATTCAAGGTTCTGTACTTCTAGTTTTTAAATTATTTAGCTAGTCATAGACACACGTTGGATGGGGGTGTTGCGCAATTGGGATTTCGGTCTTCAATGATCGTGATGTTGCAAATGTTCTTTGGTCGGAGCCGCGTAGACGATACGGCGTTATTCAATGTTCGGTCGGAATTGATGGTTGCCTTCGAGGACATGAGTAAGTACTCCATCCAACGATACACTATAAGCACTATGTATACAGCAGATCAAAGTATGTTCTCTTCTACAGTAGAAACTCCCTCGAATGTCCCCATCCGGAATCCGGATTAGAGGTAAGGGAAAAAAAGAAAGAAAAGTATCGACGCTCAAAGTCCAATCAGACCCACATCGCTGGGGCTATCTCAGGCGCTGCCGTGGATCAGACGACAATAGCGAAAGGTGTAGTGCCTGGGGTTCTCGTCGGTTCTCGTCGCTTGATCGAATACCAGAGTCGGATGATCGTGGCGCAATCGCCGGTTTCCTGTTGAGCTCAGTTGTTGCGGAAAAATCGGTGTTGCTGGCGTTTACCTGAAGCCTTACATCGCTTGCCGCCGTACGTGTAGCAGCACAATAGCAGCAAGGAGGTCCTGGTCCGACTCGGACACAGTCACGGTGACGACCCGCCGTTAATCTCAGTTGCAGCTGCTTTTGTCAAGCGGAAAGATCAGCGTGGAAAGAGCTAACCCGATACTGGGCTTTGCTCGCCGCCACAGGAGCAACGGCCAGGAGTTCCTGATCATAATAGAGACCTGCTGCAGTCTAATGATACTAGGGCCACAAAGCACGGTCGTCGCGCATCCGGAAGTTTGTGAGAGTATTCTACATAGGATATATCAAAGATAGGGTTTCTCTCAGAGAAATGCAAGTCCCTCGTCCCCGGCAACTTGGCAAACGGTACACAGGAGGTGATCCGCCGCACAGGCCGTATCATCATGGGTGCACTAATGTCAGCAGGCCCATGCGCGACACGAAGCTCGTGAGGTCGCACCATCATCTTGAATCCGGGATCAACCTGCAAATTATTCCAGCCAGCTTGAAGAATTGCAAATTTACATGATAAGGACCAAACGACAGACTGGAGAATGGAGTCCTGCGCGTTGATTAACCGACCCCCCCCCCCCCCCAACCTCTGACCAGATAATTGTTCATCCACTTTCAAGTCCACTGAAAGCTTGAAGCTGTGCGATGCTCTGAATACCAGTGGAAGTTGGGTTATCTTGGCCTAAGCCCGAATCTGATGATGTAGAGGCAGGAGGTGGAGATGTGGTTGTTGGATTCGGATTGGTTCCAGTGTTCGCACCAGTTGCGGTCACGGTTGCCTGCGACACTGTCCGGGTCTCTGTCCCACCAACTTCGGCTGAGTTCCCGCCGCTTTCCCCAGAAGATGCGGGCGACGGGCTCTTCTTGCTGGCAGTACCTCCCACAGCACCGCCGATGACAGCTGCGAGGATCACGACAGCCGCGATGAAAATGATAATAATCCCTTTTCTTGTGCGCCAAAAAGGGAGAGCTCTGGAGGGGGTGTAGCCTGCGTATTCCTTAACGTGCCCACGTTCGGGATCAGCCTGTGATGATGAAGGTGGAGGGGTGGCTTTTCCATGGTTAGGATCTAAGAGGTCTGTGGTATATCCTTCCTGTATCGACGTTAAAGCTTGGTTTTGGTGGGAAAGTGCAAACTAAACTTACCTGAAGTTGTGCTTTGGTCGCTGCAGGAGCAGCAGCGAGGAGATTTTGGTCATAATGACCGGTGGTTGATGCCATGAGAGGTCTTGCCTTTGGTCCCTCACTGAGGAGCGCAGAATGTGGGTGAGCTTGGTCAATGGAAGAGACAGCAGCTGGGCGCTAACCTACTCGTCAGGTGCCACTCAAGAACAGCCTTGAGGGCGACGGCCACATCTGTGCTTCAGCGGCGCCAGGCACCAACGTTCAAACGTCCATCAATTTGTGACGGTGACAGGTGACCGTTGAACGTCACTTCAGCTCTCTTCCTCCTCCCTCGAGGCTCAAAACTCAACAAATATGCTCCCTCTTAAGCCCTTGACTTGTAGCCTTTCTTCGCATGTAGAACTCGCAAGCGCTTACGATCTCGTTGACTTTCAATGAGGCCGAGACCAGAGATCATTATCACTAGAGTACTGCACGGCGTGGCAGCCATCGTTCACCTGACCTCCGCTCAAGACGGGCCGAGGCTGTTTACTCAGTATTCATAGGTACATATCTGCACAAGTGAGAGCACACATATCCTTGAGGAATCCAGTCATTGAATCGAATTTCCAGCCTATCTCTCAAAAAACGTCGGAAGACCAAGATGCAACCTTGGCGTGGTCTAACCGGAAACCTTCCCTGCTTTCAGCCAGTCTATTACCTGTGCACTCCTGTCGGACGGAAAGACGGGATACCACGTCTTGACAATCTTTCCAACTTCAACAGCTATCACCATTCTCTTCACAAGCGCCTTCCATTCCCAATCGAAAGTAGGCAGCGTCAGCGCACGCACCCACTCTAAACCCTCGTCCGAGAGTAAATCGTAAGGGAGGTGCAAACGTTCTTTGACCTCCATCTGATATGCCGTGTCCTGGGTCGAGAGTCCAAAAATATTCTGCACCCCCAATCCGAGAAGCTCAGTAGAGCTGTTACGGAAAGAACATGCTTGGGGCGTGCACCCACGGGCTCCTGGAATCAAGTTCCATGATTCGGGAATGGTCTCTCCAGGGGCGCCTGTGCGTGGGTAGCAGAAAACGATGGTCAAGCCCTTGAGGGAGGAGACGTCAACTGGCTCTCCTGATGTCGAAATGAGCTTGATGGATGGAATTGCAGCGCCCGTGAGATGGGCGCATGCACCATCATCGAGGGGTACGGGCAAGTTCGGTGGTAGGTCCAGCGAGCCTACAATGCTGTGTTAGTCCCGTCCATGTTGTCCGAAATGGGCATAAAACTCACTGTTCATCACGGTGCGATGCAAGTGCGATGTAGGTCATCGATAGCCCGAAAAGATGGACGGATATGATCTCCCATGACTCAAATCTCGAACGTGACTCCTTCACATCCTCCAAAGTGTCGAGCAAGATTCAAATTACTTGCAACATCGCGTCACAGCTGCCTTCCAGAGGTTTTGCATGCCAATCTCAAGGTGACTTACCATTTATGTACGTTATCTCTCGGAGCGCCAACACATCGCGGGCAAGCCTATCTATCCGGGTGGTACCCTAAGCGATGATCCGCTGCATAGGCTCCGTCATCACTCCATTGCCATATGTACATAGATAAGACACAACAAGCCCTGGGGTGGCGCGGCCTTCGTTCACCGCAAAGCCATAAGGGAACCAGTTCGCGAACCGCCATCACCCGACGCTCGCTCATTGTTGACTGCTTACAGTCTGGTTACCGCACGACACGTTCTCGCCCTTCGTTCGGATCGCATTTGATCCTAGGCCGACGATCATCCGAGTTCCGTGTTCGCTACTCCTGAGCACACCGCGTCATCATGCACAGATGCACCACTTACTAAAGTCTTACCAACGTCCGATGCCCCGCGCGCCATGCGGCATACCATTCGAATTTCGCGTGCGGATTTAATTTTTTGCGCAATTATGCTTTTCTTGGACGTCCCCTCCCCCTCATACCCGGCGAGCTCATTTGCTCATATACACTAGCATGCGCTACGTCGGTCGCGTTTATGGAGCGTATAGGGTCAACGAAGAGGCGAGAAGCGGACTTTCAGCGCCCAGCGCTCGCTCGCTACGCCCAGTTGCGTCATGCTTGCTTATCACCCTGCACACGTTGAAATCGGAACCTCACATCCTCCGAAGTTCGAAATGAATTTCTGCTCTACGCGGTATACACGCCTCTTTTGTTCGGTTATTCCTATGGTTCTGCGTCAGTCTGCCTCTCATGAGCTGGAACCTCCTTCACTCGTGGACCTCGGCGACCGAGTAGCACGCCTGCCTGTCATTCCCTGTCATTTCTCCTCGTTGGCGATCCTCTATGGCT
Source organism: Lyophyllum atratum (assembly GCA_014905825.1). Lineage (NCBI taxonomy): Eukaryota > Fungi > Basidiomycota > Agaricomycetes > Agaricales > Lyophyllaceae > Lyophyllum > Lyophyllum atratum. Next base: position 587,844 of record JACGCN010000017.1, read on the forward strand.
GGAAGAACTATTTACCGGAGAAGTCGCTAAAACAGAGCAATGAGGCGCTTACAGTCGTATCTGAGCTGGCTAGTTTGGTGCCAGTCCGTGCAAACGACTCGTAGTCCTCATTCATTGCTTGGTATTCTGGCGACAAAGTGTCTGTAATTACTCTATTAAATGCCTGTAGACCAAGTATCTGTCAATATCTAAAGCCTTTCTCAAGTCTTCCTGCACCCGTGACACAAGTCTCCAGACCGTGCTTGACATTTCTGCCACGCCACCAGCTGGCGTTCACCTTCCATCGGCTATATCTTCCCATCCGTCCGTCATGGCTGAGAGTTAATAACGGTATGTTGGCTCAAGGCCACCCCATATGTCGTAATTCGCGGAAAACCTTTCCACTGGCTTTCCTTCCGGAAACACACACATTCCACATGCTATTTCGAAACCACCCAAAATCCACGTACCTCCATGGCTTGCTGTCCACCTAAACACGCTTGCCATTTGGACATTCCCTGACAGTCTTCTTCGTCTAGTCACGATCCCAATGGAGCTCTACAAGACATTGTGGCTACCCGTTAATCCACCACCTGAGTTCCCAGCTCACTTGCATCTCGCCACGCCACAACAACGTGTACAGGGTATGTCTGACTTTAGATGAGCTAGTGCCACCATCATGACATAGATAACCGTGTTTGCTCGTGCATTGGACATGGTTGAGTGGAAAGATTTAGCCTCCAAGGTAACGAACTCCTCTACCCCTGACTTCCCTGGCGCCCGAGGCTCAAACATCCGCAAACGGAGTGGGAGGCTGATCGAGATCAGGGTCCTGTGCTCGATCATGTCTCACCGAAAATGAGGCCACATGGCGGCGGCCCTGGGTTGCGTTTTGGTCGATCATTGCGGAGGCTTTTTCGTAATAGCATTGAGGATGGCTTATAGCGGTGGGTGCGATCGCGAACCTTGATGTAGGTTTGACTGGATGTAGGGAGGAGATGCGGCAAGCTTGGTTGGGTAGAGCAGATGCGATGGGTGATAGCATAGACAACGTATACAAGTGAAATGAATTGGTAGGCTTCCTATCCTAGTCGGAGGTGGGGGGGCAGTGCTATGCGAGGACGGATCGTCTACCATGGGGCAGGGAATTTGATCAACATGATGCTCGGAGGTCCGGATGCCGTATGATGATCATGGTATGTAATGATGATAGGTGCGAAGATCATCATGATGAGAAATGAGGTCCGTGGTCATGGCAGGATCTGCACGGATTTTGCAACATTGGAGGAAGCAGCACATCGGACCTCGTCGCACAGGCAGCTATTCGTCGATCCTGCGAGTAGTGTGTTCGGCCAACGGTCAGGCACTCTTGTCTGGGGACTTAATGCGAAGTCGTCGGCGAAGAGGTAGATAAGTATCTAGATTCCAAACGCCAGGACAGCCAGGACTCCAAAACCAATGTTCTCGACGTCCTGATAATCCCGGAAAACATAAAGAAAGGACAGTCAAGAAGTGACAAGACCCCAACTAGGCGCGACATATAATCACAGAGATTCCGGAGACATGAGAACTCCTGTGAAGAGCTGTCCGGACGTCAAAGATGACTCCGCTGTCCTCCGTACGGGGTGACAGATTCCTGATCGGAGGGTCCTCTCCGCTGCCCCAACTCAGATGTCGAGTACAACTACTTCTCCATCTCCGGCTTGACAACCTCTTGACAACCCCCTGTCCGCCACGTTGTCGACGGGTCATGGAATGACGATGGCATCATGGTTCCGCGAACATTATCATGATTTGGGGACTAGGCTGCGTAAGATTTTCCATCCCAACCCAATGTCCGCTCTTGTATGTATGGGGGCAGAGAAGGATGTAGAAGTCCTGACAGAGTGGAGGATTGGTGGTTGCCAAACCCCTCGGAGATAATGTGCTATCCCCTAGCGAACGGTAACTTGAATGAATGGGCGTGTAGGCTCGGGTGTTGTGTCGGATACGAGGAAGTTGGATATGGACGTCAACCTAATATCGGGTGGGAGGTGATCGTCAGGGAGTTGCCACAATATTTTCCTGACGCGGGTCGTGCGCGATTCAAATGAGTCAACGGGTTGGCTCAGATATGGATTCGCGTTGGTGGCTTCCGTTGAGTTCCGTTGTCCGCGTATTGTCGTGGGTTCGTTACCAAATTTCCTGACAAGTGAGGGGACTGGTCGTCAGAGTCATTTGCACATATATATGAGAAAGACCATGGCGTTTCCTCAAGGATAGAGTTTTAGTACCCCGGGTGACTCGATCTCGGCAGTTCAGGACCGGTGTCTAGTTCCTACGACTGGCCTCTGGCTGCCTCTGGTCGCTGGAGTGTACAGAATGATACAATGGAGCTATCCTCGTGAACCGCGTGGCGGTACCGCCACAGAGCTGAAGCGATGCTCACCCTGATCGGGCAAGAGCAAGCGGGCCATGACAATGATCGTCGTTCTGAGTTCTCGCGGGCTTCGCTGCTCTTAGCTCGACCCTACTCTCAGAACAACTACAGTATCAATCGAGATGCTAAAAAAATAATGCCATCGGTGGCTTGATGGATTATGGAGTTGGGGGAATAAAGCAAGGATTACAAGCCGATTGCGACGGGAAATCGCGTGCTTGCGCATTGGTGAACGGCAAAGCGAGAACGCCGAAAACTTGGCGGGCGGAAGAATTTCGACGATTTGTAGTCAAGGCGCAGAGTATGGGCGGTATGGGGAGCTGCATTTCGTCGCGTTCCTGAGAGGAATGGATGGGGAGAGGTTCAAGCCGACTGAATGGAAGCGAGTGATGCGGAGCTGGTTTGGATTTGTGGCTTGTTTGCTTTGTGCATGTTGGGATAAGATTTGCTGTGATCAAACCTGTACAGCCCTCCGCGTTCTTACTGATCCTTCTATAGTTGATGTTGGGCTTTCATTTTAACTAGAACGCAGATATATCCCGCTGCTCAGCTTTCCAAGCTGTGCCACCCCTCTACCACGCCCCAACGACGCTTGGCGCCTGCTCGACAGCCCCACCGTTCCTCGTGTCAAACATTCATACTAATTAGCGCTATCATCGACGATATCATTGACGGGTATGTACTACATTGCCCATACTTGGCTAACGACGCCAACTGATCCCGTCACCAGACTCATAAACGGATCGGTGCGCTACTGTCAACCTGCCTGGGTATACCATGGACCACCACCACCAGCACCAAGTGTATCATCAGCCTGCATCGTACGCGAACTATATCAGCTCAAACCCCTCTTCCACCCACTCGTCGCCCCAGTCATACGCCCAAGAGCTCGATCCCTACAGCAACCCATACCCGCAGCCAAACCCTTACCCGAATACCCATTCTCGGTCAGCACGGCCGCCACAGTCCAGAAGTGCCACATACGGTCCCCTATACGTATCCACCAACACCTCTCATGAACACGACCCGAACGAGCGCACTGCTCGCCCAGGGAACGCCCATCACCATGCGCAGTTCCATTCCCAGACCCACCCCCTCCCTCCCCATCCAAACCACCCTGCGCAGCTGCCGACCATGCCAATGGACGAGGATATGCTTATCCAGAACCCTGCTCTAGCGCAGGACATCAGCAGGCGGGACAGTACCTATACCACCTCGACACCGGGCCTATCGGGCGGGCTTACGCGGCCCCTCAAGCCGCTTGAGCAGGAACGGCTCGCGCATCTTGATAGGCTCAAGTTCTTCCTCGCAACCGCACCTTCGCGATGGGACGCAGAAGGCACTAACGATACCCACTCGAACTCGACAACAGGCCCAAATGGTCTTCCCCTTCCGAATTCCTACCCATCAGCAGCTCCGGTAAACGGAATGGAAGCGATGCCACTCGGCGGCCCTGGTGCACTTAACCCTCCACACCAGTCGCTGAACCGCTTTCTCCTCCCCTCCCAGGAGTACGTCTCCTGCGTTCTGTGGAATGGCTTGTATCACATCACGGGTACGGATATTGTGAGAGCACTGGTATTCCGTTTTGAGGTGAGCATTCTTCATCACATATTCCTTCGCGCCCTTCCCGTGTATTCTGTGATCCTTGTCACGTCCTGCGAGCTGTTCCTGTAGAGAATGATGGCTGATGACTGTTTCCGTATAAAGGCATTTGGCCGTCCGGTCCGAAACATGAAGAAGTTCGAAGAAGGCGTGTTCAGTGACCTACGCAACTTGAAGCCCGGTGTAGACGCATGCTTGGAGGAGCCCAAAGTGAGTGTCCGGGTCTGGTCCATTTATGGCTGCTTCTTGCGAAGTCAGGCAGATTGTTCCGCCATCAGGCGAACGATACTCGTGTGATGTCCGGCTTCTTTTCATTGAAGTGGTTTATGAATTCATTTATTGCTTAACTGACGAATCCTACCTGCGAACAGAGCGCCTTTCTCGATCTCCTGTTCAAATACCAATGTATTCGCACCCAGAAAAAGCAGAAGGTGTTTTACTGGTATGCCGCTCTTCCCTGGGCTACCAGTTGTAAACCTGACATGGCCCGAATCCAGGTTCTCAGTACCGCATGATCGTCTTTTCCTCGATGCCCTCGAACGCGACCTCAAGCGCGAGAAAATGGGCCAGGAAGCCACCACCCAAATCACCGGTGAACCTGCTCTCTCATTCACCTACGATCCCAAGCGGAGCCTGTATGAGCAGTTCAGCAAAGCCCAAGGCGGCCGCGAAGGCGAAGGCGAGCTCGAGGCTGCCGTCCGACTCATGGAGGAGGGCGCACGCCGACCCTCCAATGGTTCTGGCGCCGAGGAGGGTGGCGACACCAGTGCCACGGACGACAGCGAAGCCAGTGATGCGGACGAGGTGATGGGCGGCACCGAGGGTGAGGGCCAGCGGCAGAACCTTCCCCCAGCATTGCAGGGTACCATCGGCCTGGGCAGTTCATGGATCGGAGGGAACCCCACTTACAAGCTCCGGAAGAAGAAGGGGACGAAGAACAGGGAGGATGAGCAGCGAGGAAGGAGTGCGGGGCTTGGGGAGCACCATGGGCGGTATGGGAGCCTTAGCGTCAGCCGAGAACGCCTGGGGGACGACTTTGGATCTGGTGGCGACTCGGTGAGCGCTGCGGATATGTTCCTGATGCAGGCTCGCGGGGAACTCGTCTCTGGCGATGGGGTGAACCGCAAGCCAAGGCCGACACAGCCGACTGGGGAGGTCGGGCTGTATTATAGTGAGGGTGGGCAGCCGCAGACTCAGGCGCAGCGTTTCTTGTCGACGCCCGGGAGCGGCATTATCAGGGGCCACCAGCGGGGACGAAGCCATGAGAATCTACACCGACATACGTACCCTTTGGCTCCGCCGCCTGCCACCACGGCTTCTGCCATGTCCGGCGGCTTCGGCGTCACGTCCTTCGCGCAACAGCAGTCCCAGGCCCAGTCAGGCAGCCATGCCCAGTCGTTCGACTCGACGGACCCGTTATCGGTTAAGACGAAGGCGTTCGTGTGTCCACTCTTCTCGTGCGGTAGGATGTTCAAGCGCATGGAGCATCTGAAGCGGCATTTGAGGACGCATACGATGGAGAGGCCGTATGCGTGTCCGCAGTGCAAGAAGCGGTTCTCGAGGAGCGATAACCTCAACCAGCATCTTCGGACGCACGGGCGGGGGGCCAGTGGGGCTGTGGGCCCTGGGGGTGCTCTGGGCCTTGGGGTCGGAGTTGGGGAGTGGATCGATAATGGCGATGATGGTGATGGGAGTGGGAGCGGAGGGAGTGCGGACGGGCGCGGGGGCAGTGTGGGGAGGGAGGGTGATGTTGGGGGTGGGGAGAGCGATTATGAGGACTTGGAGGGGGAGGATATGTCGCGGTTCTCGGCGAACGTTGGTCAGCTTGGGCTGGGGATGTATGGAGGGACGGCGATGGGGATGGGGATGGCGGATTTTAATGCGAATGCGCTGAGGACGTCGTCGTTGGGGTATGGCGCCGACATCGATCCACAGATATGTGAGGTGGAGGTGCAGGGCGATTTGCATGATGTGTCGGGTGATGAGGAGGGGCTGATCATGCGATCGGATGAGATGGGTCAGGGCTTCGAGCAGACCCTGTATTACCCTGCCCCCCACAATGCGTTCGCGATGAACAACAACAATCAGCCACAACAGACCGACTTCGATGCCAACTGGGCGGTTCGTACGCAGCCGGGCTCGGCGTTCAGCACCCTCAGCGCACCGTCACCACCACCTGGCTCTATCCCTCATATCCGAAGCAATCGATCGTCTCTTACATCTGCCCCATCTGGTTACCGCACGCACTCTTCCTCATCCTCAGTCTCATCCTCCACCTATGGCGATGATTATGTCACATCCATATCCGCACCATCGCATAAACAGGTTTTTGATCATGCCACGCTATACCCCGCCGGAATGCTTGAATCAACTGCCTCATCCAATGGACCTGGACCAATCAGACGGCACCGCAGCATGACGCCGTCCGTGATGCGCAACGGCGAGCCTATCCGAAGACCCCTGACAGCAAACAGCACTGGTGACTATCAGAGCAGCGATTCGCCCGGAAGCTCGGCAGGACTAGTTCGGGGCTACCATCCTTACGCTGCGTACGGGTCTTCGTCGCGGGGTGGTTCCACACACTCGAGTCCATCGGCATTTTCGATACCCCTCGGAAACGAATACCCACAACAGAATATCCGGAGGTCCGATTCGCGGAACTCGAACATGAGCGGCGTGCAGGAGCAGATGAGGCAGATGATGAGCATGAGCATGGAGGGAAACCAGCATCCGTCGAGCTATCGCACGGACTCGCCGTTCATACAGACGGACTCGCCGGCGGCGTTTACGACGGAGCTGCCGCCGCAGTATGGGACGGAGCAGTATGGGCATACTGCGCCTGTGTCTCAGCAGAATGGTGTCTTTGCGATGGATGGAACCTTCCAGGACCAGAGCCAGTTTGTGCTCCAGGGTACGGATGGTGATTCCTATTATTCCCATGCACAGCACGCGACGCTATAACCTGGTCGAATACCCATCACTGCATTCCTCGTTGCTCTGGACAGGCTATGCTGCACGGAATTTTTCAACACACCCACCACCACTATACCATATCCTTCCACTTCGGAATTTAATCAATGCACAAATGGATCCCATACTTATATCTCGCTTAATCTCTCTTTCTCTTCCTCAGTATTTTCACGACATCGATTCGCGCCTGACCGCTCATGGCAGGTGAAAAGCGTAACCTACCTGGTACCCCCTCGTTATGTGGTCTTGGTTATTCTTTCTGATCATTGCTTGCTTCCATACGTATCACCCACTCTGTCTTCTAGTATTTTTAGTACCAGCAGCTATCTGACTCATTGTTGCTCGATCCCCATCCCCCATCTATATATCAATTTGCATCCAAGTGTTATTTATCTATTGCCTTCGATCTACTACCCTTACCCTTAGGTCGCCAACCACATTAATATAACTCACTCGTAACGAGAGTGCGGGTTGTAATACTTCTGGCAATGCGTTTCCATGATGCTGGCCGGAACTCATCACTATTTTAGTGCAACGGTCATGTATAGCTGACCCCTGCATCCGTCTATTTTCTGTCCTTTTACAAAAGCGTTCAGTCCGATGACAGGATGATTCGCAAAGTGATAAGTAGTCGGAAGTCGAGGGATTCCCCCCCCCTACGATGTCTGACTACTCTTTGCACCGTGTAGCTGTTGGACTGCCCATCATTTTAGATATACTTCGGATAAAGATTCACAGAAAGGCTTGCAGCCAACATGGCTTTGATGCTCAGTAGGCAGTATCAAAAACAGCACTGCTGGTGGGATACATGCTTGCTATACCGCGAGTGAAGAGGATTGTCGATTTCCAAGGGTTATTGCTGCACTGAATGATATGCGGGGACTGAATGAGGGGCATGGCCATGAGGCAAGCCCTGGCAAGCGAACTTAGCGAGAAATGGGCACGTGGCCATTTGAACCTTCTCCCTCTTTGACATCGAGCGCTGCCTATCACTCTCTCCAGCAGGTCCTCTGGCAACTCCGAAATCGGCCTCTGGCCTGCACTGACATGTAAGTCTTCAGCTATGATACTCTATCAGGGAAATTAGGCTCATATTAATTTATCTGGACACGTAGCTCACTTTTATTAAGGCCACGCCATGCCCTCGTTTCTGTCTAAAGTCTTTGGACGTAAAAAGGACGACAAGGAATCACCACGATCATCCGGCCACCTTTCTAGTTCGGAACTCCTGGATGGAAAATTCGAATCCGTGTCCCCTAGTGCTACGACATTTCCAGAGGTCGCCAACGGAAAGGGTGCAGGGCAAGGGAAGGAGAAGGATGCGGGCTTTAGTCTCTTCAAATCGAAGTCAAGTCCCGCTTCTCCCGAGGCTACCGAGAAACGCGTAGAGTTACCACATCTTTCTCTGAACCTGCCTGGTCCGAAGGATGAGTCGGCATCTCGCGCCTTGGGTGTTGTCTTCGAAGCGGACCCCGAGGCCCGCATCCTCTTGTCTGACGCGGCCATCGGAGGGCGTCGTTTGAACCCTTTGGAGACTCTTATCCTTGTCCGGGCATGTTCACAGGCTATAACAGCTCGAGGTACGTCCTACAGTAGCGCTATTACGTCGCGTACTGATTGATTTTTAGGCCTCGAATCCCTCGGCATTATGCACCCTCACTGGCACAGCGCATCTCCGGAGATACAAAGAAGGCTTATATCACTCTTCATTCAATCGCTGGCGCAGAAAACCCCCATTACCACGCTCTCTCCCACCTCCTCTGCCTTCGTCACCGCGTTCGAATCCGAGATATCTTCGACCCGATCTCCTCATGACGTGGCAGCCGTTCTACGTTGGGGACTTAGACATTTGCAATTGGATGGGAATTCATTTGGAAAGGAAGATTCGTGGTACAAGAACTTCTTTGACGCCGAACAATCATCCAGTTATCCTGCAAATGGATTTTCGACGATCCTTGGCCCTGCGCTACCTCCATCTCACCTTGAGCTGTTGACGGTCACTCTGGAGATATTTTCCTCCCTAGCAGCCCACGCTGAAGGGAATGGTATTTCTGGCAGCAAGTTGGCGAAGTTCTTTGGTCTTTGGCTTTTGACTGTTCAGAGAGCTCATGAGAACGACGATTGGGCCACGTTCTATGCACGATGGGAGCGTACAGGCCGTATGCTTGAACATCTGTTCCTTTCACGCATCAGGTGCGTAAGCAAGGCTCCACTATATATTCCTGTTCCTGACCTTTGTACAGGGATGAAGCGTCCAGCTCTAGAATGCCCACACGTCTTCTGGAGCTCGTCAAGCAATATCCTTATAACAAGAACCCTTCTCCTGACACGGATCTCCTCCCTCGCCCTCGTTTCTCAACTCGTCGATATGATGCATTATTTGTTCGCATCGAAACCGGGCTATCGGCCACGGCTGACCAACCTGCGCATCACCCCTTGCGACTTATCGCAGACGCGTTTAGAGCGGAACCCAGTGCCGATGCAGGGGAACATGCCGCACTATGGGAGGTCGTCAGGAAGGCATTCACGGACGACGCCAACCATTCCCCTGGCGCCTCTCCCGGGCTTAGTCACATCTTCGCTGATGAGACTCTTCGCTTCTTCTCTCTCATTCCAATCGAGAATGCAGCACAGGAAACGACCTCACCTTCTTTTAACCTGTTTATACCGTCCTCCCATAGACGATCATTTTCCCTCAACGGTAGGGATCGGACAGCTGCTACCACAGCGCCTGCGACCGGCAATGAGACCTCAAAGCACACCAAGCCTGCGACCGACCCGTCTGTGGCACCATCCAGCGCAATCGGAACAGACTGGGCGACCTTTTCCACGTCAGGTTTCTTCGAGGATGCATCTGCGAAGGCGCCGCTCGCTACGACGCTCATAGATACAGAAAAGGATATGGAAGTAACGGTGCCCAAGCGCCTGAAGACCCTAGTCCCTTCCCTCTCCACTGGCCGGAAGTCCCTAGACGCACCCCGAGCACTTGTCAAGATCGAGCAGCCCAAGCCCAAAGAAGCCCCCAAACCTATCTCCAAGTTCACCCACGTCTCGGTAACCCAGCTGGACGAGGCCTTCATCGACTTTTGGAGCGATGCCCTTCTGGACCCTATTTCGTCGACCTGGCCTACTTTCATCATCTGCAAGCTCAAAAGCACGCTAACCGACGTCGAGGTGGACGGAAAGCGCCTTGAGTGGCTCGTCATCGAACAGGCATTCAAGCGCCCGGCACCACTAACGCCCTTGTCGCCTGAGAATTCATCAGCAACCGCGTCCCCTGATTCCGCAGGCCGCCCCCGGCCGTCCTCGCCGAGATCGTTCAAGTCTGAGATCACTTTCAGTTCTACCATGAAACGCTTCAGCTTCTTCACGTCCGGTCGCGCGTCCACGTCGTCTGAGAAGGAGACAAAGAGCAAGAGGACGGCGGGACATAGCCCGCGGGTGGGTGAGATGGGTGAGATTCTGGCGGAGGAGGACGAGGGTAAGGAGAAGGAGAAAGAGAAAGAGAAGCAGGCAAAAGCGAAGAAGGTCGATACAGGCACGGTCAGAGTGAGGATCCCGTCGCCCAAGCCGAGGAAGTCTGTGGAGGTGCCCAGGAAGTCGGTGGATGTGGCGAAGAAGAGTGTTGATGATGGGAGCAAGACTAATGGGCACGGTGTGGCTGGGATAGCCGCAGGAGCTGCCGCTGTAACTGCTGCCGTCGCCGCTCACGCCAGTAAGCCTGAGGAACCTGCAACGGAGGCTCCTGCGACGAGTGGTGCTACCATCGAGAACGTGACGACTCCGGCTCCCTCGGAGCCACTGGCTGCTCCTGAAGCACCCCTGCCTGTCGAGGAGACGGCACCCCCTTCCAAAGGACCTCCTAAAGCTGAAGAAGCAGCCCTGCCCGCCCCCGCTCCTGCCCAGCCCGCCGATGAGCCCACAGAGCCCGCACGTCTGCTGACAGAGGCTGATCTCCTCCAGAGCGCGACAAACCCCAACGGCCCACCATCTGCGGACCTCATATGCATCTTCCCCGGACGACCTCAGGAGGGCGAAGCTGAAGAGAAAGACGAGGCTGCTGGACCTGAGACGGAAGCAGAGGCACCTGCTCAAGCTGCGGAACCTGAGTCTGCTCTCGAGGCTGTGGCCGAGCCAGAGCCCACGCCTGTCGTCGAGCCCACCGTCGTTGAACCTGAAGCTGCCTTTGAGGATTCTGAACGTACTCCCACGCAGACTGAACCGACACCAGCCCCCGTGGAGGAGGAGTTCGAGCCCACACCCGCTGTTCTCGCAGTAGCTGAGCCTGCAGCTCTCGAACCTGTCGAGCTCTCATCCGCCACCGATGCTGAAGCCACCGAACCTGAAGAGGTTGTCGTCGAAGCGGCTGCAGAAGCAGAGCCTGTGGAGGAGTCTGAGGAGTCCGTAGTTGCTGCAGTCGTCGAATCTGAGGTGGATGCTGTCCCAGCAACTGTCGAGGCGGAACCTACGCCCGTTGTAGCTGTCGAGCCTGAGGTAGCCGAAGCTGAAGTTTCTCCGGAGACTTCTGCTGACGATATCGTGGAATCTGCCCCTGCTGCTGTCGTCGAACTCGAGGCAGAGCCGGAAGCAGCTCTCATTGAGGAGCCCGCACCCGTTGCCGCCGCCGCCGCGATCGTCGAGGCCGAGTTGACGCCCGCTGTTCCTGAGCCTGAAGCTGAGCCAGACGTTCCCGTTGAAGCGGAACCTGTAGCACCCGCTGCCATCGTTCCCGCGGAAACGGAGTCTGAAATTCAGGTCGAAGAGTCCACTCCCGCAGATGAAGTAGCCGAACCTGCAGCCGCCGATGCTTCTGTTGCCGAGCCAGAGGCCATGGCACCGGAGGCAGAGGCAGAGGTTCCTGATGTTGTCGAGGAGGAGGCTGCTCAGCCTGATGCTGTTGCTGCCGAGCCCGAACCCGCACCTGCTGCATCCGAAGAAACAATCGAAGTACAATCTGAGGAGTCTGCTGCCGTCGACGAACCTGTTGTCGAAGAGCCTGCTGTTGAAGACACCGCTGTGATTCCTGAGCCTGACTCGGAAATCATCGCCACGCCAGTGCACTCAGAGCCTATCGCTGCCGAGCCAGAGGTTGTAGGACCTGAGGCAGAAGCAGAGGTTCCTGTTGTTGTCAAGGAGGAAGCTGCGCCGGAGATTGAAGCCAGCCCTGAAGCTGTACCTGCCGCC